>JAUPFN010000006.1:45447568-46142568 GCA_036924255.1 Apodemia mormo
ACATACAACTACAAGTGCGAGTACTGCAGCAACACCTTCCGCGCCTCCTCCTACACACACATACAAACACCAAAACCTTGGAGGTATTAGCCAAAAGAAGCTTCAAAACGTTCTCACCAAAACCATAGAGGGATTAGTCAGAATGAAAAATAGTCCAAATGCTGTTCTGCCGGGCAGGTCGTAAAAGGATACTGATTGGCTATGCAAGTCACTACCATCGTGGCTACTAGGTGGTAGAGTTCTGCATCGGCTCGACCGGGTCAGGTACCACCACCCTACCTATTCCTGCCGCAACAGCGTCAGTGTTGATCACTGTCGTGTTCCGGTTTGGAGGGTAAGGTAGCCGGTAAACTTATGCATGTGGCATTAGACCTCGCCACAAGATAGCAACGCACCATTAACATCTTTGGTGTCTTTAGGCGATGGCTGATTCTTTCCATCAGGAAACCCATCTGCTTGTTTGCTATCTTATGATATATAAAAAAAAACAATCCTCCATAAAACGTAGAGATTTGATACATTTTTGTTTAAGTCTAAAACTCATGCTTGCTTGAATTGTGTTCTGACTAGCTAGATTTTTGCTAGGAATCCCTTTATTTTTTTATAACAAAAAGGGACGAACAGGAAGCTCACCTGATGTTAAGTGATCACCGCCACGCATGGACAGCCGCAGCACCATTGATCTTGCAGCTGCGTTGCCGGCCTTTTAAGAATGAGTAAGGTCTTTTCTTGAATGGCCTTAAGTCGCATCACCACTTTCGTCGTATCAGGATTCCACAGAGGACTAGTGCGTGGCAAAAAGTGCCTACAGAATCGCACGGTTGTGGATTTCCAAGATGAAGGTGGAGCTTTGAATTTTGCCGCGTTGTCCGATAATGGAATTCAACGGCAGAAATTAATCCGAGCATTTCGTCGGAACACTCTGCATTTTAGATGCGGTAAAAGATGCTTCATCTCTACGAAACGCCAAGGTATCACGCTGATTTGAGTCAGCTGATTGGAAAAAACTCTTTGTTCTTATATCATTGAGCAGTTGCTATTTGTATTCAGTATTTATTAACTCACGGTATCACCGGCCACCACCAAAGACACACTTGTGTCGAGTGGCGAGTCGGATTTTCTATTGTCATTTAATTCACACTACCCCCGATTGTAAGAACAGATTGTTGCTTCATCCTCAGTATTATATTGCCAGTGCGATGACTCATCTGAAATCTTAACAAATCGTATCTTGTAATAAACAAAATAGACATTTAACATCATAGGAATGGGAGCAGCAAACTTAAGCTTCTCCTGTTGGAAAAATACAACCATAGATATAAAATATGGTACTGGCGCATTGCCGTCAGTGCTGCGGGTGGTAATGTCCCACGCCAAGTTTACCGGGTAACCTATCTTTAAACCGTAAAACTACTGTTTTAAGCATTTCGTCAAAAAAATGCAAGTCGATAGTACTAAGCCCGACGTCCAGTAAGTCTACCACAATGTTGTCACACACGTCAGTTACGAATGTAGTAGCACGTTTATTTCCTTCTTTTTCTCGCCTTTTATGTTTACCTGGCACTTGGCAGTAAGTCAGTTCTGGCGGCAATCATTTGATTGATGTGTGACATCTTTCCTGTCACTTTTATGCTATCAGTAGGCGTGGTTTCTTTTAATGCGACGCATTTGAATTGAACAATGAGCATGCACTTTTTAGATTAACCAATGAGTGCACGCTATTAAAATTGACAAATGAGCACGCGTGGAGGTAGAGTTTGCAATCAGATTGTACCAACTTAATGGCTTAGATGCACATGTTATACAGCATACGCAACTTCTGAAAGCAAAAGTTTTTCATTACAATAGTTAAAAATATTTTTTAATCACTTCCATAAGAATCTAGTTTATTACAGCTTAGACAGGAGTAGAGCGCAAGATAACAGCGCTAGGCTTACAGCAAGATATTTATAATTTTGACTTATTATATACATGTTTTTCCTTTCAGGAAGTAAACCACATAAGTGTCCACAATGTGACAAATGCTTTAGAATGGCTTACGACCTCCGGCGCCACATGGCTGTTCATGATAAAGTACGGTTAAAATTCGAGGAATCAAAAGCAAAACCCAATAACAATACGAAAATGAAAAAGAATGCACAAAAAACTGAGACCACTGAAGAAAAAGAAGCTGAAATGGAGAAAATTACAATAAAAGAAGTCACCCGTCTTCCCGTACTTAAGAGTATTCTAGATAGGAAAGATAAACAAAAGAAATTACCCAAGAAACCGCCAAATGTTACCGTACAGAATAAAGATGGGACTTTCAAAATTAACGATTTTAATGAGGTTTATGAAGTTAAGCAAGAACAATATAAACTAAAAGATGTTTACGAGTATAAAGAAGAGAATCAGTTTAAGAAAAATGAATATACAGAGGATGTTAGACCACAAAACAGAATAGAAGATAAGGAATTGGCAACATTAACGCCTATATATAGAGGACAATCTAGTGATGGTGTTGATAGTGACAGGATGTTGTGTAGAGATAGTACTGACGGGAAGTTGCAAGTGTTCACACAAGTTGAGAAGAGTAAAGAATATATCGTGCCTATAGTGACAAATACAGTGTCTTTGAGTGATATAAGAAGTCTGGATAGGGACGTGTCTCGAGATTCAAGAAGTGATCTGCATAATGATGCAATAGAAAATGTTTTCTTCGATAGATTAACGTCTTTGTACAACATGTCGGCTGTATGAAAAATGTATGTCACCGATATGTATAGGAAAAATGATAAACCATAAGACTTATTAGTTGATATTTGTATTAAATTTTTAGAATATAGTCAAGGTATTTATTTATACTTAATAGTATTAAATGAATTATTTATTTGCAAGAATATTTGAATTACAAATTATTATTCAGTGGTACCATCGTAATATTCTGCTATATCGTGGTGATTTTATTATCTTTTGGTACATTTTAAGTAAGAACAATAATCATTTAGGACATATTTGTATCTATCAAATGATATATTTCTGAACTTGATCACAGTTCTATCGGGTCTAATTGAATCCGATGCAATATCAAAAAGATATCAAAATGAATGTTAAATTCATTTTAGGAAGTGGGGGGTTAGAAAGAGACAAAAAGTAGCCTATTCCTTTTCTTCTTATTTCCTTTATATCCATCCTTTCAACTATCTCCACTTAAAAATCACTTCAATTCCGTTTTGCCGTGAAAGACGGATAAACAAACGCACTTTCGCATTTATGATATAAGTGTGGATTTTGCATAATATTTTTAACTAAATTTATGTTTTTAATGGTTAACCTATTTAATAGAATTTATAATCTAAGTGTGTGTATATTTTCGTTTTCAAGAGCCAAAATGTACTGAAACGAATATTATGAAGTTATGACTCATGTATGCGAAATAATTTGAGTTGATGCATTTAAATACGTTTGACATTGGCCATAGTCTCGGAGTAAGTTCTGTGTTATGTATTTAAAAAATGATAACACTAAGAGAGAGAGAGTAAAAATAATGTTCTGTTTATGCAGATATTTGAGTCTACATTGAATGTTAACATTAGCCGCGGTTTTGATGGCGTTTAATTTTTCCATGAAAATTAGTTTTTAATCTTCTCTAATGCTCTAAAGATTTTATCGTTTGTTTGTAGCTAGCAAAAATTTCTGGATCGCTTCTATGAAGATCTTCAATATTTCGGTGTAGCATAGGCTACTTTTTTATCCGACAAAGCACAAGGAAGTAATGTATTTGGGTCAAGCGAACGTGGTCACGGGTGACAACTAATAAACTATAAAAAGGCTATTTTGTCAGAATGGGTATCTGATTGTCGAATTTCGGTGTAATAGCTCATTCAAGCTGTGTAAGTAGTGCGTTAACAGATTCATTCGGTCGGTATTTTTATATGGAATTAGCTGATATTCACGACATCGTTCGCATGACCTAAAATCATTACTTCCTTTTGCTCAGTCGAGTTTAAAATAGCCTATCTCACTCTTGGATAGTGTAGCTTTCTACATCGTGGTCAGATTAACTTGACGCATGCCGTTGATGACGTCATTTGGCGCAACAATAATGTCCAAAAAGAATATAACAATAACAGAAAACTAACCAAATTATCTACGTGCGTATTGCAAAAATGCTGACCATGGCCATACTGACACTTATATTATTAACCGGGCGAGCTAAGGGAAGCCCCGCCTTTCATTCCAGAGGTGCGTCAAGTTAATGTGAACGCGTTGTAATTATAAAATATTTTTTTAAGATCTGGTAGTTTTTGAGGTTATGGGGTCGTTCATATAATACGTCACGCTAAAATTAGCTTTTATTGACCTCCTCCTCCCTATTGTAACGCTGTATATCACACTTTCTGTGACCCTCGTAGGTTTATTTTGTTACAAAAACTAATATTTTATTTTTTGCTTTTTAAACAAAACTTCCAAAAACTCTGAACAGACGTCTACCTTAAAATGCGAGTTGACTCAAAAAAATCATGTGATTCTATTTTTTTATTAAAAATTCACACTATTGTGTGAAAAAAATGAATTTTAAACGAAAAAAATTAAACTTATTTGTCTAATTGTTTTTTGGTATCTAATATTATCTGTAAAACTTAATTTACTATACCTACCTAATCTATTTATATGAAAACAGGACCTTCTTTAACCTATTGGAGTTCCAACGCACATTAGCACACTCGACAAGACTATTTAGCTAATCTGAAAAAATATAAATAAGCAAAAACTAGATTTATTTGAATCTTATTTTTTTTTTGAAGCCACATTAGGTTGTAGTATGGAGGAAGAGATAAAGAGCATAATCTTTTTGTAAAATGTCTCCGAAAAAGCCTTAAGAAATATATGTTTTTAAATGCAAATGAATTTTTGACAGCTAATTATCAAACTTTGTTTAAAAATTGCACTTCCCATACTCATCGGCTCCCTTATTTAATGGATACCTTTTGCGACAAAAGGTTTGAGGTAAAAGTCTCTGCTATTTATAAGGGTCACTTCACATTGATGCAGAGTTGAAGCGAAGCGACACGTCATGTTTTTTAAACTTTTAAGTATAGACGTCCCTATGTACAGCATTGAAATTGAAAATTTTTGAAATTTTGTATAAGTATACTGAATAGGTCCTTTTAATAAAAATTAAAAAAAATCATTTTTTTTTTCAATTTTAGTTTATGCTTTGAATTAATCAGAAATCAGAAATTGCTGTTAGCTCTATAAATGGTAATTTTGAAAACAAAATTAACTTTAGATGGCATTCCGTGAATGTTTTCATATTCAATGCTATACGTATGGAAGTCGGTATATAAATCTCGATTTCCATTAGGTAAGGTACAAATTTATTTTATGCAATTCGTTCTACTTTAACCAGGCGTCGACGTTTCGTTTTGTGTTTTAATAACACAAATTTGAACGTTATGTAATGGAAATAGAGATGAATATACTTTAAAGTTAAAAAGTTCGATTCGTCGCTTCGCTTTAGCGCTGCATCAATGTGAACAGTCCCTAAGTAATAGAAAGAAAAGTAATATTGACATAGTAGTAGTTCTTTAAAATCTATTAAAGAAGTATCCTAATTTTTAGATATATAAAATCACTTCAAATAATTCTTGAGTACATCACATTCTACGAACATCACTGATAAACTGGTCAAACTTTCTTGAAAAAAAAAATTATTAATAATTAGTTTTTTTTTTAGATTCTCTAAGACGTTACCTTTTTGCCACTTAATATTTGAATTCAGTATTCATTGTTTTCTTTCATACTCTAAAGCCTCGTCCAGACTACTCGCTTCGTCACTTCGCCGTTACTTGCCAATGTTACCTGAGTGCTAAGTGTGAGTTTTTCTTTTCGCATTCGATCGTGAGCGCGTTTCGAGTTTACTAGGAATTTGTATGTGATTTGTACAGCGCCACCTAGTGGTAAACTGCTTTCTCGCGTTTACCACTAGGTGGCACTGTACAAATCACATACAAATTCCTAGTAAGCTCTAAACGCGCACACGATTGAATGCGAAAAGAAAAACTCACACTTAGCACTCTGAAGTTGGAAGTGCGTGGCCACACCCTCGGACAACCTCGCGGAGAAGCAGTCGCTCGGAGTCCGCCGTCATAGTAACATGTCTACTGTTGTGACTGCGGCCACCCTCGCGATGTGTTCTTTAGCATATTACAATTACGTAAACGCCAAAAACACGGTAAATAAAACACAAAATAATTTTATAACCTAAATCTATCTGATGTATACACTATCGCTCAATGATCGTTCGTGTCAAAAGTTTTGTTGCGACTGAAATACGTGCTCGGCCTACTTCAGTCGCGACAAAACTTTATGGGCAACAAAACATGTATGGGCACACAATTCGTGTTCTTCGCGTCGCTTCGAGGCTTTTAACTCGGGCACATGTACCGACAATAATTGGAAGTTGCATGAGGCGAGGTGAGGTTGCCCGAGGCGAAGTAAAGTGCGTGCCCACATTGATTTATTCGGCCAACCTCGCCCTAATTTGCGAGCAGTCTGGACGGGGCATAAGCACTTTGCTTCTAAAACATGCAAAAAGTAATTAAAAAAGTATCTTCACGCCCGTATCCCCAAAAGGGTAGGCAGAGGTATAACAAGTGCACCCACGATTAGCCGAAGATACTTGGTCCCACAATGTGATAGGTGGCCAGCCTATCGCCAATCAGGCACTTTCCAATCCCGAGCAATGTTGTTTTTATCAGAAAACTGAAAAACACATTTTTAAATTACCCGACCCAGGAATCGAACCCGGGACCTCATGTGGTCAACTCCCACACCCGACCACTACACCACAGAGGCGAGGCAAAAAGTAATAGGTATTCAATAAGCTGGTTTTCTCAAAATAAATATGTTTATGTTATCGATAATTACCAATTATTGGTTTCTCTTGTTGGAGGAACTTTCTCAATCGCGTTAATTTGGGAATATTAAGTAGTTCGTTAAATTATAATTTATCTGTGGTTAAGATGAAGTGAGTTAAGCGATTGTTCGGGATCACAAATTAATATTTTTCGTCTATGTTTTTCTACTATGGAGTATCGATCTCCATTTCTCCAAGGGACTATTTATACTACGCTAGTAGCTATGCTACTATTTGTTCTATGGGCGAGACGTCTCGCCCGCCAATGTCTTACCTACACAATAGCGTCAATGATTGTTTTGTTCCAGTTTAAATGGTAAGGTAGCCGAAAAAGTTATTCATGTGGCATTGTCATCCCGCCACCGATAGCAACTCACTATTGACATCCTTGGTGCCTATAGGCGATGGTTTCTCTTCCTACCAGGAGAGCCATTTCTTTGTTTGCTATCTGATATAAAAGTATATAAAGATTCCGTCGAACCGAGAACTTACTTTTTGGAAGTGGTTTGATTGATAAGTTTGTTTGTTGGTTAGGCTACTCTAAAATATACTACTGTAATTGGATTGCAAGTATTGAGTGAATTTTGGCAGCTAAATATCAAGTCTGACCGCAATAGTGTTTTTAAGCATGGAGGAGGCCAATTACCTATGTGTAACGTTTTTGATTTACTGTGATATTTTAAAGCCTTTTAAAAAAAATTGTAATCTTTTCGTCTTATAATTTCCCTAATAAAATGTCATATGTATCCCCCTTTCTTCTTTTTAAAGTCTGACTAAGCACTCTGCTCGCGAATTTTTTTCAGAATATTCAATTAAAAAGTTACCATTAAACCTTTATTGTTTAGGAAACATTAAAATCATAAAAAATTACAAGTTAGGGTTATTAAAATCAATTGGTCAGATTTATCACGACTGCAGTATCTGCAAGTTATAATTTTATGCATTTCTGGCAGTGTCAATTAGCGCGTTATCCGTGGATAAGCCGATTTTTTTATTTTTTTACCTGGTATACCAATGAACACTGGCACCTATAAATTTAGCTTTACGCTATCTCGAGCGTAGATAGCAAAGTGAGCAAAGTGTCTTCTCAGTACTATATGTATACTAACTATTTTTGCAAAAGTGAATATAGTTCCAATATTCAATATTATTGTATGTAGGGTGCAATTTGAAACACAGGTGCTTGTACATAAAAATATTTGATAAAAATTTTTTGCTTAACTATTTGCTATTATTAAATATGTTTCCAGTAAACTGTTATAACAGCGTTACAACCACTATTAAATACTTATGCTCAGCACCCTTCACTCCGTCTACAACAGCTATGTTCATATCACAATTTACCCTACGCCAGCGCCATTGTAAATCTTTTTCAATGTACAGCTGGACAATTTTACAACTTACCCCTATATAAGTTGGTCCTCCTTGTCTCTATTTTTCATGTAAGCAACTCTAAGGCGCTTTGCAAACGGCAGGGCAGGCCGTCTTTTTGGCCGCGAACCAGTGAAGATCGCGTCTGCCCGCTGACTCACTAGGAATATGCCGCATCACCTGCTGCGCGGTCTTTTTGCACTTAATCTTTGTTGGTAGTATAGGATTCCCTTTGTGTTATCATTCGCGGCGAAATTTACAGGGCCGGCCTGCCCCGCCGTGTGCGTCGCGCCTTGACCCCTCAAGCGACGTTGTCTATAAAACAGAAAAGTTTGTGGCAGTGGCGCCATAGATATATAAACTGTTTCTTTTTTCTGTATATAGCAAAAGAACAACTACATTCAGCCTACTTCACGATGTTTAATAATACATGAATAACAGACGTAATACATGTTCAGGAAAATAATTTAAACGGGTTGAATAAAATAGCTTTATTTTTAAGGTAAAAATATAATGAGTACCAAAAAGTACTTTACATGGTGAAGTATTTTGGGCTCGTTACCATGAACAACATTTAGAAAGATAACGTTGATACAGGCCGAATGTTTGAGAGTACATCAATTATCTTACTGCTAGGCAACTCGTAAAAGAGGAAAGAAGGCAAATTCATGCTTTAATGCACTTACCTATTATTTACTTACTTTTAAAAAAAACTCGATAGCATTTGAACATTCGACTTTGCCATCTTTGGCTGGCACGCTGTGATCATGTGAGCTCCTGTTGACTAGTTAAACGTGGCGAATTTTTTTTTGCTTTGTGATCGGTTCCGTCGATGTTACTAATCGTTAGATATACATACGTATATATTGGTTACTTTCGTGTTTCAAACTATACAGTGTGTAAAAAAACCCTCTCCGATCGTCAAAGGCATTATTTGATAACTTAATAGAATCATATATGTGTAATTATTTTATGGATATTGATAGATAATTTTCAAAATATTTGCTTGATTTAAGGGGAAGTTCCTCAATTTTATTACTAAAATGAGACACTTTAAAATTCGTTTTTTTTTTTTAATTTTAATAAAAATAATTATTTTACTATTTTTTTGATAATGTCGTTGACCTACCTATATACCTCTTTCGGATCGGACAGCGTTTTTTACACTGTATATGTGTTATTAACACTTATCCCGTGTTTTTTTAAAAGCCTTACACAAGTGTGCATTTTTTTAAGAAAATTATAAAGAGCCCTAAACGCGTTGATCCGGTTTAAATTTAAAAAAAAGAAGAACGAACCTTCGCGTTATTAGTGATTAAATAAAACTCCGAGTTTATATTTTGTATCAAAAGCATTTATTTTTAATGTTTTATTAAATCAGCAAATATTTCAAATGCTCATTGATTAAAATATTTCTCTTTGGCTAGTTTAAATTTTGACAGAAGCACTTTTGTGTATTTAATAGATATAGTTTTTATTTAGTCTATATTATTTTTGCCTTTATGCTCAAAAGCTCTGTTTTCTATAGACTTAAAACATGTTTTTTAAATATTTTAGTAACGTATATACTATAGACTTAAAACATGTTTTTTAAATATTTTATTAACGGACAGAAATACGTAAAAAATATATTTTGTAGTTCATTTCTAGTGGTCACTGGTCTGCCTGATTACCTTATGTGTTTTAGGTGTAGCTGTTGGAGGTTTATGAAGACTAGTAGATATGCTATTGAATTTCATTGCCGGATATGTGAATATTTTCAGCCGTAACATTTTTGTATAGGTACTTACTGTTTCTTGGGACTTTAAAGAAGTTTTTTTACTATTCACCGGTTTGTCAGTAGTCAAAATGGGTTGTGATTTCCTTCGTTGCATTTGTATTGACTACTAGCTGTTGCCAGCAACTTCGTCCGCGCGGACTTGGTTTACTCCGCACAGCTCCTCCCCCGTAGGTGATAGCGTGATAATATGTAGCCTATATGTTGACCCGACCTGTTAGTAATATTCATGCAAAATTTGGAGTAAATCCATGCAGTACTTTTTGAGTTTACCCCGGACATACATACAGACAAACAGACAAACAAACAAAAATTCTAAAAACTATTTTTTTGGCTTCGATATCGATTGTAGATCACGCCATAAGTATTCTTTTAAAAATATTCAATGTACAGTTTTGACTTTTCTACGATTTTATTATATGTATAGATCATTTGTTTATTACGATAACTGATACAGATAGATTTACGTGCTTATCCTAGGCATGGAGGTGTAACCCCATCACAGACTATAAGCGCATACTGATATTTCAGTTTTCACTGATCACTCTGAAAAACCCCGCTAACACTTGCTTGAACCGGAGATTGAGCCCGGAATTTCATGATCTTACTTGCTAACTACTACACCATGATGTACCTAAGTACTTATAATTATACAAACAACGTTACTGATGTACCGTTATACATTATTATGTCGACGTGTGTAAATACCGTTATATTTTACAATATAATCTTATAATTAAACTACTAAATTAACCAATTAAAAAAAAAGGTTTATTATAAACTTACAATTTTTACAATTCGACGTTGAAATATTATACAACAGTATATCATATTATGTGTATATAAATACCAGTATCGTTACATTGCCTAAAACCAGTAGCGGATCCAGGCGGTAGGGGGAGGGGTGGGAGTCAAAAGCTCAAGTGCCCACTATATCTTGAAAATATTGATGATTTTTTAAGGTTTATAAAGTCTACTCTCAGCTTAATCAAGCCGCTTCCCAAACAAGCTTTCGCTGAATCAAGCCTCCCCAAAACAAACATTTCGGATCCGCCACTGCTTAAAACGTTTCCTAAGAACGATATATTGTATAGCAATATGTTTAATGTAAATGTGTTATCAACTGAACCACCGCTGTTTTAACATCAATCGATTTTATTACATTTGTTGTATATAGACGAACAAATTGTTATATTAAAAATTTGAAGTCGTATTTGATTTTGTTATTTCACTAATTGACACCCATGGTTGGCCCGAGTGATGACCCTCAATAGTTTCAGTACCTATACCAAGTAATGAGCTGTGGTGTAATGACAGGTATATTTTATATTTTTTAAAGATTTATAGTTTACTAGCTGTTGCCTGCGATTTCGTCCGCGCGGACTTCGTTTACTCCGCACTGCTCCTCCCCCGTGGGTGATAGCGTAATAATATGTAGCCTATATGTTGGCCCGACCTGTTAGTAATATTCATGCAAAATTTGAAAAAGGTCCTTGCAGTACCTTTTGAGTTTACCCTGGACATACATACAGAAAAACAGACAAACAGACATACAGACATACAGACATACAGACAAACAGACAAAAATTCTAAAAACTATATTTTTGGCTTCGATATCGATTATAGATCACGCCCCAAGTATTTTTTAAAAAAAATATTCAATGTACAGTTTTGACTTTCTTACGATTTTATTACATGTATAGATTTTGAAAGTAAAATATAGCTTACTATTTAATGTGCTCAACTTCGGCCACAAGTAGACTTGTCAAAATCTTTCATCCCCTCTTAGTGTCTTAGGGAAGATACAAGCCTGTCACCTCGCGTCGTCAATTATCTCTTTGCCAAATGTTATGCTGGGTTCTGCGGCTTAGCCGTGAAAACGTAACAGACAGACAGATTTGCATTTATAATATTAATATGCCTGTATGTTACTCAATGTATGTCTGTAAATTAAAGAAACCCAGCAGAGGGGCAACCCCCTCCCCCCACTTGAGAAATTTGATAATTACCTTGATAAAGTCTACCCTCAGTTTAGTCAAGCCCCCTCCAAACAATAATTGATAATTGGCAAAAGCAAGCCTCCCAAACAAAAATCCGCCACTGAGTAAGGTCGTCCCGTTGGACGAATGGTTAGGGGGCCTGATATATAAGGACAATGAGTAGGTACCTAGTTGTATAGACTGATGAGCTCAGACATTTAAAGTTTCGAACTAGGAACTAAAAGAATTAATTGTTTCTTTTACAGTTAGAATCACACTGGGAATTCTGATGTACTTAAGTACTCTTTTTTTAACCCCCGACGCAAAACGAAGGGTGTTATAAGTTTCAGGTGTGTATCTGTGTATCTGTGTGTCTGTCCGTAGCATCGTAGCGCCCTGGCGGATGGTCCGATTTGGTTGCGGTTTTTTTTTATTTAAAAGCCCTATTTTGCGGGATGGTTCTTAGCTATGTTTTAATAGAATTTGTTCAGCCGCTTTAAGATCACCATCTCTTTTCTAAATGATTAAAGGAATTAAACAACTTGTAATGGCTTTATCAATACTAAATTTTGTATTCTCTTACTTTATTGATATTGCAATTACATGATAACCTTGACGTGACACTTTGAGATCCTCATTCGAAGATCATCAGCATCTATTTAACTGGCAATTTTCGTATGTAAATAACAGATTTACTAAATATTGCAAGCAACTTTTTAACGAATTTCTGATATTGTTTGTTCAAACACTTGGCAGGCTTGTGAAAGCTTAGTGACAATGCTACTATAGTACCATCCAACAAAGCTACTATAGTACCATCCAACAAAGCTCATGATGCAGCCTGGACGTAAGGACTGGAACTCTGACGCAGAGTTTTAACCTTGTTTGGACTCATTGGTTTTGTTGCTAAAGGAACTAAGTTTGATTAGTGCTCATGTTGACAAGGATCTGAAGATGGAGCTGAAAAAGTGGTATCAAAACTCACGCGTAAAATGTAGAAAGAGAAGATGGTCAAGGTCGGACCCAATGGATTTTTGATGACCAGTCTATATACGTGATATAATGTCGAAGATCTGAAGATGGAGCCGTAAGTGTGTCATTGTAACTCACAGATAGAAATTTCTAATAAAGTGGAGTTTGGAGTCATTTCATTTGTTATAGTAGGTTCTTTCTCATAATGATAAGGCCTTGAAGATTGACCGGAAAAAGTGCGTTGGAACTTCAAGAATCCAGCTTCAAAATGAAACTACAAACTAAACGAGGTAATGTTTTTGAATTAGCACTTAATTTTCTTGTATTGGCAAACACTTTAATGCTGGATGATTTTCAGGATCTGATGATGGAACTGGAAAGTAACCATGAGAACTTCTAAACTAAGAAAGTAAACTAATCGAGTTAGGACTCATTTGTTCTGTTTGGACAATCACTCTAGTGCTAGACGATTTCCAGATTCTCATGGTAGAGCTGGGAGTACGTAATGGGAACTTTGGAATAAAATAGAAAAACACCATCGACTATGGTGTCGTTTAATTTGTTAATATAAGGACTTTGGAGCAGAATGGTTTTCAGTGCCTGATGATAGAGCTGACGATAGAAATGATTGAAAGAAGAAGAAGCCTGATGATAAAAGATGTGCCCGAGAACTCCTTAGCAAAACCAGGTTAAACCATCAAGTGGGGACTCATTTGGTTTGTTTTGGCAAACAATTTGGTGCTGGACGATTTCCAGTATCTAATGATAGAATACCGGAAGGTAGTCGTGGGAATGTCTAAAGTATACAAGATAAACCTATCGAGTTTGAGATCCTTTGTTCTGTTTTAACGAACATCCTGGTGCTAGACGATTTCCGGGGTCTTATAAAAGAGCTGATGATGGAGGTCATGAGAACTTTTTAATAAAATGGAGTAAATTTATTCCTAAGTATTTGGAGCAGGATGTTTTCCCGTGTCTAATAATAAAGCCGGAAGAAGTCCATGAGAACTTCTAAGCTAATCTAGATGAACCCATCAAATGTGGGTTGATTCGGTTTATCTTGGCAAACACTTAGGTGCCACATGTTTTCTAAGATATAATAGTTATGGAACTGGAAGGTGGCCATCGGAGATTGGGCTTATATAGTTGGCCTTTATTGCTAGGAGATTTGCAGGGTTTGATAATGGAACTAGAAAGTGGTCATGAAACTCCTACACTAAACTAAATAAGCCCATTGAGTGTGGTCTCATATGTAATATTTTTACATAGACTCTGAATCAAAATAATTTTCAGGGTTACATAGTGAAGCTGGAGGCCATGGGAGTTTGGCAATAATACAACTCAAACTCATTGAGTAAGGAACCGTGGTGACTTAACCTGATGCTGCAAGACCTTTCGAAGATCACTAGGCCGTTTCAAGTTTTGTTATTAAAATGATGCATATGTAGCAGAATGGCGGTCTGAGGATGTGTCGGGGGTTTTTGAAATTTTTAATTTTATCTTGTTTATATCATAAGACAGCAAACAAGCAGATGGGTCTCCTGATGTAAAGAGTCAACCATCGCCTATATACACCAAAGGTGTTAATGGTGCATTGCTATCTTGTGACGAGGTCTAATGCCACATACATAAGTTTACCGGCTACCTTATCCTCCAAACCGGAACACGACATTGACAAGCACTGACGCTATTGCGGCAGGAATATGTAAGGCGGTGGTACCAGATTCTGGCGAGACAATGTAGAACTCTACCACCTAGTAGCGACGATGGTAGTGACTCGTATAGCCAAGCGGTCGCCTTTTAGGACCTGCCTGGCAGAACGGCAGTTGGCCGTTTCTTCATTCTTCAAAGGAGTCCGGGACTAATACGGGGAAAACTCTTGCCAGATGCCCTGCATGTGTAATGCTCATTTATGATTGTTTCCTTCCATGTGTCCCATTTCTTCGTTTTTCGTTCGTTTCTATATTATATATGTCATCATCTATTAACAATAGAAATAACAGAAAAAATATTTTTGCCACGGCACACGCGGCTGAGATATTTGAATATTACTCAATAAAAGCGTGTGTCACAGAAAACTTGGCATCAGTTCAATATTGTGACACCTCTGGATATATACACTCATTAGAGAGGTATGTCGGAACTCGGAACTCCGGATATCCTGTGAAATGTCAGCTGTTCCAAATATTCTAGTCTACATTCTAAACATCCGAATGAATTTTAGATGAGTGCGTATTTATACTAAACACGAGCAAAGTACGTTATTTGTTGGAATGTATGTTAAACTATGTTTCCCGCTGTAGGTCCAGACCACTTTGAAGAGTAGACTATCTGCCATTTTGCCAGAGAGTTTGTAGAAGTATGACTGGCACTACGTGTCACTAGCATCGTAACTATACGTACTAGGTGGTAGAGGTTTGGAACGTCTCGGCCGGGTGATGGCACCACCGCCTTAACTATTCTTGCCGCAATAGCGTCAATGCTTGTCATTGTCATGTTGTGGACTCTGGTTTGGAGGGTAAGATAACCGATAGACTTAGGTATGTGGCATTGCCATCCCGCCACACGGACAGCAATGCAACAGTAAGATCTTTGGCGTGTATAGACGATGGTTTATCTTTTTTTGCTTGTTTGCCATGTAATAATATAAAAAAATGTTTGCATATATGATGGAGATATATGGGCTAAACACAGAGTATTTAATATTGATACACTATTACCTACATAGAGGAAAGCATGAAGGTAGATGCAGTGACAGCTAATCGACTTTTAATACAACTCATTAATCTGACGTTAATAAAATATGTCGGTAAAATTAGTATGATGAGTATTTATAATGTCTAAACGAAGACTTTGGATATATTTTTAAGAAAATTATGCACACGGAAGACACTGAGAATTGGATACTATTTACTACATGTACATGGAGACAAAGTCCAGAAAGATATAAGTAATATAACATAAAAAGTCCCGTTGAAGGTTAGACTATCAGGCTCTGATTATAAAATCCCGGGATAGGTCCCCGGGTCGGGCAAAACAAAAATAATGATGAAGTTATTCTTAAAAAATTCAAATCGCATTAGCAGCTTGGCGTCTGATGGTAAAGCTGTTAGTCTTGGTTATTGCTAAAAATAAGTGGTAAGCATTAACAGGTTGGTAAAATAGGGCGATGGGGATTACCAACCATCTCGTCAACCGTTGATTCAGTGAATCGTGGTGAACCAGAAAGCTTATAGAAAGTCGGTTCACATTGCCTACGCCACAAAGGAACCAGTGTGATGATACTCCGTACTTCATTGCCAACGGTCGAATTTCGACCGTTCGCAATTTTGCATTTTCGACCGACTTTGGACAATCGCTTGTACACATTATTTTGACTAATTGTTGTTTATAACGATGGAATGTCTAACGATATTTAGTTTTTTGAGCAGGTACTTCGCAAGAACCGGAACGAACCGAGGGTATGGTTTTTATTTATTCATAAGGCGTGACCAATTCGGGGTGTCAGGCTGGGCTTCCTTTGACGAATAGACAGTCTGTAATTCTGTCAGGCAGTTTCTAAAAGGCAAACGAGTGCCAAAACATATCAAACATATCACCAAACATATCACTATTACTACACATACACACTAGGTGGTAGAGTTCTGTAACGTTTCGCCCAGGGTTGATAGAATTACCTTACTTATTCCTACCGTGCTCGTCACTGTCGTGTTACGGTTTAGAGAGTATTATGTAGCTGTTAAATCTATGCATAAGGCATTAATATTCCACCACACGGACAGCAATGTACACTAGCATCTTTGATGTCTATAAATGATGGTTGTCTATTCGCTATGTATCTGTACGCGCAGGTATTAGGTATTTAGGTGAATCAGTAGTTGAGAAATTCTATGGAATATTTTGCAATAACTTTTAGGTCAATTACTGGAATGCGAATTTAGTCCGGAATCCGCGATACGCAGTGTATTTGGGTAATAAAATATGATATTAGTTCAGATCCCAAGCATTCAGGTGGTTTCCGCTTGACTTGCAGCCAAGAATGCTAAACGTTCCCTTTATTCATTAGTTGGTATTCTGTAGTTCAATGTTACAATTGATTTGTAACCTACTGTTGCTTGTGACTTCCTATATACTTTTTTATTTATTTATTTATATAAGTATACATGGAAGGCCAACATCATATTTTAACAGAGTTATAACTTTAATATAGATTTAGGAAGATAATTATAGGCCTTAACTTTTTTTTCACTTATAGCTACTTAATAATAAGTGAACTTAACTTAAGCGAACTTAAGTGAACACAACGCTCTTGTATAGTCAAGGTAAAAATAGGTTCGTCATAGAAAGAAATAATCATCGGCTTTATACACCAATGGTGCGATGCTATTCATATGTGGTGGGTTGGTAATGCCATATTCCTAAGTTTACCAGCTACTTTACCCTCTGAATCGAAACATGACAGTGACAAGCATTGTGGCTTTTGTGACATGAATAGGCAAAGCGGTATGGCGGTACCAAAACCCAGGGCTGTCTTAGACTATGCTGGGGGCCTTGGGCACACAAGAATTATACATTTTTTTTCACTATGACCTGCTTTATTAATCCAATATATTATCATAACACAATATGTCATTAATGATATTAGTACCTATGTATGCTGCTGTTTTTTTTATTGTGATTACGACAATAGTTTCTTTAGAGATTTCTGTTGAGCAATATCTTCTATTAAATCCTTAAACTTAATTTTCTGAAGAATATCATTTTCTATGCTCATAATTGACAACTTTAGTTACTTAGCCGTTTTTGTAACATTGTTGTTTGCAATTCATTTTTTATTTTCTTAAGCTGCGAAAATGCCCGACCATAATATTTTGATATTAAATGTGTCCTCTGAAGATGGGGGCCCTGGGCATTGGCCCCGAGTGCCCTTATGGTAAAGACGGTATTGCCAAAACCAGGCGAGACGTTGCGGAACTCTACCACCTATTAGCCATTACGCGAATAATGTTTGGTCAACAGTTCGCCTTTTATAACTGCCTGGCAGAATGGTGATCTATTTATAAAGGGATTCTGGACCAGTAAGAGGAAATATCTTAATAAAAAAATATCTTAATTTTAAAAACAAGTCGATTCATATTTTTTTAATCGCGTGTTTAATAATGTCGCATTACCTTTGCCTTATAATTTTTGGTGAATCCCACAGAAACAACATATTTTTAGTAATAAAAATAATTAATATATATACTTACTATCATCATTACCTGTGTGCCAGACTTCACCCAAATCGGTCCATCCGGTTTTGGGTCATCGAGTCAGAACATACACCCAAACATACAATCTTTCATGTTTATAATATACATATATGGGTTAACAATATTTTTTGTGTTGCTGCTCTACATATACGTAAAGTGGGGATATTAATTTTATACTGATTTTACCCCGATTTTCGAAAATCGAGTTTTCACCATATATCCAAGTTTTGAAGTCCTAGGAACCTTTTCCGACTATTTTCACGATGACGTCAGTATGTCTGTATGTATTTATGTGTGTGTGTGGGTGTGTGTATGTGTGTATGTAAATATCTCATAACTTTTGAACGGCTGAACCGATCGCAACGCGGTTGATCGTATTCGATTGGATTCCGCTCAACTTAGACTTCCTGAAAAAAGGCGATTCAGTCCAGGAGATTTTGATTCCGGGTTGCTTCCGGACTCCTTTGAAGAATAGACCAACTGCCGTTCTGCCAGGCAGGTCTTAAGAGGCGACCGATTGGCTATGCAAGTCACTGCTATCGTAACTACTAGGTGGTAGAGTTCTGCATTGTCTCGCCCGGGTCTGGTACCATCGCCTTACCTATTCCTGCCGCAATAGCGTCAGTGCTTAACGCTGTCGTGTTCCGGTTTGGAGGGTAAGGTAGCCGGTAAACTTATGAATGTGGCATTAGAGCTCGCCACAAGATAGCAACACATCATTAACATCTTTGGTGTCTATAGGCGATGGTTGACTCTTTCCATCAGGAGACCCTGTTTCTGCCTGTTTGCTATCTTATAATATAAAAAAAAACAATTTTGGTGAAACTATTTTTTAATATAACTTCCAGATTTATGTACCGATTGAGTACAAAAACTAATCAGCTCTTTTCCTCAAAAACTACGTCTAATACATAAATTGTATCAAAATCGGCTTATCCGTTTGGCAGTAATCGTTGACGAAAAATTTTGAAAAGTGTTTTTCGACATAGCTTCGAAATTTTTCAACTTATCATTTTTTGGTATTGTATGATATTTTAGTACTAAAAAGACTACGTCAAATGCCGTTTCAAAAATCAAAATCGAATCTAATTCTCAAAACTTATAGCTTTTCAAATATTAAAATTACTTTATTTTTAGCAAACTTACTTAATTTTTTTAAAATAATTTTCAATCACCGATTGACTTAAAAATCTTATCAGCTTTTCTCCTTTAAAAACTGCGTCAAATACCGTTAATTTAATCAAAATCGGTCAATTTGTTTGGGATTTATCAATTAAGAAAATTAAAAATAAAATGTTTTTTAACATCGCCTCGAAATTTTTGAACCTATCGATTATTTAGCTAAACCAATATTTTAGATCTCAAAAATTGAGTTGAATGCCATCATCGTTTTCAAAATATACAGCTTTTCAAAAATTAATATACTGCCATTTTTAACAAAATAGATGTTTGAACTGAAATTTATTTTTAATATTTTTTACTCTTTTGAGCTTAAAATACCTAAATTTTGTGGGAAGTTTCAGGGATGGCTCGTAGGGTCAACCGTTCACACATTTTTTTTCTCGTGTACCCCATAGAGAGGGGTATCGTTGGACAGGTTTTTAAAAAATATTGTAAGTTTGTTAAAACAAGTTTTCGAGTAAGGGAGTTGTTTGTGAAATATTAAGCTTTAAAGTGCTATCTTTTGTCAGAGTCCAATTGTCCAAGCGTCCCCCTCCCCTCTGCCAGCTAATTGGTTGGTTCTAGGTAAATTCACGGTAGTAATAAATATAATGAAGTTAAAAGGAAATCTATTAGAAGGCTTACCAAAATTAAGTTAACAAACACTCACCAATCAAAATTTGGAATAAAAAGTTAAAGGCCAGTGTTACAAGTTACTTAGTAATGATTGCTTTTTGGTCTACGAAATCCAACCATATAATATTTTAATTTTTAATATTTGTACTTGTTATATCATATTAACTACATTTTTTATGATGATATAGATGTTAAGGCATAATTATTAAGTAACTAATATTTATACATCCTAAAATTATTCATAAAATTTTTTCGTATCCTAAATATTTTCACTTATATAATATTCACTCTTCTATGCTCACAATTTTTTTAAAAAACTTTATACAGGGTGTTAAGAAAACCCTGTCCGATCCAAATAGGTATATAGGTAGGTCAATGACATTATCAAAAAAATAATAAAATAATTATTTTTATTTAAATTACTAGAATAACGTAGTTTGAGGCTCATTTTAGCACTAAAATTGAGCAACTTCTTAAATTAAGCAAATATTTTGAAAATTTATGTATCAATATCCATGACACAAATATGTTTGTAATAAGCTACCAAATAATGCCTTTGACGATCGGACAGGATTTTCTTTACACACTGTATATTTATCAAATACTCGGGCAAGTCGTTGCGAAACTCTAACCACCTAGTAGTCACGATGGTAATGACATGTATAGCCAGTCGGTCGCCTCTTACGACCTGCCTTTTTGCATACCAGTTGGTTTATTCAAAGGAGCCCGGGCCAACACGGGGGAATATTCAAATATATCTTAAATATTCCCCTGCAATAAACCCAAAACTAACTAGAAGGTTACTCAAACTCAGTAAAACTGAGCTGAGTAAAATGTGTAGTCTAAGAATAGGACACTGTTCAATGAACAAACTCTTATTGACATGGGAATCACGGATAGTTTACTTTTTTTATATCATAAGATAGCAAACAAGCAGATGGGTCTTCTGATGGAAAGAGTCAACCATCGCCTATAGACACCAAAGATATTAATGGTGGTTGCTATCTTGTGGCGAGGTCTAATGTCACATGCATAAGTTAACCGGCTACCTTACCCTCCAAACCGGAACACGACAGCGACAAGCACTGACGCTATTGCGGCAGGAATAGGTAAGGCGGTGGTACCAGACCCGGGCGAGACCATGCATAACTCTACCACCTAGTAAATACTTACTACTACTAAGTAGATCACGCCTATCCCACGAGGAAACTCCACTCCACGTACTTACTGAGTGTGAAGAATTAGTGAAACTAAGAGCTCAGTTCCTGAGAGACAAGAAAACTTTGAGGGAAATGATTGAGAGACCTGGAAATCTCTTGAACCTCTGGAGTGCCCCCCAGCTTATACCTACTGGATTAGTCACCATAGCCTACACGCACAATGGCCGTCGTGTGACTAGTTACGGTATACGCGCATTTTTTTGGAAGACTTAGAATAGGTCGCAATCGTCGTTGTTTTTAAATGCAAAAATTGTTATAAGAGGCCAATTTGATAAGATGAAAATTTTGAACAACATTTGAAAAAAAATTAGTTTTTAGCTATCTTCGAAATAGCTCGTCCGATACATTTCATTATCTAACCATCTCTAAGTTTTGATGATCCAAATTGAACGTCATATAGCGTGTTGTATCGGTTAATTAATTCTTGAGATATCGTACGACAAAAAATAATTCCCATACACACGGTGGGACTACCTAAGAATAGTCCGAATGTCTTCAAACATGAAGATCCAATGAGAAAACGATTTTTTAAAAATCAAAGTGATAACAATAACTTTCTCCTTATTTAGCGGGAAGGTAAATGACAACAGTTATTTATCCATGGTTGGTACGTTTGCACTTCTAGGCGGGCGGGTTGGAGGCATGCAGCGGGCGGGCGGGACGCGATGTAAATTTTGCGCTAATCGGCGGTTGCCCGCTTCGTGGAAAATCCCTTGAAACGCACCGCCACGTTGTTAACCCACGAGGCATACTTGTTCAGTTACTCATTTCACCAGAAACGAATTCCATCAAGTATAAATACATTGTACTGAAAAATAATTATGCTTCACCCACGCAGATCAACGGTGCCGCATTTCGATCAAAACAAGCACGTACGTAAGTATTCCTTTGTGTAAAACGCGATTAAAATATAGAAGTATTTATATTATGCAAAGCGGTAGAGTTCTGCGCGTCTGGGTTTGGTACCACCACTTGAACAGCAGCTCAAGGGAGTCCCTTAACCGGCAACAACGCCGGTACATAAAGGGTGAGGTAGTTTGGTCTGGAATTAAAATTAAATGAGAGTCAACTACTTTTAATCAATAATAATAAAACACAAAAAAAAAAAATCTACTTATGTCTTTTATAGAATTAGAAAAAATACAACCGATGTGACCCTAAGTGGTTTCATTTGAAAGGCAAAAATGCAAAAATGGTTTGAGATCACCATTTTACCCGACTAAGCAAAAGGAGGTACCTAATATTCTCGTCACAAGTCGTCGTAAGTGGCGGACAACAGTTTGTTACTAATAAGCGCGGAAATTACTTGCTTATCCTATACTTTAAATTTGACAAAAGAAAGATAAGGACTTGGCTTTGGCTTGACTATCAAAATTATAAAATTGCATGCATTCCAATTTCCAACGCTGAACAAATAAAAATGGCTGTATCTCTGTAGACAGAAAAATGTAAAGTATTAAAACACGTTAGAATTTTCATAATAGACAAAGCTACAAAAATTTTGTCAGCTCTCTAATTTCAAATCATTTAAGAAAATTAACGTCACCTTAAACAACCTGCGGTCAATACGCCATTACTAAAATACGTTGTCAATGTAGAAAAGTAATTTATGTCAAATAACCCTTTTTTTACAAAATATTAAATTGATTAGAGCGTTGATTTGTATTTTTTAATAATTTTAGTGTGTACCTTAAATCTAATATAAAAAGTAATTGTTAAAATAACATTGCAATATAATTTATCAATTGTTAGGTAGACAGTAAACAGCTGTTCATAAGTCCGCCATTTTTAAGGACGAAATGGCACGGTTTTCCCATAGTTATTTCATATCTAGTAGGTAGTAGTTTCCTTCATCTAAGACTTTAAACGAGCATTTCTTATATATTAGCATGTATTTGCTTTTTCTGAAACGGCTGTTACGATTTTTATGAAATTTTGTATTTAGATAGTCTTTTCTATAAATATTGATTTAGGTAAGTTTCATCTCCGTAATAATCCGTTTTCACATGAAAAAATATCGAACCACGATCGCCTAAATAAACCAGTTTTTATAATGTGCGCAAGTCATGTAAATAAGTTTTTGCTTTCATATTTATTAAGGCATAAATTTATACATGGGGCACACTAAGTTTTGCACTTCTAGCTAATCGGAACTACCTATTTGAATTTCGAATGTTATATTTTTAAAATGTTGCAACCTTCTTAGTAATAAAAAAAACAATTGGCGGGAAATTATTTGTCAATTGTTTTTTTCTCACACATCAAAGTTCTACGTACATACGCAACGAAAATGGAATTAAGTCGAAAAGATTTTAGAGCGATGATTTTTTATTATTTTAAAAGTTCTCTTTCTCCGCAAGACTGTGCCGCTCGTCTTCAGAATGCTTTTGGGAGAGAAGCACCTTGTTTCAGCACCGTGAGGCGATGGTTTGGTGAATTTGAGAGAGGTCGAGTTTCTTTACATGACGAATTTCCTGAAGGGCGGCCTTCAACTGCCGGCAACGAAAATAATGTGGCTACTGTTAAGCGGTTAATTGGAGAAAATCCCCGGATTACCTATGAGACAATTTGAGGACTATTGCGGATTTGTATGAGCCAAATTCAGAAAATTTTACACGAAGAATTGAAAGTTCAGAAACTATGTTGTCGTTGGATCCCTCATGAACTGACAGCGGAGCAGAAGCGGGCCCGCGTGGAATGGTGCTCACATATGCTACTGAAGTACGACCACGGACATACTAATGCTGTTTATGACATTGTCACAGGAGACGAAACGTGGATTTATTGTTTTAAACCCGAAAAAAGACAGAAATCTTGTGAATGGGTGTTTGAAAATGAGAACAGGCCAACAAAAGTGAGACAGGCGAGAAACTTTGGAAAAAAAATGATCGCGTTTTTTTACTCAGGTACGGGTCCCATCTGTACAATTCCACTTGAAGATCAAAAGAGTATTAATGTCGAGTGGTATTCTACCATTTGTTTCCCAGGGTGTTAGAAAAAGTTCGCGAAAGACGACCCAAAAGCCGCGTTCTCCTACACTATGATAACGCTTCTTCACACACGGCCAACAAAACAGAGTCATTTTTAGCTTCCGAAAAAGTACATCTCGTCACTCATCCTGCGCATAGCCCCGACCTAGCACCCTGTGATTTCTGTGTTTTCCCCAGAACCAAAGATGTGATGAGAGGTTTTACTTTTCCGGCTCCGAAGAGGCAGTGATAGCGTAACGTAGAAAATTGCCTTCAGACCTGTGGTCCTCCTGTTTTAAAAAATGGTTTGATCGCATGAAAAAATGTTTAAAATGTAAAGGAGACTATTTTGAAAAGCAATAAACATAATATTTTCGTTATAACATGTTGTTTTTTTAAGTTACCCAAAACTTATAGTGTGACCACGTATAATCTACCGTATTAGTGGCTTCCAACCTTTTGATCTGTTGACCTCTTGCCTCTTAGTCTTTTTTTATTTTAGAAAGACCCCTACTTACCTAATATTGAATTTTTGCAAATTTATCAATAACGAATATTTTTGTAAATTGATAGATTGCTACTCTCTGAAAGATTTAAATTTTTAATTGTAGTAAATGAAAAAGTTTTCATTCGGCTAGTAAAATAAATCAATTATAAGAAACTAAACAAAATCTAAACAAAACAAAACTAAACAAAAACAAAAACTGACACAGTTACATAAAATAAGTACGCAAAAAATTAATTTTGCATGTTTTTGTGAGAGGGAGGAGGATCCTGGTATTTTAAAAAAGTATTATACCAAATATAGACTATTCCATTCAAAGAAAGTCACTTGCTGCTTAAATGAGATCCGTTATCATGGAATCTCACGGTCCCTACTTTTGTTTTCCGCTGGCATAGAGCTTTAAAGGGCAGGCCATCTTCAACCCCTGGGGATCGATATATACCCCTTTGGGTATAACTGATCTACACTAATCTACACTTTCTAAGCACTAACATAACGAGGAAAGTTTGTAATACATACAATCAAAAACTAATTACCTTAAAATTCGTAAGCTATAGGTACTATTCAGGAGTAACATTTTTAATCATCTGACTAAAAGGAAGGACTTATCTTAGAGTTATTACTCGCTGTTACACGCGAACTAAGTCGCGGGTAACAGCGAGTAATAACTCTAGGATAAACTCAGAAACAACTAGACAAATTTTAAAAATTCTTTCACCCATGTATAGCTACAATATCACAGAGTAACGTAGGCTGTTTTTGCATGATTGAGTAAAAGGAAATAATGTAAAAGTCGCGGGGAATAGCTAGTATACCCCCTGTGTTGGTCCCGTACTCTTTCCGTTCTACCAGGCAAGTCGTAAAAGGCGACCGATTGGCTATTTGAGTCACTACCATCATGGTTACTAGGCGGTAGAGTTCTGCATTGGCTCACTCTGATCTGGTACAACCGCCTTATCTATTCCTGCCGCAATGGCATCAAAGCTTGTCACTGTCGTGTTCCGGTTTGGAGGGTAAGGTAGCCGGTAAACTTATGCATGTGGCATTAGACCTCGCCCGAAGATATATTTTTATAAGATAACAACGTACCATTAATATCTTTGGTGTCTATAGGCATTGGTTGACTTTTTCCATCAGGAAACCCATTTGCTTGTCCTGCCGCAAAAGCGTATAGTATTTTATCGTTTAGTATTTGTTATATGTATACGAGAAACTTATCCAGTGTTTGATTTGCTTTGGCTTGTCAGGCAATCTGTAAGGGACATCTTATTGGTTTTTCGGCCAGTTTCTATACATATAATAAAATCATAGGAAAGTCAAAACTGTACATTGAATATTTTTTAAAAAGGATACTTGAGGCGTGATCTACAATCGATATCGAAGCCAAAAATATAGTTTTTAGAATTTTTGTCTGTTTGTCTGTATGTATGTCCGGGGTAAGATCAAAAAGTACTACATGGATTTACTTCAAATTTAGCATGAATATTACTAACAGGTCGTGTCAACATATAGGCGACATACTATCACATACGGGGGAGGTGCTGTACGGAGTAAACGAAGTCCGCGCGGACGAAGTCGCTGACAACAGCTAGTATTATATAAAGATGCTAAACTTGACGCTACCGTGTGACCGCAAGGTAATATAACACTTTTATGCTTTTATTTCAAAGGATAGTAGGTATACAAGCAAATGGCTCCTTTGATGAGAACTGAGAAGAGATAATCATTACAACGGTGCGTAGCAATCAGTGTGGTGGGATAAATATGTTACATGCTTAATCTCTAAGCCGGAAACGATAATGACCAATCACTAGTAGTCACGATGTAGTGTCACATTTGGGCAGCCAGCATCAGCACATGACGGCCAACATTAGCCTCAACTTAAACGTCATTGTCAGAATTTTTTTGTGAGTCGAGTTGCGACATAAGGCGGTCTGCGCGACGTTTGTCCTTTTTTGCAGGTAGTTGGATACTTAAATAACGAACTTATTAAAAGTTAACGGAAATTAACATAACCGTTAACACCGTTAACTCCGTGAACCCCTAAAAGTTACTTAAAGGTAAGGGTGTGACTGATATATTAGTATTCGCTAAGATATTAGTAATATTGAAAGGATTCGAGGATTAGTAATCCGGCGAACTGTAATATGCTAATATTTCATATTCGCCTAATATCTGTAACGGGTATCAAAATGAATCGGATAATATCATTCGATCTTCGGAATGGTTCGGATTCACTAGATTGGCGCCCGTTCGGATTCGTGAAAATATTAAAATATTTTCACGATACGCCGCGTCGTACGTACGAATGAGACAGGCGTATTTCCTGCAGTATGCTGTTGTTTTAAGGTCCAAATTACAGTGAAATATTAGTTAATACTGATATATTAGTTAAGATATTTTCCTGCCGTATCAGTATAAGATCTTATTACAGTTGCTTTAAGGTCCAAATTACAGTGAAATATTAGTTAAGACATTTTCCTGCCGTATCAGTATCAGATCTTATTACTTACTAGATAATTAATTACGGCTATACTCACGTATAAATCGGTATAGGTTCCGACTAGTTTCGGACCTATATGAGATCCTTCATCAGGGCGATTGCGACGCTGTTGCCACGACAGCTGTCGTGGCAACAGCGTCGCAATCGCCCTGATGAAGGATCTCATATAGGTCCGAAACTAGTCGGAACCTATACCGATTTATACGTGAGTATAGCCGTAATTAATTATCTAGTAAATGATGTCTCGCGAAAGTTTAAATAATTTTAGATCTTATTACTGTTATTTTAAGGTCCAAATTACAGTGAAATATTAGTTAATACTGACATATTAGTTAAGACATTATAATATTTGAAAGTGAATATATTAGTATCACCTAATCTTGAGAAATATCGGTATTAACCCATCTCTACTTAAAAGTTAATATGTTAATTAAAATGTTAACAGGGCTTATTAACGATTAACGTGTACCTAACAGTTTTGTATCCAGCTCTTTTTAACTTCCCGCTACGGATGAAGATAAGGAAAAACCTTAAAAACAGCAAAGAAAAATATCGACACGCGGGATTTGAACCTGCGACCATTTCCCTAAAGCCGGGACGCTCTTCCGCTGAGCTAGTGTCGACAGGCTCGAGGCGGCGAAATTCTTCTTTGCTATATGATCGATTACGTCGAATGTACTGATCGCTAGCTATACATACGTATAACTAGTTAAATGAGTTCATCGTTACAGATGAAATTCACATTTATAATTTTGATCAGTACTTTCGTATTTCTAATTATTTTCCCCTAAATAATTAGAAATATCTAAATCCCGCGTGTCGATATTTTTCTTTGCTGTTTTTAAGGTTTTTCCAGATTCCCAAGCACGGGGTGAGTGCTATAACACAAAAATAATTAGAAATACGAAAGTACTGATCAAAATTATAAATGTGACTTTCATCTGTAACGATGAACTCATTTAACTAGTTATACATATGTATAGCTAGCGATCAGTACATTCGACGTAATCGATCATATAGCAAAGAAGAATTTCGCCGCCTCGAGCCTGTCGACACTAGCTCAGCGGAAGAGCGTCCCGCCTTTAGGGAAATGGTCGCAGGTTCAAATCCCGCGTGTCGATATTTTTCTTTGCTGTTTTTAAGGTTTTTTCAGATTCCCAAGCACGGGGTGAGTGCTATAACACAAAAATAAGTAGATAAGGAAGTTACTGATTTCAGTCTGATTTTCGAAAATCGAGTTTTCACCAGACCCCCACGTTTTGAGGTCCTAGGAACCTTTACTACCAAATTTCACGATGACGTCAGTATGTCTGTATGAATGTTTGTGTGTGTATGTGTGTTTGTGTGTGTGTGTTTGTGAGAGAAAGAGAGAGAGAGAGAGAGAGAGAGAGTGAGAGACAGAGCGTGTATGTATGTAAACATCACATAACTTTTAAATGGCTTGACCAATCGAAACGCGGTTAATGGCATTCGATTAAATTCCACTCAACTTAGACTTCCTTAAGCTTTAAACCAATTCCGTTCAAATAATTTTGAGCAATTGTGAAAAAACCTCAAAAACATTTTGGCGAAACAGTATTTTTAATATTACTTCCAAATTAATGTAAGGATTGAGTACAAAATCGAATTAACTCTTCCTAAAAAAATTACGTCCAATGTAAACATTACATCAAAATCGATTCATCCATTCGGGAATTGACGTAAAACTTTGAAAAAAGTGTTTTTTCAGCCTCACTTCAAAAATGTTCAACCAATCATTTCTTGATCTAAGTACTATATTTTAGTACTTCAAAAACTACATTGAATGCCATCTCAAAAATTAGAATCGTATTAAATTTTTAAAACTTACAGCTTCTCAAATATTAAAATTCCGTTGTTTACAGCAAATTGAATAGTTTCCATCGTCGGCACTTGGTGAAACTGCATTTTAAATTATGTATTACAAATAAACTCACTTGTACTTCCAGTTCACGTATATTTTAATTTTTTTTTTACTGTACACATCCAACCGGTTTCGCTTATTAAAGCATCATCAGGGATGTTTTACACATATTTTATAATATTTTTAACATATTTTATACACTTCAAGTTACATTATTAGTTTGTCTTAGCTCTTACTCTACTTAGCTTACTCTCTTAGCTCTTACTCTAGCTAGAAAGAGTAGCTAATAATGTAACTTGAGGTGTATAAAATATGTTAGAGATATTATAAAATATGTGTAAAACATCCCTGATGATGCTTTAGTAAGCGAAACCAGTTGGATGTGAACAGTAAAAAAAAGTTAAATATACGTGAACTGGAAGTACAAGTGAGTTTATTTGTAACTAGCGACCTGCCCGCGGTTTCACCCGCGTAGCTTTTGTGTCTGTGGGAATATCGGAAATGTTTATATACTAATACTTTCCTCAAGAATCAATCTATCTATTAAAAAAAAACCGCATCAAAATCCGTTGCGTAGTTTTAAAGATTTAAGCATACATAGGGACATAGGGACAGAGAAAGCGACTTTGTTTTATACTATGTAGTGATACATATTTGTTTATAGCAAACTTACTTCATATTTTAAAAATAATTTTCAGGCTAATATGCCGATTTATTTAAAAATCTAGTCAACTTTTCTATTTAAAAAGTTGCGTTAAATACTACGGTTTTAAATAATCGGATTAAAATCGGTTGATTAGTTCGGAATTTATCAATGAGGTAAATTTTTGGAAAGATTTTTTTGATATTTCTTCGACATTTTTAACATACTGATTTTGTAGCTAAATGAAACAAATTAGAGCTCAAAAATTGCTTTAAACGCTATTCAAAAGATCAAAACTGATTAACATTTATATTTTTTTGAACATTAAAATACTATTATTTTTACAAAATTTACATTTTTGAACTCTTGAGTTCAAAAATTTTGAACTCTTGAGTTCAAAAATTCATGCTTAGGTTTTGTTTCACTGAGCTTAAAATACCTCAATTTAGCGGGAAGTTTCAGGTATGGCCTGCAGGCTCAACAGGTTTACAGATTGTTTTAATTATTTTTGATTGTTCTAAGTAGTCTGCGTTTCGAATAAATGAATTCAATTTTTAGTTTAATTGTGAAACAGTAGATACAAGGGTTTAGTTTAAACAAGACGCTCTAAATCACGTGGTTATCGACTATACAACTAACAGTACGTCGGTACACACATTAATATATATGTTATAACGGATGCTAAAACTTTAATAGGGTTAATAGTTTCGTTTACATCTGGAGCTTTACTAAGGGCTATAAAAGAAAAAATTCGATTAACTTTATCTTTATTAAGTCCATTAAACTACTCAACCACAGCCACGTGTAATTCAACAATAAAATCGAGTGCAATCACCGAAATCGAGTAGATTAAAAGTTATAAAGTTGAATAAATGCACTCATACGATTGAGAATAACAAGTCTGTCAGCGTGTGTAGTGAATTTTCACTAAATTGAACATTAGAAAACAAACATGTCCGTGTTCTTGCCATTAACCAAACAAACAGCGCGAGCATCAATCTGCCACGCGGGCCCACGCGCGTGCGTAACCGTTTAACTGTTTCTAAATTAAACTGTTGTTTACTTTTTAAGATAATATATAAAGTTGTGCAGACTAATTTTGGCTGAACGAGCCCAAAATAATTCCACGTACGCCACATGCACGGTTAGTGACGCGCGGAAACACCTCCCTTCTGTCTTTTTAGGCAATTGAAGATTCCTTCGCGAATGTTAACTCGTTCACACGGTTATTATTCTCATTAGCACAATATGTAAATAATCTTTACGTCAAGGAACGTCTGCTTCTCAAGATGTTTTATGGGTAATTGTATGCATTTCTTAGTCTGTTGCTATTATATTTATGATTTGTTAAATATTTTTTTGTTAATCGTATCTATCTTATTTTTATAATATTTTAATGGGGTCTAAGGATAAGAAGCATAATCTCATTTAAAAGTGAAAATTGTTAATAAAATATCACTATCTCATTAGGAAAGTGATAGCGAAAAAAGCGAAATAGCCTGAAAGAAAGATGGCGTTGTTATATTAGAGGACTATTTTCAAAAAAACTAAATAAATACTGAATTTTAATGAACCAGTCATTCAGCAAACTTTATTTTGAAACACATTTTCTTCGACACTTTCTGAGTTAGAAAATCCAATGAGATTGTGCTCCTTACATTCTTCTATACATCATAGTTCTTATTACAGGTAAGGAGGAGACAGGAGACGCACCAATTGGTAAATAGTTACCACCGGCCATAGACAACTGCACTAACAGAAATCTTATAGTTGGCTTGCCGGCCTTTTAATAACGAAGCTTTTTTGTTGAACGTCTCAGTTGCATATTTTGCTGTTGCTATTGGTTGTTTACATGTTCGTACCGAGGGGGGGGAGGCAGGGGCAGGGAGGGGCAGCTGCCCCCCCTGGAAAATATTTACCTCCTTACAGTTGTAGATAAAAATTAACGATCGTTAAAAATATTTACCATTTTACAAAAAGCTTATCTCCATTAGAAATTTCTTTCTTTTCTCCGTGCTGGTTCGGGCTTACTTTGAAGAATAGACCATTTGCCGTTTTGCCAGGCAGTTCGTAACATATTTTGTAACAATAAATATAGTGTATTTATTTCGTCGGTAAGTATTATAACTCTGTATTTCTCTGTGTTAATTTAAGCAACACTGACTACCTAAGAAATTGCCTTCAAAGACGTATCTAGTTTAATCCGTGATATCAACCAAGCAACACTAATGATAAAAAGACAATTTCTTTGTAGCTTAACAGATTTTCTTGTGGTCTCTAGTAAGTCTCTTTGGTTAAAATATAAGGTTACAGGTTAAATCCATGGGCTGGGGAAAAGGGTTGCGGGGATTTTTTAAGGCTTTCCTAGAAAAACGGAATTTCAGTTGTAGCTTAGCATCCGATGTTTTTTTTTTAAACCACCGTGAGCCGTAATAGCGCATAAAGGGCCAAGTTATTGTAAGAATTATCGCCTCTGTGGTCTAGTGGTCCGGTGTCGGTGTTGACCACATGAGGTTCTGGGTTCGATTCCCGGGGTCGGGCAACTCAAAAATGTGTTTTTTTAGTTTTATAATAAAAACAGTGTTGCCCGGGATTTGAAAGTGCCCGGGTGTCAAAGCTTGTCACCTATCACATTTGTGGGACCAAGTATCTTCGGCTAATCGTGGGTGCACTTGTGATACCTCTGTCTACTTCTTCGGGGATACGGGCGTGAAGATGCTTATCGCAAGAATTATGCGATAGTGGTAACTAGGGCGGTAAAATGTGGAGATGAGGTTTGATTCCATCTCCATCTCTTCAACCACAGACCTAGCAAATGACGCCTATATGGGTAATTCCCTTGCCTTAAAATGGGAAAAACAACGGCAGTTGAAAACTAGCGCGCTTGGTTTCTTATCGCTAAAGAATACAAACGTCTTCTAACTAGGTTTATATTTTTTTTATATCGTAAGATAGCACACAAGCATGTCTCCTGATGCAAAGAGCCACCCATCGCCTATAAACACCAAAGTGTTAATGGTATGTTGCTAGTTTGTGTCGAGGTCTAATGCCACATGCATAAGTTTACCGGATACCTTCCAATCCGGAACACGACAGTGACAAGCAATGACGCCATTGCGGCAGGAATAGATAAAGCGGTGGTACCAGACCCGGGCGAGACAATACAGAACTCTACCACATAGTTGGCGACACAAAACAAAATATCTATTTGTTTTGTGTCGCCAACTAATAAATTCAGTGAATTATGATGAACTGGAGTATCTATCGATTATAAGCTAACTCTACTTGGCACGCAAAGGAACTGCCGCGATAATGATTTTTTATAGATGACGCTGCGCATGAATAAATCACGTAGTTCCGTCACCGTCAGCGTCATTATTCCATCACGATACGAACTGTGGTCTCTTTTCATTGTTTAAAAATCACACGGCAATGTGTTTTCTAACATTAATTATACAATATTACATTTTTATTACATATTATATTATTAAAAATGACTATGTAACGAGTAACAATATTTAATTATCATTTAAACATAGTCAAACCACAAAAACAAACTTTCAATCTTTTGTGTCTCTGGAATTACAAGCAAAGTATCGCTGATACTAATCATTTTAAAACATAATAGTAAAATAACTGATTTAACTTAAAACAAACAAAAAAAAAATTAAACAATTAAACAATTTAATTAGTTACTATATCATACCGAACTTGAAACACATTTGCAATATCTTTTCACTAACATTAAGCGTAGGTGTCGTCACGTACGATTCGTTATCGTTTACGACACCACTGTCAGCGTAGTACTAGATTTTTAGCTGGATTACAATTTCATTGCTAGACCAGGTCGTACTAGATTGTTATTTTTTATATCATAAGATAGCAAAAAAGCAGGTGGGTCTCATGATGATCACGAAGATGATGGAAAGAATCAACCATCGCTTATAGACACCAAAGAGGTCTAATGCCACATGCATAAGTTTACCGGCTACTTTACCCTCTAAACCGGAACACGATACTGACGAGCACTGACAGGAATGACAAATGACAACAAATGACAAACTATTGCGGCAGGAATAGGTAAGGGCGTGGCACCAGACCCGGACGAAATAATGCAGAACTCTACCAGCTAGTAGTCACGATGGTAGTGACTCGCATAGCCAATTAGTCGCCTTTTACGACCATTTCTGGCAGAACTTTTTGTTGTAACACAACGTTTAGTAAACAATATAAAGCATGTCTAAAAATTATGAAGTCAAAAATTGTATTCTGTGACTAAGCTTTTATTATTAGCCACTTTTACTATTCCACTTGTACATAAATTTCACTTTTACACAATTTTTTATAATATTACTCGACCGGTTTCACTTTTTAAAGCATCTTCAGGACGAGTAATATATTAAAAAATTGTGTAAAAGTGAAATTTATGTACAAGTGGAATAGTAAAATTGGCTAATAACAATGGAGTTTCACCAAGTGCCGACGATGGAAAGTATAGAGTATATAAGCTTTTATTGTTATAATAAATTAATACTGTTATAGAGTGATGTGTTATTCGACTCTCCTGAATATGCTTCGACTACAAAGTGAAATGTGAATTAAGTTTGATTAATTCCTGCCGCAGAATTTCCCCATCGGACATCGCGACAAAATTCAAAATTTCATCGTCATATCATGGGGAGTGTTCCAACGAGTAGTTTGGATTAATTCCTGCCATCGAATTCCACCATCGGACATCGCGTCAAAATTTGAAGTTCCATCCTCACCATCTCGATGTCTGAAAATCCACAACTGTTCGATTCTCGAAGCACTTTTTCCCCGCACTATTCCTCTGTGGAACCAATTACTGGCAGGAGTTTTTCAAAGCGGATACGATTTAGGGACCTTCAAAGAAAAGAGCTTACTCTTCTTAAAAGGCTGGCAACGCAACTGCAAATCGTCTGATAGTGTGGTTGTCCATGGGATGGGGTGATCACTTACCATCAGGTGAGCCTCCTGTCCTTTTGCCCTCTTTTCTATAAAAAAAATAAGTACATTAAAAGTATCATCACGCTACTTTCCTTGCAGGGTAGGCAGATTGCAACAAATGTCTAATAACTTTCCAGTTCACCGGCTTTTCGATTGGCGGGATGAGTAGTGAATAGCTAAACCCTAGTTCTGGTTATGCTCCTGGCGTGGGTGAAAGTGTGGTAGTCCCAATAGACTGTTGTACCTAGGGTTATCACCATCAAAAATACGAGTTTAAGCCTTTTTTATGTGAGACACTTAAAGTGGAATTATTTTATGACAATATCTTTAATTTTTAAATCTATACTTCTTGTCAAAGGAAAAAGCAACAATCCATACTAATATTATAAATGCGAAAGTAGCTCTGTCTGTCTGTCTGTCTGTCTGTCTGTTACGCTTTCACGGCCAAACCACTGAACCGATTTGGATAAAATTTGGTACAAATATAGTTTGAGACCCAAGAAAGGACATAGGATAGTTCTTATCCCGGAAATCCCACGGGAACGGGAACTATGCGGGTTTTTATTTTAGAATTTTTTCCACGCGAACGAAGTCGCGGGCACAGCTAGTTTATAATAATGCCCACTGCGCATGCATCTACGCCATACACCAACGAATGATTTCGAAGTCAAACAGCCGTGATGGGTTCGACACCATACTTTTTTATGAATTCAGCTGTATATGTGTGTATTTTTTTCACACTGTTACCTCTAAACTCGGTTATTTATGAACCAATTTTGAAAATTCTTTTTTTGTTTGTTTGATTTACTCGCCGTGTGGTCTCGTATTTTTTTTTAGTGTCGATAGGGAAGTTCTTGACCACGATTTTGCCTGATGGTAAGGTAAGATGTGCCCTAAGATGGAACGCACTTCCCTAGAAGATCTCAGTTCACTCTTCTCTTGAAGATCTCCAGATTGTACTCGTCGGGGAACACAAACTCAAGAAGCATGTTCCACAGTACTTATATAGCAGGATGTACTTGCTAGTTGGGTCAATTTTAATTGGGTGAAGATCGGATGCAGGTTTTTTTATATCATAAGATAGCAAACAAGCAGATGGGTCTCCTGATGGAAAGAGTCAACAATCGCTTATAGACACCAAAGGTGTTAATGGTGCGTTGCTATCTTGTGGCGAAGTCTAATGCCACATGCATAAGTTTATCGGCTACCTTACCCTCCAAACCGGAACATGACAGCTACAAGCACTGACGCTATTGCGTCAGGAATATGTAAGGCGTTGGTACCAGACCAGGGCGAGACAATGCAGAACTCTGCCACCTAGTATTTATTAACATTTTTGGTGCCTATAGGCGATGGTTGATTCTTTCCATCAGGAGACCCATCTGCTTGTTTGCTATCTTATGATATATAAAAAAAATATAATGCTTTAAGAAATAACCGTAATGTAAAGAACGAAATGGTTATTATCCGTGTGGCGGGATGGTTTTGCCCCATGCATAAATTTACCGGCTGCAATCCGACCATGCTGCCAGGAATGCGGGACAACACAGTGAAATTTTTTTTTAAATTATAAGATAACAAACAAGCAGATGGGTCTCCTTATGGAAAGGGACAACCATCCCCTATTAACAACAAATATGTTAAGGTGTGTTGCTTTGGCTGTAATGCCACATACATAAGTTTGTGGGTTACCTTACCTTTCTAAATGAAATACGACAATTATTGTGTATACTACTGTCGTAATATGACGTTATTGCGACACTAGTAGCTAAGGCCGAGATACCAAATACTCGGGCGAAGACGTTGCAGGACTGTACCTAGCAGTCACGATGGCGGAGACACGTGTAGCCAATCCTTCGCCTTTTACAAATGTCTAGCAGAATGGCAGATGGTCTCTTCTTCAAAGAAGACCCGAACCAACACAGTGCAAAACGACTATTGCGTGAAAAATATGTAAACGGTGTTACCAAACCTGGGTAATACTTTGTAGAACCAGCTAGAAGTCATGTACGTCTGATGAGGCTAACATACCACGTCCACCTGAAATAGTAATAGTCCATTTAATAATATTTAGTTAGTTTAGTTTATTATTAGATATAATAAGTCGAGTCAACTTTTTTCCACAAAAAAGGCGGATTTACACAAACAATAAGACTCGCCTAATTTAACTTTTTGCCGAACGTAGAATTGTGTCAGTGGGTTATTCCTATTGTAATTCATATAACAATTACGTAATTTAACACCGATTAAACTTGGACTTGGTACAGTCATGGCCAAAAATTGCATTAAAATAATTATATATTATGTTTATAGCCTTCCTTATTTATTAGTGGTTCGCCTCGGTGGTCTCGGGTTTGATCCCCGGGAAAAGGTTTTCGATGCTATTATATTTTATTTTATATCAGATTTTAGGTATAGTATCTACTTTTAGCAATTTTTAAATTTTTTAATATTTCCACAGAGCTTTTAAGTAGGTGCATCAATTTTGTAACTATACTATTTCCATTTCTTTATTTTCACGATAACAGATCGACGCCCATGTAATTTTGTGTTGTTTACGTTAAAAAGTCTCACAAATAATACTCTATTTCATGGACGGGTAGTGATGTGCTACACATAATGACTACTATAGGAGTTATATCGATAAACGTAACACGATAACAGACCCGTTTTTTTACAAAATTTAAGAAACTAAACTACTGCCGCATACTTAGGTACAAATTTATGAACTATATTATATATAAGTATAATATTATATTTCATTACAAGATGTTACACGTATAAATTCTTGATTGATAATGCCTACTTCTTTAAAATTTTCGGAGCTGTTGTAAAAAAAGTAGGTAAGGTACTCGACAAGGAAACGAAATAATTATAACGACAGGTAATCTTTATTTATTTATTTTAATCAAAATCTGATGAATCGTCACTGTCACTCGATGAGCTCTCCCCAACATTTATTATAAGTTCCTGTTCTTGTATATTATCGTATGCCACATGAATTTCCCAATCCGACGCTATAATGTTTTGGGTTCTATTCACAACTTTTTCCCAGTTTTCGGCAGTTACTTCCGCAGCAGCATTTTTGAATAAATTTAACATCTTGTTTGCCATAAAAGGGGGATGGGTGTTGTTTCGGGTGGCGCGAGGGTGAGGCGGGAGGGTGTCCTTTAATTTGCACTTAGAGTGACAAATTAAAATAAACACAAAATGGCATTAGGCCATTGAGTGTTCCCACCTCGAAAAAATATATTTGAATGTTTTTGTTATATTTGTATTTGTTCAAAATATAATAAATATATGTGATCGATATCATTACTTATTTGGATTTTGGTCCCAACACTACAACTATCAAATTAGAACTGTCATCGAGAAAATAAATAAATGGAACTAGTATAATAGAGTTAACTTTGTTTATCACTGGTTAAGCCAGTGACTTTTTTCGATGGCTAGTGTTTATATCTTATATATAAAATTCTCGTGTCACAATGTTCGTTCCCGTACTCTTCCGAAACGGCTTGACCGATTCTCATGAAATTTTGTGAGCATATTGAGTAGGTCTGAGAATCGGCTAACATCTATTTTTCATACCCCTAAATGCTAAGGGTAGTCCACCCCTAAGTTTTTTATTTTATTTTTTAGATAACATTTTTTGTTGTACAACCCTTAATTTTCAACCCTCAACGATCAACCCCTATTTTTTAATTCAATAATTTATATGGCAAAACAACGTTTGCCGGGCCAGCTTGTTTATTGTAGAAATGATAAATATTCCGTAATATCAATAAAGTATCATCATCTGATGGCTACTACCCTATTATTACACTATGTCATCATAATGCGCCAAGCATTATTCAAGTGATGATACAAAAACAGAAATTTGTACTTACAAAATTTAATAAAAAATTGTTGATATGGTATCAGGTTTGTCCTTCGGATAATGATAATTATTAAAATAACAAAATAAACATTGGCGATTAGTGCCCGGTTCCAATTTTAGTAAAACGACTCGTTTTATTTATTATATATATTTTAGTTACGACTTACGACTAGTACCGTTTTCTAAGAGGCGTAGGCAAAAACTGTTCCTATAAATAAATGTCCCCAGAGAATTATGAATCTCTCTGTTTATTATCAAATTGGTTGCTAATGAATACTGCTACGAATGACGGACTTCATATTATCCTCTTCTTCAACCATTTAGTAGGGTTGATTAAAAAAGGGACTCTGATTATTATATTCTGTACTTTCCATCGTCGGAATTTGGTGTAATTCCATTATTATTAAGACACTTTTTTTATTACACTTGTACATAAATTTAACTTTTCAACATAATTTTAATATATTACTCGACCGGTTTCACTTTTATATATATTAACAACATATGTAATTTATATATGAGTAATATATTAAAAATATATGTTTAAAAGTGAAATTTATGTACATAAATAAATTTAGGTACAAGTAAAATAATAAAAGTGTCTACTCTGATTCATATTTAATTATATTCATATTAATTCGTTACGTGAGCTATATCTTAATAGATTATTATCCAATAAAAAGTGGCACGAATAAGCAAGGCGGTATTGTTATATATAAACTTGCTAGAATTTTGATGTTTGTCTAAATTTTTAATATTGAATTGAAAGTGCATTTTAATTATTATTGTAAAATTATAACGAGATTATATAAAAATGTTCGTTTAAAAAATATCTCACTAAATTCATAAATTGGATGCATCGAGTCTTGTTAATAAACTCTGTAACGCTGTCAGTGTGTCATTTTACACTTACCTATAATTACAGTAGTACGAGAAACTATTATATTACAATCTGTCGCTCTAAGTAGCCCTACACATAGAATAAGGCCCTACGTTTTACCGATCACTTTTAATTTGGTTGAAGGCACTAAAATAAATTAGTTCGGATTTTGCGTAACTGAAATTATATCCATGCGCTTTGTTTTTAGTATCGGATAAAAATGAAATTTTAAATTATTTTTTATTACATAAATCGAACATATTATCGATTCAGAAGAACCTCTGAAAATTTGGCCAGACCTTTACAGGTAACCCCGTATATATATTTTATTATAAGTTATTTTACACCCAGCTGCTTTTAATAATTGCGTCATCTGGGATGTCTTACTAAACAATTAAAAATCCTTTGTATTCTAATAAGTGGTATAATGACGTGAGTTTGTAGTACAAATGTTTTATTAAAATAATAATGTTAGCTCGAATGCAAATGAAATGTAAAATAAGTCATTTTGAAACTTTCGAAAGGTAAAAATCGTGGTGAAAACTATAGGTTTCAGGCGTCATTTTAAGGAAGTCCATAACAAAGAAGAAAACATTCTTCAAATAGATATTCACGTGTGACCTCTGCTATGCAACTGAAATGAAATGCAAAAAAATCAGTGTGAGATATGGAATAAATTCACCTAAGGTCCGGAAATTGAAGAAAACCACAGCGGCACAGTTATCCACTTCCGTACACCATAGGCTGTTCTTTAAATACTGTTTCCTAAACTAAACTATATTATATATATATATATATATATATATATATATATATATATATATATATATATATATATATATATATATATATATATATATATATAATATAGTATAGTTAGTATATATAGTATACATAAATCGATCATATTATCGATTCTGAACAGCCTCTGAAAATTTGGCCAGACCTTTACAGGTAACCCTAAATATGTATTTTATTCCTAGCTGTTGCCCGCGACTTTGTCCGCGCGGACTTCGTTTATTCCGCACAGCTCCTCCCCCTATATGTTGACTCGACCTGTTAGTAATATTCATGCAAAATTTGAAGTAAATCCATGCAGTACTTTTTGAATTTACCCCGGACATACATTGAATTTCCTACGATTTTATTATATGTATATAGATATATAGATATAGATAAGTTATCTTACACCCAACCGCTTTTAATAATTGCGTCATCTGGGATGCCTTACCAAACAATTAAAAATCCTTTGTATTCTAATAAGTGGTATAATGACATGAGTTTGTAGTACAAATGTTTTATTAAAATAATAATGTTAGCTCATGCAAATGAAATGTAAAATAAGTCATTTTGAAACTTTCAAAAGGTAAAAATCGTGGTGAAAACTACAAGTTTCAGTCGTCATTTTAAGGAAGTCCATAACAAAGAAGAAAACATTCTTCAAATGGATATTCACGTGTGACCTCTACTATGCAACTGAAATGAAATGCAACTGAAATGCAAAAAAATCAGTGTGAGATATGGAATAAATTCACCTAAGGTCCGAAAATTGAAGAAAACCACAGCGGCACAGTTATGCACTCCCGTACACCACAGTTTTCAACACCTCAGTTGCAAGAACAAAGGCAAAGAGAAGCAAAACTTCGTGCTGACTTATCGCCTTCAACTTCATTTTATACACAGATACGCTTAGGCACAAATTCTGCCTATTCAGACAAATAAGACATTCTATTAAGACAAATATTGCTTTCATCTCTGAGAAAAAAAGACTTGAATCTTCAGCGTAACGTTAGGATATTGCTTTGATCTGAATCCATCCATCATGACTGCCTTGTGGTCTGATAACCTATTCAGTTCAGATCATGAGGTCCCGGGTTCGATCCCCGGCTCGGGCTAAGTGTTATTGAGATTTTTTCGAGGTTTTTTTCGAAAATCCAAAATCTCCGTAGCAGCTCGGAGTTAGGCGAAATGCGTTTACCACTCCCTTTGCTTTGGATGAGCACGAAAAGCCGTCTGTCCCGATTATCGCTAGAAATAGTTGATAACCGTTATTAGGTCAGTAAAATCGGTGATCGGCAGCACCACTCATCTCACCAACCGATAAACCGGTAAATCGTGGTGAACTGGAAAGTCTGTAGACGTTTAATTTACTCTGCCTACCCCGCAAGGTAATTGGGCGCAATTATCTATATTAATATTATATATTATATAATGATATATATTGTATTATAATATTATTATTATTATCACTACAAAGTATAAAACTAAGTCGCTTTCTCTGTCTGTCCCTATGTCCCTATGTATGCTTAAATCTTTAAAACTACGCAACGGATTATGATGCGGTTTTTTAATAGATAGATTGATTCTTGAGGAATGTTTTAGTATATAAACCTTTCCGATATTCTCACAAGAATAAAAGCTACGCGGGTGAAACCACGGGTAGGTCGCTAGTAATTTTATAAATGCGAAAGTTTGGATGTTTGGATGAATGGATGGATGGATGTTTGTTACTCAATCACGCAAAAACTACTGAACGGATTTGAATGAAATTTATCACACAGGTAGATGATAAAAATAGGTGATCTCGCGGGTTTTGCCAAAAACTTTTATTATGCAGCGGGCTGCACGCTGCAGTTAGTACACTATAATTATTGAAAGTGTTCCGAGGAACTGTTCGGAATAATTCCGGCTGCTGAAATGCATGAAGTTACATCGTGTCAACTAGTCTATGTTCCTTATGTTATTCCGAGCTTCCTTTAAAGACAAGACCATCTGCCATTTTGCCAGGCAGTTCGTAAAAGGCGAACGATTGGCTAAACGTGTCGCTATCATCGTGACTAATATGTCGTAGAGTTCTACAACGTCTTGCTGAGGTTTTGTGCCACCGCCTTATTTTTTCCTGCCGCAACAGCATCTGAGCTGGTTATCTACTGTCAAGTTTCAGTTTAGAGGGTAGGGTAGTTGGTAAAACTATGAATAACGCGTTACATCTGCCCACATAAAGTAGCCCACCGTCTAAATGCAGTGGTTGTCTCTTTACGTCAAAAGAGTATGGGCTTATTTGATATCCTATTATATATATTTTGGAAATATGACGTGCTGGTAAGTCTGTCGAGTGGTAAGCGACCCTGACTGCGCAACCGATGGTGCACGAATTTTATTCTTAAAAGGCATGTGGCGCCATTGCAACTGGTCCGTACCGCTGAAAGGTCACATAGATGGAACCAGAGCGAGTCAACTTATTGTCAGGCGACGTCATAACTGTGGAAGTTGATGACGTCAGACAAGGATAAGGAAGGGGAAAAGAAAGATCTTCCCAGCCAGGCAAGGTGTACTGCCTGGGGACCGAAGTCCATTTGAGAAGCGTTGAAACTCGTATATAGTGTGTTCCAGATAAATAATTGTGATATTTGTGTTTTTCTGGTAACGTTTGTAGATTGCTTGAACCGCTACAGGCATAAACATTTGTGTGATGAGCATAGATGTTTGTATATCGGGATTTGGGTGTTTATTATGTATGTAACATTATATAAGGTACTTTCAAATTATGTGAACATATTTTAACACAGCGTTTAGTACGAACCAAAGATATCCAGCCAAAAAAGAATGTAATTCAAGTGACTAAAACGTTTTGAATTTTAAAACAAACATACTATTTTTTTCTTATAACGATTTACGCCTATTTGTATAAAATAATCCATTTTTAATGCAAGAGAAAAAAAAATTGTACTTAAAAATAAAAAAAATGTCCCCTGAGTGACGTTCTTTTCCTGCTGGATTTCTTTGGTTAGGCGTATGAACGCTGTGTTAAAATATGATCACCTAGTTTGTAAGCAACTTAAATATAATATATAATATATAATGTATAATACATAATATATAATATATAATATATAATGTATAATACATAATATATAATATGTATTTCTATATTTTAGCATCGTTGACAAACACCCATAACACAAGGAAATAATTTGCTTACTTTGGAGTTAGATTAATTCGTGTTATTTATCCACCAATATTATTATTATTAAATGAAAAAAAAAAACATTTTCATGATATATAAACGACTAACAGGCATTTTCAAGTATCTAGCCCTAAGGGTTCGGTCTGTGCGTTTATATAAAATTTTCATTCTTTATTTTACCCTCTTAGGCGTTGAATTTTGAAAAACGCGGAAACACGAAATTTAATATTGTTGTCGTACTTAGTTCATGCAAAATTTCATGCAAATATGTTCAAGGAATAAAAAGATTGATACAAAATTATCCCCTATTTTTTACCCCCTTGGGGGCTAAATTTTGAAAAATTATTTCTTAGTGAATGCCTGCGTCATAAGAGGCATACGTTTGCATCATTTCAAATTTTTTGATCTAATGGTTTGGCCTGTATGGTTATACAAAATTTTCAACCCTTATTTTACCGTCTTAGGGATTGAATTTTGGAAAACGCTGAAATACATAATGCATTATTTTTTTCCATATTCAATTCATATGAAATTTTATGCAAATATGTCCAAGAAATAAAAAGTTTTACACAAAATTGTTTTTCTTTATTTCATCCCCTTGGAGGTTGAATTTTTAAAAATTGTGCCTTACTGGACGCTCGCGTCATAATAGGATTACGTGTGCGAAATTTCAAATTTCTAGCTCTTAGGGTTTGGGCTGTATGTTTATATAAAACTTTCCCACCCTATTTTACCAAATGAGGGACTGAATTTTGAAAAACGCTGATATACATAACTCATTATTTTCCCATATTCAATTCATACGAAATTTCATGCAAATATGTTTAAAGAATAAAATGCTTAAAACTTTTATCCCCTATTTCACCCCTTTTAGGGTTAGCTTTTATTTAGAATATTTTATTTGCATGAAAATGGGTTATACAATAGGTTTTACAACATTATTTCTAGCTCGCCATCGTCAACCGGTAGTGCCGGTGTGCAAAACTATTATAAACTTATAACTTATTTAATTAAATGTTATATAAAATGAGACATTATATATTATTGTTATTTAAAATTTGCTAATTCACATTTCATTATATTTTATTAAGGTAATTATATAAAAGAATGTCACATTTTATTTTATTATTGGTTAATATTTGATTATATACATTTAATTATATTTTATTAAGATAATAACGATAAAAAAGAATGTCACATTTTATTTTATTATTAGTTAATATTTGATAATATACATAGAATTATATTTTATTAAGTAACATTTTTACAATAAAAAGAAGAAACAGATAACTCGTTGTATTATTATAACTTCAAATTATCAAACTTAAGCGCATATCCAGTGGATTATACTTGTTAGTTATAAGACAGGGAATAATTATTATCATTTAGATACTCGGCAATATTGTAGTAAGCTTTTTGCGTTAACAGTTTAGATAATACATTTTTAAATTGTCTTAATGGTAGTTCGCGGATTGTTTTAGGTAATTTATTGTAAATATTTATTATCATAGCATGGCAATTTTTTGAGTACAATGCAGAAAAACTCGTTGGGACTTGTAGCCTGGTTGGATCCCTAGACCATACCCTTTTGTTATCATTTAGTTTATTGAATAGTTCTTGGTGTTTTCTAACAAATTTTTTTAGTTAAATTTTTAATTATCCTTTCTAGTAGACACCTACATAATAATAAGAATATGTGTGCAAAATCTCAAATGTAATAGTTTGGCCTGTGCGGTTATACATATTAAACTTTCACCCTCTTAGGGATCGAATTCCTCTATTTTACCCTCTTAGGGATCGAATTTTATAAAACGCTATAACATGTGATTCATTATTTTTTGTACTCAATTCATACGAAATTTCATGTTAATATGTTCAGGGAGTAAAAAGTTTCATACAAACTTTTATACCCTATTACCTAAAACCTCTAAAAAACGTAAAAAGGTAAAAGTAAAACCTCTCATCAAATCTTTGATTTTGGGGAAAATACAGAAATCACAGGGTGCTAGGTCGGGGCTATACACAGGTGAGTGACGAGATGTACTTTTTCGGAAGCTAAAAATGGCTGTTTTGTTGGCCGTGTGTGAAGAAGCGTTATCGTGGTGTAGGAGAATGCGGCTTTTGGGTCGTCTTTCGCGAACTTTTTCTAACATCCTGGGTAAACAAATGGTAGAATACCACTCGGCATTAACACTTTTTTGATCTTCAAGTGGCATTATACAGATGGGACCCGTAGCAGAGAAAAAAAAACGCGATCAATTTTTTTACCAACGTTCCTCCCCTGTCTCACTTCTGTTGGCCTGCTCTCATTTTCAAACACCCATTCACAAGATTGCTGTTTTTTTCGGGTTCAAAACAATAAATCCACGTTTCGTCTCCTGTGACAATGTCATAAACAGCATTAGAATGTCCGTGGTTGTACAATAGTAACATCTGTGAGCACCATTCCACGCGAGCCCTCTTCTGCTCCGCTGTCAGTTCATGAGGGATCCAACGACAACAAAGTTTCCGAACTTTCAATTCTTCGTGTAAAATTTTCTGAATTTCGCTCATACCAATCCCCAACAGTCCTCGAATTGTCTCATAGGTAATCCGGGGGTTTTCTTCAATTAACCGCTTAACAGTAGCACCATTATTTTGGTTGACAGCAGTTGAAGGCCGCCCGTCACGAAATTCGTCATGTTAAGAAACTCGACCTCTCTCAAATTCAGCAAACCATCGCCTCATGGTGCTCAAACAAGGTGCTTCTCTTCCAAAAGTATTTTGAAGACGAGCGGCACAGTCTTGCGGAGAAAGAGAACTTTTAAAATCTTATATCGTTATAACATGTTGTTTTTTTAAGTTACGCAAAACTTATAGTGTGACTGACTCATATATATATATATATATATATATATATATATATATATATATATATATATATATATATATATATATATATATATATATATATATATATATATATATATGTTAAAACATTACAAAATCAGTTCACTTTAACATTATTTTTTTACCATTAAGTATTTCAATACAAACCTAAAATATTATTTTTATTAAGGGTTCCTTGAAATTGTGCTGTCATTTTCTAGGGGTTCGCGGACTGAAAAGGGTTTTTAGAAACGCTATTTAGAAGATTTATTTTAAAAACACTCTAAATCTCCACGCGCAATCACTTGCCGATCAAATTTTGAATCTGCGGTAAATCGAAATCAAGACTTATAATCTTTCAAAAACTGTAATATCCTTCGAATAATCTGCTCACATTATACTTACTATACCTATTGTTCTGGAAAAAACATGAAAACATGAAGTTTTCGTTGCGAATCGAATATGTGACCTTAAGAAGAGGAAGATTGCGAACAAACAAATACAGGAGTTTTTATTAACGACTACGCAATCGACGGGGCTCGGGTTCGATCCCCGACGGGGACAAGCATTTGCGTGATGAGCATTAATGTTTGTATTTCTGGGTTTGGGTGTTTATTAAATATATTCCAGTATTTATATATGTATTTCTATGTATTAGTATCGTTGACTAACACCAATTACACAAGCAAACAATTTGCTTACTTTGGGGTTAGATCAGTAAGTGTAATTTGTCCCGTGAATATTATATATATTATATTATTAAACATGGATGTAGAATAATTTATGAAAGTTAATGTACGCACATTTTTAATGATTTATATCATAAGATAGCAAACAAGCAGATGGGTCTCCTGATGGAAAGAGTCAACCATCGGCTATAGACACCAAAGATGTTAGTGGTACGTTGTTATCTTGTGGCGAGGTCTAATGCCACATGCATAAGTTTACCGGCTACCTTAGCCTCCAAACCGGAACACGACAGTGACTAGCACTGACGCTATTGCGGCAGGTTAGGCGGTGATACCAGACCCGGACGATCCGATGCAGAAATCTACTTAACCTAGTAATTTTAGTAATTTTCATTACCTATTTGTTGTTAGCACCCGGATCACAGAATCATCGTATCTAATTTAATCTAATTAAAATGGTTAATAGATTAGTAACGGTTTTTATGCAAATGACTCATATCAGATATATCATTCACGTATTAGGTCTGCAATCAAAATTCTTCTCTGATCTAGTAGTTAGCCTGTTTGGTTTAATGGCTGATGTTACAAGTTCCATCCTTAAAGTTTTATGTTTCTTTTTATTTATAAAATCTTAGTAATCGTTTGACGTTTGCTAAACTATCGAGCATGCTGTGGCAGGTCGCATCGCAACAAAAAATGCTAGCATATGTTAACAACCGCGCTTGACGAAAACCGGCCAGATGTGCGGCGCACCTGTGTTATGCACTTGTTAGTTTGAAATTATGACGTCATAACAACAATGGACAAAATATGTAACGAATAATGGTATAAATAGGCGGGGATAACATGTTAACATGGCGTTGTCGAGCACGACAATGATAAAATCTCATCATTTCATTAAATGACCTCGTGATCTAATAAAACAAATAAATATAATTTATTATATTAGATCATTACGTCCCGGGTCGATAAAATGCGGCGATGGGGATCCCCAATCATCTTGCCAACCAACAAATTGGTGAATCGTGATGAACTGAAAAGACTATTATAGACATTCGGTTTACTCTGTCTACCCCGTAAGGGAATCTGTGTCATTTCATAGGACAGCAAACAAGCAGATATTTCTGCTGTTGGAAAGTGATAACCGTTACCTATAGACACCAAAGATGTTAATGGTTGCCACACGTGTGGCGGTGTTGTAAATAGTAATCCTTCATGCTTAAGTTTACTGGCTACTTTACCCTTCAAACCGGAATATGACAGCGATGGCACTGACGTATAGCGCTCCCCCCGTGTTGGTCCGGGCTATTTACCCACTTAAGAATACTTGCTTAAGAATAGACCAACTGCCGATCTGCTAAGCAGGTTGTAAAAGGCGACCGATTGACTATACGTGTCGCTTTCATCGTGACGACTAGGTGGTAGAGTTCCACAATGTCTCGCCCGGATATTTTGTACTATGCACCGCCTTATTGTAATGTAATTCCGTCAATGCCCGTCATATTGGTAATCCGATTCGGAGTGTAAGTTTGTCAGTAGACTCATGAATGAGGCATCCTTGTGGCTGGATGGCATCCAGCCACAAGGATATTAAAGCACCATTAACATCTTTGGTGTCTTTAGGCGATTATTTATCTTATCATGTAGAGCCAATTGCTTGTTTGCTAATTAATAATGTAAAAAATAAATTAAAAAAAAAAACGCTAATACGACAGGAATTTGTAAGGCGGTGGTAGCAATTATCCGGCCGAGACGTTGCAGAACTCTACCACCTTATTAGTAATCACAATGATAGTGGCATGTTATTACCGGCAGGGGTTTTTTCGAACAGATACGTCATTAGGACCTTCAAGAAAAGAGCTTATTCATTTTTAAAAGGGCGGCAACGCAACTGCAAGGCCTCTGGTATTGCAGATGTCCATGGGCGGCGGTGATCACTCAACATCAGGTGCACCTCTTGCTCGTTTACCCCCTCTTCCATAACAAAAATATGTATGAGGCTCCTTTCGCCTTTAACGAGATCCTGACAGTAAGGTAAGTCTATCTATATAAAAAAATAAGGCAGTTATGAGGATTGCCAAGTTTTATTCAAGTTTTTACGTCATTTTTACATGATTAAGTAATAAATTACAGTTTACAAATTACTTTAAAGAGACTGATTGGTGAAATAATTGAGCGTCGTTTGAACTAGAGGTGTATAATTCCGAAAGGTACTAAATCAAAGGTTCTGATTCCGGGGTCAGATACCATAAGCTTATTTATTCCTTCAAATCTTTATCGCCTCCGCGGACAGGGAAACTTTCATTTAAAGATACGATCACAGAATATTGTTACGAATAATCTAGAAGCGTGTGGAATTGGAGCGCGCGCGCGCTAATATTCTAGAAATAAAAGATTGAAGAAGCTACTCCTATTGACAAACAAATAGTTGACCGGGGCTATGCCATAATAGACTTTGTGGGATATGGCATAAGGTTGAAAGTAGCGTGTACTAGGATTTATGACTCATAACATGTTTACGATAACAAGTGATTCATTGTTTCCCGATACATTTAGATTTTTCTGGATTCAGCTAGGGCTTTCCCCTGCCTATAAATACAGAGATGTTGACAAACACGAGTCAGTTTTTATCAAGCGATCGAGAGCGATACATCAAGTGAACAGTACGAAGTGAGAAGTGTTTTATTGTGTAGTGTTCTAAGTTCAGTGATAGTACAGCAAGTGAATATTGTGTAAAGGGTATCTTAGTATTACGTTGTGTTGTATTGTGTAAATACACGGATTTAATATAAGTGGTGTTTTCCTACAAGTGCGAACCCGAGTACGTAACAACTGGTGTCGGAAGTGAAATTGTGTTAAAAAATGCCACTTAATCCGAAGGAAGGTGTTACCACCAGGTCTTAAGCTGAGACACAGAGGGCGTCAGAGGACACCGAGACGCGTGCAGGTGAGGAACCCGCTAGTGTTGCCAGCACGTCATTGTCATCAAGCACAGCCCCTACCGATCTTTCTGTCATCCTGGCAGCTATTCAACAACTGCAGCAGCATCAACACCTTCAGGAACAACAACAACTAAAGCTACAGGAACAACAACAAGAAAAGCTACGGGAACAACTTCAGCAACAACAGCAGGTACAGAAACAACAACAAGAAAGGCTACGGGAACAGATCAAGGAACATTTATCTGGTTTTGATGATAAATTGACTGTTATCTTGGCACAGCAAGACCAGCTTAAAAGCGATGTGGGCCTCGTCAAGCGTGACATAAAGGGTGTTGAGAAAAGGGTTGATCACTTAGAGGCCAGCTGCGACAAAATAAGTGAAAACGTGGACCAACTGGAGAGGGAGGTCATGAAAATGACCATGAATCACGGGAGTTAAGTCGGGTGCTGCCATTACAAGCTGCTCTCACCAAGTGGGTCCTCGGGTAAAGGTACCCACTTATGACGGTCTTACGTCATGGAGTGCGTACCGCACTCAGTTTGAAATAGCAGCGAAGGCCAGTGCTTGGACAGATGAACATTGCCTAACAGCTCTGAGCACGGCGTTACGGGGACAGGCGCTCTCTGTGTTGGATGCAATGCCTAAAGAGTATCAGTTCACTGATTTGATGGAGGGATTGGAAGCTCGCTACGGTGAGCGTCACATGGAGCATGTTTTCCGAGCCCAATTAAAGGACCGTGTACAGAGGAGCGGCGAGGGACTTCAACAATGGGCCGTCGAAATTGAGAAGCTTGTAAGGAAGGCGTATCCTTCAGCCGACGCTAACACAGTTAATAACACCATCGTCCAGGAGTTTATTGATGGAATTAGAGACCTGGAAGTGCGTGCTGCTGTTCGCCTTCAGCACCACGTGACAATGAAGGAGGCTTTGGCTCATGCGCTGGAGGTTGAAGCTGTTCGCCACGAACCTCGAGCACATAAGGTACGCGAGGTTACAGAAGTTGTGGCTCAATCAAAGGAAGTGGAACCTAGAAGATTGGGCCCCATGTGCTATGCCTGCGGTAAACAAGGGCACATCCGGATTAACTGTCCCGGCAAGTCTACAAGAGCAATGAATTGGCGACGGCAAGAGGCAGGAACCTCAGTAGCTGAAGAGAACAGGCAGGTCAACCAGCCTGTTAATCCAGCCCAGGGAAACGAGTAACAGCCAGGATCAAGGGGCGGGTGCTGGCTGATCGAAAAACAGCCCCGAAAGTTGTCATATCCCAGGTGTGCGACGGCAACAGTTTATCCATTAAGGGACTGATTAATGGCAAGAACTGCAGCTTAACGCTGGACACTGGAGCTACGCGAACTGTGGTGCGACCAGAAATAGCTGACAATGGCAACCTGAGATTGAGGAATTTTGGGAAAAGCAAGCTTCTGTCTGTCACAGGTCAGCCAATACCCGTCTTCGGTGAAGCATCTGTAGTGATGCAAATAGGCGACGAGTATTACACTCACAACGTCGTAGTGGCCGATATTATGGATGACTGTGTACTTGGTTTAGACTTCATGAAGAAGAATGCCTGCAAGATTGATTGCAAGACAGGAGTTTTCGTATGTGGGCTAGTAGAAATTTTCATGGATGGGGGATCAAAAGGAAAGGTAACAGTGGCTAGAAGAACCATCTTACCTTCAAGATCGAAGACATTGGTACGCGTGAACTTACCAGCCAGTTACAAAAGCCGGGGTAGTAGGAGTGTGTTAATTGAGGACAATGGAGCAATTCCACACTGTATTACGGGCCGAAGTTTAGTTTGTGATAAGGGCTTGGCAGCGGTGCAGATAGTCAACCTGAGTGAAAGCAGGCGATGTTGTAGGACAAAGTGATGAAGTTATGACGTTAAGGAAACTGACATCGACAGGAAGTACAGCATCAAGAGACGTACCACAGGAACTCAAGGATTTGGTGAACAAGTGCAGCTACCTTACCACGTCACAACGGCAGCAGGCTAAGGATCTACTTTCACGTTATGCCAACATTTTTTCTAAGACTGATAGAGATATAGGCAGAACATCTATAGTCAAACATAAGATTGACACTGGAAACGCGCAGCCGATAAAGCAGAAAGCTAGACGTGTCCCAATAGCCAAAGAAAAGGAGGTACAGGAGATGATAGATGAAATGAGAAGGAACGGAGTTATAGAGCAATCTTCTAGTCCATGGTGCTCTCCTGTAGTGTTGGTCAAGAAGAAAGACGGGTCTACACGTTTCTGCATCGACTATCGTCGGCTCAATGAAGTCACCAAAAAAGACAGCTACCCATTGCCACGAATAGATGACACTTTGGACACTCTGGCAGGCATGTCTTGGTTCTCAACTTTAGATTTAAAATCTGGGTACTGGCAGGTTGAACTTAGCCCTAATGATAAAGAGAAGACAGCATTCTCCACAGGACAAGGATTATGGCAATTTAAAGTAATGCCGTTTGGATTATGCAATGCGCCGGCGACTTTTGAAAGATTAATGGAATGTGTTCTAGCAGGACTTGTAGGCGATGCCTGCTTAGTGTATTTAGATGACGTAATAGTCATAGGAAAAGATTTTCAACATCATATGTACCAACTGGAAAGGATTTTTAATAAAATACAAGCTGCAGGGCTAAAGTTGAACCCAAAGAAGTGTCACTTATTTCAAAAGGAAGTCAACTATCTGGGTCACGTGATATCACAAAACGGCGTACAGACAGATCCTGAAAAGGTTAGTGCAGTACAGAAGTGGCCAACACCCAGAGACAAGACCGAAGTTCGTGCATTTCTAGGACTATGCTCTTACTACAGACGTTTTGTGAAGGGATTTGCTGAAATAGCAAAACCGCTGCATAGACTCACTGAAGAAAAGAAGAGTTTCGATTGGAATGACATGTGTCAACAAGCTTTCGATGAACTTAAGAAGCGGTTGTGTGAGTCACCAATTTTGGGCTATCCTGATCGGAAAGGACAGTTCATCGTAGACACAGATGCAAGCAACACTGCCATTGGTGGTATATTATCACAGAAGCAAGGCGATCAAGAAGTTGTGATAGCTTACTTCAGCAAATCATTATCGCGGCCGGAACGAAACTATTGTGTTACAAGAAGAGAACTATTGGCAGTAGTAAAGACTCTTCGACACTTCAAGAAATATCTGATTGGGCGACCCTTCAAGCTGCGTACCGACCATGCTGCTTTGAAGTGGTTGTTACAATTCAAGGACCCGGAAGGCCAAGTGGCTCGCTGGATTGAGCAATTGCAAGAGTTTGACTTTAACATAGAACACCGCAGTGGAAGGTCTCACTCGAATGCAGATGCGTTATCACGACGACCTTGTGCGAAAGATTGTAAACATTGTGTAAGGATGGAGACGAAGGAAAGGGTTCAAGTACTGCGAGCTAAGCCTACGGATGACAGGTGGGAAACTGATGAGATGCGTGAGGCCCAGTACGAAGATAGAGATTTGCGGCCTCTAATAGATTGGAAGAAGCAAGACACGGGAAAGCCCGAATGGCAGGAGCTGGCTCCCTTCAGCGCTATTACGAAAAGTTATTGCGCGCAGTGGGAAAGCCTTGTGTTGCAAAACGGCTTACTGTACCGCAAATGGGAAAAACCTTCAGGAAGAGAACATCATCTACAGTTGGTCGTACCAAGAAAACTTATCAAGGACGTACTACGTGAGCTGCATGATGGGGTTTCTGGGGGACATCTTAGAGTACGACGAACATTGGTAAAGGTACGAGAGCGTTTTTACTGGTTGAATTGCCGAGAAGATGTCGAGAATTGGTGCCGAAAATGTACGTCATGCTCAGCAGTGAAAGGTCCGCAGGTTAGAAGCCGAGGCAACCTTAGACTATACAACGTGGGAGCCCCCTGGGAAAGGATAGCGATTGACGTGGCTGGGCCATTTCCTAAGACAGATAACGGAAACAAATATTTTATGGTCGTGATGGATTACTTCACGAAATGGCCGGAGGTGTTCGCAATCCCTAATCAGGAAGCCACGACGGTTGCTGAGAAATTAGTCAATAAGGTGATATGCAGATTTGGCGTTCCGCTGGAGATTCATTCCGATCAAGGCAGAAACTTTGAATCTAATGTATTCCAGGAAATGTGTAAATTATTAGGAGTGTACAAAACAAGAACTACACCTTATCACCCGCAATCTGATGGAATGGTCGAACGATTTAACCAAACTTTGGAAAGACACCTAGCCAAGCTGGTAGAAGATCACCAAAAGGACTGGGATAAATACATACCTCTGTTCTTACTGGCTTACCGAACAGCGGAACACGAAAGCATAAAAGTGACGCCAGCCTATGCCAACTTCGGCAGACAGTTACGTATACCAGCAGACTTAATGACTGGAGGCCCGCCACCGAATGCAGAGACCCAATTAAGTATACCGGAACATGTTGAAGACATTCGTGAGAGGTTACGCGATATACACTCGTTAATAAGTGAAAACGCATTGGAATCAAGTCAGCGGATGAAGACCAGATACGACCGAAACGCCAATCATCGAGGTTTTCAGGAAGGATCTCTTGTTTGGCTACATAATCCGGTTCGACGAAAAGGAAAATCACCTAAGTTACAGCGACGTTGGGATGGGCCATACAAAGTAATCACACGGGTCAATGACGTAACCTACCGAGTGCAGAAGCAACCAAGAGGGACCATGAAGATTGTTCATGTTGATCGATTAGCCATCTATAATGGAAGTAATGATGTTCGGGACGAACATAACTAAGAGGGGGGTAGTGTTACGAATAATCTAGAAGCGTGTGGAATTGGAGCGCGCGCGCGCTAATATTCTAGAAATAAAAGAAAGAGATAGCTACTCCTATTGACAAACAAATAGTTGACCGGGGCTATGCCATAATAGACTTTGTGGGATATGGCATAAGGTTGAAAGTAGCGTGTACTAGGATTTATGACTCATAACATGTTTACGATAACAAGTGATTCATTGTTTCCCGATACATTTAGATTTTTCTGGATTCAGCTAGGGCTTTCCCCTGCCTATAAATACAGAGATGTTGACAAACACGAGTCAGTTTTTATCAAGCGATCGAGAGCGATACATCAAGTGAACAGTACGAAGTGAGAAGTGTTTTATTGTGTAGTGTTCTAAGTTCAGTGATAGTAAAGCAAGTGAATATTGTGTAAAGGGTATCTTAGTATTACGTTGTGTTGTATTGTGTAAATACACGGATTTAATATAAGTGGTGTTTTCCTACAAGTGCGAACCCGAGTACGTAACAATATGATAGGCAGCAATTAAAACAGGACGAAATGAGCCAAAGGAATAAAGAAATGAATAAAGTGAATCATATCCGTGCCTGGAGCCGGAATAAGTGAATAAATTCACTTCAAGGAATAAAGATTATCCACCGCTAGATTGAACCTTATGCGGTCACATGGCAGGTCATTTCACCGCCACCGTCACGATCAAAATTTGACTAGTTAATATCACAGTAAGTGATATAATATCTACTTTTAATTCTTATATATAACCTTTTAATTACGTTGAAGGGCTTGTTTTGTCTGAATACATTTTTCTCTATAACTACAAATACATTCTTCGTTCCCACTAGAGTTGTGGTGGTTAATATACGCATAGCGTTACATTATAGCGTGCTATTTATACTCAACGTAAAACTAGAAAAATATAGTTTATATTCTACTAGCGGCCCGCCCCGGCTTCGCACGGGTATAAAATATATAGTCTATATCACTCAGTGAAAAAAAAAGATTAAAATAGATCTAGTAGTTTTGATTTATTTAGTACTGCCCGTGGCCAGCACGCGTTAAATTTGGAGTAAAACAATTCCCCTTTCCCTATACCATAAAGATTTCCTGCTATCTTTGCAATATCTAAATTCATATAGGTACTACATTTTTAGTTTTTACATTTTTACCTATTTATTTTATTTTTACAATTAATATATTACAGAATGTCTTTATATACAACGTTCACAACTTCCTTGCCATTAGACAATACAAACATGTTTTCTTTAGAGGCTACTCTTGAAAGAGCGATATATAGGCAAAGCTGTTGGCTATGTGAAAAAAGTCAACGCTCAAATCTAAGCCTGCAACGTTGAAGGTTTGACCCTACGATATATTAAGGCGAGGCATCGGGGCAAACGGGACAAAATGTTTAAATGGTTGACCCTACGGGCCATCCCTGAAACTTCTCACTAAGTTAAGGTATTTTACGCTCAAAAGAGTAAAATATAAGCATAGATTTCTCAGTTCAAACACCTATTTTGTTAAAAATGGCAGTATTATTAATTTTTGATAAAAGCTGTATATTTGAAAACGATGATGGCATTTAACTGGATTTTTGAGATCTAAAATATTGTATCTTCACGCCCATATCCCCGAAGGGGTAGGCAGAGGTACAACAAGTGCACCCACGATTAGCCGAAGATACTTGGTCCCACAAATGTGATAGGTGGCAAGCCTATCGCCAACCGGGCACTTTCCAATCCCGGACAACTTTATGTTTCTCAGAAAACTGAAAAAACACTTTTTTTTTAATGTGCCCGACCCGGGAATCGAACCCGGGACCTCATGTGGTCAACGCCAACGCTGGACCACTAGACCACAGAGGCGATAAAATATTGTTTTAGCTAAATAATCGATAGGTTGAAAAATTTCGATGCTATGTCAAAAAACATTTTATTTTTAATTAAATTGACCGATTTTGATTAAATTAACGGTATTTGATGCAGTTTTTAAAGAGCAAAAGCTGATAATATTTTAAGTCAATCGGTAAATTAACTTAAATTAATTTAAAAAAATTAAATAAGTTTGCTAAAAACAACGTAATTTTAATATTTGAAAAGCTACAAGCTTTGAGAATTAGATTCGATTTTGATTTTTGAAACGGCATTTGACGTAGTTGTTTTAATATTAAAATATCGTAGAAAGCCAAAAAATTATTGGTTGAAAAATTTCGAAGTTATGTCGATAAAACACTTTTTTCAAATTTTTTTGTCAACGATTACTCCCAAACGGATAAACCGATTTTGATACAATTTATGTATTATACGTAGTTTTTCGAGGAATGAGCTGATTAATTTTTGTACTCAATCGGTACATAAATCTGGAAGTTATATTAAAAATACTGTTTCGTAAAAATTTTTTTTGTGTTTTTTCAAAATTTCTCAAAATCTCCTGGACCGAATCGGTTCAAATTTTTAGGGAATCTAAGTTGAGCGGAATCCAATCGAATGCCATTAACCGCGATTCGATCGGTTTATCCGTTAAAAAGTTATGAGATGTTTACATACACACATACACACACACATACATACACACATACTGACGTCATCGTGAAAATAGTCAGAAAAGATTCCTAGGGCCTCAAAACGTGGACATCTGGTGAAAACTCGAATTTCCAAAATCGGGGTAAAATCAGTAACTTCCTTATCTACATACGTAGTGGGAAGTTAAAAACTGGTTTGCTAAATCACGTTTTTTTACATTGATTGTTAAATAACAATTTTTCAAAAATTATACGATATACCTGAAGATATTATCTAAGGAATGTGCTAACTTATTACACGATAGAATGTACTTTACTTGATCATATAAAACTCCGAAACAGACTAAAAAAAATTGTTAATACTATTACTAATCATCCACATGATTTTTATATGGTGATATTTAGTTAAAAAATGTACTAAAGTTAGGTTTTCAGCTTTTCCTATATTTATTTATCCGAAAATTAACTCGTTTCCCAGCGGTTTAACAGAACCTACCGCGCGCTGGCCGCCGACCGGCCGGTAACCCCGCAACCGCTATGCCCCTGCATTTTAATTTTATCTTCGAAAATATTCATTAAAATTACATGCTGTAAACGGCCACATTGATCTATGTTAAATCTACAATATATTTAAGGTATTTAATTGGATAAGGATTAGTGTATCGCTTAAAATTGCTTCGAAAAAAGCCATTATTTCTCGTAAAAAGTAAATGACAAAAAATGCTATTGTGGGTTATCCATAAGAGATAGACATATACCATCGCGGAGTTTTCTGTAGACCTTTTCAAGGTGTACAAATACTTAGTACATTATTTTGATAAATCTCGTAGGGTTTAGCCTGCGTTTGCAATGTAAGCGGAAAAAATATAATTATTTACGATATGACATCAGAAAACTCAAAAATTGCAGTATTTCTCTACTATATATTGAATGTTATTATACATATAAACCTTCCTCTTTAATAACTCTATCTATTAAAAAAAACCGCATCTTAATCCGTTGCGTAGTTTTAAAGATTTAAGCATACATATTGACATAGGGACATAAGGACATAGGGACAGACAGAGAAAGCGACTTTGTTTTTAACCCCCGACGCAAAACGAGAGGTGTTATAAGTTTCAGGTGTGTATCTGTGGATCTGTGTATCTTTGTATCTGTGTATCTGTGTGTCTGTCCGTGGCATCGTGGAGCCCTGGCGGATGGTCCGATTTGATTGCGGTTTTTTTTAATTGAAAGCCCTGTTTTGCGAGATGGTTCTTAGCTAAGATTCAATAGAATCTGTTCAGCCGTTTCAAGATAACCAGCTCTTTTCAAATTGATGAAAGGAATTAAATAATTTGTAAATGCTTTATCAATACTAAATGTTGTGTTCTGTTACTTTATTGATATTGCAATTACATGGTAACGTTGAGCTTATATTTTGTGATTCTCATTCGAAGATCATCAGCGTCTATTTAACTGGCAATTTTCGTATTTCGTATTTTCTAAATATTGCAAGCCACTTTTTAACAACTTTCTGATATCCGTTAGTACAAAAACTTGATAGGCTTTTGAAGGAAATGCAAATACTATGGTACCATCCAACTGAGCTCGTGATGTAGCCTGGATGTAGGCTAGACTAGAACTGTTTGATGCAGAGCTTTAACAAGACAATCTTGCTTAGACTAAGTCTGGTTGCTATAAATACTAAGTTTGATTAGTGCTCATGATGACGAGGATTTGAAGATGGAGCTGGTAAAGTGCTACCGAAATTCACGCGTAGAATGTAAGAAGAGATAAGATAGTCAAGTTCGAACTCGATGGATTTTTGATGATGTTTCCTTTCATTACATATAATGTCGAAGAACTGAACATGGAGCCGTAAGAGTGCAATTGTAACTCACAGATAGAAATTGCTAATATAGTGGAGTTTGGAGTCATTTCATTTGTTACAGTAAGATCTGTTTCATGATGATATGGCTCTGAAGATTGAGCCGAAAAAGTGACATTGGAACTTCAAGAATCCAGATTCAAATTTCAACTACAATGAACTCCTAAACTAAACGACGTAAAGTTTTTGAATTAGCACTTAATTGTCTTGTATTGGTAAATATCTTAGTGCTGGATGATTTTCAGGATTTGATGATGGAACTGAAAGGTAACCATGAGAACTCCTAAACTAAATAAGATAAACTAATCAAAATTGGACTCATTTGTTTTGTTTGGACAAATATTCTAGTGCTAGATGATTTCCAGAGTCTCATGAGCTGGAAATTCTTTATGGGAACCTTGGATTAAAATTAGCAACACCATCGAATTTGAGGTAGTTTGTATCCTTATTTCAAGGACTTTGGAGCGGAATAGCTTCCAGTGCCTGATGATAGAGCTGAAGGATGTAACCAAGAATTCCTATACTAAACCAGGTTAACCCATCAAGTGGGGAAAAAATTCAGTTTGTTTTTGCAAACGACTGGGTGCTAGACGATTTTTAGTATCTGATGATGGAATTGGAACGTAGTCATGGAAACTTCTAAACCAAACAAGATAAATCTATCGAATTTCGGATCTTTTTTTGTATTTTAACAAACATCCTGGTATTAGACGATTTCTGGGGTCTTATAATAGAGCCGATAATGGAGGTCATGGGAACTTTGAAATAAAATGGAGTAAATTTTTACAAGGATTTTGAAGCACGATTTTTATCAGTGCCTGATAATAGAACTGGTAAAAGTCTATAAGAACTTATAAGCAAATCCAAATAAACTCATTAAGTGTGGGCTGCTTGAGTTTGTTTTGACATATACTTTGGTGCTGGATAATTTTTAGGATCTGATGGTGAAACTAGGTGACCATGATAATTTTTGAACTAAACAAGATAAAACCATTGAGCCTCGTGTTGGTCCGAGCTCCTTTGAAGAATAGGCCAACTGTCGTTCTGCCATGCAGGTCGTAAAAGGCGACCGATTAGCTATGCGAGTGACTACCATCCTGGCTACTAGGTGATAGAGTTCTGCATTGTCTCGACCGGGTCTGGTACCACCACCTTACCTATTCCTGCCGCGATAGCGTCAGTGCTTGTCACTGTTGTTTTCCGGTTTGGAGGTTAAGGTAGCCGGTAAACTTATGCATTTGGCATTAGACCTCGCCACAAGATAGCAAAGCACAATTTACATCTTTGGTGTCTACAGGCGATGGTTGACTCTTTCCATCAGGAGACCTATCAGCTTGTTTGCTATCTTACGACATAAAAAAAACAAGAGCTTAGATTCATTTGTTCTGTTTTGACAAATACTCTAATGCTAGATGCTTTCCAGGGCCTTATAATGAAGCAGGAAGGAGAAAGTCTTTGGAGCAGAATGGCTTCCGGTGTCAGATAATAGTGGGAAGAAGTCCATGAGAAATCCTAAGCTAACCCAGAAAAACTCATTGAGTATGGATTGCTTCGGTTTGTTTTAGCATATTTTTTGGTGCTAGATGATTTTTTGAATTTAATAATGGAAATTGAAGGTGGCTATGGGAACCTTTAAAATAAACAAATTAAACCTATCGAGTTTGGACTCATTTGTTCTATTTTGAGAGTTACCCTGGTGTTATATCATTTCTGTAGTCCTATGATAAAGCAGGCATTCATTTGGTTTGTTCTAATAAGGAATTTGGAACAGAATGACTTCCAGTTTCTCAAGATAAAACTAAAAGAAGTCTATGCTAAACCAGACAGACCCATCGAGTATGGGTTAATTGGGTTTGTTTTGGTATACTGTTTGGTGCTGATTTTAAGAATCTATTGATGTAACTTGAAGGCAAAAGACTTTTGCCCTGATGATGCGTTAAAACGCGAAACCGGATGGTTTTAATAAATAAAAATTCAAGTAAAACAGTACTAGTGCTTTTAATACGATATAAACCATGGAGTTAAGGAAAGTTACCATGGAGTTTTACCAAGTGCCGACGATATTCAGTGTTCAAAGTACTGATATCGTTGGGTTTTATTACTAAGAGATTCACAGGGTTTGATAATATAAATAGAAAGTGGCCGTGGAACTCCTGATATAAACAAAATAAGTCCATTGAGTGTGGTCTCATTTGTTATATTTTACATACACTCTGTATCAAAATGATTTCCAGGACTACATAGTGGAGCTGAAGTCTATGGGAGCTTTGCAATAAAGAAACTTAAGCTCATTGAGTAAGAAACCATGGTAACCTTAACCTGATGCTGCAAGATCCCCTTTCGTAGATCATCAGGTATTTTCACGTTTTACTCTTAAAATAATGCGTATGTAGCGGAATGGCGGTCTGAGGATGTGTCGGGGGTTTTTGAAATTTTTAATTTTATCTTGTATACTATGTAGTGAAGTGATAACGCCTTATCATAAAATAATTTATTTGAAGGATACTACACACCTCTAGTTCCCGCGGATTAAATGGATACGCCTTTCAAGGCAACTTCTTAGCTGTCAGCAGTGATAGGAGCGTTTGCTCAATTGCACGGCGACACGTTTCATTCCCAGTCTATTGGTATTCATGTGGTCTGTGTTCGTTCCAATTCTAGCTGTTTTCTTCTAATCTCACAAACATATTGTTATGTTATCAACTAGTCCGAACACTATGAAGGCCCTGTAATCTGTAAATAATAGCGTCAGTTACAAGCATTGACGTTTGACGCTATTGCGACGGGAATAGGTAAGGGTGGTACCAGGCCCAGTCGAGACGCATGGGAACTCTACCATCTAATAGTCACGATGGTAGTAACAAGTATAGCCAATTGACCACCCCGTTGGTCGAGTGGTTAACGAACCTAACTACGAATCGATGGGGTTTGGGCCCGATTCCCGGCAGGGACAAACATTTGTGTGATGGGCATAGATATACTATATTTCTGGGTTTGGTTGTTTATTATGTATGTAACAGTATTTGTATATATTTTATATGTATTAATATCGTTGACTAACGCCCATAACACAAGCAAAATAGTTTGCTTTCTTTGGGATTAGATCAATTCGTTTGATTTATCCAGCGGTATTTCTTATTATATTTATTCATTATTTAATTGTTCGTCATTTATGAACTACTTGGCCTAATGGCAGATGGCCAATTCGTCAAGGGGGCTCAGACTAACACGGGATAAAATAAAACGAAACTAAATTATTAACAGTTGGAGATACCCACCACGTAATTAATTACTTATTTATGATGAAAAAAACGAAGATACCTTGTCATTTATTTCTACATCCACGGTTATATAACTTAATACGAATATTAAAATAAAACAAGCTGGCAATAAATTTAACGGGCAAGCATGCTTTGTTTATTTTTACCCGGATTCGTTTCGGGGATTTTTAGTTTTTTGTATAGCATTGTTTTTATTATATATGTACAGATTGTCATGTAGAACTATTGTAATGCTGATAAAATTATTATTTAAATGCCATACAATATATATATATATATATATATATATATATATATATATATATATATATATATATATATATATATATATATATATATATCAATTGCTGTTCGTTAGTCTCGCTAAAACTCGGGAACGGCTGAACTGATTTGGCTAATTTTGGTTTTGAATTAATTGTTGAAGGTTTAAAAGGTGAGAAAATATCGAAAAAAAAAGTAGTTAAAGCAATTGATTGACTTGATTTTAATTGATTGACGTTGCGGAACTCTATATATATATATATATATATATATATATATATATATATATATATATATATATATATATATATATATATATATATATATATATATATATATATATAGAGTTCCGCAACGTCCGCCCGAGTATTTGGTACCACCGCCTTAACTATTTTTTTATGGTTCGCCTTCCGAATTACTGCGCAGGTGAGGGCAACCCCCCCCCCCCCTTGCACCGCACGCCGTGGGCCCCGTCAGCCTACGACTCGAAGGTTCATGGTCGTCCGCCACCACGAGGCTTGGAACCATGGCCGAGTCATTATCTACATTTTGTAAGGGACTTAAGCTAACTAGTTGACCAAGAGGCAGTCAAAACAAAAATGTACAAAGGGTATTTTGGCGTCTAATATCTTATTGATTAGTCATTAAGAAGTGGTTTTAACTTAAATAATGTTAACTACCTCTAGGCATAAAATAGCAACACAGATAAAAAGTAGAGTCTAGGGTTACCACAGGAAATTTTATAGTTTTATTTTCTGGACGAGTCAGTAAAAAAAGGGATTTTTTTAAACGCTTTGACGATTGATGTCAACGCCAAGAATTCCAATATTGGCTGAGGTTGTCAGGAGAGTGTTCTCAAAACGAGGTGATACGACAAAGGGCGACTTTTTAGCGGTGAACGCACACAGCTGTATCTTCCTAGGGTTAAATTAGACTAAGTTGACTTGACCCTATTTCGAGACTTTGTCGAGCTGAGTCTCGATTTCAAACACTAGCTTGCCCCAGTTCTCATTTTCTTTTCTTCTCTTCTCATTGACGTGTTCCTGAGAAATACCGCTATGGCCGGAGTATAAAGGATCACTAGTACTGTCATCGACGTAGCAATGAATGTTACTAATTCGCAACATGTCATTGATGTGCAGAATAAACAGTGTAGGTGATAGCACGCAACCTTGCGGAACACCAGCATTGACAAATTTAAGGTCGGAGTACGCAGCGTTGACTACGACCTTAAGGCTCCGATCAGCCAAAAAACTGGTGATCCACTTGTATAATTTCTCGGGAAGCCCATAAGAGGGAAGCTTCGAAAGAAGCGCTCTGTGCCACACCCTATCAAAGGCCTTCGCTATGTCTAAACTAACAGCCAATGCCTTCCCCTTGGACTCAACTGCCTGCCCCCAGCGATGTGTTAGGTATACTAAAAGATCACCAGCTAATCTACCGCGACGAAAACCGTACTGGCGGTGTACGATCACCTTTTTTAGGTACACGAGTAACTATATCTGTATATCCGTATATCCGATCGTATATTTTTAGGTATTTAATGACGAATAGCAGGATTTATTTGTCGAAGATGTCACCAGAGATGAAGGTCGTGAGCAAATGTATTGCTCAGTGTTCAAAATTACATCGTAGCTCATTATAATATATGTAAATTTAATACTTCTGTAACGCAGTGATAATTCTCGATATATGTTTGTCTGCTGTAAAATACGTTTTCACATCTGAACAGCTGAACTGATATTGATGAAATTTCACAAGAAGATATTTGAAGACCCGGAGTCAAACATAGACTACTTTTTAAACAAAATCATCCTATAAGCCATAAGGGGTAAAGTTTTTAGTTTGTTGAAATAGAAAAATGGATCATGTTTTGGCGATTAATTTCTTGTCTTTCTCTGTCCAAGCGGTTAAACTGTGGAACTTATTACCGGTAGATATAAGGCAAACAAGGAGCAAAATTAGCTTTAAAAAGATGGTCCATGATTTTTATTTCAAATCATGTAGTTCCTAACAAGATAAATATTCACTGTAGTGTATAAAATATTGTTCATTTTTTCCCCCTAAAATAAATTAAAATAATTTTAAGTGTTAATTTAGCTTTGTTATGTCTTTGTCGTGTAATTTATATATTTAAAAGTTGTACCTTGTCCTAGTCGTGTTTTTTAATTACTTGTAATGTGGTTGTCTGGAAGAAATCGCTTGTCAGCGATAAGACCGCCTTTTGTATGAGATTATTTATTTTAGATTGTAATATTACTTTAATCCTCATGTTGTACAATAAAGAATATTATTATTATTATTATTATTATTAATCTTTATAGTTTCGCTATGTTCGTCCACCTTCTGACTGTCGGTCCGTTCGCATTACCTTGATAAAATCCACCCTCAGTTGCATCAGCCCCCCCTAAAAAAACACAATTGAACCCCCCGAACAAAAAATCACTGAATCAAGCCTCCTCATACAAAAACCAAATACGGAACCCAATGATCTGAGAATGTCTTCTTTTAATTTTTGATTTGAATAAACTGTCATGTTTTATTATCGTGTCATGTTGTTTTTCTATGATTAATATTATTATGGTTATTATTATTCAGATATAATATGATAATTATGATTGGTATTCGGTTGTTCTGCCTACACCGAATTATTTTGAAATGAAGATATGTAGATGTAAATAGGATGTATTAAATATAGTTTTTGGTCAAGTTTATATCCTTTCGTAGCAATGAAGTCATCGGGCTGCAATTAGCATACTGATGACTTCATTAAGTTTGGCTTGTGGAGTTCTTACACGTAACTTACGATAAAATAAATAAATATAAACAAGTTAATTTTTTTTAATAATCAGATGGCCGATACATAAATATAAACATCTTAGGTTTTTAAGCAATCAGATGGCTATTCTGATGGAAAGAGATAACGATCCCTTATATAAACTAAATATGTTAATAATGCGTTGTCATTCATGTGGCAGGGTGTAATACCTACGAAATGCATGCCATCTGTCTTTATTAAGGTGCTGATTGACGGTCGAGCCTATACCGCGGTCTTAATGGTTTAAGAGCCCTCACACAAAACTTATGGCCAATTGCATTCCCAAACTTTATTTCGTCGAGCCTCCCCGAGCCAAAAATAATATTTTCACGCCCTCCCCCCCTATATTTCCAATTTACCTACTCGTTAATTTTTTTTGGAAATGTAAGGCTCAATTTACACCGCCGCGGAATGGAACGGAAGTGATTTTTTGAAATTAAAATTGTACATATAATAATGAACTATATGTCAATTCGCTAGAGATCAACTGAGGGCACCAACAGTAGCTAGACGAATTCTCTAGAATGCGTGGGGATTCCGCGGAAGACGCGTGACATTTTTTTACCTTGTATTTAATTTGTGTGTTATACAGTTGACATAAAGTTCATTATGTTATGTACAATTTCATTACAAAAAGACGCTTCCGTTCCATTCCGCCGCGGTGTAAATTGAGCCTAATCTTACATTGTACGTACGACGCCCCCCTTAAATTTCTCTACGCCTCCCTAGGGGGGCGTGCCTTCCTGGTTGGGAAGTCCTGATAGAGGATAAAAATGTCTACATATAACCGCGGTATTGTGATGATACACAGACTAACTTTACCGTCGGTCGCGATGTACTGCGGCAAACTAGGTGGCCACATACACTCCGTCGACAATAGTCTATCTCGCGTTAACATCCGATGCACATCGAAGCAAAAGCGAGATGAACTCAGTCGTAGAAAAAATGACAGAAGATCGAAGATTCACTATTCATTAAAGTGGTTAACACACACATCTCGACGTCCGCAACGCGAATCTTCGCCAAAGGGTGACTATGTAGCCGCACCTTTACGAACTGATCAAATATTCGATTGATATTGCGTTAAGAAGTGCTGGCATATACAGCTGGGTTACTTTTAAAGGTTCGGCAAAATTAGGAACTAAATATTGAATTGAAAGTTCGTTTTAAATATTATTGTAAAATTTTAACACGATAATATAAAAATGTTCGTTTAAAAATATCCCACTAATTTCATGAATTCGATGCACGCAGACTTGAGAATGAACTGTGTAATGTCGGCAGTGTGTCATTTTACATTTACCTATAAATTATAATAGTAACTATTATGTAATCTGTCACTCTGAGTGCATTTTTTCCGATCACTTTTAATTTGGCTGAAAGCACTAATACATTTTAGTTCGGATTTTGCGTAGTTAAAACTATATCCATGCGTTTTGTTTTTTTGTGTGGAATAAAAATTAAATCTTGAATTTGTTATTTTTTTTTTACATATTATCGATTCTGAACAGCCTCTGCAAATTTGACCGGATATTTAAAAGTCACCTGTATATAAGGCGCACGATTGTTTGAATTTCTCACTCATGCCCGGTGAAGCTGTGAAGGCCAATAAGGCCAGTAAAGGCATTCCGAAAGACAAAACTTGTCACTGCGATGTGATCATGAATTATTAGGTATAGGTGGAGCTAGCACTCGTATTAATTAATTGAAACAAATATTTATTTGTGTTAGAAAGAGAGGATTAGACCTCAGAAGATGACAGCAATATTTGAAATTTGATTTCAAGTAGGTATTAGAAGTGTTGCCTCCAGATATAATACAGCTTCATGGTTGTGACTACTAAATAGGGTTGCCAACGATACTCTAAAGAAGAGTATTGTATTCTATGTCATATAGGCCTACTCTATAATTTATTACACTAATAGGGAATACTAAAATACTCTTTTTTACACAACACTAGTGCCGGTCACTCACATACGATACATGCCTATTATCGTAACCAAAAAGTCAAATATTACTGTCTATTTCGCCCTCAGGCCACACTTGGACGTTGCTGAACGCGGCCACAAATCTAATGACAACGTCACTGTCACGTCACAAGTTTGTTTTGATGTTACGTTTATTTTGTCGCAAGAAAAGGTGAAATATCAAATCTCGATTTTTTTTATAAGTTTTTTTAAGCTTTTTATTTACCTCATATGAAATTAGGTATACTCTATTTCTTCAAATAAAAGTTGGCAACTCTATTACCAGGTGAAAGATGCATCGTTTCGCCCGGAGTTGCTAACACCGCCTTAATTTTTGCCACAAAATAAGTAAGTACAGAAGGCAATATACATACAAAGGGCGTTCGAGCGACGTACAAATAGACACCTTTCACGGACACGATAAATCAGAATGGTTGGATATCTCGGAATAGTGCAAGTGAGAGTGCCACCCGCTTGAGACATGCGTCAGTGAACTTTTTTGTATAGAAAAATTGTAACAGGTACAACAATAACATCAAAATACTTTAGTATCATTGGTTTGCATTTCCGTTCTTACTGTTTCATTCTCAATATTAAATCAAACAACAAGATACGAGTTCCAGTATCAGTTTTTTTTGCATAAGCCAAATAGGGGCCATCCATAAATTACGTCATACGAGTTTCATGATTTTTCGACCCCTCCCCCGTCCTTGTCACAGCTGGTCACGTTTGTGGACCCCCGTCCCTCTACCTAGTATGATGTCACATATTTTACAATTTAACATTAGAATAATGATCTTATTCGATTATTTTTTATCTGTACAGATGGCTTTTTAAATTTACGGTTGCAATACTTAGATATAAAATATTATACTTAAAAAAATGCGATGTCACAAAATTTAGGAACCCTCCCTACCCCTTGTCACACGATGTCACATTTCTTCGACCCCCTCCCTCCCCCTTAACGTGTGACGTAATTTATGGATGGCCTAACCTAACCTAACCTTAGTGCCCCACCGAACGTATTTAGGAAAAGTAAAGTACATACATGAGATTGATTTCTGAACCTATTAGTTTTGTGCTTGGCGTTTTCTCTTGGATTTAACGGCGTAACAGGTTAGTGCATGTCACTGTCGAAGCTGGTAAACTTATGCATGTGGCGTGCCATTCTTTTTTTTCTTTTTTTACCAAAGAGCACATAACCAATCTTTTCACATCATGAGAATCACACGCTTGTTTTGCTATCCTATGATATAAAGAAACAAGATTATTTCTATCGATGCAGCCCGATATAGATCGCAGGTAAACCTTTTAATGGGATATGTTTAAACTGACCATATAGCTTTTATCTTAAAACGGGACACCAAGTTTATTTTTAACTACGCAAACAATAAATGAGAGAAATAATGTCTGTAGGATGTATCTATTTTCATAAGAAGATAGAAATTGAATATCGGTGTTGATCTACCAAAAATTTTGAATATTTTGAAATAAATAATTTTCATATTGGAAATTAAACATTTTAAGCGTGATTTTTGTGTTTGGCTCATATCTTATCTGTCCAATTAAACAGGATTTCCGACGAATTGGTATACAATTTAAAACTTTTTGTGCCTTTATTGTGTATATTTTTCGGGAAACGGAACATTTTCACGTTCCCGAAATATACTTAGGAACACCGAGACAGTCCCGTTTAAAACGGGACGTATGGTCATATTAGATATGATTCAGTCCAGATACTCGGTACCGACAAGTTTGAACCTGTTTTTAATGTGGGCTCATGCTGCTCATGAAAGTAGACGCTAATTTTATGTTGCCATTCGAGAGCGATTTATGCGATTTATTATTATTTTTGATGAGCACCTAGCAGTCAGAAAAAATTATAACATAGGTATCACTTGGGATAGATATTAAGTGTTATAAAAGTTGCCACAAAATAAGAGTAGGTAACTACTGTAACATCACATGCTCAATGATCCACAGTTTTGCTGTAAGTGTTACGTTTTTCCTATATTAATTAATCTACACATTATAATAATATATCAATGTACACATATAATAAAATCGTAGAAAAGTCAAAACTGTACATTGAATATTTTTTAAAAGAATACTTGGAGCGTGATCTACAATCGATATCGAAGCCAAAAATATAGTTTTAAGAATTTTTGTCTGTTTGTGTGTTTGTCTGTATGTATGTCCGGGGTAAATTCAAAAAGTACTGCATGGATTTACTGCAAATTTTGCATGAATATTACTGACAGGTCGGGTCAACAATAGCGTGATAATATGTAGCCTATATGCTACATGTTATCACGCTATCACCTACGGGGGAGGTGCTGTGCGGAGTAAAAAAAGTCCACGCGGACAAAGTCGTGGGCAACAGCTAGTAATAAATAAAATGAATATATTTATTTGCAAGAATATGGGTGTTACAATTTATTAAAATTAATCGAAGATACCAGCATATTCTACCATGACATGATGTGCAAATATTTTTTTTTTTAGAATTGCTACCAAATCGGAACGCAGCCATACATTGAGAAGATCCAGCGGAATAAACTCAGTAAGCTTTCAATTGTGACTTAAATTAGGTAGGTATATACTAGTAATAGCAGTTACTCGCCACTTCGTTCGCGTGACCAAAAATCATTACTTTTCTTTGCTCGGTTGGGTAAAAAAGTAGTACCTTGTATAAATTAGGTATCTAAAGGTGCAACAAGCAGTCTGTAGTTAGATGTGTGTCAGGCTACACTGAAGAAGACAAGACATAAATCAAGGTCGAAACTGCTAATTTTTATACTCTGATACATACTTACACCCAACTTTCCTCCGTGTTGGTCCGGGCTCCTTTGAAGAATAGACCAACTGCCCTTCTATACTGTAAGTTAGCAAACAAGTAGATTGTTCTCCTAATAGTAAGAGGGTTTTTTCAATATCTTAAGATAGCAAACAAGCAGATGGGTCTCCTGATGGAAAGAGTAAACCATCGACTATAGACACCAAAGATGTTAATGGTCCGTTGCTATCTTGTGGCGAGGACTAATGCCATATTCATAAGTTTACCGGTTAACTTACCCACCAAACAGGAACACGCCAGTGACAGGCACTGACGCTATTGCTGCAGGAATAGGTAAGGCGGTGGTACCAGACCTGGGCAAGACAATGCAGAACTCTACCATCTAGTAGCCACGATGGTAGTGATTCGCATAGCTAATCGGGCGCCTTTTACGGCCTGCCTGGCAGAACGGCAGTTGGCCTATTTTTCAAAGGAGCCCGGGACCAACCTGGGGAACAAGAGAAGAGGTAACCTACAGTGCCACGGAATATTTCTCTTTCTCCCGTCCTGCCCGCTTAGGATAAACAGCGTGTGCTCTCTTCTTTTGCGTGACATATGCTGGCGAAAGACGGGAGATTTGAATATTAAGAACACTGTCATGTTGATACGCGAGACTCGAACCCGCGACCATCTCCCGGCTCGAGGTAGTAGTTTAAAAAAAATGTTGACGCGTTAAAATAACTTCTAAAAAGTTTTATTGAATAAAGTACTTCTGATTTCTGAGGGAGATGGTTGCGGGTTCGAGTCTCGCTTGTCGACATTTTTGTTTGTTGTTTTTAAGGTTTTTTAAGTTTCCCAAGCACGGAGTGAGTGCTATAAAAACAAAAATAATTAGAATTAGGTATGTCACTTATTGGTTTTCCTTATTTGCCGAATATGTCCCATAAATTTCTTTTGCTCTTCAGCAAATTAGTTTTTAACTGATTTTCCATGCATAAGAAGATTCTCATTTCGACAGTACTTTTAATGTTTGTTACCTCAGAGCTCAGTCAATTATGAACCGATTTTGTAATTAAAAATTCTTAATTTGTTGGGAGGGTATACTTTTCGTTCGGCCCCATTTAAATTTGAAGAAAAACTGATGAAGAGTTTCAGAGATACAGAAAAGTAAGCAGAGGTACTACAAGTACACCCACGATTACCCGAATATACAATAGTCCCACAATGTGATGGGTGGCAATTCTATTGCCAACCGGGCACTTTCCAATCACGGGCAACGTTGTTTTTATCAGAAAGCTGAAAAAAACACATTTTGGAATTGCCCGACCCGGGAATCTAAACAAGGACCGCATGTGGTCAACACCGACACCAGACAACAAGACCACAGAGGCGATTTTTGTTGCAATTTAATATACGTCTGCTTTGAGCCAATATCTAAATATATGTGCTAGACCCTCACCAGATCTGGATATAAGTATCTGTCCACAGTAATACCATTGTACTGGGTATACTGTTTGTTTGTCTTCATAAACAATCTCATGTACCGTAATCGCCATTTTGTGTCTCATTATTAAGACGGAACTAGCATTTTATAACGATGTAAATTACAAGTTTTACAATTTAATTTTTCCACAACTAAATTAAATCAAAATGATATCACGGTCGGATTTAATATTTATGCTTGAGCTACAGTTTATTGTTGCGGATCTATCATTTCTGTTTAATTAATGCAAAATAACTCTTAATTAAAAATTTGAAAAACCCAGGCACATTCCTTTATTGTTAGACAGTTCTTTTTTTTATCTAGCCCCAAAGTAAGCAATTTATTTACTTGTGTTATGGGTGCCAGTCAACAATACTAATAAAAAGAAATTCATATATACAGGATGTCCCAAAAGTCGACGTCAAGCTGAAACCTCCAGTTATCAGAAAAATTGAAAAAAAATCTAAGTCATGTATTTTTGAAATTATGGTATTTTTTTTATTCGAGAAAGTGTAAACATTGTGACATTTTTTTCATTCTTGTTGCTACAAATAGTCAGAAATCAGATATCAGAAATCAAAAGTACTTTACTCAATAAAACTTTTTACAAGTTATTTTGACATGTCAACATATTTTTTCAAAAACTACACCCGGATCGGAAACGCGGCCACACACTGAGAAGATCCGGCGGAAGAAACTCAGCGGGCTTGTCTTTTTTCATATCATAATTTTTTTTACAATATCACAATATTACAAAAAATATATATGAGATCGGTATGAGGAGCAATTAATCCCATGCTTTTTTGAAACAACTTTACGTCGCCTATACCACAAAGCTTGAAGACGAAAGTCTTCGACCAGTGCGTCTTACCAGTCATGACCTACGCAGCCGAGACGTGGACACTAACGGTGGGACTGGTTCGTAGACTCGAAGTCATTCAGCGGGCTATAGAGAGAGCTAGGTGTGTTCCTCAGGGATAGAACCGAAACGAAAAAATCGTATGAGGACCAAGGTCACTGACATAGCTCAGAAGGTTAGCAAGCTGAAGGGGCAATGGGCTGGTCACATCTGCCGTAGATCTGTCCACCGATGGAGTAAACAGCTCTTAGAGTGGAGACCGCGTCGTGGCAAACGTAGCGTGGGACGCCCTCTTACGCGGTGGGAAGTAACTGGATGAGGAGAGCCGAAGACCGGGCTCAGTGGTGCGCCTTGAGAGAGGCCTATGTCCAGCAGTGGATGAATACCGGCTGATGATGATGATGATGATGATATATATGCGACTCGACTCGACAAACGGAGATGCCTTATGTGCATCATTTGTAGAGCAAAACACGAAAAGGGCTAATGATCATTGAATAGGAATCCCGCAGGTTCAGGTAAAAGTGACCATGTCATTGCAATGTCGTTAAAGTAACGGAATATAAAATTTTGTATTAATTCCTTTCATCTAGTATAAAAAGGCTGGTGACCTTGAAACGGCTAAACCGATTTTAATAAAACATGTCTAAGGATTACCGCTACAAAGTAACTTTAGAATAAAAGATCTGAATCCAAATCGGTATACCAGTTTAAGAGCTATGGTGCCACAGACACACACACACATATACACACACACACACACAATTTGGTCAATCTTAATAAATAACACTTTTTTGCGTTGAGGGTAAAAGATGGTAGATAACAAAACATGAAATTCAGTGTGTGGCGTTTCTGACCTGGTCAAAAAATTAGACAAGTACGAGTTGAACTCACGCGGAGAGGGTTCCGTACATGATTAGGTCTCTAAGTTCGATAAGCTATTTTTAAATTGCACTAATTTGTTTGTGGTACTTAACTAAAATATTGTACACACACGGCAGGAGCCCGTACCAATACCCAGTGTTGGTCCGTACTCCTTTGAAGAATAGGCCAAAGAATAGGCCAACTGCCCTTAAGTAGCCGGTAAACTTATGTATGTGGCATTAGACCTCGCCACAAGATAGCAGCGCATCATTAACGTCTTTATTGTCTATAGGCGATGGTTGACTCTTTCCATCAGGAGTTGCTATTTTATGATAAAAAAACTGTAAACGGTTGACCCTGCGGGTCATCCCTGAAACTTACCACTAAATTTATGTATTTTAAGCATAAAAGAGTAAAAACTATATGCATAGATTTTTCAGTTCAAACATCTATTTTGTTAAAAATGGCAGTATATTAATTTTTGATAAGCTGTATATTTGAAAACGATGATGGCATTCAACTCAATTTTTGAGATCTAAAATATTTCTTTAGCCTATGTTATAAAATTAGCCTATGTTTGACTCCGGCTCTTCAAGTACTTCCATGCCAAATTTCATGAAAATTGGTCCAGCGGTTTAGCCGCGAAAACGTAACAGACAGACAGACAGACAGACTCGCATTTATAATATTAGTATGGATATGGATACGTAGTTTTTTGAGGAATAGAGCTGATTAGTTTTTTGTATTCAATCGGTACATTAATTTGGAAGTTATGTTAAAAAATACTGTTTCGCCAAAATTTTTTTGGAGATATTTTTCAAAATTTCTCAAACTTTTGATTTGTTGACTTGGTTCAAATTTTCAGGAAGTCTAAGTTGAGCAAAATCCAATCGAATGCCATCAACCGCGTTTCGATCGATCCAGCCGTTCAAAAGTTATGAGATGTTTACATACACACATACACACACACACATACAAACTCGATTTTCAAAAATCGGTGCAAAATCGGTAACTTCCTGATCTACATACGTAGCGGGAAGTTAAAAATACGATACACATCCGTAATCATGAAGGGGTCTAGTATATTCGAATCTATATTCGAAATTCTTAGTGTTAGAGAGATGTAATTTGACAAGAATATACAATTATACTTTGAGTATATATACCCTATGCAATTATACTTAAAAGTCATGCTGACAAAATGGTAAAATAAAATCTTGAGAAATATATTTCTGAGGTACTTCCTTGACGAGTAAAATAAAGGGGTTGTTTATTTTTTTTCTCGAAAGTCCCATAGAGTGGGGTATCGTTGGATAGGTTTTAAAAAAATATTAAGGGTCTGTACAGACAAGTTTTTGATTAATTATCCGTTTATGAATATTAAGCTTTAAAATGCTTTGTTAAAGTCAAATGTACACTTCCTTTCTGCCTGCTAAATTATGTTTGAAGTTTTGGGTGTGTAAAAAAATACGGTAGTAGTATATGTTATGAAGTTACAAAGAACTATCATGACTAAGTAGGTTTTACAAGTTTATGAGTAACAATGTACTTGGAGAAGTTTTTATAGGCGGTGAACCCGAGGTGCGAATATATTTGTTCGGTGTTAAATAGGTTAACATGTTGTTAGTATGAAAGAATAAATAAGATTGTATCTCGTTGGTTTTGTGATTGGTCTTTTCAGCTTAAATGTGCGAAGCAGTCCATCCGCATTGGTCCTAACCGTTGTTTTGTATTCAACCGCGGCTGGATAAAAAGGACGAAATTACCGACGTAGCAACGGGCTACACAGCTACGGGCGTAGCGCTAGAGTAGATTGGACTCAGAATATATCTCACACCGTGCTAATGCTCGAAATTTGACCATATAATTTGTATATAAATTTTATACACTTACTCCACAATAGTTGTTACAAAAAATCTCACTCTTTTTAAAAAAGGGATCAAATGTTTTTGCATCCCATATTAATATATCAATAAAACAGGTACAGGAGACTCATGAATTTAATTAAAAAATCTCTTAGTTCATCGACTTCATAAAAATCGGCCTAGAGTATGTGCACAGTTATAAAGGATTCCATAGTCTAGACGATATAGAAGTTGGCACCTTGCGTAGCCAGAAGGATGTCTAATACGCTATGAGTATATAATATATCTATGCTATTACGGTTTCACGCATCTACCGATTTTAATGAAATTAGGCAAGAAGATAGTTGATAACTCAAAGTAAACATATGCTACTTTTTTCAAAAATCAACTCCTAAGAGACTGAAATAGGGGATGAAACTTAGTATAAAAACTTAGTATTGGTAACATGTATAACGTATACAGTACGAGTACTCCGATAGTAGATCAGCATCTCCGCACGTCAGGATCCATTTGAATAAATATCTAATTCTATACTGTATAACAGAGTTGTCCAACGCACGGCCCATGAAAAATATATTAAAAAAATAAATTAAATATAAATAATATATTGCACGCCACGGCTGTGCATTATTTCCGGTTGAAAGAAAATGTATGGCTCAATCAACTTCAATCACATTCAGTATTAAATTCATACACTAATTTGATATAAAAACTATATGATTATAAAAAGAAAGCTTAATTCTTCAAATTCTGTATAACTTTAAGCTTTTGAAGAGAGTTAATTACTCTAAAAAACTCGTTGAAAAAAAATTTGATGGCCGTCAGTTGATTATTTTATGTCTATAAACACGAAATAGGTTGATTAGCTTTGTGAATACAATTTATTTTATTATTAATATTATCCTTATTGAAAATCACTTCATTCTGATCTATTTTTTTATAATAAATACCTTTTTAAATCTCGTTACATTATTTCATACTTCTACATCTTTAACCTTCGTTTGAAGAAGTTGTTCAATATAATTACTTTCTGTTTTAATAACAAAAAAAATAAATATAAATTGATAAAAAAGTAATTTTAATTACATGTTCTGATTCATGCTTAAATAACTTTTGTAAAATTGATTTCAAAAAACAATGTTGAAACAAATTGTAGATAATTAAATTATTAATAACATTGCTCTCTTTAACAATCTTGATAAAGTTAATTGTTTTTAATATAAATGTTAAATAATGATTCAGGACACAGAGAGGCCGATGCAGCGCATGAGTCAGTAGAGGCGATACTTGGAGGCAAGCAACGCATACTTGTGAACACGCGAAATTAACAATTAAAAAACAGGTTAAACAATGTTTTTTTTTAAATCTCCATTAAGAATATTATTAACTATTAAAAAAAAGAAAAAAATTAACTATTATATAAAAATAAAATAAAAAGAATATTATTTATATTTAATATATCTTTCATGGGTCAAAAGTACCCAACTTTGAGATTTTTCGAGCCTTTGAAAATTCATATCTCTAAAAATATTAACTTTATCGTCAAAAGTCATAGGAACCTTTTTATTGGTGTTTCAATAAAAAATATTATTTTTTTTGATTACGGTTGAAAAATAACAATTTCTTGCAATTGTTAAGCAATTTCGGTTTAAACAATAATATGGCACGGGGTTGCCCCGTGGCAATATGCATTTATATCATCAGTAGGGTAATTTGAAGAGGATCGCATAAAAAAATTTAAGTGGAATAGTTTTTGGTACTCATACGACAATTCCTCCTGGACTAATCAGATAATTTTGACTACACACAACAAACTCTTACTACAAATTAAATTTTCTGATAATGTAGGTATAGATTTTTTATTTTGAAATGAACTTAAGCAATTGGTCCAAATGACCGTCACTACGAAACCGGGCTTTTTGGGCAAAAAGAATGCTCAGCCAGAGTTTAAGTTAAGTTTGAGCCCACCCTAAGGTATGGGTGTCTCCCGTGAGACCAGCTTTGTATTAGGGCAGTATCTTGATGATGTAGATGAAGCGAAAAAGTGAGTGGCATTAGGATTTCACTATAGTACTTAACGGACCGAAACAATGGGCCTAGTCGTCGCTAATGGCGACGATGGCATATGTTTGTAATTTGTAAAGTGTGGAATGTGATGAGATAATCTGGACAGGATAATGTATGTATTTTTTTAAATGAACTTAAGCAGTTTGACCAAACGGTCATTACTGCGAAATCGGCGACATTTTTGACGAACAGAGTGTTCAGGCAGAAATTAAATTCAGTGGGCTTAAGAGCCCGTCCTAAGGCTGTCTTTGTGAGAACCTCGGCTTAGGTTACTATATTGACGATAAGTGGAATGATGTCACTTAATCGGCATCAAGATTTGACTCGTTAATAATTCCAGTTAGTAGGCCGAGTTATCCTGGCGGCGACTTTGGCGTGTGCATGTAATTGTGAAGCGGGATCGGACAGGTAATGTGTGAAAAAGCTTTTTTTTTATATCATAAGATAGCAAACAAGCAGATGGGTCTCCTGATGGAAAGAGTCAACCATCGCCTATAGACATCAAAGATGTTAATGGCGCATTGTTATCTTGCGGCTAGGTCTAATGCCACATGCATAAGTTTACCGGCTAACTTACCCTCCAAACCAGAGTACGACAGTAACAAGCACTAACGTTATTGCGGCAGGAATAGGTAAGGCGGTGGTACCAGATTCGGGTTAGACAATGCAGAACTCTACCACCTAGTAGCCACGATGGTAGTAACTCGTATAGCCAATCGGTCGCCTTTTCGGACCTGCCTGGCAGAACGGCAGTTGGCCTATTCTTCAAAGGAGCTCGGGACCAACACGGGGAGAAAGTTAGTGTAAATTAGAGGAAATCTTTACTGTACGATTTAGAATTACTCGCCCTTACGAACAACGGCTCATTTAACTTGCGAGTAATAAGCATTTTTAACTGAATTTCTTTTTTTATTTCTCCTTACACTGTCACAGAATACATAATTGTACTTGCACTAGCCTTCATGCACTAAACTCAAGATTAAAAACTACCACATATGTTATGTTGCTCCAGGCTCTCAGCTATCTCCATGCCAAATTTAATTAATTTTTGTCACGTAATTTTTTGACGAATAAATTAACAGACAGACAGACAACAATTTTAATAATTAGTTTTTAGCTTATGTTATCGATCTCTTAACCGAACCAACTTATATTTTTTTAAATCTTTTATCTAAAGTAATGACTTTTCGACTCTTATTATATGTATAGATACGATATAAATAGATTACATACGTATATTTACGTAGTATAGGTAATATCTGTAATATAAGTGATATCATGTACATGATATCTTTTAATCTGTACACGGGGTATTCCCGCAGAGATAGCTTCTTAACTAGAGAGCCGGTGTCCCTATAAATAACTAAAAGTAAAGCTAATGGAAAGAACCTAATTGCTTGTCTTCTCAATTAATGTCTCTCAAAATAGTAGGTACGTATACGTAAACGTATTTTAACATTACGGGATGTTAAAAAATGACAGTTTTTGTAGAGTACTCCTTTTTATGATGCATAATATGCACTAAAAATACAATAAATACAAAAACATAACACACATTATATTTATATGACATACATGATAATATATACACTTGTATACTATTTTCTATACGTCTAAAGTCAGCTGTCAAACTTAAAAGATATTTTATTGTTTAGTCTTTGCTAGAACTTTGACCAGAGGGCGATCCCTAGCGTAAATAAAAGCTTATACTTTTGCCTGTTATTTTTTGTTATATATGAATAAAAATGACAAAAAGCGTAATAAATTTAATCTTGATATGGAATATACATAGTTACCTCTAAAACACTAGCAACCTCGCAGGAGCAGATACCTGACATTATAAATAACAACATTTGTTCTATGACTTTTAACATAACTCAATACATTAAATAAAAATGATTTTTTAAGTTTTCATTGTCCTGTCGTGACATTTCTAACTCTTCATTCGGATGTGCTACTAGTAGTAATAACAGTAACAGTTTCCTACCTAATCTTTGCGATGCACGTAGAGTTAAGAACGTTCAAGCGAAAAATTTAATTCATATTAATTTTTGTATGAAAGTAAAATCCAATAAATTATCAAAAGTCGTAGAACAAATGTTGTTGTACATGATGTTAGCTATCTGGGCCTACGAGGTTGCTGGTGTTTTAAAGGTAACCCTGTATATATTAATAAAGGCACGGAGCTCAGTCAACTACAATTGTTCCGTTGTTGGTAATAAATTTATCGTTACACGTGGATAGCAGTTTTTAATTCTGTCAATTTTTAAGAGATTAAAATATTTTTTTTTAAATCTCTGTTCTTAATCTGAATAGAGATTAAGAAAGTTTATTAAAGATCGTAGATGCATTAGCTCTTGGACTATTTTAGTTTATTCTAGGAAAATGCAGAACGAATTACTGCGTAATATTATGTAAAAGTCATCTGTAGCTTGATCCATGCGGTCTGAGAATATCTACTTTAGCTTTCCTTGATTTGTATCAATGTCTATTAACCACACACAAGTTTTTTTTTTAAATCATAAGATACCAAATATAGAAACCAATGATGTTACTGTTAAGATCTGTGTGGTTTATAATGCCACATGAATAAGTCTATTGGGTACCTTACCCTCCAAACCGGAACACGACAGTGATAGTATTGACGTTATTGCGTCAGGAATAGGTAAGGCGGTGGTACCACACCCGACCTAAACAATGCAGAACTCTACCACCTAGTAGCAACGATGGTAGTGACTTGCATAGACAATGTTTCGCCTCTTAAGAACTGTCTGGCGGATCGGCAGGTGGTCTATTCTTCAAAGGTAGCCCGAATCAGTTTGGGGTAGTATGGCAAAGTATAATTTGTTCAGGTCGCAGTTTAAAGCTGCAGTTTGCTCATGTTAGTCGTTAGAATTGCATGCATGTTAGAGCTATCGCATCTGTGGTCTAGTGGTTCGGTGACGGTGATGACCATGAGGCCCCGTGTTCGATTCTCAGGTCGAGAAATTCTAAAATTTGTTTTTTAGTTTTCTGACAAAAACAACGTTGCCCGGGATTAGATGAGTGCTCGCTTGGCGTAAGGCTGAGCAACTATCACATTGTGGGACTAATCGTGTTCGGTTCGGTTCGGTTCGATGTTCGGCTAATCGTGAATGCATTGGTTATCCTCTGCTTACGTCTTCGGGGATACGGGCGTAAAGGTACTTTTTATAAATTAAATTTTAATGAATATTATATAATAAAATTAGTTTTCTGTAATCATCCGTCTGCGTAATTTTTGTAAAAGGGTAACAAGTTTTCGCTTTCCGTAATTCATATAAATAAATAATATACATATTATCCACAGCGGTAAGCTACTGCTAGTAGTACTCAGGATTATTACGATTTTACGGTATGATACGTAACAGGAATATTAAAAATAACTTGCCCCATTTCGGTTTTCAGTCAAATCTAATTAATAATAAATATAAATTCGAAATGTAATGAAATGAAACGAAACGAAACAAAACGAAACGAAACGAAATGAAATGAATTGAAAAGTATTTATTTGCAAGAATATGGGAAATTGTTAAAATCAATAAATACCAGTATATTCTGCCATATATGGTGTGCAAATATTTAAAAATTACCATATATTTTTATATGCATTATTTATTACACATTACTATATATTTACATTACTTATAATACCCAAATTGAAATTTTTTAAAATTATTTTTATTTAAGTACATTCAAATATTAAGACACATTTTACTAATCAATTCAAGAAATATTCTTTCCATGTATTTATTCTTGATGAGTCGATTTCTTTAGAATTATTACCGGATCGGAACATGGCCTCACACTGAGAAGATCCGGCGGAAGAAACTCAGCGGGTTTGTCTTGTTTTACTTATAATTTACAAAATCTCATGTGTTTATTCAATCAAAATGTTTACATTTATACATATTTAAATTTATATAAATTACATAATAAGAAGTTCTTAGTTTAACATTTTAATGTATGTGTATGTACCAATGAAAATTCCTACAATGAAACAGCTGAACGGTTTTAGCTTAATATAATTAGGTAATGGTAGACGATGTTTAGAGTTAAATATCGAGTAACTTTTAATCCTGGATAAATACATCGCTCCTGTGAGACTGAGACATTTATGAAAGAAAATTAAGTACGAAGCAAGCTATGGTGCCAACACTCAATATTAATTGAAGAAAAGAAAGAATTAACAAATTCATATATTTTACTCATGCTCATGTTATCACACTGTTCATGTTGTATAGATTTTTTTTTTTTTTATATCATAAGATAGCAAACAAGCAGATGGGTCTCCTGATGGAAAGAGTCAACCATCGCCTATAGACACCAAAGATGTTAATGGTGCGTTGCTATCTTGTGGCGAGGTCTAATGCCACATGCATAAGTTTACCGGCTACCTTACCCTCCAAACCGGAACACGACAGCGACAAGCACTGACGCTATTGTGGCAGGAATAGGTAAGGCGGTGGTACCAGACCCGGGCGAGACAATGCAGAACTCTACCACCTAGTAGCCACGATGGTAGTGACTCGATAGCCAATCGGTCGCCTTTTACGACCTGCCTGGCAGAACGGCAGTTGGCCTATTCTACAAAGGAGGCCGGGACCAACACGGCGAAAAATTTTGCAACGATTTTGTAATAATTTTGCAATATGGTCGGTGTTTTCCGCTGCTTGTCAGGTTTGGAGCAGTTTGTCAATCTATGCTTTTGACATTCTATCCTGTGCCATGGAAAACAACGCACCATTAATAACCCTGGTGTTTTGTCTAGCAATACCGGTCTTGGCATAAAAAGATTTCGACTATGTTCTGAGTTCGATTTTCGCATCGGGCAATTCTTTTTAAAAGAGTTCATTGAAAAACCTTACTTGACAATTTAATAAAAATGGAGAAAGAGACATCTCCATTTCTGTACCCTTTCACACGAGAGCCATCAGTTCTCCTTATGGAAAGAGACATCTCCATTACTGTATCTTTTCACACGAGAGCCATCAGTTGTCCTAATGGAAAGAGATATCTCTGTTTCTGTACCCTTTCACACGAGAACCATCAGTTCTTCTAATGGAAAGAGACATCTCTTTTTTCTGTACCTGTCACACGAGAGCTATCAGTTCTCCTAATCTAAAGAGACATCTTCATTTTGTACCCTATCATACGAGAGCTATCCGTTCTTCTAATGGAAAGAGACATCTCCATTTCTGTACCCTTTCACACCAGAGCCATCAGTTCTCCTAATGGAAAGATACTTAGTCTCACAATGTAATAGGTGGCAAGTTTGTCGCCAAACAACCACTTATCCAATCCCGGGTAACGTTGTTTTTTTTAAATCATAAAACTGAAAAAACACATTTTTTGAATTGCTCGACCCGGAAATCGAACCCGGGACACCATACGGTCAACACCAACACCGGGCCACTAGACCACATAGGCGATTCAAATATAAATTAAATTAATAAAACAATCTGTAAACCAGTTGACCCTGCAGGTCATCCCTGTGATTTCTCCCTTAAATTGAAATATTTTACATAAATAATATATAATAATAAATGTAAACTACACCTAAGCATAGATTTTTTTCAGAGTTTGAAAATCTAAACTTTGTTAAAAATAATAAGAGTTTGATTTTTGAAAAGTATATTTTGAAAACAATAATCGATTTTGATCTTCCGAGTGGCATTCAAAGTGATTATTCAGCTCTAACATATATTTTTACCGCTTTACTTACTTACTTTTTTTTATTACTCTTATCTTAGCTACATAATCTATAGATTGCTATATGTCTAAGTAATGTCAAACATTTTTTTTTAATTTTTTGTAATTGAAACGGTTTATTAGCCTGAAAGATTTTTGATCGAAGTTTGTATATACTTACTAATATGGGCAAATACTAATGTCAAACTTAGAAGCGATTTTATTACAGTCTATGATCAAACCGAATTATAGTTTGATTATCACATAATAATTTGTCTAATAGATATTTGTTCTTTAATATTAACAGAATTACAGTCGAGTTTTGACCAGAGGGGCGATCGCTTGTTTTTTTATATCATAAGATAGCAAACAAGCAGATGGGTCTCTTGAGGGAAAGAGTTAACCCTCATCTATAGACACCAAAGATGTTAATAGTACGTTGATATATTGTGGCGAGGTCTAATGCGACATGAATAAGTTTACCTTTAACCTTACCCCCCAAACTGGAACACGACAGTGACAAGCACTGACGCTATTGCGGCAGGAATAGGTAAGGCGGTAGTACCAGACCCGGACGGGAAAATGCAGAACTCTACCATCTAGTAGCTACGATGGTTGTGACTCGCATAGCCAGTCGGTCGCCTTTCACGACCTGCCTGGTAGAACGGCAATTGGCCTATTCTTCAAAGGAGCCTGGATGCAACACGGGGAAAAGTTATTAAGTCGTAAGTTATAAGTATAAATTAATATATGGTAATCTATATTAATATTGTAAATGCGAAAGTTTGGATGTTTGGATGGATGGATGTTTGGATGGATGCACGAATGTTTGTTACTCAAACACGCAAAAACGACTGAATGGATTTGAATGAAATATGGTACACGGGTAGATGGTGACTTGGAATAACACATAGGCTCCTGTTTATCCCTGAAAAAAATAGGTAATCCCGCGAGATTCGCCAAAAACTTTTGGAATGCACCGGGATGCACGCTGCAGCTAGGGCTTTATAACTTGTGGTATAAATTACTAGCCCATGTCTGCGGTCTCGCCCGCTAAAATATATTTTAAACAATAAACGCTAAAATATAGTTGAAGCAATAAAAGCAATAAATACCATAACATAGGTCTCGTCTGTTAAAAAACAAAATATAATTTTTGTTATATACTCAATGCTTACGTAAATTATGTATTTAAAAAGGAGTAGCATTTTTAAAACGATATTGTATATCTCTATATAATATTATCGGTGATTATTGAGCAGGCCATACACCACAGAAATCATATATAGCCATACACGCTATAGGGTTGTACCTGACTGGTTGGCCTGCACAGGTAAACCGGACCGTGTATGTTATACAACAATGCACATTCTGAGTGCTAAGTGTGAGTTTTTCTTTTCGCATTCGATCGTGAGCGCGTTTGGAGTTTACTAGGAATTTGTATGTGATTTTTACAGCGCCAGCTAGTGGTAAACTGGTTTCTCACGTTTACCACTAGGTGGCGGTGTACAAATCACATACAAATTCCTAGTAAACTCCAAACGCGCTCACGATCGAATGCGAAAAGAAAAACTCACACTTAGCACTCTGTTCTCTACTCAGCTCATGTTTACCTGTACTGTTAAACTGTATTGTGCTGTACTGTAATTGATGGTTGATGCGCTTAGGCACGTTAGACCCTCACGCACATATACACGATAGAACGTCGAGACATAATACGACGCGGCATAATAATATTATGTAAGAAAATATATAAGAGTCTTAAAAGCTTCGACTCGATTACCGTTTTGTCACGTGAATTAGGCCCCTGTCCGTTACATCCTAGCGTATATGGTTAGCTTTAGTGACATATAAATAAATTATTACGCCGGATCCCTTGTGGGCACAAGGGATCCGGCGTAATAATTTACATTTTTGCCCTTTTTGTGCCCTTACAATGCTGCTATGGACGGCTACAGACAATTAAGAACTTTGGTGTCTATGGGCGATGGTTTTGTCTTTCTAGCAAGAGAGCTTTGTGTGCTGTCCTAAAATATAAATGAAACCAAACGCTTAGTAAGTTTAAAACTATTTGGTTCATTTCATGAGGTTATCCCTGGTTCGATTCCTGGGTCGGGCAAAGTTAAGGAAGTTTTATTCGAAGTTTTTATTGAAAATCCAAAATTTCAGTAGCAGCTTAGAGTCTGAAGCGTGCTACCTCCTCCGTGCCTCGGATGAGCACGTAAAGTTGTCGCTCATGGTTTTCGCTAAAAACAAACGGTAGTCCTCATCATGTCGGTAAAATAGGGCGTGGGGTGACCACCCATTTTGCTCAACCAATGAACTGGTGAATCAAGGCGAAAGTTTATAGACGTTTGGTTTACTTTACTTACCCCGCAAGGTAACAGATATCATCAACATTTTTTATAAAATGACCGCCTTGTTGGTCGAGTGATTAGCGACCCTGGCTACGCAATCAATAGCGTTCGGGTTTGATTCCGAACAGGGACAGATATTTTTGTGTGATGAGCATAGATGTTTGTATTTTTGAGTTTGGGTGTAAATTATATAATATTTATATATGTATTTGTATGTATTAGTATCGTTGACTAACCCACGCTTAAAGCAAATAGTTTACATACTTTAGAGTTAGATCAATTTGTGTGATTTGTCCAGCAGTAGATATTATTATAAAATGTTATTCCAGCTCAAAAGACTATTTTTGTAGTATGTTACACTGTTTCTGATTGGATGGAAGGAAGGAAGCAGATCTTATTATAGTTCGCTCAGAATGTCTGAGTTCAAAAAAACAAATTAGTTATAAAAAATAAATTAAGTACAAATTTATTTATCCACCACTTCAACTCAACTTAAAACTAGTCACGTGATTAGATCACTTAAAGCTTTTTAGGCTCAACTTAACTTAGAATAAATTAAATTAAAAAAAATAGAAAACGCCTGAGATTCCATGCCTTTGGCACTATCTAGACTAGGACTTACAGTATATTTTACTAAAAAAGATTTAACTATTTCTGTACATAGACATAAATTATTTACAGAGAGAGCTATCAAGTCTATATATACAATTGTGTACAAAATAAATATTGCTTGACTAGAAGCAAATTTAAATATAAATGCTTAAAAATACTTAATTATCCTATCTACAAGAAATGGAATAACTATATCACAATTTAGGAATTGCATCAAAGACGCCATACCACTAAGTCAATACTGAATGCGATACCAAAATAAAACGAGATTAACCTATAGGAGTTAAGTACAAAATAGGACTAATAGGCGTTGGACAGGCAAGTTCACAACACTGTTTGGTCCCGTTAGCTTACAACTAAAGTAATACTGTTCAGATTCAATAAATACAATTTAACTATAAGACACGTGAATCAGTCGGCCGTAATATCTATTCACAACTTCATATCTCACTGTGAAAATACAGTATGTGCAGTATAATTTCCTAAAATCATCACGATTTTCATCTCTTCTAAATTCTCCGTCAACACCAGTTAAATCGCGAGGTATAAGTTCGGACCCAATCTAAACGGATCACTTATATGAAGTCCTTCTTTTTTCTTCGCATGCACATTTATATCGATTCCACCTCAAATTCTGGTTCCGCTATAACAATAGAAAATGATCTATTAAATTCAAAATTCCATTAAAAAATAAATAAAATAGAACAAGCTGAAAGTAATGTAAGACAACGGATGTCAGAACGGCATTTTAGACAACACAGATGCTGATACAGAATAGAATATTGGAAATGATTATCAAGAGCTATATCTATACAAATACTATAAAGAGGTATGATTTAATTGTTTGCTTGTGATGTATAAACTCAAAAATTATTGGAAAAAACTAGTTTTTACCGATATAAAGCTACATTATTATTGAGTAACAGAGGCTACTTTTTACCCGAATAAGTAAAAGGAAATCATGTGTTTGGGTCATGCGAACAAAGTCTCGGGGAACAACTAATAATGAAATATATACATTAAAGTATGATACATTTGCAAAGATTAAAATACGGTATCGAAATCGCTTTTTTATCTACTGTGATAGTGATTTGTGAAGAAGAAATAAAAAAGAAAATTCGTGAAACAATAAAGGATGTTTGATTGAAAGCTTAATAGTATATATAATTAACGGTATTGTAACCGCTATGATATCAACTGTGATAGTGATTTGTATTTATAACATAATCAAGAAAAAAAGAAAATCGTGAAAGAATAAAAGATTATTGAAAATAACGTGACAATCATGCAGGCTAAAAATTTTTGAAAAACATCGATAAAGCTACATATAATGTTAAAGATTTTTGCATTCATGCGTGCCGTACCACACCTACGTTAGTGTTTACAGACATCCATCATCTTACGAACCTTCTTAAGGCATCTGCGCCTCTCCTCCATGTTCGGACATTGACAGGTGCACTTACGAGGATTGTAAACTCTTGGTGCGCTGCAGTTCTCTGCGGAGACAGAGCAGCACTTGCAGCTCTCATGCACTTCCACATCATACGTTGAACAAGATTCTTTAGAAGTCTTTAAATTGAATATCACTACCTGTGTACAACACAAACATATCTATTATTAGTTTATAGAGCAAGCCAAAACATCAGTCTCATATGACTCACGCAAAATGGATAGAAGTTATGTCATTATTAACACTAGGGACAATGATTGAGCAATGGATTGAGCAAATAGACAAGTGTGTCGAGGAAGCACTTGAGTTAGCTGAGATAAAACAGATGGAACTGATAATGGGTTTCAAACTACTGGAACCAACTTTGTTCAAACAAACAGACGCTCGAACTGGAGTTTGATGCAATGTTGCTGTCCGATAATATACCGATGGCCAATGATATTTGTTTTTTATTTCAGACTGGATTCTTTGATTTAAAATTTGATTACTGTCTTTAGATTATGATATTTATGATTTATTTTACTATTTAGAGACAAAAAATATAGTTAATTGAACAAGCAAATTACGGAATTTTTGGATATGATAACCTCTTACTTTAGATAAAATTTGTGTGAAATTTTTGCTATCCATCCATACTAAAATATAAATGCAAAAGTCTGTCTATCTGTTACGCTATCACGGCTAAATCGCTGAACCGTTTTTAAAGAAACTGAGTAAAGAGATAGTTGAAGACCCGGAGTTGAACTCTAGTCTACTTTTTTCGAAAACTAACGCCTAAAAGGCTGAAATGAGGGATAGAAGGTTGTATGAGATTTCTTATATTGACTACACGCTACGTTACTCGCGGGCGAAGCTGCGTGGCCAGTTAGTGCATAAATATATAGATATTAAAGAAGGCTTACCGGGATAGGTTCTGTTCGGACCTTGGTCGCCACACACTCGGCGCCAGGGTTATCGAAGTCGCACAGGCCGACACACCGCTTAACCCAAACCGCGCTCGGGCTCACCTGGGGAAAACACAGACACGTCACTCACCTCCGACATACATTAAAATGCGGATTTTCTCACGCATTAATGACCGTGGTCACGGATCTAAGCGACATTGCCGACGTTACAATCATTTAGAGTACGCTATATTTAGGATGCGTTATCTTGGTATAAATTATATTGATATATACAATTAATTATGTAGTGGTCGAGATTACATTGGTAGATAACGGGTAACGGGTATTAATTCAAATCATTTATGCAAAAACTACGATGTATGTAATAGTTTTAATTTTTGGGTTATATTGCTATTGGAAAAAGTTTTAGTTTTAAAGATTCTTGGTCCCGATTAGAAGCTTATCACGATTTATATTAATTTTGAATTATATTTTTATTTTAAAAATAGGAATACAGTACTTAAGCATCCCATTGTTTGTTTTTAAGAAGCATTAGTGTCACTTTCTATCAAAATATTCAAAAGTCATTATTAATAAATTACGAGTACTGTAATTAAAGCGACCGGAATGTTGAACCTATCTTAAGACTTTCCAAAAGTAAGAATACCTTATTTTATTACTTATATGTAAATGCCTCATCAGAAGTGGTAAAGGATCATACTGCCATCATGTGATTTGGAAAAGCACATATTCAGGTGATTATTGAAAGTTATATAAGGCGAGTGATTCATTTTGAAACGTTGTGAAATACTTTCACAGTGTAGTCGCTTTAAGCTTTACACACAATTGAATCAGTTTGGATGGATGGATTGATGGATCGATTTTTGTTACTCATTCGCGATAGAATGACTAAACGAATTTAGGTGAAATTTAGCACACAGGTAGACGATGACCTGGAATAGCCCTTACCAAAACTTTTATAATGTAGCGGGCTACACGCTGCAGATAGTTATCTATACTAATAATATAAAGTTTGTTTGTTTGCAACGATTTAACTCAAAAATTACTCGACCGATTTTAAAAATACTGTCTGTCACCTTTAGAAAACTACATTATTTCGGCTTGACATATGATACTTCTTTATCTTACTGAGCAAACGGAAGTAATGATTTTGGTCACGCGAACGCAGTCGTGAGTAACTGCCAGTTTAATATAAGACTAAGGAAGCTTATAAGTATGTGTAAACCTTATGGAACACATGGCAGTGAGTGCTGGTATTATTACCTGATAAGTGCCAGACAGACGGAGATAATATTTATTCACTACAAATGTATAATTTGGCTTGTTCATTCATTTACTATATTAAAGTGTAATTATATTTATAGAGATTAACTTATTAAAGTATTATACCAATAAACGTATCGCGTAACGTGTTATAGTTTAATATATTACTAGCGACCTGCCCGCGGTTTCACCCGCGCAGCTTTTGTTCCCGTGGGAATATCGAAAAGGTTTATACACTTAAACCTTCCTCAAGAATCAATCTATCTATTAAAAAAAGCTCATCAAAATCCGTTGCGTAGTTTTAAAGATTTAAGCATACATATGGACATAAGGACATAGGGACAGACGGAGAAAGCGACTTTGTTTTATACTATGTAATGATTAAGGATATCAAATAGCTACTACCTATGATGATAATCATGATTGTCATGACAATATAATTTAGAGATAATGGAAATATTTTTACTATTCTTATCAGTCTATACGTGCTACTCGTGTACTTTATGTGGATATTTAAATATAAATTGCTTGAAATAAAAAATCTTGACATATTTTTTCAGTATAAGAAATACAGAATTTATTATAAAATTATATTATTAAAGAAAATTAAGAGCAAAAAATGGAACTTAAATTTTTACATTTATAAAGTTTTACTTTCATATAGGTATTTGGGAATGGTTATCGTAAAAATATTACTGGTTGCTTGATAATAATTTTCTACTTTTGCACAGACATATCAATCTAATAGGTATATTATAAATGAAATTATTTACCTGTAAGTATGAGGCTTGTACTTTAAGTTCTACGAACACTTCTTTAGGTTCACCGCATCTTGATTTGTTAAGTATATCATTTCTTAATCGATCATGGTTATTGTTGCATCCCACTGAAGAAAAAAAAACAAAATTAGCTTTGATGTTAGCTTGACAACTAGTCACGAGCTATGTTATCAGATAACTGTTAACACAAGCGCGATTTAAATAGGACACAAATTGCATCAGATGCGTTTGACGCGATTATAGTTTCAACTGATAAACCATTAACAGTAAATTAATTGAATGAAAAAAAATATAATTAAAAAAATATATAAATCACTCGAAGAAAATTATCACTTGATAATCACCTTTTTTAATACGTTCATTATCTTCTAAAGATTTTGGGAATTTAGGATTGTGTTTAAATCCCTCAACTAGCACCAGCACAACGATAAACATTAATATTCTCTCCATTTTTTGTCACTTCACTTCACTATCCGATAACACTTGTAATCCAATCACTACGTGTTTCTCCTTCGACGGTCTGTTGGTTTGTGGTAGTGATCGCGACGGTTTTCTATTATAAAGCCTGTAGCCCAGTTTGTTGCGTCATAATAACCGCCCAGCCAACGTCACTGTTTGCACAGTTGACGACACGTCACACCTTCGTGACGGCGCCGTTTTGCCGAAATTTGAACCTTCATAACGGAACTCTGTGCATCACATGCATTCACGCGGATCTTGGGATTTACCGTTGCAGCCTTGGCATTTCTTTATCTGGATATTAATCAAGTTAAAATATATTTCAGATATAAATCCAACGGATTATGGGCTTTTCTTGATTTGGGACATCAATCAATGGATTAATAGATTTCTCAAAATGGCACAATCATTTGTGAAGCGCAGGGGAAATCCATTAGACAATCATAGTCCTTTAAGTAGGTGCTAGTAAGCTTAATACGTCAATATCGATAAGTTATCGTAAGGAATGTAGAGCTGTGTTTGAAGTTATCTTTATTAAATAAAGTTGGCATGGATTATGACAATTACATTGATGAAATCATCCAGATATGTAGAATCATATTCAGAGAGATAGAAATTTTAAACATATCACATCATAAGTTACAATTCATTGAAAATAATACGATTTCATAAATAATATTTTTTAAATATTATGCCATTTGTAATTTGGCATTCTACATCTAAATAAAAGGAGCCCTATTTTCCACGCACGCATAGCACTACATTTCGATGATGATGCATGCTTATTAACCGACTTTAGAAAAGGAGGATGTTCTTAATTCTATTTTATATTTTTTTTTATGTATGTACACCGATTTCACCGATGTTTCTGAACCGCTTTACGTGATTCTTTTTTGTTTGATGCGGAATAGTTTCAAATTGGTCCTATAAAAATTTGATTCAGGTAGGCCCTGTAGTTTTTATTTTATGAGCATTTTTTAATTTATTTTACCTATCCCGATGTCTGAAATCAAATCTCATAAGTTAATTTGATCCACTTCCCGGTTACTGAAATTTTATATACGTATGTAAATTGAATGACAATTAAAACTTATTATGACATAGAGCGGATCTGATGATGGAATCGGAAGGGACAGGGACTCAGTAATTAAATTGTTAAAAATCTGTTAGTGACAAAACTCTATCGAGTTTGGGCTCGTTTGATTAGTGTTGACGAACGCTTTTGCTGGTTTTTTGCCCGTGCGAGTCTGCCGGTGTAAATATTAAATAAATTGGCTTGGCACCGATTTCAAACCTAATAGCTTATATAAATAATAGGTATTATTTAATTAATATTAAATCTTTATTATTTTTTACGTTTTAGTTGTTGAAGTCGGTTTTTTTAACGTAGTTATTTTTATTATATTTCGAGTATATAACAACATGCGACTTTGCTTACTTCTTTAATCAGTCTCTAGAGTCTAGAACATAGGGACAGTGACCGCGTGATGCACATAATGTTCTACAACGAACATCCTTCAAGCGTGTATTTTTACAAGGGACTTAAAATCAAGTCCAACCCACGACTAGCGAACTGTTTTAACTGTTTTAATCATCGACAAATCAGACCTACTTATATCTATTCTCAGGTAAGTTAGGTTTTTCAGAAGAGTGGTTAGTGATCCTACGTAATCGATGGGGCTCGGGTTTAATTCTCGACAGACACAAGCCCCTGTGTGATAAAGATGAATATTTATATTTGTATTTCTGGATTTGGCTGTTTTGTTAAATATATATTTAGGTATTTATTTTTATAATTGTGTTTCTATAGATTAGTATCATTAGCAATCAGCTCTATGGTCTATAGTGGTCCAGTATCGGTATTGATCACATGAGGACTTGAGGTTCCGGGTTCGATTCCCGATATGAATTGCCCGAATTCATAAATATGTGTTTTTTCAATTTTATGATAAGATCAACGTTGCTCGGGATTGCATAAGTGCCCGGTTGGTAATAGGCTTGCCGCCTATCACATTATGGGACTAAGTAATTTCGGCAAATCGTGGGTGCACTTGTTGTACCTCTGCCTATCTCTTCGCGGATACGAGCGTGAAGATACTTAAGTATCATTGTCCAACATCTATATCACAATCAAATTATTTGCATACTATGGGGTCCCATCATTTTGTATAATTGATCCGGCTTTATTCATTCATTTATTTACTATCTGTATATCTATAATAGACCGGGATCTCAGGAACAAACTTTTTTTGATTAATAACAAGCCGAATTTTTGTGAACAACTTCGTTTTGACGAGACAACAATCTTTTCTATCTTCGAAAAATCTCAAATTGGGTAGATAATAAAGTTAAATAATGGGGCTTTGAAAATTTTGATTCGGTGAAGGAAAAATATTTAATAATAACAATAATTATTTTTTTGTCTTTAATAGCTTGATTATATTATGAAAAACACGATGAAACTTTTGTTCCACACATTCAATGGTTTTTTTGGCGAGTCCACCACTCTAAAGTTTCGGAATTATGAGATGTTTAAATTGATATTAATCAATTTAATAGCAACCTAATTTTCTCACAACAGCTTGTTAATTATTATTGTTATTCAAGGATGACATTGTACTACAGGTAAAGTAGAAACTTTTCTTAGTCCAACACTCTAAAGTTTTCTTTTTATCTATCTTTATTAGCTACCCGAATTGAGATTTTTTGAAGATAGAAAAGATGATTGTCTCGTCAAAACGAAGCTGTTCAAAAAAATTCAGCTTGTTATTAATCAAAAAAAGTTTGTTCCTGAGATCCCGGTCTATAACTTTTATTATATTTTAAATTAAAAATTAAAAACAAAACACTTTACCCTAAAACAGGCTAATTTTAAATATTTTGACTCGTGAGAATTTAGTTTATATTAGTATGTATTAGTATAAATAAATATTGATACATCTAGTTTCGTAAAGTTGGCATGAGTTTTGATTGTATTAGGTATGTTTGAGCACTGATGTAATGATCTCATTCATTTGCTCTCGTTGAGTCGTAGGTAAGAAAAAAGTATATAAAGTTGTAGTAAACGAGATTTCTAGCCATGCAAACTTTTTTTACAGCTGTATATATACATATTACGGTTTAAACTTTAAGCACTCATTCCGTGCTGGGATGTGGCGCCGCTGATCGGTATTACTTAAAGAGCTTAGCGGTAGAACCGGCGTACCAACAACTACTATCAGGATGACGGTCATTGAAGACATGTCAACATTGTGAAGATTGGTGACGTCACGGAAGGACGTGAAAAAGAGGAGATCTTCCCAACCAGGCTAGGTGTACTTGCCCGGTGACCGAAGTCCATCTGAAATGCGTTGAAACTCGTATGTAGTGTTGCGAGATAAATAACTGTTATACCGCTATTTAGGATCTGCTTAGAATTTTTATAGTTATATTGTGGCTCACTGGTTTTTAAGTGAAGGTCGTCGCTTAAAATTCTGTAAGATTAAAGCCGGGCGACGCTCTAACCAACTCAGCTACGTGTCGGCAATTCAACGTTGTTTTGTTTGAGAGGGTATATATACCTCCTGACTCCTGTGTGGTTTCAGTTTAATTTGTGAAGTTGGTTGCTGCAGTTTCACTGTGTTGAAAATGATGTTTGCCATTCGTTCTCGGCCGAATATCTCTAATTAGTGGTTATTTTAATTAGAAACATATATGTTTCTAATTAAAATAACCACTAATTAGAGATTAACAAAGAGGGATAGTTAATGAGTAAATTAATTCAATATCGTAATTGTGTTTCCCGCTTTTTGTAATTTCCCGTAACTATGCGATTTTTGCAATACAACTGCTATGAAATATGCCAGCGGAAAATTGTACATTAAATTACCTTATTGAGTTAGGGATTTTCGCAAAATACGCCTTTTTCCGGTATTTATCCGGCACCTATGTTGAAGAATAAAATGCTTAAGTGCGAGACATCACGTAAAATGCTACTTTACCCTCCAAACTTGAATACAACAACGATCAGTTCTATTGCGTCAGGTATAGGCAAGGCGTTGGTGTTAAGCCCAGGTGAAATGGTGCAGAACTCTAGCACCTAGTATGTACAATACCTTACGTAGTAAGTATCTTCACGCCCGTATCCCCGAATAATTAGGCAGAGGTACAACTAGACGAAGATACTTAGTCCCACAATGTGATAGGTGGCAAGCCTATCGCCAACCGGATATGTACTTATCCAATCCCGGGAAACGTTGTTTTTATCAGAAAAATTGACCCGGGACTCGAACTTGGGACCTCATGTGGGCAACTCCGACACCGAACCACTAGACCGCAAAGGTGATTGCGAAGTAGTTGTATGTAAAAGCCACCATGAATGAATTAGTATCCAATGGGTGCTTTGCCTACACGGACCTGACGCGGACGTGGCGAAATAATCAAATGTCTCTTGTGATTCTTTTTTTATATCATCTTCTGATAGAAAGAGATAACCATTTATCCAACCATTTAACCAATGTTTTGGATCATAAATGTTAATGGTGCGTTGCTATCCTGCCAAACAAATAAGTTTTTCGGCTATTTTAGTCTCTAAGCCGGAACATATAACTAAAAATCATTGACGCTATTGCGTTAGGAATCGGTAAATGGAACCACCATTGGTTATAAGCCCAGGTGAGACGTTATGAAACTCTACCACCTAGTAATCACGATGAAATGTTTATAAAGATCAATGTTTGGTCAATCGTTTGCCTTTTACGAATTGCCCGGCTAAATAACAAGTGATTCTTCATAGGGGCTGAATCCTTTGTTTATACGTTGATTATCCGGCATAATGCACTTATATATTTTTTTACACCGACTCCCGATAAATACAGTATGATGCCTACACAATTATAGCTATATCATTATCTTTGGTATTTTGAATAATATTTAACTGATCTGATAAATATGTTTTCTGATAGTTAATACAGCACACGTGTTTTATTGGTTGATTCTAAATCTATACATATAATAAAAACGTAGGAAAGTCAAAACTGTACATTGAATATTTTTTCAAAAGAATACTTGGGGCGTGATCTACAACCGATATCGAAGCCAAAAATATAGTTTTTAGAATTTTTGTCTGTTTGTCTGTATATATGTCCGGGGTAAACTCAAAAATTACTGCATGGATTTACTTCAAATTTTGCAAGAATATTGCTAACAGGTCGGGTCAACATATAGGCTACATATTATCACGCTATCACCTACGGGGGAGGAGCGTCCGTCCGTCCGTAAACGAAGTCCGTGCGGACGTAGTCGCTGGCAACAGCTAATAGGCATATAAAAAGAAAAAATACTGCGAAAATTGGGTTAATATTTAGCATAGAGATAGCAGCTGTAGCGTAGGTTTTTATTTATACTATATGATAGTAAATTAACTAGCGACCGCCTGTGGCCGAAATTCAACCAAAGGCTAAACTATAAAATCTCTTTTAAGTTTAATAACGTATGTATGTAATAAAAAATGTATGGTCCATCCATACTAAATCCATACTTCCATATCCATATCCATACTTATATCCATACTAATATTATAAATGCGAAAGTCTGTCTGTCTGTCTGTTACGCTTTCACGGCTAAACCGTTGGACCGATTTTGATTAAATTTGGCATGAATATAGTTGAAGATCCGGGATCAAACATAGGCTAATTTTTTTTCAAAAATCAGTCCCTGGAGGGCTGAAATAGGGGATGAAATTTTTATAAAAAGCTATTTGGATGACTTATTAATGTACTCGCGGGCGAAGCTGCGCGGGTCAGCTAGTATATTATAAATGCGAAAGTCTGTCTGTCTGTCTGTTGCGCTTTCACGGCTAAACTGCTGGACCGATTTTCATCCAATTTGGCATGGAAATAGTTGGAGACCTGGGGTCAAACATAGGGTATTTTTTTTTCTAAATCAAACGCTACAATACGTGTCACTAACATCGTGACTACTAGGTGGTAGAGTTCCGCAACGTCTCGCCCATGTTCGTCATTGTCGTGTTCCGGTTTGGAGGGTAAGTTAGCCAGTAACTTAAACATGTGGCATTGCCTTCCCGCCACACAAATAGTAACGCACCATTAATATCTTTGGTGTCAAAAGGCGATGTATTCTCTTTCCATAAAGAGACATCTGCTTGTTTGCTATCTTATGATATAAAAAAATATTTTATGCCCATTTTTTCTCATTTCTTATCATTCACCATGGTCCTCCTCTTGTTTTGAAGTAATTGTAAACTAGGAATGTCGTGTAACGGTCGATCGCACTACCGGCGCCAGACATTGATAAATATAATCCGATTGTACGTCAAGTGTTTGTCATGATTAATTTGTACGATTTTCTTCGTATTCTAACATTCTTGCGTAAGTTATGGCGCCACGTTCTGTGTGCTACAACTATAAACCGACCGACCGCCCCGTTGGTCGAGTGGTTAGCGACCCTGACTACGCAATCAATGGGGTCCGGGTTCGATTCCCGGCAGGGACAGGCATTTGTGTGATGGGCACAGATGTTTGTATTTCTGGGTTTGGGTGTTTATTATATACATCAGAGTATTTATATATGTATTTCTATGTATTAGTATCGTTGACTGACACCCGTACTACAAGCATATAATTTGCGTACTTTGGGGTCAGATCAATTCGTGTAATTTGTCCAATGATATTTATTTATTATTTATTATTTATAATTCCTGACAGGAACAAGCATTGGTATGAGGAACATAGATGTTTGTATGGTATGTATATATTTCTGGGTTCCATGTTTATTTAATATTTTTTAGTATAATGTATGTATTTTTATGTATTTATACCGTTGTCTAACACTCATGTCACATGTTTTCCTCCATGTTGCTCCGGGCACAGTTTGAAAAATAAATCGTCTGACATTCAGCCTGATAGTTCGTAAAAGGCAAACGATCGGCTATACGTGTACTACCATCGAGATTACTAGGTGGATGAGTTCTGCAATGGCTCGCCCTGGTCTGGCACCAGCGCCTTCCCTATTCCCGCCTCAATAGCGTCAAGGCTCGTCATCTTCGTATTCCAGTTTAACGGGTAAGATAGACTTATGCATATATGTATATAGCATTACGATCCCGCCACATCTATAGTAATATTTTTGGTGTCTATAGGCGATGGTTTCTTTCCATCAGGAGTGCCATTTGCTTGTTTGCTATCTAATGATATAAAAAATGCTTACTTTGGGGTTAGATCAATTCGTGTAATTTGTTTACAGATATTATTATAATTACAAAACACCACTGGTTGGTTTCGTACATTTCATGTTATATGAACTTGCCGCTTGGTGTTACCACCGACGACCGCTATAACGGACTACGAGGCATCGTTTTCCACTTTGCCTCTCTCTCTCTCTGGTGTCAAGAATTGCCGCTATCGTGGCAGAAATTGTCAAGACGGTGGTACCAAAACCCAGGCGAGTCGTTGCAAAACTCTACCACCTAGTAGTCACGATGGTAGGAGCACGTATAACGTGATTACACGTGTCGTTGAAAAAGTCAGTTTACTGCAACTTTGAATGTCTTTAATCTAAAAATACCATCTATTTATTTATTAGTGTTGATAAAGGTAATATATGACAATACAATTGATAAGTTCTTTTATATTTTATAAGAAAATGTATCAATTAATATCCATAAAATAGCATCACATATGTAACTGTATCAATGTAACATATAATGCCTTCAAGAATCGGACAGGATTTTTCCTACGGTACTGTCGGTAAGTATGGCATATCTGAACCTTGGATGGGTACAAAGCATGGGCGAAAGAGTACAAAACTCTACCAGCTAGAAGACACTAGACACGGTAGTAGGAATACATTTCATCACAATATTGAAAACATGCAGATGGCTCTCCTGATGGAAAGAGTCGAAACATCGCCCAAGACACCAAAGACGTTAATGGTGCGTTATTATCCTTGTGAAGATCTTAATGCCACATGCATAAGTTTATCGGTTATCTTACCCACCAAACCGAAACACGACAGTGACAAGAACTGACACCATTTGTGGTAAGAATAAGTAAGGTGGTAGTACCAGAACCAGCCGAGACAATGGAGAACTCTACCCCTAGTAGCCATTATTGTAGTGACTCCCATCGTCAACCATTTGCCTCTTACTACCTGGCAGGAAGCTAGACGATTTTTTCTTCAACCGTCAACAAAAAGACATCGCTCAACATGGGTATTGGTTATAGTATCATTATTCGCCCTAATGTCTTGAAATCTCCCTCTTAATAATGCTCTAAGGAAAATTATTTGCATGTATAATTTATGACAATTATTTAGAAAATAATTGTCAACGCAACTTTACTTTTATATGAATCGTTAATTTAATCAAATAAAGATTTATAATTAGCATTATTGTATTTAAAGAAAATTACATCATTACAGCGGCAAATTTAATGTGCTATAAATAAATTAGATAAAGTTATCTTTGAGTCAACGGAGAAGTATTCTTGTGATAATAATTGATACATTTTATGTGGAAACTTACAATCGAACCCGTCACTGTTGGTTTTATACTTCTGTTGATAGTATTGGAAGTGTGTATAGTTGTTGTATTAGTTATTATTTGTCGACTTATTACTGTCGTATCTCTCTCTTGAAAATTAATCAAAGGGATATATTCTATACTTCCATCGTCGGCACTTGGTGGTACATCTAACAGTAATCAAAGGGAACTTATTATAAATACCTATTATGAAGTTTTGAACATAACGTGGTTGAATGATGGAGGGAACTTTAAATTTTGAGTTATTTAAATTAATGTACTATTAAACATGTTGCGAGACTGCCTTATTGGTCGAGTGATTAGCAAACCTAACTATTAATCGAAGGGCCTCGGGTTAGATTCACGACAGAGACAAACATTTGTGATGAGCGTAGATGTTTGTATTTCTGAGTTTGGGTATTTATTATGTATGTATCAGTATTTATACATGTATTTCTATATATTAGTGTCGTTGACTGACAGTTATGCAAGTTATACAAGCAAACAATGTGGTTACTTTGGGGTTAGATTAATTTGTATACATGGGGCACACTAAAAGTTTTGCACTTCTAGCTAATCGGAACTATTTGAATTTCGAATGTTATGTTTTTAAAACGTTGCAAACGTCTTAGTAATAAAAAAACAATTGGCGGGAAATGATTATAGCCTTTATTGTGTTACGTGCGGTTAAGTGTGTAGAATTTTATTTAGTCTGCCTTTAAAATATTGTGTTAAACTTGTTTTGATTTCCTTAATGTCAATTTGCAGCGACTGTTTCTAGCCTAAATGTTTGTACCCTTCGAACTCACCCACAGGATCTGTTTGCTGGTGTTCATTGAGAGAATAAACATTTTTTGCACTTTACCTCTTTGCAAAATTTGAATCTTGCATTTATCGCTGCCTATCTCCATATGGATGTCTGAAGAAAATGTATGTGTTATGTCTGGCAGTGCCTCAATTTTTTTCAAAGAATTACTAAATTGTTTAATGGCATCCATGTACATTAAGTGACTCAAAGTGTGATTGTATGAAACAACGTCTAGAATTATTATGAAGCATTGATAATAGACTAAGAACAAACAGAACCAAAAGGGGTTAAAATCTACTTGAAATAACCATAGTATATTTATGGTTCCATTTTGGCATGGTGTTTTCTAAAAAATTAACAATGTTAAGATGAAATTTGTACTGCTTTAGGTTAAATAAAAGCCAGCTATGGGATACATAGAGACAGTCTCAAATGCTTTCTTATAGTAAATATATACTTTTTTGTTTAATTTCTAATCTAGAAATAACTGAATCTATTATTAGCTGCTCTTTGCACCCTTGAATTTGTTTACGATATCCTTTTTGTTCTTTAGATAATATTTTATGTTTATCTATATGTTTTTAAATGGACTGGGCAAGTCAGGCAGTGATTATTTTATAATACATACTTGTAGACAAGTAATAGGTCGGTACTTTGCGGGATTTGATATGACATTTTTATGTTTGATTTATATTCTAAAAATAATAGTAGGTAGAACGGGTTAGTTTAAAAGTTCATTTTTATCTTTTGGTAGCATGTTAGTGATGCCCTGTGTTATATATTAAGGTTGTTCATCTGAATTAAATTTAAAATAATTGATGTATGTGACAAGTATTGGATGCATGCTGGTGAACTTTTATTATCAATAATTATGTTATGTTATCTTGAAGCATAAACAAACAGACACAGAAGTCAATCTACATACAAATGGCGCTCGAGTAACGCACACATAGACACCTCCTCGGACGCAATATCACGGAATTGTTAGGAATACTGCTAGCGCGAGTGTCACTCGCTTGGACATACATCAGTAAACTTTTTTATGTAGATAATTTGTAATATATATAACTATCCCCGTGTTGGTCTGAGGCTCCTTTGAAGAATAGGCCAACTGCCGTTCTGCCAGACAGGTCGTAAGAGGTGACCGATTGGCTACGCTAGTCACTACCATAGTGGCTACTAGGTGGTAGAGTTCTACATTGTTTCGCCCGGGTCTGGTACTACCGCAACGGTAAGATAGCTGGTAAACTTATGTATGAGGCATAAGACCTCGCCACAAGAAAGCAATGCACCATTAACGCCTTTGGTGTATAGGCGATGGTTGACTCTTTCCATCAGGAGACCCATCTGCTTGTTTGCTATCTTATAATATAAAAAACAATAACATTTAAATATTTTAGTTATTATTTTTTTTAACAAAAAATATTCAAAAATTAAAAAAATAAAAATTATTGATTTACATTTCCGTTCTTCCTGTTTCATTCTCAACAATAAATCAGACATCTAAATACGTGTGCCACTACCAATTTTTTGTTCATAGCCGCCTACGATATTTTGGCAACTAACGATACCACTGAAAAACTTCTGTTTCTATGCTATAGTTTCTATAGGAACCAACGTCAACTTCTAGGGTTTTCATCCAAAAAAAACATTATTTTCGCTCTTTACTATTTTTAGTACAGTACTTTATGGTATTTAATCGTTTCCGAACGAAACATCGTACAAAATAACATCAAGTTAGAAGTCTTTTTTAAGTATGCTCTTGGAGATAAATAAAAGAAATTAGTCCGCCATTTTAATCCATGCTGTGTGGTATGTGTTGCTTGCAGTTTATGATACAGGTTAATTTAAAAGTATTTTGGCGTATTAATCAACATTAACAAGTAAACTTTAATTTTTTTAGTAACTTTAACCTTGATTAGTTCCAGATCTAATTGTTTAGACAATAATTTTGTCGAAAAACAGAAAATATCAATTAATAAAATATATTTTCCTTCAACGACCATATAGATAGCATCACCGCTTTGGGTATGATGGTACCTATATTTATTTAATTTCCTAACTTTTAGTGTTGATATTTATGATCTTAAAAATAATCACACGATGTGAATATGAAATATCCTAAACAACATTAAAAAAATAACGTAACTTTAAAATTGAAAATTGAAAAAGAAACAAATTATTTAAAAAATCCGAAAAAATTGCGCATCAATTGTGATTTTTTTCATAATTGATACGTAATTTTTTCGGATAAAAAAATACGTCATCGATTTAATTTTTGAATTAAAAGTCCTCGACTAACGTCATATTTTTTTCAAGGTATCGTGTTATACCTGAATTATTTTATAGTTTAGATCATTTAAGTTAAACAATTCTCACACCAGTGTATTGTAGTACTTAAGATCTTTTAAAAAATATACGCTTTACAATATCGGATTCAATCCAAACAATTCATAAATCACTTTCTATGATCGTGCGCCACCGGAACGGACCAGTAACGTGTGCGCGCGTAACGATCCGTGCTTTAAGAATAAATAAAAAAAGTGACCGGCTACTCGAGCGGATAAGCCAAAGTTGATAATCCTAGTGCGACCGCACTACACACGAAAGTGAAGTACATACGTGAGTTTTATTTCTGTATCTATTTATTTTGTGTCGGATTTGTCTCTCTTCCAGTTATTAGTTTTATCTATAAATATTTGTAGTAGATTTATATCAATTTTATCAAATTTCATTTCAGTTAGTTTAGCAAAATTTTCTTTTTTAATCCAGCTGCTATTTTTGCGCTCAACCGGTTTAGATTAAATATAGGACCAAAAATTATTAAAACTCTCAGGTGATGGTGTATTAGAACTGGCTTTATTATTATTTTGAATTTCGGTCAGTAAAAAGCCTTTTTTACTGTTGCAAAATAAATTATTTTTACTTTTGCGAAGTGTTGTTTTCTTGTGTCTACGTAAGTATACTGTTTGCGTGTTTGCGGTGGTATTTTTTTAATTTTATTCCCCAAAAACTTGACCTAAAGCTTTTACATTTTCTTCATCTGCCAAACTGTATGGCAGTTTGTCGGCAGTAGTTTTTGTTTAGTAATACATTTTGCTGTCTAGTTTTATTTAATAATACATACGAAACACACATATTATTATATCAACATATTTAACTTTTGCTTAAGAGTATCTAAATAATGTGTAGCATCTGTATAATAATTTTGTGTCTAGTAGGTATATACTCATACTGATTTAATTTGAGTAAATTTCTTTCGGTTGGAGGACTTTTATTGCCATTAATGTAGTCTGTGAGTAGTGCCATTTTACTTCTAAGAATGTTAACTTTGCCCTGAAGGCGTTTCAACCAGCCTGGTGTTACATGTGTTTGATGATTTGTAGTACGTCTCTCTGTGATTCGAGTCCCATTCTGGTTACAGGCGGCATATGCACCACAATATATTGTAATTTGTATGGCGTCAAAACTCGTTTCAGTGCTTATGACCTCGGGAACAAGATGATTGTTTATATATTCTACAATAGTTGCTTGCTTAGCTATAGATGCCTACTGCTTGGGTAAATATGGTCTAGATGTTGGATCACATCCTTGAAGGACCGAGGTGATATGATAAATTGTTCTGATATAAACGACGAAGTAGAAGGTGATGAATAGGTAGAGGTTTGAACGACGTGAAGAATTAGCAGAATAAAAAAGAGAGGATGATGGGGATGAATGATGATTTCCGGCTGTAGTATACCGGGAAGGCCGCACGTTCAATGCATAAGTTTACCGGCTACCTTACGACGTTTGTGACTCGCATAGCTAATCGGTCGCCTTTTACGACCTGCCTGGCAGAACGACAATTAGTCTATTCTTTAAAGGAGCCCGGAACCAACACGGCGAAAAAAAAATGTTTGCTGCCACCGTGCTGTCAGTCTCCAGCATTGAAATATTCGAACTTGGAAGGTAACAGTTAGTGGCGTTAAATCTTAACTATAGCAACGCAACAGTAATATCTTCGATGTTTATTGACAGCATTTGTTTCATATCAGAAAAGCATTCTGCGTGTTTGCTATAATGTACTACTAACTAGAAACTGTTGCAATTTTCTAAGAACACGTGTTTACGCACTGACTACCTGGACGGCGTGGCCTACAATCTATCTATGGACCATAAAACCATAATAATATTATCATTGTTACTAACGATAACAACAACAACATATTTTGTACAAAAAAAATATTTATGATCTTTTTGCTTGTGTTGACATTTTGCTTTTGTTGTCAAAACTAATTTTTGTCCTGCGAAAGAAAGCACTTGTAAAATAAATCAATTTTGACACAATTCAGTTGGTCATTTCACGTGACAGAAGACACGGACGATTGTTTTTAAATTATTTTAACAATGTAAAAAGTTTAATAACGCCATATAAACCAGTTGAAATCACACGAAAGTAGGTATAGTATGCGAAGCTTGTCATAATTTCACTGTAATTGTAAAGTTCAACATGAAACAGCCTGCATATAATTAAGCATAGTAGGTTAACTTGAAAAGCTGACATATATTAAAGGAAAAAATGGTCGAAATGAAATTTCTCGGAAAAAATGATGTCATGGTGACTATTCGAACGGTAGAACTACCACCCCACTTTGTCGGCAAACAAATCACTTTATTAACAATGAGGTGCCAGGGTATGGTCTAATTAATAGGGGACTTGGTTTTGGGAAAATACCAAAATGGAAACAAATTATAGCACTCGTGATATCATGTGTTTACTCATACGGTGAGGATTTTTTCACGCTCATCATTTACTGTTACACAAGCTTATGTAAACTGTATTGCTATATAAATTACTAACTGTTCACCGCGACTTTGTTCATATGAACTATATACATTACCCCTCTTAACCAATTGGGTAAAAAAGAAACCTATGTTACTCAATACTAATTTAGATTTATATTGGAGAAAAGAATTTTATAACCGCTTCAGTAGGTTTTGAGCTTATCTGTTTGCAAACCAACAAATCTTACCTATAATATTAGTAAAAATAAAATACATCCAAGGCATCAACAGTGCACTGTTGAGCACCAAATACTTAATACATACATATAAACTTATCTTGAATGCTTTTTTTATATCATTCGATTTATATTATGAAATAGCAAACAAGCAGATGGGTCTCCTGAGGGAAAGAGTTAACCATCGCCTATAGACCAAATATGTTAATGGTGCATTGGTATCCGTATGGCGGGATGGCAATGCCACATCATAAGTTTACAGGCTACCTTGCCCTCCAAACCGGATCACGACAATGACAAGCATTGACGCTAATACATACATATTGACAGAAATAGGTACAACGATGGTGCAAAATACCCGGCCGAAACTTTGCGGACCTTTACTACCTAGTAGTTACGATGGTAGTGACACGTGTAGTCAATCTTATTAAATATGGATTAAATTTGGGAAATACATTACAATTATATATATTACATATAATTATACAATTACAATATAAAATTTTGACAGCTGAGATACATAATTATGTAGCGAAAACGACGTCTTAGTAAGTACAGAATAGTTATAGTCAATGAAAATTTGCACAGAAAACAGTAATTCCGTGAAAATTTGTTATGAAACAAACACAAAGCTAAATAATACTATGGAGAAAACACACCATACATAAAAAAATAAAAACAACTACACTGTAGTAAAAAGTAAATGTCCATAAATAACTTTAAAAAGTTAAAGCTAAGTAACGAAATACCTATTTCAATTATTTACGAAAAAAACTTTTAAAAAGTGAATAAGGAGTCACAGATATTTAAGATATAAATGTTTTTTTACGGCTCGGCCGAAAGAAAGAATGTGTCCGTTTTTGCCATGTGGTATAGGAATTAATGATATAAAAGCATGGAAAATGAAATGATTTAATTTTAAGTGAAATTGAATGTTAAATAATTTTAATTTGAATAAAAAAAATTATATATAAACCAGCATTTTGCAATATGCAACTTTTAATTTTTATAGGTCATTTTGACTGGTACTTGATTCTAAAAATTTTGTTAAATACCTTCTGCCCTCACGTGACAAACACTACAACGTGTAAAGTTTCTGTAAGCTTAGAAAGTTTAGTTTGTTCTGAGTACTGCACAGCTCAACGGACAGTCAATGCTATACCAATTTTATTTAGACTAAGTATATAATATAATCATAAATATGTTTATTTATTTGGATCAAGCAGATAGGTAAGATACACAAGTTCTCCATATTTTTAATTTTACAAGCAATAACATTTTTTACGGTTAATCATTATGTTTATCAATATTTCGCAATAAAGGAAGCGTCTTAAGATTTTATGTCAACTTATATCATTGAGATCACACCATCTATAAACTGATAAGCGCCGATAATCGTAAATTTCTTTTGTCTATTATTGATAATATGTCAACCCGCTATAAGCTCTTATCTTGGGTGAGGTATTGGCACGCGTTTGTAAGCCGGCGGTGACGTCGCGGGCCGGCGAGTGCGACCGCGAGCCGACACACTTGCCGCGCTCTATAAGGGTCATTTCTCACTATTACTGCTATTACAGTTTACAGGAACTGAAAAGGTCAAGGGGCATATTTTATTTTCACTCGATCTATATAATGTGGTTTAATTGTTTCTTTACTCATTCTGTGATAGGGCTGTACAAAATGTAATTACGAATTTTTCCTGTAATATTTTTCGGTAATTATCGTGGAGTTCACAAAATTGATAGCTTACAAATTCACGTTTGAAGCTTCATTTAATACTAGCTGAACCGGTAAAATCGCATCGCCTTTGAAAAGATTTAAGCTTCTTTAATTGTTTGACAGCTTAAAAGTGTTGTTTTCATTATTTTCCTCGCAATATTTCCATGTTTTCTCTCTCTATAAAACTTCTTCGGACTTTAATGAATATTTAAAAAAAAAGCCGGATTGGTCTAATCATCCCCGAGTTATGCGTTTAGCAACACATTTAGCAATTCAATTAGGGTTCCGAAGTTTCGCTATGTCCGTCCGTCCGCTCAGACAGCCTTATTACTAGAACGCTGTAATTTTGCACGAATATACATATTAGCCACGTTAAAAAAGTGGTAACATAAAATCGTGAAAAATATTTTTTTTACGTGTAAAGCGGGAATGTTATTTTTTTTCTCACATACCCCGTTGTGTGGGGTATCGTGGGATAGATTTTTTAAAAATATTGTGCGTTTGTTTGTGAAAACAAGTTTACGATTAAGGAATTATTTTTAATTCAATGCTAATTTTTCTTAGAGTCAAGTATCCCCCCTTTGCACGCTAAACGGTTGGTTTTGGGGGCGGTACAAAAATCATGGTAGTACTAAATATAATGAAGTTAAAAGGAAAATTATGGCGGATTAAAAGGCCTTACAAGTTTTTGAGTAATAGTCGACCAACTTATAAAATGTACTTAGAGAAGTTTTTATAGGCGGTGAACCTGTAGTGTGGATATATATTTGTCATAGTACTATAAAGTACTATAAAAGTCCCCTTCTTAGTCCGCATTATTGTGATGGACAGCTTCGGAACCCTACATTGCGCGTGGCCCGACACGCACTTTATCAATTTTTATTATTTATATAGATTTGTCTATAATTCGATGATGCGTGAGCTATTGAAAGGCTAAAATAAAGGTGTTTTAATAGACCCAATTTATCAATAATTAAACGTATGAAATTTCTCTAGTTTATCAAAAGCTTTACGTGCACATCGGGACATAGGGATGCTAAAACACCACCACAAGACTTTGAGATGTAACTGGTATATCCATTTCCGAGGATCATCCCAAAAAACTTCAATAAGTTGATTAAACATGTTAACTTTTGTCCGTGTGATTAAAGTTTTTTTGTGATTTCACGCGAACAATGCACTTTCCGGTTTAATAAAGCCTTTGTGTAAAGTAACTGTTTTGTGGTGTAGATGCTAGCTTAACAGGTTTAGATCATGAAGTCCCGACTTCAACCCAAGGGTCAGGAAAAAGTGTTTTCCTCAAAAATCAAAGTGGCAGCTCGAAATATAGTGGTGGTGTTTCGACCATGTGAACACCTCCGTACCTCGGATGAGCACATAAAACTGTTGATTCCTAGAAATCACTAGAAATAAGTGGAAATCGTTATCAAGTCGGTAAAATGTGGCGTTAGAGATCTATTCGCCGCCCTCCCAAACCAATGAACCGGAGAATCGTGGATTAAATGGATACGCCTTTCAAAACAATTTCTTGGTTTGTCAGTGTGTACGCACAGAAATACAGAGTTATACTACTTACCGATGAAATAAAATCACTCCAAGGTTAATTTTTAAATCTTGTCATCTCATTCGGTACGATAAAACAGTAATTACATGGTTTTTTTTCATAATATAATTTAACCTAAAAATGAATGACATTTTCGAATGTAATAGGAGTGTTTGCTCATATGCGCGTCGACACGTTTCCATCCCATTGGCGTGTCTATTAGTATTTATTTAGTGTGTGCGGAGAATCATGGTAAACCGTAAAGTCTATAAACATTCGCTCCACTCTGCCTATTCGGCAAGGGAACCTTTGTAACTTTCTTTAAGGCAAGTCTAGATAATAATTATTGTAAGACAACCCCTGACTAAAAAGAGAATCGATCGAAGTAATATTTTAAGAGGTGGCAGCCCTAGCAGCCCTTGAAGGTGTCTCCCAAGAGAGGGAAAGTAAATATTGTGTTTAACGCAATATCTGTGGTTTAACGTGGCGCGCTCTGTGGTAGAGTTTCTGCAAGCTCTTGCCTGGTTAAGTACGCGCCAAATACTTGTCTGACCCTATGAAGTTAGCATTACTGCTTTTTTCTGTTTCAGTTTGGAGGATAATTTAGTTGGTAAATTTATGCACGTAGCATTATATTTCCGCCACACGGAGAACAACGCGTCATTAACATAATATTTAGTAGCTATAGGTGATTGTTACCTCTTTCCTTTCTCTCTTCCCAAAAAAAGAAAAACTGTCATAGTAAATTTTTATAAATCTATACAAGTAGGTAAAATTGGAGTGTCTGTTTGTAATATTAAAATAAGCGCTTTTTACTAAATGTATATGGATATATACACGGTAAATATACCAAAATAACATTTTATACAATTTTTGTCTGTCTGTCTGTCTGTTTGTTCCAGCTAATCTCTGGAACGGCTGGACCGATTTTGTCGGGACTTTCACTGGCAGATAGCTGATGTGACAGGGAGTAACTTAGGTTACATTTTTTTGGTAATTTTTCCACGCGGACGAAGTCGCGGGCGCAGCTAGTATCTTAATATATAGAATAGTGTGTAAGGATTTTTAAATCATGGATGCCAACCAAGCAGATGGTTTTCTGATAATAAAATATTATATCCATGTTATGTATTCCCCATCTTAGTCTGGACCCCCTTTGAAAAATAGACCATCTGCCATTCTGCCAGAACTTTGTAAAAGGCAAAAAGTGTCACTACTTCTGTTACATCTCGAGAGGGTAAGGTAGTCAGTCAACTTATGCATTAGGTAGTACCATCCCGCTACACGGATAATAACGCACCAATGACATCTTTGGTGTCGAAAAACGATGTTTGTCTCTTTTCATCAGGAGAGCCATCTGCTTGATTGCTATCTTATGATTAAAAAAACTTGAGAGGTGTCAAGGGACACCCGGATGGAACGAAGTTCCTTTCGATACAAAAAATCTGTATACACTCAACAAAAATAATCGTCGCTACACCACACTGTTCAATGCGAAATAGAAATGAAAATATCTAGCTTGCTTTCTATAAGAGAGAGAGAGAGAGAGAGAGAGAGAGAGAGAGACAGAGACAGAGAAACATGCCGCACAGCTTACAATAGATTACTATAGCAAAAAGTGTCGTGACAACTTTTCGTAAGAAATTTTTCCGTCTAGCCCCCTTTCACAACGCGCGATAAGGAACTTCGTTCCAAAATCCTGTATGTGTGTTGATTGGTGTTTGTAAACAATGAACTGCGCGGATCTCCATTACTAAACTAACTATTAAACATTTTTATTGCAAAATTATATATGTAATACTTATTTTTACTTCGATATCAGAATCGAGCGCAAAATATCCTCCTCCAGTATGTACAATATTTTATAAGTCAACTCTATGTAAAGTCTCTCGATTTAAACTTCCTTAAACGTCGAACTTTCTTACCTTGTATCCATACAATGGTACATTCTCTGTAGCATTACACCCACTCTAAATAACGTCAATAATACGCCATTATTAAGCAACAAATAGTACTTTTTAAGTTGCCGAAATTAAAAAGAACTGCAACTGTTAAGTTCTTCTGTTTTATATAGTGTCTATTGTTATTTTTATCTATTCTGTCGGCACCATACCTATAGTAGTTTCTAAGAAATTAGTTCTTTTGTTTGTTGTAATTATCTTGCACGTGTTCACACTGCTACATTGTAGTTCGGTTGTTATGCATATTCTTTACGTCATCATGTTCTTACTTCTTAGTTGCTCACAAATTTTTAAACTGAGAACATGATGACTGATTGAAAATATTTGTATACTTATTAAAATAGAGCGCAATAGCAATCTCTCCAAATCCTATTTTCTTTTCTCTGTTTAACGACAACTCTTAATAAAGTCGTTAATGCGCAGTCCCTTAGGTGTCGCTATATATCACTAAGTTCGTTCTTTATTTTGATTATCTGCAAGTTAGAATTGGCATTTGTGAAATTATTTGTTAATTTCTTTCATGTATGTATTTTATTAAATTTAGAGTTAGGTTTTTTCTTAACTAATATTGTACACTGTCTATATGTTCACTTTTAGCATTGAATTTCACTGTTTTGGATCAGTTGTAAGATATAACTTAAATGTGATAAGCTCGTCCTTTGTACTGTTTTTGTTTGTTATTTTGTTTTATGTAATTTTTGTGTACAACGAAGTTTTAAATAAATAAACGGGGGTAAACAGGACTACCAAAAAGTTTATCAATTTGAAAAAGTCTTGATTTTTTACCATTCATTCTTTGTCAGAGTTAGGAATGTCTATGCATATCATCATTAGCGTCACAAGTTTTGTTTGCAATCCTGTCAAATAAAAACTGGATTGCGCGAAACTTACTTTATCCTTAGTTATTGAAACGTTAACACGATGACCAAGACGACAGATGGTTTTATTTCACGCAGTATCTGGAAAAGTTTAATATGTACATAATTAAATCATACGCTATCAAATACGTAACACCACGTCACATTATTAGATATCGCATTCACTGAATTTGGTATTATCGTAATCGCACTATCACTCAAATATTTTATCGTTTCCAAAGTGTGTACTTTTTACTCCACTACACTAGAAGGAGGTTAATGTTTTTCGGGTGTATGTTGTATGTATTACGTTTTTGTACACTCTGTAGCCTAACTGGCTTGAATTTTAGCTTCACGAATGTCGTTTCTTTCGACTTCATTTTGATAGTGACATACTTATATATTATGCTATAAGGGTATTTTTTCTTATCGGGTTGCAGTCGTTTTTTATTATAAAAATGTTAAGTTATACGTTATTTTTATATCTCAGAAAATGTAACATGCATAAGTGTACCACCTAGTTTACTCCCCTAACCGGAACATTGACCAGCACTGACGATATAGAAGCGAAAAGTTTAAGCGGTGACACGTCTTGTGTTTCTTCAAGGATTCAAACGAGCACGTAAAAACATTGTTTGAGGCCTCCTCCAAACAATGTTTTTTACGTGACCCGTAACCCGGCCTCCTTTGAAGAATAGGCCAGCTGCCGTTCTGCCAGGCAGGTCGTAAGAGGCGACCGATTGGCTATCGAGTCACTTTTATATACATGAAACAATTATTTTATACCCCTTTTTACCGACAATTACCCGAATAGTGGAGTATGCAGTTTGACATACTTAGTTAAGTTTACGGAGAAGGAGAAGCAGTGCAAAAACCTAATATTTTTCAATAATATTAGAAATACGTTAAATTAATGAGAATAAACATTACACGCATTTAAAAGAGATTTTTTTTAACCTATGCAATGGTCGAGTTTCAAAGGTGATCGATCTACTATCGATCACTTTTGAAACTCGACCATTGCATTATAAATTGTTATGTATTAACTTATAAGGTACAAGTATACATAAAACACAATAAAATATATATCATATTACGTATATCATATTAAAAATAACCTCTGTGGTCTAGTGGTCCGGTGTTGTGTTGACCACATTAGGTCCCGCATTCGTATCCCGGGTCCCGGGTCGTTTTTTCAGTTTTCTGATAAAAATAACGTTGCCCAGGATTGGATAAGTGCCCGGTTGGCGATAGGTTTGCCACCTATCACATTGTGGGACTAAGTACCTGTGGCTAATCGTGGGTGTCTGTGCACCCTGCCTACCTCTTCGGGGATACGGGCGCGAGAATATTTTTAAGTAAAACAAAAAAAAAAATAGGGTTTCAGATGAATTGAGGAATTGGAATCGATTTGAGCAGTTTCTTTGCTTTAAACAAGCTTTGTTAAACCTATAATATTTTTCAGTTCGACATCCTCTACGTCATCTTTGAAATCAGCCGCAATCACTGTATTCCAATTATCAGTTTTCACAATCGCCGATGCGTAATTAATTTATTTCTTTGTTCATGTATCGGATTGTAATATCTGAAATATGACGTACTAGGGATTTCCACTTTTAAGATATCATATGAATTTGTTAACGTCACGTAAAAGATTTGGCTGATAATCCTCAAGCGCATTACTCTATAATCTATAATATTTTCAAAATTGTGTAATTACTAACCAGCCAATTTTTTAAATATTTGCACACCATATATTGGTAGAATATGTCGGTAACTTAATTTATTTTTAACAACTTGCAACACTCATATTCTTGCAAATAAATATTTTCTTTCTTTCTTTCTTTCAGCTAGCATCTAACAATGAAAAGTGTCATAGCCTGCTTGTTATATTCAGCTGTAAATAATATATTCGGACGCAGTAAAACTGCAAACAACCGATTTCTCTTTTGTTATTCATCCGATCATTACTACTATTTAACCATGCATCAGAATTTTGCTAAATTAAACAAAAAAACAAAAAATCTAAATCGTTTCAGGCGTCTTCGAGTAATCAGTAAACATACATAAAAAAGATTCTGTTAAATTGATAACCTCCTCCTTTTTGGGAAGTCGGCTAAAAAGTAGAAACACGCGTCTCTACGAAGTAGATCTGAATGTGATTTGAACTTATTGTCGCCAGTGAAATGATTAGTAAAATTTGTTTCAATCTTACTACGGAAAACGGTATAAAAATACATTATTTATATGTTACTAACTTTTGCCCGCGGCTTCGCTCGCGTTAAATGAGAAGTGGGGGGTTAGAAAAAGACAAAAAATAGCCTATAGAACTCTCCTACTTCAACTATCTCCACTTAAAAAATCATGTCAAATCGTCGTTCCGTTTTGCCGTGAAAGACGGACAATCAAACACACTCATATACTTTTCCATTAAAAATATTAGTACGGATATCATCAAGCGAACACATTCGTTTAAATATTACGAAGAGTGTGAGATTTAACATGGTTCAAGTTTATGGTAAGGAAGAAAAAAGAAAGATGATAAGAAGATAATTTAGTAGCTAAAATTTTTACAAAAACTTTAAATAAAATAATCATTATTTGCGTAGTCCATACTCCGCAATCACTGTTTGAATAAAAAATTATAAGTTTTGATCATCGAATTCAATAAATCAATAACTCTAAATAAAAAGTATCTTCACGCCCATATCCCCGAAGGGGTAGGCAGAGGTACAACAAGTGCACCCACAATTAGCCGCAGATACTTGGTCCCACAAATGTGATAGGTGGCAAGCCTATCGCCAACCGGGCACTTTTCAAACCCGGGCAACTTTGTGTTTTTCACTTTTTTTTAATGTGCCCAACCCGGGAATCGAACCCGAGACCTCATGTGGTCAACGCCAACGCTGGACCACTGGACCACAGAGACACACTCTAAATAAAGAATAATTAAATCACTTTTGTGATTGACTGGTTGGCCCAATGATTAGCTGGTAGAGAATGTTATATGCAGTATGTATATTTTTATGTTGTTTAATAAGGTTCAATAGACATCCTTTTAAAAATTAAAAAAAAAGAAAAGCCAAAATGCATTACTCTATCATCAGATTATTATATTTCTGTGACAGCGCAATTTGTAGAGTAACGAGAGCTCACCCACGATGCATTATTCTAAGTTATTGACAGTTGCAGACTCTATTGATTGCATTATGAAGACCTTTTATAAGAACAATCCCACAGCGAAAATATTACGTGTTTGTAAATTAAGTTATTTTAAATGTCCTACTCAAGATGGACGCTGTTCAGTGTGGTGTAGCTCTTGATACAACAGGCTATAAAATATCATAGCACATTCTGTAGAAGCAGCGCACCATTTACCATAAGGTAATTTTACTTTGCCAATAACTTTCACCTAAATACAATAGTGAATGTCGTTTTGCAGTACATGAAAATAAACAAACAATAATATTTTTTGAAACGAAGTTCCTTATGGGGCGTTGCGGAGGGATACCCTAGCCGGCAAAAAACGATATATAATAGTCTATGTATGATGACTATACAGTGTCTAATGTATAATCTACGTGATGACTGTTATTATTATTGCAGTTTGCTATTATTATTATTATATTCGGGTTCAATCCCTGACGGAGACAAGCATTTGTGTGATGAGCATAAATGTTTGTATTGCCGGGTTTGGGTGTTTATAATGTATATAAAAGAATTTATATATTGTATATTTCTATGTATTAGTATCGTTGACTAAAACCCATAACACAAGCAAATGATTTGCTTACTTTGGGGTTAGATCAGTAAGTGTAATTTGTCCCGTGAATATTTATTTATTTATTATTTATATATTTTTATAAATCATTGTAAATAAAATAAAAATGTTAAGATATTTTGTAAAAAAAATTATCGACAAAAATTTGTACCCGAATAATTATTTTCTGTGTACCTCGAATAAAACTTGAAATTAATATTTTTAGAACAAAAAACTTCGTTCCTATCTGGTGTCCCACGGCAACTCACGTTTTTTTATTTCTTTGTTAAAATTAAGAATACGGTAGAGCATTGTGTGCATTTCAAATATTTGATAGTATAACGTGGCAATGAATGGATGATAAAAATGTGAAAAACGCTGGAAAATTTAGTTCAAGGCTGTCTAAATTAGTGATGTTTAATCAAATAGTCATTTTGGTGATAATTGCGTCTGCACACCGAACTCGCTACAGCTGAACTAAGAGGACTTTTACAAATCACCAAAATTCTTATATTGAAATTACTATTTATAAATAAGGAAATGCCCATATTTTGACCCAACACATATTATTTAATAGTAATAGTGATAATTTATTTAAATACTCGAATTACGAGTAAATTAATTAGAAACACAAAATATACACCGCCCCTTTGGTCGAGTGGTTAGCGACCCTGACTACGCAATCAACGGGGCTCGGGTTCGATTCCCGAAGGGGACAAGCATTGTGTGATGAGCATAAATGTTTGTATTTCCGGGTTTGGGTGTTTATTATGTATATGAAAGTATTTATATATGTATATCTATGTATTAGTATCATTGACTAACACCCATAACACAAGCAAATAATTTGCTTACTTTGGGGTTAGATCAGTAAGTGTAATTTATCCCGTGAATATTTATTTATTTTATTTATTTTTATACAGGTATGTGAACTCAAAACATTGTTATTATGAATTACCAGGGGCTCCCAAACTAGGCATTTATAGCAAACAACCAAATGGCTATTCAAATGAAAAGACACCAAAGATAACAAGAAAGACGATCAAAGGTACGGGTATAAATACGTAACTTTTTTGGCTACCTTAAGCCCCAAACCGAAATATGGCAGTGACAAGTGCTGATGCTATTTTGACAGGAATATGAAGGCCACGATACCGAACCCGGGCGAGTGTTGTATTCTGGCCTAGTATTCAAGATGTTAGTGATATATGTGTCCATGGTTAACCTTTTACAAATTGCCTGGCAGGAAAAAAAGATAGTCTATTCTATAAATGGGTGGGGGGGGGGGGGGTCAAACCAACACCGGAGTACACAGACAACGGAAAACACAAGCTTCTTTTGCACCGGAAATGGCAGCTGTCGAATAAAAAGCCTTTGCACTCTTACTACAGTCTAGCAAAAATATCTGGAAGCTTGCTTTTCATGTACATTCCTAGCACGAACAGTAAAACATTGGAAAAATCTCCATCACACGATGTTTCCAAGGACTTTTGTCATGAGTATTTTTAAAAGGACAGTTTGTTTAAAGATCAGCATAGCATCAGCGGCCAGCTCCATTTGTTGCTGGTGTCCATGGATAATGATAACTGCTTCTCACCAGGTGACCTACTGCTCTTATGTCGTCAGTTTCTATATAAAAAAAAACTAAATAAAAAACTACAAAGAGAATATTTACATTTCTTAGTTTATCAAATCCTTCATGTTTGCTTTTCTATGTCAATCTGTATTAGAAAATCACGAAGAATTTGAGAAGATAACGTAAACATTCGTACAAACTGTATATACTTAAGTCTATAATAAAAGTAAACGCAATAGACATTGTAAGCTGTGTGAGCGTAATACACTTATGTTCATCAAACATTTCATTTCAGTTGATGTCTATCTAAACACACATAATACATATTTGAAGTCTTGAGCCGTAGTAAACTACAAATATCCCCGTGATGGTCCGGCCCATTTTGATGAACAGACTATCAGCTATTCTGCTAGGCAGTTCGTAAAATGCGAACAGTTGGCTGTACGTGTATACCATCGTGATTAGTAAGCGGTAGAGTTCGGCAACTTCTCACCCAGGTATATGATGCCTATTGAAAATCAAAAGCGTACATGCTTGTCAAAGTTGTCATTGTCGTTTCCGGTTTGGAGAGTAAGGTAGCCGGTGATATTAAGCATTTGACATTACTATCCCGCCTCACAGATACCAACGTACCATTATAGGCGATGGTTTATCTTTCCATCTTCCTGATGGAAAGATAAACCCATCAGCCATTTGCATGTTTGCTATCTAATAATAAAATAAAACATAATTTGTATTGCTTTTGTGCATAAAATTTGTCAGTAGAATGCTCAAACCAACAATTGTCGGTCTACGGTAGAATGTAGCACAAACAATAAAACATAACTTTTGCTACATTCTACTGACTTCATAAAGTCGATTTTAGTGTAAGTACTCATCAATTTTGAAGGTTCGTGTAATGGTCCCACAGCTTTCAGCCCACAAAATTGCTTAATCTGAAAAAGTCTTTCAGTTTACTGATTCACTCTAATAATCCAAAATATTTAGAATAGTCCGCAGCATATTACTTTGGATTTTTGTGGGGAAAATACGAGTATCAATTCTGGTAGCGACAGTTGGAAGGGCCGGGTTAAGCCAATGAGGAATTACGAGTATATTGAACCCCAAATGAGCATTTATATTTAGTTTACGTGTCAATTGAGAATCCACTTCACATGGTGTTTTTAATATGTTCAAATAAATTTTAGATTACATTACATTTTGTTTTTTTATTTTGTTAGCTGTCGAATTTTGTTTTTTTAATATTTGTTTTATTATCTCAATGCTTTGCTTACAAAAATTAAAAATTATCTCTTCCCCGCGTTGGTTCCGGGCTCCTTTGAGGAATAGATCAACTGCTGTTCTACCAGGCAGGTCGTAAAAGGCAACCATTTGCCTATGCGAGTCACTACCATCGTGACTACTAGGTGGTAGAGTTCTGCATTGTCTCGCCCGGGTCTGATAGCACCGCCTTACCTATTCCTGTCGCAATAGCGTCAGTGTTAGTCACAGTCGTCCGGTTTGGAAGGTAAGGTAGCTGGTAAACTTATGCGTGTAGTATTCATTAGTCCTCGCCACAAGATAGCAACGCACCATTAACACCTTTGGTGTCTATAGGCGAAGGTTGACTCTTTCCATCAGAAGACCTATGTGCTTCTTTGCTATCTTATGATATAAAAAAAATACATGGTACCACTACTTTACCTATTCCTGCCGTAATAGCGTCAATGTGTGTCACTGTTGGATTCCGGTTTGAAGGGTAAGGTAGCGGGTAGACTAATGCATGTGGCATTGCTATCTTCGGTATTCACAGGCAATGGTTGTCTCTTTTCATCAGGCGAGCCATCTGCTTGTTTGTTATCTAATGATATAAAAAGTAGTGCATTGTGTTGATTTTGTTTGATCTGGTATCTACTAGGATAGTAAATAAACATGTGAAACAACGGTGGATGTAATTTATGGCTGCAGCAATGACTTTTTAGTTAAGGCAAGATAACATCTAAGTCGTTTGAATCTAAAGTACACTCGTAAAATAAAATAATTTGGCTATAACGACTTCGGATACAACAAGTTCCAAGAAATTCTATTTAAACTTTGCAACCAAGTTAAGACATAGACACACAAAGGCTCATTTGTGGAATCATAAACCTTTTGTTTACATCTACAGATGTTTAGCAGTTATAAGTATTATATCACAAGATTGCAAAAAGTAGTTTGCGTTATTGATGGTCAGAGACGACCATCGCCTACACACCATGCGCATCTAGAGTTATTTTTCAGGGGGCCTAGGTCTTATCTAGAAAAAACAGTCAAGTGCAAATTGGACTTATCTATCGAGGGTTCTGTACAAATTTTTAACTTGATATATCTACGTATTCCTGAAAAAAGGGTCTTTAGGGTCACGGACCACCCACTCTCCCCTCGATATACGCCTATGCTACACACTAAAGATGATAATGATGCGTTGCTATCGGTGCGGTGGCTTGAAATGCTACATGCATTTGCATAATTTTACCGGCTATCTCCGAACCGGAACGTGACACCGACAAGTATTGACGCGGCTAGCTGCATAGGTAGTGGCAGTACCAAGCCTGCCCCTTTATGCAAGTAACAAAACGTCAATCAAGTCGAAGCGCTTAGGGCTTATACACACATGAACACAGTATGAACTACGCGTTGTGCTACGGCCTACGGCGGCGTGGCACAATATTTTTTTTATATCATAAGATAGCATGCAAGCAAATGAGTCCTAGTGGAAAGAGTCCACCATCGCCTATATACACCAAAGATGTTAATTGTGCGTTGCTATCTTGTGGCGAGGTGTAATGCCACGTGCATAAGTTTACCAGCTACCTTACCTTTCAAGCCGGAACACGACAGCGACAAGCACTGATGCTATTGTAGCAGGAATAGGTAAAGCAGTAGTACCAGACCCGGGCGAGACAATGTAGAACTCTACCACCTAGTAGCCACGATGTTAGTGACTCGCATAGCCAATCGGTCGCCTTTTACGACCAACCTGGCAGAACTACGGTTGGGCTATTCTTCGAAGGAACCCGACCGACGACACCAACGCGGGTATTATTGGAATGACTAGAAATTTTTATATAGTATCAAAATGAGGAAAATCTCCCGGTATTCAATCGGCCACCTTTTTGAAGATACTCCTATCCTTCTCGTAAATGACGGGAATTTTTGATTCCCGTGTCGGGCAATTTAAAATATGTGTTTTTTAATTGCCCGATTTTTTTGATAAAAACAAAATTTCCCGGTATCGCCTAAGTGCCCGGTTGGCGATAGGCTTGCCATCTATCACATTGTGGGACTAAATATCATCAGCTAATCGTGGGTGCACTGGTTGTACCTCTACCTACCTCTTCAGGGATACTGGCGCGAATATATTTTTAGTAAAACAAATTATTAATGTATACTTACTTTTTAGTAGTATGCTCTTTAAAAATCAATGAAGTCAAAAATTGCAGAGAGCGGTCGACTGTTGTAAGAAAAAGCTTATCATTCTTGTATTCATGGGCGTGTCAACGTAACTCGACGGCGCGGTGCCTTTTTTGCATGTGAAGCTTATCATTTTACCAAACTCATTATAAAACAGAAAAACGGACTTAAAATTTACCTCCATGTTGGTCCGGGCTTCCCTTAAAGGATAGACTATCTTACCCTACCATTTCTGTAATAGCGTCAATGCGTGTTACCACCGTATTCCGATTTGGAGGGTAGAGTAGTCGGTAAACTAATACATTTATCACTATCCTCAAGGATAGCAAGGCACTATTAATATCTTTGGTGTGTATACACAATGGTTGTCTCTTCCCATCAGTAGAGACGTCTGCTTAATAGCTGTCTTATGATAAAAAAATTGTTGTCATAATTGAAATCTATGACAGTTTATTTTATTCTATGTACCACGCAAGGTACATAAGTTTTCTTACTAAATATAATTGTTATTTATAGCGATCATCTGGCGATCATCATATCGAATAAAATATTTATATGAAATTCAACTATAGAATAAACGAGATATATACTCCAAGAATAAACATTAAACTTTTAAATCTTTTCTAAGTTTGATAACTGATTTCAGCCTTAAACAATATTATACATATGTGTATATTATCATAATAATATATGTTACATGAATGTAATGTTTGTTTTTATTAACATAGTATATTTCTAATGTAACTATATTAATTAAAAATATTAGTTCCAAATTCCAATTAATTCTAAAAAATCGGTGTAAAAGTTTTAAATGTAATATTATAATATACAGTAATAATTTTTAAATATTTGCATACCATATCATGGGAGAATATGTTGTTAACTTTATTAATTTTGAAAAAAAATTTAATAACCCATATTTTTGCAAATAAATATTTCCATTAATTCATTCATCCAACTTTCGCGTAATTGTCGTAAAAAGAGGTCCAACGTTTTTAATTCACGTGTTAATATATTATGAGATGAGAATAAAAGAGAAATGTTTGCATTTACACCGTATTGTGCGCACATGGGACTTAACCACGTGTAATACTTACATAAATCCTATGTGGCGAGTGCACGCCACTGGTTGTATGAATTCTTAAGATATTTCTCAAATACGTGTGATCAAGTATAAATAATGTTAGGTGCGTTAGAAGGTCGCGTTAGATAGACTGTTTTCAAAACACGATACGATATTTTATTTGAACGATATCGTTTTGTTATGATTTTACTAACTCTAACTAAAAATAGCTTCGCTATCATGATGATCAGAGACAACTGTCATCTAAAGATTGTTAGTGACGCTTTGCTATCCATGTGAGAAGGATGTAAATCTTCAAGCATTAACTAATTGACTTACCGAAACGTCAAATTAATTTTCTACTTAGATCACGATACTGAAAAACACAGTCTTAATGGCTGCAGAAATATGTACAACGACGGCACGGTTTTAATATTATAGCCATTATAGGTGGTGGTATTGTGGAATCGATAAGTGGATGTCAGCCATTCATATACAGAACAATATCTTGGACCTGATTCACGTAACAAAACGTCAATCGAGTCCAGTCGAGTCTAAGCGTTTAGGGCACATTTCTCTGTACCTATAATATGCCGCTTCGTAGCACGACGCCATGTCGTTGTATCGCGTTGTTTGTAACATAATTTAGAGTCTTTAACGTTTCAATTCGATTGACGTTATATTAAGTGAATTGGGACGCTAGTGATGGATGCATGATTGAACTCATGATAGAACTATAGTATACTAGCTGACCCGGCAAACGTTGTTTTGCCTTACATATTAGGAATCCATAGCGGACAAACAACGTGACACTTAATTTATATAAGTCTACGGGATTAAACTTTATATTGTGGTTAAGTATTCTTAAATTTTCTAATTTTTCGCGCAATTTTCTTAATATTTTCTTTTATAAGAACCTTCTCCTTACAATTACAAACACAACAAAAAAAAATTAGCGGAATCGGTCCAGCCATTCAGGCGTGATGTCGTGATCAAGGAAAATAGGGATTGATTTTTATATATATAGATATAGAAGAAAATATAGCGTTTATCAGGGCATAAAGATATTGTTTTCTGGAAAATAATATTTTTATCCACATTTCAAATACACAAATTAGTTTGGCTTAGATGTAGTCTTTGCACTAATTTCATATGTATTAGTCAACAAATTATACACCTATTATTTTGAATATTATTATTTATTTAAATAATTAATAACAGCTACACTCGCATTTAATCGGTGTAGATTCCAACTAGTTTCAGACCTATATGAGAACCTTCATCAGGGTGAGACGAACGTTTTCGCGATTACGTTTGGTCTGGAACTCGAAAATCTCTCCACCGATCAAACGTGAGTGTAACAGTTTTATATTATTTAATTCATTCTTTCCCAAAGTGGGCGATAACGCCCCCTTGTGGGCGCTGGAGGTGTAGAGTTAAGGGGTCCAAAAAAAATTAGGGGGCGCTGAAATTAACATAATTTTAAAGAAATCATCAGATTCATCCTTCGTATTAGTACTAGTTTTAAACAAAACGTTGATTATTGATTAATTTTGAATATTGTAAAGTTGCATATGCTAGGCTAGCATGTCTCTAGTAGATACTTTCCTGTTGGAAAGAAAAACTGTCGCCTCGCGGCGAGAAGGCAATGCCACATGCATAAATCTGCTGGTATTGCGTCACTGTGGACAAGTATCGTAAATAATCACTCTTATCTTTTTCCCAATGGACCCAAAGAGAAATAACTTCAAAAAAAAAATTTTATTTAATCTCTTCACACAATGTTGCCAGATGAGGCTATTTAGCGCTAATAGGGCTATCTCCCTTACCGAGCGGCGATATTATTTTATCCGCTGGTTACAGGTAGCCGATTTGGCTATATGTTTTTTACTACTCCACCACTACCATACTCCTCCGAAACGGCTTGACCGATTTTTATGTTATATAGTATGTTAAAATTTTTTTAAGTCAGTTCTATCAAAGATTAATGTATAAAAAATGTTTAACATTTAAAAAATATTTAAATACTGTTATTTTATAATACTTATTAAGATACTATTTTATAATAATTAATTATTTACTAATTAATAATACTTTTTAAAATAAAGTGCAATCAATAAAAATAAAAAAAAATCTTGACCATTTGTACTTCGATAATTGAATCTTATTTCTATTTCAAACAAATTATTGTTAAATAATAGTACGAATTTAATAAATATAAAAGCAATAATAAGCTCATGAATTTATTTAAACTTTCCCGCCTTAACTACCTGTGCGCCATGATGGGGCTATCTCGGGGCTACACGAGCACTCCGGCGAGGCGATTCGAGAAAAAAATATTCTGGTAACACTGTCTTCACATAACACACTGATCATATTTACTTCACAAGGAACATATATTTATTTAGCACAAATCGACACATGTATAATGTATATGTTACAAGCATACATATTAATAAGTCATGGTTTTATATTTTTTCTTATTCATATATATGATGTAACTCAATTATACACAAATAAATAATAACACTATTTTAACTTTCGTGAGACATTATTAACTAAATCAGAGGTTCCCAAATTTATTCCGTCTAACGCGCATTTTCAAAATCAGTTTTTTGTAGCGCCTCCCATTTTTTTTTTCACCTTAAAATACTCAATAACAGACTAATAAGTCACGTCTGGAGCTTAAATAACCTTATATTCTAAAGGTGACTTTTTTATCAGAGAGAGCAATAATAAAGCATTGCTAGCACAGACATGCGTCGTGCAGTGTAAAAGTCTTCAATTGCAAAGAAAACAGGACTCACGCAACAATTATGTGATGAGTCGATCCTATGTTTATATCGGTCGCAATCGTTCAGATATAAACAGTCTGAGAGAGTTCCCGAGATGTGCCCACACCTCCAGCCAGAACATTGAGAATTTATGAAGGTACTAGCCATCTCTCGTGATTTCACTCGAAAGCGCAAGATATTTTTTATGTCATAAGTTAGCAAACATGCTGATGGTTCTTCTGATGGAAAGAGGCAACCATCGCTTATATACATTAAAGATGTTAATAGGTCGTTACTATCCGTGTAGCAGGGATAAAATACCAGTTGCATGAGTTTACTATCTTACCATCCAAACCGGACATCGAAATTCGATATAAAATATTTCAGAATATTTGGGGTACCCGGCGTGGGCCTATCCGGCATTTACATTTCGGATGTGAACGCATCATTGTCGTTTTTAGCGACACTAACCTTCATTTCCGATTTTGGATTTACATAGTTTTTCTGAATTCGAATTTGGATTTATAAGAGAAAAGTGAAATCATCGCATTCGCAATGAGCCCTTTAAGTCCAAATTTTCATAGGCAATAGTGGCTAATTTTTATCAGATGACCACTCGCTCGTGTACCTTTATTGTATATAAAAAGTTGATCCCAACAGCTGTTCTATTTAATGAGTACAGACTTGAGCAGAAATAGTCAGTTTTGTCTATAGAATGGACAGAAGACAAATAACATATTTATAGTGACACAGACCTTATAGTACTTAACAAGCAATGTATTATTTTGGTATTGCAGATGTTCATGAGCGACGGTGATCATTTTCCATCAAGTGTACGCCCTGCTCGTTTGCCCCCTCTATTTTAAAAATAGTACTTAACTAATCAGACTCTCTGCCTGATCTGTATGATAAGTACTATTTCCAGAAATTTATTATTTAAAGAAATAATTTAAATGTCGGTTAGTCCAGGACTAAATGGATCAACCCCAGAACATTAGCTCCTCGTTTAGTTACCGGGTTGGACAAAGAGTTATTTCGTTTTTTTATATTTAGGAAAATCTCAGTGGCACCCAAGTTATAGTCTGGTCGGTTGTTATCAAATCGCGTAAAACTGTTACGGCCGGCTTCCGAAACGCAAATCAATTTTAACAAGCCGTTAATCTGTTTTTTACATATTTTTTAAAAGCAACTGATCTGTTAAGTACAGATTAATTCCTGTAAAATTAGTTTGCGTTTCGGAAACCGGCCGTTAGTCTCGGTTACCACAAATAATAACGAGCAATATTTGTTAAAGTTGCCAAATGCTAGGATAGGGATCACCAGTCCTCAAGTGTTGTTGCGGGCTCCTTTGAAGAATAGACCTACTGCCGTTCTGCCACGCAGGTCGTAAAAGATGATCAATTGGCTATACGAGTCACTACCATCGTGGCTACTAGGTGGTAGAGTTCTACATTGCCTCGCCCGGGTCTGGTATCGCCGCCTTACCTATTCCTGCCGCAATAGCGTCAGTGCTTGTCACTGTCGTGTTACAGTTTGGAGGATAAAGTAGCCTGGAAATTTATGCATGTGGCATTAGACCCCGTCGCAAGATTACCATTAAGTTCTTTGGTGTCTATAGGCGGTGGTTGACTTTTACCATCCGGTAACCCATCTGATTATTTGCTATCTTATGATTTAAAAAAAATGTAGTTGACAAACCGGTGAGTCATGGTGAACCAGGCATGTTTTCAAAAGTTAGACATGATGACATATTTATTTTATTGCAAAATTTAAAATTAAGCAGAAATAGATAGAGCTCCTTATTAGTAGGTTTACATATAATGTACACTTTCTCCATGATAAATTGGTTGATTTTCCTTAAAATTGTAAGCCAACACATCGGAATTCCCGTAACATTCACTAATTCCTTGAAATACACGCAGGTTTTGTTAGCATAGATAAGGTTTTCCAATATACGAGATTACAAGCTCCATAGACTAAAACGATAGACTGTAATCGTGTAGCGTATCATTTTTAACTGGTAAAGAAAGGTTTTTTTTGAACATTTCATTCATAGAAATCGTAGTATGAACTTTTTCACAGTTTATTGAGGACTAAACTCTGGCAAAAGATTTTTTCCTGCCTGCCAGATTTGTTGGTTGTTTTCAAAATTTATTATAATATGTGTTTTTGTGTATTAGTATCCTTGACTAACATCCATATCACAAGCAAATAATTTGCTTACTTTGGGGTTAGTTCAATTTGTGTAAAATTGTTCAGAGATATTTATAATATATATATAAATAAATAAATATTTATTATGTTGCTCCATCTGTGTCTGTATGTTCCTACATTAAACTTGGACGAGACGTTGCAGAATTTTACCACCTAGTGCTCACGATTTACGAATTGTATTACAGATGAACTATTCTTCAAAGTAAGCTCGGACCAACACGGAGCATCTGCTTAATATCGTCTGTAGCCGAAATTCGACCATAGAGTAAACAGTAAAATCTCTTACATTTGAAAACTGAATTTAGTCATAAAGAAAATAGTATATACATATAGTATTTTTTCTATATCACAAGATAGCAAACAAGCAGATGGGTCTCCTGATGGAAAGAGTCAACCATCGCCTAAAGGCACCAAATATGTTAATGGTGCGTTGCTATCTTGTGGCGAGGTCTAATGCCACATGCATAAGTTTACCGGCTACGTTACCCTCCAAACCGGAATACGACAGTGACCAGCATTGACGCTATTGCGGCAGGAATAGGTAAGGCGGTGGTACCAGACCCGGGCGAGACAATGCTGAACTCTACCACCTAGTAGCCACGATGGTAGTGACTCGTATAGCCAATCCGTCGCCTTTTACGACCTGCCTGGCAGAACAGCAGTTGGTCTATTCTACAAAGGAGTCCGGAACCAACACGGGGAAAATATACATGTGTATATTATCATGTATGTTACATGAATGTAGTGTTGGTATGTATTGTTTATTTTTATTTATTTAATATATTTCTAATGCATTTGATATAAAATTATTTAAAAAAGCGTCCAAAGTTTTTCCTTTACGTTAATATATAGATGGCTAGCTGCAGTGTGCAGCCGAATCCCGCGGGAATAACTCATTTTACGAGATAAAAAGTAGCCCATGTGCTATTCCAGCTTATTATCTACGTGTGTGCCTATTATCCAAATCCGTTCAGTAGTTTTGGCGTCATTGAGTAACAAACATCCATCCATCCATCCATATATCCGTCAATCCAAACATTCAAACTTTCGCATTTATAATATTATGATTGATCTATATTTTAATATTATAAATACGAAAGTTTGGATGTTTGGATGGATCACGCAAAAACTACTAAACGGATTTGAATGAAATTTAGCACACAGGTAGATAAAGACCTGAAATAGCACAAAGGCTACTTTTTATCCCGGAAAAATTAGGTAATTCCGCGGGATTCACCAAAAACTGTTTTTAATGCAGCAGGCTGCACACTGCAGAGCTAGTAATTAATATAGATTAATTAAAAGTAATAAGGGTATTTCTGTTTTATGTAAAATATATATAAAACTTATTTTTAAGAATGACGCTAATTGTAACTCATCAAGTAATAACTGATAATTATCTTATCTAATGACATCAAATCGTATTTTTATTTTTAAGCATGGTGAAATAATCTCCTGAAATTAGACTTTTCGGAAAATTAGTCACTAACTAAACATGTCATAAATAACTAAATGAAATGAAAATTCAAAAACATGTTTTTTTCAGTTTTCTGATAAAACAACGTTACCCGGGATTGGGTAAGTGCCATGTTGATAGGCTTTCCACCTATCACATTGTGGACTAAGTATCTTCGGCTCATCGTTGATGCAATGGTTATACCTCTGCCTACCTGTTCGGGGATACGGGTGTAAAGATACTTTTGTGAATTAAAAGACAATTCCTCAAAAAAAAAGTGTTGGTGCAGACCCCGTTTTGAAAAATAGGTCAATTGTCTTACTGCCAGGTATCTCGTAAAATGACGAGAGAAGGCTTGTTAATGTGCCCCTCGTATCATAACCTCTATCTAGGTAGCAGAGCCATGCAACGTCTCGATTCGGTTTGATATCTCGGTCTTTCTTATTTCTGGTGCAATCTGGTTGCACGTTGGTGCTTGTGCTAGAGTTATGCAACGTCTCGCTCGGGTTTTGGTACCGCCGATTAATTTCTTTCTGCGGCAATAGCGTTGAAACTTGTTGCTGTCGTATTCCGATTTAGAGGGTAAGGTAACCGGCAAACACCATAGCAATGCACCATTTTTATATTTAGTGTCTAAAGGAATTGGTTATCTCTTTCAATCAGAAGAGTAATCAGCTTCTTTGTTACCCAATTATATAAAACAATAAATCAGTCTACTGACGAAAAAATTACGGTTGCCTATAGACACTAGACATCAAAGATTTAATGATACGTTGTTATATTATGTAAAGAAAGCAGATAGTATCTATATATTAATACATGAAGGGAAAACTTTGTACCCCTTTTTAAAACAATTTCGTCAACAGTGGAGTATGAAAATTGGCATTATTCAAGTTTATATTGTAGAAAACTGCATAAACTTAATATTTTTTAATAAAAAGCATTGGAAATACATTAAAATAATAATAATAATAATAAATATTACACACATTACATTTATGTGACATAATTACATGATATTAAACACACATATGTAATTTTTTTTCCCCGTCAGTTATCAAACTTAAAAGAGAGGTTTTACTGTATATTTTATAGTCGAATTTCGGCCACAGACGATCGCTAGTATTTTTTAAAAAGGTCCCTTATCAAGATGTCTATTGCTACGAGATCGTAAGAGTTTATTTGTACCTGCATCTTTTAGGAATTAAATAAAAAAGTTAAATTAGCAAATGTGGTGTTTTAATCACAACCCTTTATGCGAGCCGACAGCACTAGTGAATCATGGTGCATCCAATGTATTCCTAGGTGCGGTTCACTCAGCTTATCCCGCAAGGGAACTGGAGACGTAATAATTTTATTTTATGTTTTTTTTTACTGTCGATAGGGAAGCGCTTGACCACGATCTCGCCTGATGGTAAGCTAAGGTGCGGCCTAAGATGGAACGCGCTTCCCTAGAAGATACCTGTTCACTCTTCTCTTGAAGATCCCCAGATTGTACTCGTCCGGGAACACAGACTCAGGTAGCATATTCCAGTCCCTTGCGGTTCGGATCAAGAATGTCGAGTCAAACCGCTTTGTTCGGGTACGTGGAAAGTCCACCATATGACGATGCCTAGTGTCTGTGCGCCTTGACGATCGATAGAAAAACGAGGATGGCGGAATTCAGTCGTGCAATTCCGCAGCGCACTCTCCAAAGTGTATTCGATAAAGGACCGATAAACTAGTCACTCTGCGGCAATAAGCGAGGCTCTGGAGTTTTTATGTACTTTAAATAAAAAGATATGCGATGATAGACAGATTTGAACCGGACTGTAGGTACTCACTCGTGAAATTCTATGTCCTTGTAAATTACTTGCCGGTCCACGCAGCTTCGCTCGCGAAAACATCATCAATATGACCTTTAACACAAATTTCAATCCCTTAGGAGATTTTTTTTAAAAGAATATTTATTAATATATTTTTATGTGTGTTCAGAAAATCTGTTATAGAATAAAGAAGGATGTGCAAATTTTTTTTGGTTTGTGAGTTGAATTTATATGGGACCAAAACCTTCCAGATCTGTTTGATCCCATATAATTTTTGTGTATATTTTTTTAGGATTCCAGAGATACAGAACGTTGGAAGTTGGCTATGCAGTTTTACTGCATTTATTTCAATAAAAGGTTGTAAGTCCGGGCTTTCTTTGAAGAACACACCAACTGCCGTTATGCCAGGCAGGTCGTAAGAGGCGATCGTTTGGCTACAAGTGACACTACTGCCCCGCCACATGGATAGCATAGCAACGCACCATTACCATATTTGGTGTCTATAGATGATAGTTTCCTTTCCATCAAGAGAGTCACCTGCTTGTTTGTTATCTGATATTATAAAAAAATATACATATTCACGTCAAATTCCTTCACGCCAAATTCGGTTGTGCATAATGGAAACTGGAAAACGATTGGCAGCTGATGCCATTATATGTACTAAATAACTTACTCATAGCTTGAGATAAATTTACAACACATATTTAAATCAAATTTAAATCCACACCAATTAAGGGAGGAGGAAGTTGTTTTTTGCATGAACGTATGACAAAAAGATTGGAGGTGCAATTACAACAGCGTATGCGATCATATACTAATTAGATGAATCAACTATGATATCAGCCGTTTATCAACACGAAACAGATTAAATCAAATGATTTTGTCAATTATATCATGGTTACATTAACAAAATAATAATTATTGGTCATCGCGTAAGATCGTATCGTATTGGTCGTTCGACCACGCAATAGCCAGTAGTTAAACAATTTGTCTTTCTCAGAAATTTACTTTCTTTGATATTTACACTCATTTTCAGATAGCAAACAAGCAGATGGGTTTCCTGATTGGGAGAGATAACCATCGCCTATAGACACCAAAGACAGACAGGCACTGACACTATTGCGGCAGGAATAGGTAAGGCGGTGGTACCAGACCTAGGCGAAACAATACAGAACTCCACCACATAGAAATGACGATGGAAGCAACTCGTATAGCCAATCTTATGCATCTTACGAACTGCCCAGTAGTGCGGCAGATAGTCTATTTATCAAAGTGGGTTCGAACAAACACGGGGTAAACTCAGAATAAGAATATATTTATTTGAGACATACTTAGCACTCAGTAAGAATTAGAGTAGGGTTTCATTGTAAAATAGACTTATAGAAATGTTCTTTATAACAGGCTTTCCTTGATTTTTAACGTGAACAAATATTTTTCCATCAGACAGTATCCTGTTATTCTCAGTTCTAGTCTACTGAGCTTGGATAGCTTCCGGCCAGTGTCGGGTCAAATGCATAGAAAATGCATGCTTGGCCTGTTTACGACATTGCCATTTTCCAGAGATGTTTGTGATTTATTCAGGTAATCTCTGTGATTCATGATTTCATCTCGTGGAAGCATATTGAGATATGAAATGGGCTTTTGGCCCAGCACTCCTATGTAATCCTCTTCTTTTCAAAAGCATTGTTTCCTAACTAGCTACTGTATCCTTTTATCTGTTACATAGTCACTTTGTAAGTCGTCCTCAGTTTTTGATGTATTTTTCTGTATTCATACACTAGTCTACTTTTTGTGTAGGTTCCATTTATTGATTTTAGGATTTCAAAAATATATGAGACTTACCTATGTGATATTATAAAATGAATTGAAAAAGGCTATATATGTAGAGGTGAACGGATAGTGACGTTTGTAAAGTGGTGGATGGATGTAGCGTATCAAAGAAGTTCTCCCAGTCGTTTGATTTTTTATATCACAGGATAGCAAACAAGATCTGAACTACTTTCAATCTCTCGATGGAAAGGTATAACCATTGATTTTGTCAAACACTTTACTATTTCACAAATACCTTATTTAGTTGTTGTCTTGCGTGTGTGTTTCTCATGTTCAATGAATTTATAAACTAAAAGCCCTGATGATGCTGTAATAGGCGAAACCGGTTGGCTTCACAACAATTAAAGGTTAGTGATGAAATATTTGTGAAATATTGTAAGTGTGAAATATTGTGTTTGACAAAATCAATATGATGCAGTTTCACCAAGTGCCGACGATGGAAAGTATAAGGTATAACCATTATTAAAAACAAATACTTTCACAAAAATACAAAATATTTTCGCTTTATAATATTAGTAAAAATTATAAAAACAACTGAGAATTCTTTTTCTTCGAGTTTCTTATGAAAAAATATTTTTATCAAATAAAGAGAAACGTAGATGCTATTTTTTAATAAAACTCCGTTTTTTCTAGACTTGTCCGGATAATGTAGTACTTGATAAAAAATGCGCAGTTACTAACTTTGCATAATACACGTACGCTCATCAAAAGAGATTATGTCCAAGGGTGATACATACACTGATAATCTGATAAATTCGTTCTCGACAGCTGTCAATTTTCTGTGTTATGGTTACGAAATTACTCGAGCGCTGATAGCAATGTACAGTCATACGATGGAAATCTTAAAGAACATTAATGATTACATTATCACCTTTTCAACCGACTCCTCAAAAGGAGTAAGTATCAATTCAGCTGTATTTTTTTAAAAATATTTGTTATCTTATAACTGGGTCAATTGTGAACCGATTTTAAACCAATTTTGACCGATTTTTTGTGTGGGAGGATATTCTTGACATCTGGGGGTGGACATCTGATATATGTTCGGAGATAAGGGGAAATGGAAAGTCATTTACTGCAGTTTTAGATTTTACATACATTTAGTTTCATGACGGATAGAGACCACCATTGACCAGTATGCTTAGGTAAACATAGACAATGTTGAAGCAAACTGGTAATTATATGAATATTCTACGCTCGTCTCTTTCATATGCAGATGATATACTTTAGACGTCTACGAGAAATCATTATCCTTTTTATGAGTCTCGTAGTCAGTTACAATTAAAGCCAATTTCATTCTTACATTTGAGACCTGTTTTTCAGACGAATCAAACGACACCTAATGTATTAAAATCCGTCGGGCTGTTTGATCTGTATGGCGAGTTATATATAATATGTATGTATACATAAATACCTACACACAAACACAGATACTCGTACTCGTAATAAACCAACTGCTGTTCTGCCAAGGCGACCAATTTGTCTATAGGTGTCACTGCCGTCGTGACTAGTACACGTAGAGTTTGCAACGTCTCGCTTAGGTATACGGTACCACCGCCTTGGCTATTCCTGTCGCAATAGCGTTAATGCTTTCCGGTTTGGAGGTTAAGGTAGCCGTTAAACTTACACAACGCAAACATCTTTGTTGTATATAGGCGATGGTTTTTCTTTCGATCAGAGTGCTAAGCGTGAGTTTTTCTTTTCGCATTCGATCGTGAGCGCGTTTCGAGTTTACTTGGAATTTGTTTCTCACGTTTATCACTAGGTGGCGCTGTACAAATCACATTCAAATTCCTAGTGAACACCAAACGCGCTCACGATCGAATGCGAAAAGAAAAACTCACACTTAGCACTACACTCACACTTAGAAAAGCCTTTAAACATTTATTCGTTCGAAAATCATTACGTCAGGCGTAGTCTGCTAAAATGTGTATTTATTATCATGATGAAGTAATTATCGTAAATGTTCTAAGTGCCAACTGTAAAAAGTGTAAAATAGTACAGTTTAGTGGCTCAAGTCAATGCACAGAAAATATAGCAGCTAAGTGTAGCCTTTGGCACGGAATACATAATAGTGCAAGTACCTTTGGTGTGGTTGAGGGCACTGACCGACTAAGAGTCATAACACACATATCAACTCGGAAAGATATCGTTGCCGTGTCGTCTGTCGCCTCGCCGTCAACCAGGCGTCAACCTAATGGTTTCTACACACTATGCCGGCGGCATGCCGGCGGGCATGCCACTAACAGCCCCTGCGGCATTACCGACTAATATCCAAAATCTCCTTCTTCTTTTGAGCCTTCTGCTAACTAAAAGATTAGAACGGCCGCGATGGCGATATTATAAGCTTCTCCGATCGGCTTCTCCATCTTAGAATTAGAGCTAGAAACACAAAGTGTACACCACTTACCTTTTACCCGGCTGTCATAACTGAAATGATTATCTGCGGCTGCCAGCGGCAAGAGTCGGTGGACTACTTATGATGGCGGCATACCCGCGCGGCAAAAAGCCGCCAGCTAGCTGTGCCGTCAGCATAATATGTAGAAGCCACATGTAACTAAAGCGGATCAGCAGCGTCGGTACGTTGTTATGTCTTGGAAGTTGTCTTGTGAATGACAATACGTTCGGCAACTGCAGTGGTATGCTTTAAGCTCAAGGACGGAGCCAATAGCGCGGGCACGACGGGCCGTAAGCGTAGGAACTACAAAGCGACGACTAAACGATTCCGATTAATGTGCGTTGCGGTAGGGAGTTTCATATAAAGAGTACTGCTTGTCTCAAGTTGTTATGTATGCTATGACCCTAAAAGTGCGTGCTCCAACATCTCGCTTTGATGTTTTCGACACGCAAACACTGGTTTGTCATCAATAGGTACGTTACTAATGGATAAATGTACAAGCAACGACTGCGGCTTGTTCGCGTTAACATTCTTAATTAATCATCCATGTAATTTATAACACTAGCTGTTTTCAGCGATTACGTTTGTGTGACCCAAAACCATTACTTACATTACACAATAGTAACATTACATTAAAAAGTATTCTATCTCACTCCGGAATAGTGTAGCTTCACATTGGTGAAAGAATTTTTAAAATTAGTTTAGTATGTTTGAGTTTATCCGTTACAAACTATTACTAAAACAATCAAATTTTTCACTTTATTATATAAGTAAGCTAAGCGCGGGTAAGCTAGTATTCTATATTGTAAAATAATAACATGGCAAAATCGATTTTATTACTATTAGATTGACCGGATGCTGTTCGAAAGTGATTTAAGGGGTCTTCACTACCGGCGTGTTTGTTGAGAGTAACAAATTTGAAGGGAGCGAGGCCAATCTGCATCGTGATGTATAGGACTCGCTTCTTTCTGCCTCGTTAATATATGTATACAGGTTGACTATTAAAAGACTACATATTGAAGGACACTGTAGTTAATGGTCATCAGTAAACAATAAAAATATAATAAAACTAGCTGACCCGGCAAACGTTGTTTTGCCATATAAATTATTTAATAAAAAAATAAGGGTTGGTGATAGAAGGGTAAAAATGTAGAGTTATATGTATTTTTTAATGCTGAATCATAAAAAAATAAAAATAAAAAAAATTGTCCATAAAGTAAAAAAAAAAAATTTTAGGGGTGGACAACCCTTAACATTTAGGGGGATGAAAAATAGATGTTGGCCGATTCTCAGACCCACTGAATATGCATACGAAATTTTATCAAAATCGGTCAAGCCGTTTCGGAGGAGTATGGAGACTAACATTGTGACACGAGAATTTTATATATATAGAAGATTAGAATAATACTTAACCACGTAGTAAATCTCGACGAAATTAGGGTAGTAATATTCAAAAGATATGGTCACCGCAAATTCTACTAACGAGTCTAGTCACGAGTTTGGTAAATCGATTTAAAAAAAAAAAAATAGGTACACAATGAACTTCTATTCACCGTGAGCGGGTTTCTGTAAGTACTAACCATTTTTATTGGAAAATTAGGTCAAAATTTAAGTATAAAGAATATGAGCAAAGCGTGTTTTATATTTCATCTAAAGAATGTACGTACGTAATCGCGGAAGCAGATCTTCAGGGTTTCTCATATTATCATATCACTTCGTTTGCCCTTAATACTCCATAAGAGATCATGCTCGATGATAGACAGATGTATACAAATGTTTCATTTTATAAAAACTAAAAAATATTAAATTAATTGAAAAAATATTAAATTGGAAATTATTGATGAAATAAATGCCAAGGATTATTATTTAATAACAATAATATTATGTTATATTTTAACATTTATTATAATAAAAAAATGAAGTATAAAGTACAAAAAGCTTAACATACAAACAATTTCTAGGATAGGGTATAAATAATTTTCTACAAGACTTGTGTTAGGGAATTATTTATACTAACTAGGGCTTAAAGCTGATTTAAAATACCGGTTAATAGAGGCTTTTATTGGTTCTTATAAATGATTTCGCTCTGAGTGCTAAGTGTGAGTTTGTCTTTTCGCATTCGATCGTGAGCGCGTTTCGAGTTTACTAGGAATTGTATGTGATTTGTACAGCGCCACCTAGTGGTAAACTGGTTTCTTACGTTTACCACTAGGTGGCGCTGTACAAATCACGTACAAATTCCTAGTAAACTCGAAACGCGCTCACGATCGAATGCGAAAAGAAAAACTCACACTTAGCACTCTGAGCGCAACCGAGATGCGAGCGCTTCATAAACCTAAATAAATCAGTTTAAGCCAAAACCACGAGTTGTACGTCACGCACAGTGCATGCACATTGGGAGCAGCGAACATCAAAAAGAACTTTAAAAAACCTCTATTATTTCTATAAACCGGTTTGTTGATTCCAAAATCGTATTATATTTTAAACTTATTATCGTCGGCACTTGGTGAAACTCCATTTGTAATTTTGTTAATTTAAAGTGTTAAAGTGATTTGTGTAAGAGTACAAGTGTGTACTGTTCCACAAATCACTTTAAACCGGTCGATTTAGTCTTTTACGGCATCTTCAGGACTGCGAGACTTTTATAAAAGTCTTTTATAAGTACAAATGTATTAACCAAATTATAAAAAACTATAAGGAAACTAGTCTTTTTTATGGCCAAACCGTCACAGAAGAAGACGAAAGTTAGCAGAGCCACTTTCGTCTTCTTCTGTGTCGACACACGTTCTTTGCAGAGTGGTGGTGGCCGTCATGACAGGAGTGGTGACAAGCTTCACAATTCATTGCCATTCCTCTCGTACTGCTGATTGCCTCGTGCATCCGTATAGTGGACCATTTAGTACAGCTTTGACTTGGTCGGTCCAGTGCATTGGTGATCTACCGCGCGCCCTCGTGCTCTCAATTTTGGCCTGAACCACGAGCCGCTCACAAAGTGTCCTCTCGACATGTAATATGTCCAAAGAAAGCGAGAACACGATTTTGAAGGATGGAAGAAAGACATTGTTTGCTCCTTATGTACCTACCTACTTACACCGATTTTGGTTCGAAAATTAAACAGTTAACAAACCCACATACTAACCTAATCGCCGTGTTGGTCCCGGCCTCCTTTGAAGAATAGGCCAACTGTTGTTCTGCCAGGCAGGTCGTAAAATGCGACCGATTGGCTATCGAGTCACTACCATCGTGGCCACTAGGTGGTAGAGTTCTGCATTGTCTCGCCCGGGTCTGGTACCACCGCCTTACCTATTCCTGCGGCAATAGCGTCAGTGCTTGTCGCTGTCGTGTTCCAGTTTGGAGGGTAAGGTAGCCGGTAAACTTATGCATGTGGCATTAGACCTCGCCACAAGATAGCAACGCACCATTAACACCTTCGTGTCTATAGGCGATGGTTGACTCTTTCCATCAGGAGACTCATCTGCTTGTTTGCTATCTTATGATATAAAAAAAAAAATATTGTTGAAAGAGTTAACGTACAATTGGTAGTATACGTTAATCTATGATTAAGGGCTATCAAGAAACTAAATCATGAGTCAACTACTGAGAAAGTTTACCTGTAGTGCCATTTGATTGATATGACGCTGAGTCACGGACACCGGCTTATGGCGCGGCGTAAGGTGACGGCCGTGCCACGATGTGTCAAAGCAACCATCCCACTTGTGATAACGATAATCCATACTTCCATACTAATATTATAAATGCGAAAGTAACTCTGTCTGTCTGTCTGTCTGTTACGCTTTCACGGCCAAACCACTGAACTGATTTGGATAAAATTTGGTACAAATATAGTTTGAGACCCAAGAAAGGACAAAGGATAGTTCTTATCCCGGAAATCCCACGGGAACGGGAACTATGCGGGTTTTTATTTTAGAATTTTTTCCACGCGAATGAAGTCGCGGGCACAGCTAGTGGAGATATAATAATCAATTCTATGTATATGTGAATGCTTAGTCTTAGTTAATTTATTCGACTTTAATTGTGAGATTTTGGACTCGATCCCCGGATTGGTTTTTTATATCATTAGATTGTAAATAAGTAGATGGCTCTCCTGATGGAAAAAGAAATCATCACCTATAGACACCAAAGATGTTAATGGTGCCTTGCGATCCATGTGGCGGGATGTTATTGCCACATGCATAAGTTTAACGACAATCCTACTTTGCAAACCGAAACATGACAATGACAATCGTTGGCGTTATGGCGGCAGAAATAGATAAGATCACATTGGCGATGTCACATCCACGGCAAACTTACGAATCTGCCGTTTTAGTAAAATCGGTACTGTCATGAAAAGCTGTATCTCATTTGGTGTTACACATCTTGGCAAATTTAATTTCTATGAAGGTATTCTCCAAAACCACTAATACACAGAAATACAAACTTTTTTATGCTTTCAAAACGTTCCCTGCAAAATGCATCTTTTACTAATTCGTAAGTTTGTCGTGGATTGACGATATACTCTACCACCTAGTATTAAAAAGAGATATCGGTCCATGTTGCTAAACTACAAGCCGATGAGTCGTGGTGAATCAGAATGCTAAGTATGAGTTTTTCTTTTCGCATTCGATCGTGAGCGCGTTTCGAGTTTACTAGGAATTTGTATGTGATTTGTACAGCGCCACCTAGTAGTAAACTGGTTTCTCACGTTTACCACTAGGTGGCGCTGTACAAATCACATACAAATTCCAAGTAAACTCCAAACGCGCTCACGATCGAATGCGAAAAGAGAAACTCACACTTAGCTCTCAGATGGCGTACCTATCAACACTGTACCTAGTGTTGCCTATCCTACAAGGGTGTTATGATAACTATTTATTAACTCCCAACGCAAAAACGAGCGGTGTTACAAATTTACCGAGTTAACACTATGTATAGCTGTATCATTGAAGCTCCCACATGAATGATCCGATTTGTTTGCGAATTTTTAAAAGAAAGTCATGTCTGTCCGTAATGGATATCGTAGTAGTCATAATAATAGGTAATATCGGTGGACAAATTACATGAATATATTTTACCCCACCCCACAGTAAACAAATTATTTGCTTGTGATATGTGTTACTCAGCGATATATACGACACATAAAAATACATAAATACACAAATACAAACAAACACAAATGCCTGACCCTATTGGGAATGGAACCTGAGTCCCAATTATTCCGTAGTCAGGATCGTTAGCCACTCTATCGACGGGGTGGTCCATGGTGAATAAAATCTTTCAGCCGTTTCAAGATTATCAGCTCTTTTCAACTTGATGAAATTATTTAAGCAACGAAACAAAATTGCTATTCGCGGTGCGGTTGTCTGTCTGTTTGTCATTTTTTTGTGGTTTTCACTAATATACGTTTTTCTCCGTGTTGGATCCGGGCTTCTTTGAAGAATAGACCAGCTGCTGTTCTGCCAGGCAGGTCGTAAAAGGCCACCGATTGGCTATGCGACTCACTAACATATAACTATTAAGTGGTAGAGTTCTGCATTGTCTCGCCCGGGTCTGGTACCACCGTCTTATCTTATTCCTGTCGCAATAGCGTCAGTGCTTGTCACTATCATGTTCCGGTTTGGAGGGTAAGGTATCCGATAAACTTTTGCATGTGGCATTAGACCTCGCCACAAGGTAGCAACGCACCATTAACATCTTTGATGTCTATAGGCGATATCTGACTCTTTCCATCAGGAGACCCATATCTGCTTGTTTGCTATCTTATAAAAAAAATACATGATGATTCATGAGAAAGGTTTAGGGTAAGTTTATAATTCTTTATTAGGGTATATTTAATACTTTATTGTACATATAAAATAGCACAATTAGAAAAAAATAACATAACATAAGTACAATGTGCGAGCTTATCTCGAGCGAAGAAGATTTGTTTAAATTGATTCAAATATGACGATTCTTGTTTAAGATCTTCAAAAAATCAAGCCGCCTGCGAGCTTTCTTTGGAAATGTAGCCTAATCCATTTGGGACATAACAAAACAATGTAGTTTTTTAAGTCACGTCAAGTCTTCTAATGGAAAGAGACAGCCATCGCCTATAGACACAAGAGAAGTTCATTAACTTCGCTTGTGGCTATAGGCGTTATTGACGCGTTGTTATCCGTTTGGCTAGGATGCAATGCCACATGCGTATGTGTACCAGCTACTGAACCCTCCAAACCGGAATATGTCAGAAAAAGTACTGACTCTGTTGTCAAAGGAATAATTTAGGCAATGTTATTATATCCAGGTGAGACGTTGTAGAAGCTTACCACCGAGTTTGTAGTCATGTTACATGTTAGCTTTTTTCGCAGTTTATGAAACAGATGAAAGGCTGGAAAGGATGAAAGTTGATCTCTTCTTCAAAAGGACGCCTGATCAAAACTAGTAAAAACAAAAATTGTATAGGGAAATTGTTTTTATAGATCTGCAGAAAAAAGGTATTATGGAATTGTTCCTTTTTATAGATCTACTGAAAAATGTATAGTGGAATTTTTCTTTTTTTATAGATCTACAAAAAAAAATAGAGTGAAGTTGTTCTTATTTATAGATTTGTAGAGAAATGTATCGTAGAATTATTTCTTTTTTACAAATCTACAGAAAAATCTGCAACAGCATATGACTGTATCCTAATATCTACAAAATTGACGCTTGTATTGTGGCAATTGGAAAGCTATTTTGACGAATACATTATTAATATTTAATACTATAAAATTAATTACGTTAATTATCTCTAATATTTTATGTATATAGTATAATCACTGATATATAAATATTAATCATCTTTATATCAATGATTATGATAGCCTTTACAACATACTAATCAAATTAATATCTTAGTAGTAATCAAAATAAAAACGAATGCACGAGAAAATACATTTAATCACTCTCGCACCAACTAATTAAATAATAATAGATAGATTAATTTTCCACAATCAAAACAATTTTAAATGAAATTTTAAATTTTAAATTTGGCAACACAAAATGTCAATCAAAACATTTTGCTGTCAGGTCAAAACAGGAGTGACTGCAACATCAAGTAGACCGCCGTTGTTGACTCGATGTGGCGTCGTCTATTTTAAAACATTCGGTTATTTTTTGCAAAATTAAATGGTAAATACGAGGATTTCAAAATCATATTAATATTATTTCTAACAGGTGTTTTTTTCCTGAGAGGCTTGATCTCTTTAACTCTTTAACTACTTCACCAAAAAATACCTAGTTCATTAACTTCGGCGAAAAATATGAAAAAAAAAATTAAATATAATTTTTATAACAATCGACCGGAGCGCCATCTGTGGGTAGGTAATACATTAAACATCTTAAATCTCGTAGAGTTAAACTCTACACGCTCTAATTCTACAAGAGCTTCTAATAGAAACTTGACGAGTCTCGTCTTAGCAACACTACATGGAAATATTTTTCATATCAGATTAAGCGATTAACTCTCAATAATTGGCTCATTAATTATAATTTGTCATTACAATAAATTATTTGCTTGTGATATGGGTGTAAGTCAACGTTTCTTATATAAATACCTATTTTTATGGAATACATTTAATCAATATTCATCTTTTTATAAATTTTGTCTCTGTCAGGTATCGAGCCTGTACGCCATTAATTGCGTGGTAATGGCAACCCTCACCTGATTGGGGCGATCAATATGATTGCAATGAAAAATGAACGGGCAACATAGCATATCACTTAGTTATGGGGAGGAGCTCGTGTGGTACAGTGGTAAACTGCCCGCTTTACGCAGACGATGTTGTACTTTTGGGTTCAAATGTATCTAAATTTCAAATACTGATCACGGTTATGAAAGACGTTTGTAAGAACATGTGCTTAAATTAAATGCAAAGAAAACCAAAAAATGCCAAGCTATTACTTAACTAGCTACTAAACTAGCTTGTATCATAAATGTAGGTACATTGGTATATTAATTTAGTTGATTCTGTCTAGTAACAAGAGTATTATAATTTACATATTTTTTTAAATCCAACCTGGATCGTTCCCGGCGCAAAAGTGCCCATGACACTCGCCGCGTTACCGCGTTGAATTGCGATGGCCAACCTTTGCACCAAAAATGATGATTACATATTAGCAGAAAGTAGGCATAAAAGATTTTTCGATCGTAGAGCCACAGAATAATAACGCATTCTCTAAGCGTACAGCACTTTCTAATGCTTCTTAGCACGTGCAAAAATATCTCAGCAGTTCGGATTCATAATTTGATATAATAATGATTAACTTGAAACCTTGAACTGAGATACGCAACTCAGCTTGCAACAGTGTTAGATATCAGTGTTATCGATTACTACGCACTTTACTATAACCGACACTTTATTACTACGCGACCTCATTCGCACTTTATGAATGGAATACCAGTTAAATAAAACCAATGTAAAAACGACGTATCTACATACACTTAAAAGACAAACTCTATTGTTTTTCCTAGGCATGTGGTTTAAAATTCCATGTGGACGTTAAATTTAAGTTATTCGCAGGAATACAGACTTTATAGGGTTTACTTAAAGTGGATTTTTGTATGTTTTAGTCGCAATGCTACGATGTAGCGACCGTGAATTAGCACGTGGTCGGAACGTGCCAATGTCAACGATCGACGTGCTTTGTACGAGTTACTGTTAGGCAAAGAGCTTATATGCTGTATTATTTCTTATTAAAAACGCTCATGACTTTGTAAAAATTAAAACTATAAATTTTTCTTGTAAATCACGGTCATAATTTCTGGTATACAAACTATATTAATGTTAAGTTTCATTAACATCTGTAAAATCGATTATATAATAATAATAATAATAAATATTTATTTCAAGTAACCAGACTCATATTTGTTAGTATACACGTGAACTACTATGTTAATACTTATCATTAATAGTTTGTAATGTGAATCATTGCTGCGCCATCCCATTGGAAATCGCACAGCAATGACCCACATACCTGCAGTCTAATCTGCTTACGATTAAATTCAGGATGCTGTTGGTGGCCCCTCGCAATCTGCGCACCAGGGACCCACATCTTTTGCGCATCGTAGTATGAAGACAATCTACACGCGCTGTTGCGAACATCCCTGATGCACTACAGAAACGAGGTAGTCCCATCAGCACCCTGAGCGCATTATTGTACTGGATTCGGAGGGCGCTATAGGATTTTTGAGAGTACTTGGCCCACAGGTTGCAAATGTAAAAACTAGTGCAATAAGCTCTGAACAACGTTGTTTTTACATCACTTGAACAACGTGTAAACCTGCGAGCCAGCATATTTGCTCTCACTGACAGCGCCCTCCGTTCCCTCTCGATATCGGCGTCGTCTTTGAGGTCGGGGTTAAAATGTGACCAAGATATTTTATGCATAGATAAATAGCTTCTGGACTGAGTTCGGTTATACATTTTATAGTATATATATATATATATATATATATATATATATATATATATATATATATATATATATATATATATATATATATATATATATATATATATATACATATATATATATATATATATATATACATATATATATATACATATATATATATATATATATATATATATATATATATACATACATATATATATATATATATATATATACATATATATATATATATATATATATGTATATCGCTTTCTCTTTATACTTTTGTCATCTGGCGAAGCAGCAAGGCAAATTTTATTTCATAAAGATATGGATCAAAACAGGGAAAATATCATATAAATCGCATTCGATCCTAGTGAAAATTAAACATCAGATAGCTTAAAAATATGATCTTGATCGTGATTTACTAAGATATTAACAAATATAAGAATTACATGCGAGCTTAAACAACTTAATCTACTACAATACTATAAGTTACGAATATTGAAAAATATCAGTTCACTTGCTCTTGGTCTACGACAAGACCGAATGATAAGTAGGTAGCGGTAATTGCATCAGATCGCAGGTGAAAGTGGGTGTGGTAAGTGGTTAATGGTCACGTGGTGGATGACTTAAGAATAGAAAATATTTCAGAGCGTGACCAGAGTCACCTGATTGTCATCTGATTGCGGTAGACGGGGCATTGAAAAGTAAAAGCTTCGACTGATTTGTATCACGGTTGAGATATGAAATCTGTCTGAGACAGTTTCATCATCATAGTTGTTATAATTCATAAGTCAGCGAACAACCGATAGTTCCCCTTACGGATTGACATTTCCATCACCTTGAAATTCCAATGTAATATCTTCACGCCCGTAATTTGTCCCACAATGTGAGAAGTGGCAAACCCTAGTCCCATAATATGATAAGTGGTAAGCCTATCGCCAACCGGGCGCTGCATTCCCGGCCAACGTTGTTTTCAGAAAACTGGAAAAAAAACACATATTTAATTTGCTCGACCCACTAATTGAACCTGAGACTTCATATGGTCAACAACAACACCAGACCATTAGACGACGGAGGCGATTAATTTTCAATATATCAAAAATTGGCAAGATATTGTATTACCATCCTCGAATTGTTCCACCCCTTTTTGAAGAATAAATTATCTGCTTTTCTGTGGTCCAATATGTTATAACCACCGTCACTACTAGGAAGTAAAGTTTGGCAACATCTACCCGGATTTCATACTACCGTCTTGCCTATTCCTGCTCGATAATAGCTTCAATATTTGTCACAGTCGTGTTGTTTCGTTTGAAGAGTAAGGGAGCCGGTAAACTGATGCATATGGCATTACTACCACATCACACAGAGAGCAACGCACTTACAACATCCTCGGTGTCTATGTCTATTAATATTTTATGTTTTTTTTTGTCATAAGATAGCAAACAAGAGATGGCTCTTCTGATGGAAAGAGAAACTAATGAGTATGGACACCAAAGGTTTTAATGGCGCTTTGCTATCCGCGTGGCGGGCTGGCAATACCACATGCTTAAGTCTGCCGGCTACCTTACTTCAAACCGAAACACGACAATGACAAGCATTAACGCTATTACTGTAGAAATAGGAAAGGCGGAGGTACTGTATGTATATGGCGAGATGTTGCGGAACTCTACCATCTAGTAGTCACGATGGTACATGTATAGTCAATCGATCGCCTTTTACGATCTGCCTGGCGGAGTGGCAGTTGGTCTCTTCTTCAAAGGAGCCCGGACCAACACGGGTAAAATCTTTCGCTTTGTTGGATGAGTGACTAGCGATCCTTCTACGTAATCGATGAGGTTCAAGTTTTAATCCCGACAGAGATAAGCATTTGTATTTGTGATGAGCATTATTAGATGTATGTATGTGTTTGGGTGTTAATCCCTACTAATATTATGAATGCAACGAAAACTATTTATCCGGTCATCATGAAACTTTGCACACATATTCTTAGAGGTATTAGAACTTAGAAGTAACATAAGATACTTGCAATGCGTTTAATAAATTGTAGGTAAGCATTAGCATAGTTTTACGTCATCTCATGCTTCATATAAAATATACATGTCAATATCTGATATGTATATTTTATTTAAGCATTTATGTATGTATTTATAAGTGTTTGTAAAGTTTGAGTTATATGTAGGTATGTATTATTAATTTCAATATTAGTTTAAGTATATTATATTATTTATAGTGTATGTAGTAAATTTTTGGATTTGCTTAGGGCTACATAATATTATGTCCTCACAATTTAGAGGCATCGCATACCTAATCTCTGTTGACCTAAAGGTTGACTGGAGGAGAATGCCACTAGGCATTAAGTTCGCCTTTTGTACAAATTATTTTTATGGTGTACAATGAAGTTAAATAAATAAAAAGACTTTTTATTTAAAAAAAATACTTATTTAATGGCTTAAATGCGAGCGAAGCTGCGGATAAAATATATTTCAGTATTCATATGCGTTTCTATTTATTAATCGTAGTATTGTAGACTAAGTCTACAATACTACGTACAATACTACAGTTAAGTCTTAACACCCATATCCCAAGCAAATAATTTGGCTGAGGTTTTAGACCAATTTGAGTAATTTGTTCAACAGTTCTTTAGTTGTGTAAATTTATACGAGCTACTTGCCAGAAAGATAGTCTATTCTTGAGAAAAGAGACTCAGACCAACAAGAGGAAATATTATAATTATTAATTATTAAGTATTATAATAACAATATTATTATAATAATAATTTATCTATTTATATTTTATACAGTTAAAGTTTACATTGCGGGGGTGTGCAACCTATTATTTTTAAATGATGTGCATTAGAAAACAATTTACAACATTAAACCAATAACATCACACACATGCTCAGACCGCCATTCTGATACATATGCATCATTTTAAGAGCAAACGTGAAAGAACCTTATGATCTTCGAAAGGAGATCTTGCAGTTTTAGGTTAACGTCACCACGTTCCTAACTCAATGAGCTTGCGTTGTTTTATTGCAAAGCTCCCATAGCCTCCAGCTCCACTATGTAACCCTGGAAATAATTTTGTGTATGAAAAAATATTACAGATGAGACCACATTCAATGGACTTATTTTGTTTAGTGCAGAAGTTCCATGGCCACTCTCTAGTTCAATTATCAAACCTTGCGAATCTTCTAGTAATAAAATCCAATGATATCAGTCCAATCTCCGAAGGCCACCTTTCAGTTCCATCTTTATTATATCTTAGAAAACATCTGGCACCTAAGTATTTGCCAAAATAAACCGAATTAGCCAACATTCGATGGGTTTATCTAGATAAGCTCAATAGCTTTGATGGACTTATTCCAGCTCTATCATCCGACACTAGAAAACATCCTGTTCAAAAATCATTAAAACAAAGAATCAAACGAGACCAAAATCGATGGTGCTGCTCAAGTTTCATTCATTCGTTCGTTTCGTTTCCATGACCTTATCTCACTTTATCGTGAGAACCTGGAAATCATCTTATACCAGATTATTTTTAAAGCAGAACAAATAAGTACAAACGCGATGGGTTTATCTCGTTTAGTTTAAAAGATCCTGTAGCCATCTTCCAGTTACATCATTAGATTTTTAAAATCATCCAGTGCCAAACAGCATAACAAAACAAACCCAATTAGCCCATACTCGATGAGTTTATCTGGTTAAGCGAGATATCATAGAATTCTTCCAGTTTTATGTTTAGAAACTGAAAGCCATTCTGTTCCAAAGTCCTTATAAGAACAAACTAAATAAGCCCCAAATCGTGGCGTTGCTCAATTTAATTTTTTTTACTTTTAATTTAATATTTAAATTAAAAGTTCCCATAACCTACTTCCTGCTTTATCATAGGACCACAGAAATTATCTAGCACTAGGTTTACTCTCAAAACAGAAAAAATGAATCCAAACTTGATGGGTTTATCTTGTTTAGTTCAAACGTCCCCATAGCCATCTTTAATTTCCATTATTAACTTTAAAAAAACATCTAGCACCAAAAAATATGCCAAAACAAACCGAAATAACCCACACTTAATTGTTTTTTCTGGGTTAGCTTAGGATTTCTCATGAACTTCTTCCCACTATAATCTAAACCTGAAAGCCATCCTGCTCCAAAGACTTCCTCCTTCCTGCTTCCTTCATAAAGATATTTGTTAAAACACAACAAAGGATCCCAAACTCGATAGGTTTATCTTGTTTAATTTAGAAGTTCCAATGACCACGTTCCAATTCCATCCGCAGATACTATTGATATAGAAATCGTCCAGCACCAAATTGTTTGCAAAAGCAAACCGAATTTGTTCTCTACTTAATGGGTTAAGCTAGTTTAGCTTAGGAGTTCTCGGGTACATCTTCCAGTTCTATTATCAGGCACTGGAAGCCATTCCGCTCCAAAGTCCTTATAATAACGATACAAACGACCCCAAAGTCGATGGTGTTGCTCTATTTTATTCCAAAGTTCCCATAACGTACTTTCAGCTCCAACATGAGACCCTGGAAATCGTCTAACACTAAAGTGTTTGTCCAAATAGAACAAATGAGTTCAATTTCGATTAGTTTATCTTATTTAGTTTAGGAGTTCTCATGGTTACCTTCTAGTTCCATTATTAGATCCTAAAAATCATCCAGTACGAAGGTGAATGCCAATACAAGACAATTAAGTGCTAATTAAAAAGCATTGCCTCGTTTAGTCAAGAAGTTCATTGTAGTTGCATTTTGAATCTGGATTCTTGAACTTGTCACTTTTGCGGCGCAATCTTCAGAGCTTTATCATCACGAGAAATATTTTATTGTAACAAATGAAATGGCTCCAAACTCTACTATATTAGCAATTTCTATCTGTGAGCTACAATGGCACTCTTACGGCTCCATCTTCAGTTCTTCGACATTATATTATGTAATGGAAAGTACACATCATAAAAAATCCATCGAGTCCGAACTTGACTATCTTATCTCTTTCTACATTTGACGCGTGAGTTTCGGTAGCACTTTATCAGCTCCATCTTCAGATCCTCGTCATAATGACACTAATCAAATTTAGCACTTATAGCAACAAGGCTCAGTCCAAACAAGATTGTCTTGTTAAAACTCTGCATCAGAGATTTCCAGTCCCTACAACCAGGCTACATCATAAGGTCAGTTGGATGGTGCCATAGAATTGAATTGTCACTGAGCTTTCACAAGTCTGCCAAGTTTTTGTACAACGGATATCAGAAAGTCGTTAAAAAGTGACTTGCAATATTTGGAAAATCTGTTAATGAAATACGAAAATTGCCAATTAAATAGATGCTGATGATCTTCGAATGAGGATCTTAAAGTATCAGCCCAAGGTTACCATGTAAATGCAATAACAATAAAGTAACAAAATACAAAATTTAGTATTAATAAAGCCTTTACAAGTTACTTAATTTCTTTCATCAATTTGAAAAGAGCTGGTGATCTTGAAACCGCTGAACAGATTCTATTGAATTATAGCTAAGAACCATCACGCAAAACAGGGCTTTCAATTAAAAAAAAACCGCATCCAAATCGGACCATCCGCCTGGCCGCTACGATGCCACGGACAGACACACAGATACACACATACACATCTGAAACTTATAACACCCTTCGTTTTGCGTCGGGGGTTAAAAAGAGACATTACATACGCTACATTCATGCGCAATACATATGTAAATAATATGTATTCCTACTATTTTCTTTACGCCTAAAGTATGTTCTCAAACGCAACAGATTTTATTGTTGTCTATGGTCGAATTTCGACCACAAGTATAAGTAATTTCACCAGTATTTCATGAGCTTAGGAACTACCACGAAGTATTTCGCCTTCAAGAAGGATATAACCTCAGCGACTGACTCAAGGATACGGCCTAGCCAGCGCCACCATTTGAACGTCACTCGCAGTGTTTACTTGTTTTTTTATATACTTTGATTTTACGAGAATCAACTGTATCTTCCCGCCGCCCGCCCGCCCCGTTGGTTAGCGACCCTGATTACGCAAGCAACGGGGCTCGGGTTCGATCCCCGACGGGGACAAGCATTTGTGTGATAAGCATAAATGTTTGTATTTCCGGGTTTCGGTGTTTATTAAATATATTCTAGTATTTATATATGTATTTCTATGTATTAGTATCGTTGACTAGCACCCATAACACAAGCAAATAATTTGCTTACTTTGGGGTTAGATCCAGTCATTATAATTTGTCCCTTGAATATTTATTTATTATTATTTATTTATCTTCCAGCTAGTTGTCGTGCGTACTGCAAAATAATTGTATGATCGATGGTTGTATGTCTACTAGTTTACGTTTCTAACATTTATTTTTATAGAATCGAATCATAGGTATAGAATGGTGGAGATGAGGTCGTTACGGAAAATATCTATACGGAGTGTATTATGCACTGAAGTCAGAGGGAGATAAGAACTGAAAGCAAGTAACGGATAAAAATGAGGAAGGTTTGCTGTGTTGGATGGGAATTGGGATATGTAGAAAGCATGACAGATGAAATATTAACAAAACAGATATATAATGCAAACGTGAAATGATGTAAATATGGTCGACCGACTCTGATATACCGGGATTAAATTAATCATGAGCGTCAGGACCCGTGGACCGCAAGTGATATTTGATGTTTCAATTATACTAAACTTTTGTACCTTTTTTGTACTATTTGGTATCTTCGTTCCAAATCTTTCAGGTGCATGACATTAACACCCCGCCATATGCGTAGCAATACACCATAAATGTTATACAATATAAAAATTAATATCATAGAATAGCTCTCCTGATGAAAAGGGATAATCATCGCCTATAGCCGCTACATATGTTATCGTGTTTTGCTATCCGTATGACGGGATGGTAAAAGCATGCCGCAAGCTTAACTTTACCGGCTCCCTAACCTCCAATCCGAAACACGACTAAGCATTGACCTTACTGCGGTAGGAATAGGCAAAGCGCTGGTACCAAACCCACACGAAACGATGCTGAACTCTAAAAATATATGATAGAGTCATATTTGGCCAAATGTTCGCCTCTTACAAAATGCCTAGCGCCTCTTATAGAAACTCTAGAAACGATGCTGAACTCTAATAATATATGATAGAGTCATATTTGGCCAATTGTTCGCCTCTTACAAAATGCCTAGCAGAATTACAGATAGTGCTTCTATTCTTGATAGGGGCTAGTTCAATCAATTACTACAATTACGCATACCTAACATTTTAAATCAATATTTACTGAAAACAGTTATCTTATCTAAGATTAAATACTGAGCATCCGCTCTGCGTGCGGATATGTGGACGTATGCTGTGACGTCACATAGGGCACATTCTTTACAGAGCACGTGAATTTGACACGTCACAATGTTTGACAAAATAGGCTTATTTATTTATTTATTTATTTTTAACTTTATTGTACACCAAAAACATACATTTTCGTACAAAAGGCGAACTTAATGCCTATTGGCATTATCCACCAGTCAACCTTTGGGCCAACAGAATGAAGGTGTGAAGGTGCCATTGAACTTTATATATTTTATTATTATCATCATACACATACTGCTATGATCTGCTGAAAGCTTGCATTATTTTTTTAACATCCCGCTACGTTATACAGTTAGAGTAATAGAGAGATAATCTATATTATCTATATTATTATAAATATTATAAATGCGAAAGTTTGGATGTTTGGATGGATGGATGTTTGTTAGTCAATCACGCAAAAACTACTGAACGGATTTGAATGAAATTTGGCATACAGATAAATGATAACCTGGAATAGCACATAGGCTACTTTTTATCCCGGAAAAATTGGCTGATTCCGCGGGATTCGCTAAAAACTTTTATAAAGCAGCGGGCTGCACGCCGCAGCTAGTAGTATGTAAAAATACGGAAGTTACGATTTTGCCCGGATTTTTGAAAATCGAGTTTTCACAGATTTCCACGATCGCCTTTGTGGTGTAGTAGTCCGGTGTCGGAGTTGACCACACGAGGTCCCGGGTTCGATTCCTGGGTTGGGCAATTCAAAAATGTGTTTTTTCAGTTTTTTGATAAAAACAACGTTGCCCGGGATTGGAAAGTGCCCGGTCGGCGATAGGCTTGCCACCTATCACATTGTGGGACCAAGTATCTTCGGCTAATCGTGGGTGCACTTGTTGTGTCTCTGCCTATCTCTTCGGGGATATGGGCGTGAAGATACTTTTTTCCACGTGTTGAGGTCTTATGTGTGTGTGTATGTAAACTACCCCGTTGGACGAATGGTTAGCGACCCTAACTACGCAATCGACGGGGCTCGGGTTCGATTCCCGACAGGGACATGCATTTGTTTGATGAGCATAAATGTTTGTATTTCTGGGTTTGGGTGTTTATTAAATATATTCTTGTATTTATATGTATTAGTATCGTTGACTAACACCCATAACACAAGCAAATAATTTGTTCACTTTGGAGTTAGATTAGTAAGTGTATTTGTCCCATGAATATTTATTTATTACTTATTTTTAAAATGGAGTTTCCACAGGTCTCCACGTTTTGAGGTCCTAGGTGTGTGCGTATGTATGTAAACATCTCATAACTTTTAAACGGCTTGACTGATCGAAACGCGATTGATAGCATTCGATTGGATTCTGCTTAACTTAGACTTCCTAAAAATTTGAACCCAGTCGGCCCATTAGATTTTGAGAAATTTTTAAAAAACCTCAAAAAAATGTTGGCGAAACAGTATTTTTAATATAACTTCCAGATTAATGTACCGATTGAGTGCAAAATCTAATCAGCTTTATTCCTCAAAAAACTATGTTTAGTGCATAAATTGCATCAAAAGTGGTTTATCCGTCCGGGAGTAATCGTTGACGAGACATTTTGAAAAGACTCTTTTTTCGACGTAATTACCGACTACGTCAACAACTACGTAAAAGCCGTTTCAAAAATTAAAATTGAATCTAATTTTCAAAAGTTATAACTTTTCAAATATCAAAATTACGTTGTTTTTAGCAAACTAAGCTAACTAAAAATATCAATTTTTGAAATAATGTTCAGGCTATACACTGATTGACTTAAATATTTTATTAGCTTTTTTCTTTAAAAAACTGTGTCAAATGCCATTAATTGGATTAAAATCGGTCAATTTCTTTGGGATTTTTCAAAAACGAAAATTTTTGAAAAAATATTTTTTAACATTGATTCGTAATTTTTCAGGCTATCGATTATGTAGCTAAACAATACTTAAAGACAGAAAAATCAAAATCAATCATCGTTTCCGAAATATACAAGTTTTCAAAATCAACGGTATATTGATTTTTGAAAAGCTACTACCATTTTTAACAAAATAAATGTTTGGACTGAAAAAATTAAGCTTATAGTTTTTACTCCTTTGACCTCAAAATACCTTAATTTAGCGGCAAATTTCAGGGGTCTATACCTAAACGGTTTTCAGGGATCTAGACCTTGCAGGCGGTCAACCGTTTGTAGATATTTTCTATAATATCGTCAACCCACCTTTCAAGTGTAACAGGGTTTTTGTTACTCACTGTATAACGAGCCCATTGAAAATTTAATTAAATCAGTCTTCGACTTATCAATTTGCCATTGACGGTATCATGACTTTGATAGGCATTTTTAATTATCACTACTCTTGTTCATACATAGATTTGGAATTACCTTGTGTAGACTTTTTGTCCAGAAAAACACATTAGTGTTGAATCATCATTTATTACATTGATTCTTATATATAATATCCTCTATTTACATTCGATTATTCTCAATTCTCGTTTTAAGTAGTTTTCGATATTTTCAACATAATCTTATATTCTTATCCATTGCATTACATTATTACATTACATTCAATATAACGACTCACATTTACGACAAGTATTAAATATAGAACCGTTCTCGTGGACTGTCCGATATAGAATGGCAGAAATGAATGTCTTACCCCCGCCAACCGTTAGGTTAAGGCGGGATTCTAATCACGTCACAAACAGGTGACAATTGGCGCGGTTTAGTTTAAATTTTAACGGCCTTACCGTTAAAATTTAAACATCCGTTATTATTAAAATATTAGTTAATGTGTTTACGTAATAAATCATATGCATTTATACACAGTTATTAAAAATATCCTAACACTTGGACATGTAATATGTTTTCCATGTCACCATTACGAGACTGTATTCTTTGACAGAATTTATCTTGGCCGACTTTTGATTTCCACCGTGTTGGTATAGGCTCCCTTTGCAGAATAGACCAACTGCTGTTCTACCAGGCAGCTCGTAAAAGGCGACTGTTTAGCTAAATTTATAACTGCCATCGTGATCATTAGAGGTAGATTACTTTTTTTGTTAGGAGGATATACTTCCTGCGTGATCCCAGACTAGCTGCACCGTGCAGCCCGCGGTTTTATAAAAGATTTTTTATTATAATATTTCCGGGACAAAAACTGTCCTATGTGCTATTCCAGGTCATCATCTATCTGTGTACTAAAGTTCATACAAATCGGTTAAGCCGTTTTTGCATGACTTAGTAATAAACATCTACCCATCCATTCATCCAAACATCCGAACTTTCGCATTTACAATATTAATAATAATATAGATTTGATATAACGTTCTAGAGATACATGAAATAGAAAGTCGATTATTGCAACTGACCGTCCCGTTGGTCGAATGGTTAGCGACCCTGACTACGCAATCCACGGGGCTCGGGTTCGATCTCCGACAGAAACAAGCATTTGTGTGATGAGCATAAATGTTTGTATTTCCGGATTCTGGTGTTTATTAAATATATTCCAGGATCTATTTTATATGTATTAGTATCGTTGACTAACACCCATAATACAAGCAAATAATTTGCTTACTTTAGGGTTAGATCAATAAGTGTAAAGTCCCGTGAATATTTATTTATTTATTTATTATTGCAGGTTTACTGCGTTTATATTATTAAACAGCAAACAAGCAGATAGGTTCTAGTCTACCCGTGTTGATCCGGGCTCCTTTTAAGAATAGGTCAACTGCCGGTCGTAATCGTGGCTACTAGGTTGTAGAGCTTGCGTTGTCTCGCCCGGATCTGGTACCACCGCCTTATCTATTCCTGCCAAGCAAGCCATCTGCTTGTTTGTTATCTTACAAAAACACAATACGGGAAATTGTATTTTTTCAATGATATTTGTAACTCAAAAACTAAATAAATTTTACAAAATGTTACTAGTATAAGGCCACAGTGAACCAACTGTCCCAGTTGCCCACGATTTATTAATTTGTCGGTTGACCATGACGTATGATAGATCTCTGTAATGAATATATTTCAATGATATTGCAATCACATGGTAACTTCAATCTGAAGATGCAGGATTTCCATTCGAATGCAGGGAGGAGCAGCTGTCCCCCGTGGATTTCGTTAACCTCCCGACTGACCATTTACTGTTGTAGATAAAAATAGAGTCTTAAAATGTTATGGTTTGCCCCCTAAGAATCTGGGTACGCCCATGTTCATGAGGCAGAAAGATACGATAAGAGGTATGTGTCGGGCGATTTTTAAATTTTTGATTTAGAATTAAAATATACCGCATTCGTTATTAATACGATGACGTGGCAATAAGTATCTTAAATTATCAAAGCGGGTAGCGAGTAGTATAACAACATGATATGTCGTGTCTATGAATGGAAATGGGAAATAAATTGTAACCTTTCACCGAGTTGCGTATGTCGCTTTTCAGTGGAATTCACTGCAATTGTCTGTTGATGTCATGATTCGGTAATATTTAAATTGTAATATATTACCTACCGTTTTACTGTGTTGTACAAACTTCAATGACTTGACAATTTTACATGTTATTGCACAATTTATGTCTTAAATAGGTAATTTAAAAAAATTGAAAAATATTTCGAACGAATTGTCCAGCTTGGGATTTGAATGTTATATTATCGTTATATCGTTAGTATCTGTCACTATCGTGCCCCTGTTTGGAAGGTAAGGTAGCCGTTTAATTTATGCATGTGGAATTCCAGGCCCTTCATTTGGATAGCAACGCACCATTTATATCTTTGTTGTCTACAGCTGATTCTAATATTTTTCCATCAAGAGAACTATCTGCTTATTTGCTATCGTATGCAATAAATAAATTAATATTGAATGTAAAGAAAATAGTGCTTTGAATTTACTTCAAAGCAGTTACGATCGGTTCATCACAGTTATCAGTTCATCACGAGTTTATCAGTCGGCGAGATTGGTCCTGATCTCTATCGTCGCATGTTACTAAACTCTCGCTTAAATGTCTTGTGATAAATAAATTATGGCTAGCAGATTTACGCATTTATCCGAGATTATAAACAAATCGCCAAACGTCAAGCTGTTATTGGAATTTCGATTTTCAATCAAAAAAAATTCCAGAACCATTATATCCGATCTGAGAGTTGAATCCATAATGACATGAACAACATAGGCTAGCTCATTAGATAAACGTTTTATTTTTATTTATGTTTATAACAAGAGTGACATAAAGGTATCGCCTCACAAGGTGTTACAAGTCATTTTAGTAGGTAACGGTTGTAACGATGGCCTTGGCGAGAGATCCGGCGGAAAACCTCAATGGCGGTCATCTTATCGTGACAATGTTATCTTTTGATCTATTACTAGGTATTTAATGCGTTTATAATGGACTTTTTTTGATAGTACCGAGTGATATATAAAAGTGTATATGCAAATACATCTTTATGCGTGTATTTGGTATATCTAATTATACAAGATGAATCAATTCTAAGCCAATCATTGAAAAACTTTAAAAACAACAAAGAAAAATGTTGACGCGCGAGACTCGAACCGGCGACCATCTCCCTAAAGCTGGGACGCCCTGCCACTGAGTTAGTGTCGACGGGATCGACGTGGCGAAATTCTTCTTTGCTATATGATCGATTACGTCGATTGTACTGCTCGCTAGTTATACATACGTATAACTAGTTAAATGAGCTTTGTTGTTTTTAAGGCTTTTTAAGTTTCCCAAGCACGGGGTGAGTGCTATAAAAACAAAAATAACTGGCCAATCATACCTACAGACATTAAGTTGTACAAACTCTAACCAATTCTCTAAAACTTTAACTTTAAAAGATACATGGATTCAACATGTATATTTTTTTAAAATCTGGACCCTCAGAAGAACAAAATTATATTTCATGTGATCAATAATATCTATTCTATACATATAATAAAATCGTAGGAAAGTCACAACTGTACATTGAATATTTTTTAAAAGAATACTTGGGACGTGATCTACAATCGATATCAAAGCCAAAAATATAGTTTTTATAATTTTTGTCTGTTTGTCTGTATGTATGTCCGGGGTAAAAAGTACTGCTTGGATTTACTTCAAATTTTGCATGAATATTACTAATAGGTCGGTTCAAAATATAGGCTACATACTATGACGATATCACCTACAGGGAAGGAGCAGTGCGGTAAACGAAGTCCGCGCGGAAGAAGTCGCAGGCAACAGCTAGTTTAGAGATAAAGAGAATTAAAAATATTAGTTATAGCATATAACTTGTTATTTTTAACAGAATATTATTTTTTAGGCAGATTTTTGAGTAATTGGGGAAATTTAAGGGATTCTAGGCTCAAATACTTTTGGGAGTTGTTAACATTGAAAACAAATTTACGTTTAGTTAAGTCCAAGGAACTTATAAACTCTAACTGGAATTGTTAAGAAGCAATTTTTGAAAAATAAAAATGTACTTTATTTCGTAACAAATAAAGTTGACATTTGTTTCTTACATAACAGAGGGAAAAACGTTCTGAGCAAGACAACGACAAGAGTGGATGTTGTCCCTTTCTTGCAATTGCCAGTGTAAATAAAACTATCTAGATGGTAGATTTTTACTTATTCGGTAATCGTTAAATCCTTTTTATTCATACACGTCGATAAATAAATTAGCATAAAATGTATTGTAATTAACATAGTGAGTTCTAAAATGTGTGTAAATTGTTTTTCAAAATAGTAGAATTACTTATTAGTAATTTCCAAACTACGCATGGCCGCACTTATATATGGCGATTGGCGCTTTATTTAGTAGAAAGAGACACACTCCACCCATGTCGTGGTACTCTTCGGAACGATTTTGAAGCGCGTGTGAACATTGCAGGTAGAATGTAACTTCCTTGATTAAGTCTTAATTCGTTTTTGGTACTTTATCTATATATACATATAATAAAATCGTATGAAAGTCATGTATGTCCGGGGTAAACTCAAAAAGTACTGCATGGATTTACTTCAAATTTTGCATGAATATTACTAACAACATATAGGGTCGATCGGGTCAACATATAGGCTACATATTATCACGCTAGCACCTACGGGGGAGGAGCTGTGCGGAATAAACGTAATCCGCGCGGACTAAGTCGCGGGCAACAGCTAGTATGTATATATAAGCTCCCAATAATTATTAAAAATAGTTATAGGTAATATACTTACCGTAATATATAACTATTGTTAATAAGTCCGTCAGCCGAGTTCAATGATCTGTGTAAAGCAGGACACTGATGATCAAAGATTGTGAAATACATTCAGTAATTTATTCCTATCAACAGCTACTAAGCTACAGTATAGTTGCCGATGTATATTAAATTTGCTCTATTAGGTAGCACTTTATTTATATATAAATCCATTTATTTATAAATCCATTTATTTATTTTGTTCTATTTATACATTGACGTATTACTTTTTTATTTACTGTGTTTTATATCTAACTTTAAAGGAGCCAAAGGCTGTTTAAGGCTGTTCGTCTGTGGACTGAAAATACAAATGAGGAGTCAGGTACGTCTGAGTACTTTAATCGAGCTGAATATAAATTTTAATGCCCCGAATTATTATATTATATGTGTTGTAACGCAGTGTAAGGCGTACAGTCACAATAATATACTCATTTATGACGTACAGCGTTCGTTCTGTAACACCTGTAATTGAAGAGAAGGAAATCGTTGCAAGTTGAATGTCAGGTAGGTAGCTCCGTAATCTACCCTCTACACGTAAAAATAAATGAATACTCATCTATGATATACATCATAGGGAAAATGTGTTATCGCGTTTTTTCCGGAGACTTTTCCGAATTCAAATCTTAGTAGCTGCTTGGAGGCTAGTGTGTTAACGCTTTCGTTCCATGGACGAGCGTATAAAACGATTTTTACTAGAAATAAGCTATAATCTTTATCAGATTGGTAAAATGCGACGATGGTGATCTCCATTCACCGCCTATCTCGCAAATTAACAAACCGGTAGATCATGGTGAGCCGCAAAGTATGTTAAATTTCAACATTGTTGCTCAGGGTATCAAAAGGGTATTGATAGTATTTAAGCAGACGAATACAACTGCGTGAATAAGTTTACTAGAGGAATCCAAATGAATCATTGATATATATATACAAAGGGGGGATACGTTATCTAGTCACAGCGCCCGGTCCTACAAAACTAGGCCCAGGGACTCAGTGATAATCAACGGGATATCATATCATACGCTTATACTTTCCGATTGTTTTTACCATCAAACACGCATCAAAATGCCTTCTTGTGTATTCAACCAATGTTATAACCACTCAAAAAAAAAATACACACGGGATTACTTTCCATTCGTAAGTACGGCTAAAACAATTTGTTTGAAAATAAGATTAAATTATTGTTTGGTTTGCCATGTTTGTGAGCGTGAGGTAGTATAAAACAAAAGTAAGTGAAAGAAACGTAGTCTGCTACGTTCATCGCATCATTTTGCGCTCAGCAGACCGAACCTAGGTTTAGCGATTGCGATGTTAGAGCGTAATGTATCTTCCCTTCACTACATAGTGTTGGGTTTTTATTTAATAAAGCAGGATTTTGCCCGACATTGTTGTTAATTGTGCGAATTAAAATTATTTACACTGGCATCACAGTGTTTGCACGAAAACAACAATGGCGGGTAAGACGGGGGAAAAACTCGGACATTCAGTCTCCTGCATCGATCAGTGTAACACACACTGGCCTCCGTTTAAAAGTACGATAATATTTGAATAATCCAAAACGTGCATAAGCAATTTAAGGTACATGTATTTGTTAATTTATATTATATTTCATCATTTCATCATATGAATTAAAAGATAGAATGTTAAAATTAGAGATTTTGGTTACATTAGACAATATAAAAGAAAATATAAAATTGTAAAAACCGATTACGTTGTTTTAATTAGAAAAGGCAGTTATTAATATTTAATACAAGGGCGGAATCTGGCCATTGCCCATGGGTTTATATTCTCTCATGCACCACTTTAATTGTCAAATGTAGGGTATTGATTACATTTCAGAAGTGGTCTACCCACAGTTTATACAAATCAAAGATTACATTATACAACTAGATTATCAAATATTAATTAGTGACATTCTCTCATATCGATATTCTATATTTTGTGAGTCTCATTTCATATAACATGTTTTTTGGTTAATAAAAAGTAGACGTATTATAATTTTTGCACACTGGCATTATCGGTAGACTATTTCAAAATACGTAACACCTTTGTAACCGATTTTTATAAAAAAAAAAGAAATTCTATTCTTCTATATTTTAAAGTACCAAATATTACTTTAAAATCGATACAATTTAACAGTTAATTTATTTTCCTTTCTTTTTCTTGCCGTTTTAATGGTCTTTTAAAAAAAAGTACGTTGTTAGATATGTAGGTACGAAAAATATACTATGCTTTGTCGTTTTAAGTTTCAGATAATTTAAATACTTGAAAAATCACTCGTAACACTGGAGCGGTCACGTGGTAACGAGAGAATGAAATAATAAGTGCCTTGCCGTCAACGAAGCCCGTCTTCCTCGTGTAAGCAGAACGTCTTTTACTACGGATGACCGAGTATGAGTGGAATTTGATACGACAGGTGACACTACTTTGCAAATTTACCAGGAAACGAATTTACTTTGATACTTCAGCAAAGAGGATTATTAGGAAACATAATTTGATTTCCCAACAAGATGGCTGTGAAGCTGTGAACTGTTAGGCAATTCGTCACCGCGCAGTATCCGTATTTATGACTACCGCATATATTACGTTTGAATTAAGATATTAAATGAATGTTTTATTTAAAATTAAGATGCTCCGTAGATTGGCATAATTTAATACAGAAGACAAAAACAGCTGGAGGGTTAAATAAATGTGAAAATCATGCATTACGTGTTAGTGCCGTTTTTCTGTGATGGAGTAGATGACAATTTTGGTTATATCTGAAAGTCATTCGTTTGATTACCGTCTTACGATATTAAAAAAAAATAAGTAATGGAAACAAATGTTCTTTTAGTAACGATTTCACTAAAAAAAATTACTTGGCTGAGCCTAGAATAATCGGATTTATTGTTAAATATTCCTGTTTAACTTTGTATAGGGTAATAATTATAGTAGTCAATTTTAAGTGCTGCTATAAAAATGATTTTCAAAAAAAGGGTACCTTGGAATATCGGTTTAGTGATGTCGCATATTACATTGAAGGTATATATAGTTTAAGGGGTAAAAACTAATATTTTTTGAATATTGTAACTTTGGCTGAAGCACACCTGTGCAATAGTTATATTTTTCGTCTGCCCTAATGACTTCCGTGAACTCTATTACACATAAATAAATTTTACATCGTAAGAATATATATGAAAAAAATATAGGTTTTTATTTGTAGGCTTTGGCAGTTAATTGTTTTACTAAACCCAAAATACAGAGTATATGTGCTGGGCCTACTGTTTTCAACATTTATCAATACTGAATTTGTCTCTCGTATAACAAGATGGTATGGCAGCCTGTTGTTATAAATGTCTGTGTAGTACATGATATCAACCGGAAGTAAGAATATCTCACGTGAACTCCCAAATACCCAGTATACTAATTATATTATAGACTAGCTGACCCGGCAAACGTTGTCTTGTTTTTTTTTTACTACTATTCTATTTTTTTTATGTATATTTTCTCACCTTTTAAACCTTTCCTGGACTTCAACGATTAATTCAAAACCAAAATTAGCCAAATTGGTTCAGCCGTTTTCGAGTTTTAGCGAGACAAACGAACAGCAATTGATTTTTCTATATTAGTTCGAACAATCTTCACCAATTAATTCGTTGAAAACTAAATTTTTTTTGGGCGGCATTTCGAAATGCATAGTATTTAGGAAACCTCATATCTTTCAGATATGAGGTTTGCACTATATCTGAAGAAAATTAGAGAATAGCTAATTATTTTTGTGTTATAGCACTCACCCCGTGCTTGGGAATCTGGAAAAACCTTAAAAACAGCAAAGAAAAATATCGACACGCGGGATTTGAACCTGCGACCATTTCCCTAAAGCCGGGATTCCCGGCTTTAGGGAAATGGTCGCAGGTTCAAATCCCGCGTGTCGATATTTTTCTTTGCTGTTTTTAAGAGAATAGCTAGACTATATATAACACCAACTTAACTGTCATAAGGTAATAGGTTTGCAACGATATAAGTTTGCAATTTGCATATTAATGCATCCGATTAAACACATGGAACTTTACAATTGAGATAGCAGTTTTTCCTCCTCGCTTTAGCGAGAGAGATCTAATGGAAATCTCGAAAATTATGTTCCGTTAGTGGCAAAAATAAAAAGGACTTTTATACTTCACATAAAATTCTTTCAAATGTTACTAGATAATGAACCAATATGATATGATAAAGTTGGTGAAAACGGTTGCTTACTAATTCAATGAAAATAAAAACATAGCGAAAGTATAAGGGTTCCTAGTTAACTTCGGAACCCTAAAAAGGGTAATTTAATATTTATTTACTTTGTTTTGAATTCATAATAACATTCCAATATAAGAATTAATGGATTTTTTGGTTACACGTATATATAAAAATACTTCAATGGGAGAAATGGTCGTGATTCAGGGCGAACACGATTATTATGATAACATTTAAGATATTTTGGTTACAGTGGTGAAACCCGGGAGGTTCACTACAATATTATGGATATTACTGATATGTATTATACTATGGTTTCGGTTGTGAAAAATGATTTGCACCAAAACCATAGACAGAGGATTAGATATATTGTTGTGAGTCGGAAGCTACAATAATATATTATGATTGAAGAATGTGCGATAGTTACGGTAGTAAAACCCAGGAGGGTTATAGCAGTGTTAGGGATGGATGGATAAATTATTTTATTTAAAGACTAGCTGTTGCCAGCGACTTCGTTCGCGCGGACTTCGTTTACTCCGCACAGCCTCACTCCCGTAGGTGATAGCGTGATAATATGTAGCCTATATGTTGACCCGACCTATCAGTAATATTCATGCAAAATTTGAAGTAAATCCCTTTTACCCGTTTACCCTGGACATACATACAGACAAACAGACAAAAATTCTAAAAACTATATTTTTGGATTCTACATCGATTGTAGATCACGCCCCAAGTATTCTTTAAAAAAAAAATATTCAATGTACAGTTTTAATTTTCTTACGCTTTTATTATATGTATAGATTATCGATATGTATGATACTACATATTGTTTTTGGTTGTCAAAAAAGAAACTCGCCACTAACAAAAAAACGGTTGCGGGTCGGTAGAGTCGCAATAGTGTATTATACGGGTATATTATACAGGTATGAATAAATAAATAGAGATTTATTTATTTTATTAATAGGGTTGATTGTAATATATGAATATTATTTAATTTATTTGAAAAAAAATATATAGTTCTTGGGTTAAATTGGATATATGTATTGGATAGTTATGATGGGACAGGGGAAACTATATCTAATATCTATATATTGTAATAAATTGTATACATGACAATAAAGGACACGATCAGTTGATTTTGCTGAGTTTAGAATTAAAGAATAGAATTATACTAAAAATAAATATGTGTCGAAATTTATATATTTATTTTTATTATAATATTGGTCTTATCGGATATGTATGTTCTAGAATCTGCCAATTTTATCTAAGGAGATTCTGATGTATGTAGCAAAATAATAAAAGAAATAAAATACCTACATATCGATTGTTTGAGTTATTTAGTGAGCATTAAAATTTATTATGAAATTATTTTACATCGAGAAATACTAGTAAATGTCAGAACAATTTGAAAAAAAAAGATGTTAAAACACCAGTTTTGTAACATTAAAGGATTCAATAATTTAAATTATGGTGTTACTGTATCGATTTGAACTCTTACTTCTTTTTACTTTCACATGGTTTACTTAGTCTGTTGTGACATAAAATTCTTGCTTACTAGAGAATACGAGAACCTTGAATTATAAAGAAAAATATTATTTATTTTATTAATAGTATGAAAATTTGTAATATAGTACAGACACTTTTATTGGCTTTGTTTTACATCATTTTATTGCATTGTTGAATGATATTTTTTGTATATGTATTAAAATCCAACCTAATTTAATTTACAATCAGTGACGTATTAGAACTTTGTTATTAACGAGTTTTGAACGAACTTAAATTTAATTAAAATATTTCAATTTATGCAAGAAAACAAAATGAAATTGTTTTAAACTTAAGTGTAGATCGATTGTAATCCTATATTGGTTTAATTATTAATTGTAAACCTGCTTCATGTAGATTTCCATGAGGTAATATTTGTAAACAAATATAATTATAATAGCTAAATAAATGATTATGGAAATGGTTATGAATATGTAATGGTCTAGTGCATTCTACAAACAAAACTGTAAGGCAAAGATAATAAAGACATAAAATGTTCTACCTAAAAGTAAACATAGATCGATTGTAATTCTATATTGATTTAATTATTAATTGTAAACCTGCTACATATAGATTTCCATGAGGTAATATTTGTAAACAAATAAAATTATAATAGCTAAATAAATGATTATGGAAATGGTTATGAATATGTAATGTTGTAGTACATTCTACAAACAAAACTGTAAGACAAAGATAATAGACATAAAATGTTCTACCTAAAAGTAAACATAGATCGATTGTAATTCTATATTGATTTAATATTAATTTTAAACCTGTTGCATGTAGATTTCCATGAGGTAATATTTGTAAACAAATATAATAATTATAATAGCTAAGTAAATGATTATGGAAATGGTTATGAATATGTAATGTTCTAGCGCATTCTACAAACAAAACTGTAAGGCAAAGATAATAAAGAAAATAGTTTACCTAAAAGTAAACATTTAGAGATTTAAAAAAAAAACAACTTTCATTAAATAAATTTGTATGTGGTTAATCGAAAATTCGCTTTATTCAATCGAAGAATATTTTTCATGTAAAAAGGGAACCATAAAAGTTGTAATATATATAGTATAAAAACATTGTAATGACTAATAGCTCTGTTAAATAAATATCGATATAAGAAATAATGTTGATGTAAGTGTAGACATATATTTAAGATATTTTTCGTTTAACATTATAGTTCAAACGTATAATTATTGATCAATCGAAATTATTGACTATTTAACTGCTATAATTTATTAGGTTTATATGAGTGGTTTTTAATAGCTAATAATTATTACTATACAAATATGTAGTAAAATTATTGCATTAAAATATAGTAATTATCATTCTTGTAAAGCTCCTCGCTGAGTAGAAATTGATTGAACTGTATTGAAGTAAATATTAGATGCAAGCAAAAAAAAAATGTTGTAGGTATAGACATGTTTAGATATTTTTCACTTAACATAGTTCAATTGATATAATTTGATTGGTTATTTATTTGATCGATTATTAAATTGTTACATGTTAGGTTTATACGTAAGGTTTTAGTCAATCATAATTATTGGTGCACATATACGAAAAAAAAATTACATTAAAACATTGTAATTAGCATTCTTATAATGTTTAATATGTTTCGCTCATTTTATAGTCCAATTTTAATTATTGGTCAATTGTAATTATTGATTATTAATTGTTATTAATCACTAGTAATTATTAGTTTATAAATAACTTGTACTAGCAGACAACATATAGCGGAACATTGAACTTTCCTTTTAAGAATTAAAATGTTCTATTCAATGTAATAAATAAAATAAATGAAAAATAAAACATTCAGGAGGCCAAGTGTTAGGTTTTGGAAAACGAGCGTGCATGAGGACATGCACGAGGTCAGGATGGTCGAGTGTTAGGTTTTTAATTAATAAAGCAGGATTTTGCCCGACATTGTTGTTAATTGTGCGAATTCAAATTATTTACACTGGCATCACAGTGTTTGCACGAAAACAACAATGGCGGGTAAGACGGGGGAAAAACTCGGACATTCAGTCTCCTGCATCGATCAGTGTAACACACACTGGCCTCCGTTTAAAAGTACGATAATATTTGAATAATCCAAAACGTGCATAAGCAATTTAAGGTACATGTATTTGTTAATTTATATTATATTTCATCATATGAATTAAAAGATAGAATGTTAAAATTAGAGATTTTGGTTACATTAGACAATATAAAAGAAAATATAAAATTGTAAAAACCGATTACGTTGTTTTAATTAGAAAAGGCAATTATTAATATTTAATACAAGGGCGGAATCTGGCCATTGCCCATGGGTTTATATTCTCTCATGCACCACTTTAATTGTCAAATGTAGGGTATTGATTACAATAGTATAAAACAAAGTCGCTTTCTCTGTCTGTCCCTATGTCCCTATGTCCCTATGTCCCTATGTCCCTATGAATTCTTAAATCTTTAAAACTACGCAATGGATTATGATGCGGTTTTTTGCAATAGATAGAATGATTAAAGAGGAAGGTTTATGTGTATAATAACATTCAATATACTGTAGAGAAATGCTGCAATTTTTGAGTTTTCTGATGTCATGTCGTAAATAATTATATTTTTTCCCGCTTATATTGCAAACGCAGGCTAAACCCTACGAGATTTATCAAAATAATGTACTAAGTATTTGTACACCTTGAAAAGGTCTACAGAAAAGTCCGCGATGGTATATGTCTAGCTCTTATGGATAACCCACAATAGCATTTTTTTGTCATTTACTTTTTACGAGAAATAATGGCTTTTTTTCAAAGCAATTTTAAGCAATACAGCACTAATCCTTATCCAATTAAATATCTTAAATATATTGTTGATTTAATATAGATCAATATGGCCGTTTACAGCATGTAATTTAAATGAATATTTTCGAAGATATTACAGATTTAAAATGCAGGGGCATAGCGGTTGCGGGGTTATCGGCCGGTCGGGCGCCGCGCGCTGTTTGTTCCGCTGGGAAACGTGTAATTTTCGGATAAATAATATTATTTATTAATTAGGACTTCAGCTGAAAACCAAAATTTAGTACATTTCTTTTTTTATCTAAATATCACCATATAAAAATCATGTGGATGATTATAAATAGTATTAACAAATTATTTTTCCTGTTTTCGGAATTTTATATGATCTAGTAAAGTACATTCTATCATGTAATAAGTTAGCACATTCTTTAGATAATATCTTCAGGTATATCGTATAATTTTTGTAAAATTGTTATTTAACAATCAATGTAAAAAAACGTGATTTAGCAAACCAGTTTTTAACTACTTTACTTACTTACTTTTCATTTTTTTTTCACTGAGTGACATGAGCTATTTGAAAAAAAAAACTTCTCACTACGTATGTAGATAAGGAAGTTACTGATTTTACCCCGATTTTCGAAAATCGAGTTTTTACCATATGTCCACGTTTAGAGGTCCTAGGAATCTTTTCTCAGTATGTCTGTCTATATGTATGTATGTATGTATGTATGTGTGTGTGTGTGTGTGTATGTATGTGTGTGTGTATGTATGTGTGTGTGTGTGTGTGTGTGTAGGTATGTATGTAAACATCTCATAACTTTTGAACGGCTAGACCAATCGAAACGCGGTTGGATTCTGCTCAACTTAGATTTCCTGAAAATTTGAACCGATTCGGTACAGGATTTTGAGAAATTTTGAAAAAAAAACCAAAATAAAATTTACGAAACAGTATTTTTTAATATTACTTCCAGATTTATGTACCGATTTAGTAGAAAAACTAATCAGCTCTTCGTCAAAAAAATATGTCTAATAAATAAATTGCATCAAAATCGGTTTATCCCTTTGAGAGTAATCGTTGACGAAAAATTTTGAAAAAGTGTTTTTTCGACATAGCTTCGAAGTTTTTCAACCAATCATTTTTTGGTGTTCTACGATATTTTAGTACTTAAAAAACTACGTCAAATGCCGTTTCAAAAATCAAAATCGAATCTAATTCTCAAACTTCTAGCTTTTCATACATCATTTTTAGCAAACTTACTTAAGTTTTTTTAAATAACTTTCAAGTTAATTTACCGATTGACTTAAAAATATTATCAGCTTTTGTTCAAATAATTCAAATTCAAATAATATTTATTCGACGTAGGTACATTTAAGAACACTTGTCGACGTCAAAAAAAGCATATCACAACAAAATATAAAAGACAATTTATACAATATTTGTAAAATACGATTCATAAAAATCACGTCAACCAGAGAGAATTTTGTTTTGCTTACAGAAATGACCAATTATTTAAAAAAAAAATAAAATAAAATATATATGTTCCGTTAATTTAATCAAAATCGGTCAATTTGTTTGGGATTTATCAATGAATAAAATTAAAAATTAAATTTTTTTTGACATTGCATCGAAATTTTTCAACCTATCGAATATTTAGGTGAAACAATATTTTAGATCTCAAAAATTGAGTTGAATGCCATCATCGTTTTCAAATATACAGCTTTTCAAAAATTAATAACACTGTAATTTTTAACAAAATAGATGTTTGAACTGAAAAATCTATGCTTATATTTTTTACTCTTGAGCTTAAAATACCTTAATTTAGTGAGAAGTTTCAGGGATGGCCCGTAGGGTCAATCATTTACACATTTTTTTCCCGTTTGTCCTGATGCCTCGCTTTAATAAATCGCAGGGTCAAGCCTTCAACGTTGCAGGCTTAGATTTGAGCGTTGACTGCTTTTCACATGGCCAACTATATATCGCTCTTTCAAGAGTAATCTCTAAGGAAAACATATTTGTATTGTCTAATGGCAAGAAAGCTGTGAACGTTGTATATAAAGACATTCCATAATATATTAATTGTAAAAATAAAAGAAATAGGTAAAAATGTAAAAACATAAAAATGTAGTACCTATATGAATTTAGATATTCCAAAGATAGCAGGAAATCTTTATAGGGAAAGGGGAACTGTTTTACTTTAAATTTAACGCGTGCGGGCCACAGGCAGTAATGAATTAATCAAAACTACTGGATCGATTTTAATCATTTTTTTCCCGTGCGAAGCCGGGGCGGGCCGCTAGTTTTAATATATATTTAGTTGAATGATGAATGGAGTAGATTGATTTGTTTTGTTTATAAATTACTAGCGAGTAGCGACTAACACCCTGTGTCGGTCCGGTTTCCTTTAAAGATAAGACCAACCGTTTTGCCAGGCAGGTCGTAAAAGGCGACTGATTGGCTATACGTGTCACTGCCGTCGTGACTACTAGGTGGTACATTTCCGCAATTCCTGAGTTTTAGCAAGACTAACAAACAGCAATTGATTTTTATATATATAGATTTCAACGGCGGGGTGATCACGTAACTCGCAATGCGAAATTATCGTGATTGTTTAGTTATTGTAAGACACATAACAGCCTTGTACATTAGTGGTAGTCGTTGCCGCTTGATTAGTTTTGATGCTGTGACATTGCAAAAAGTGCATCTAGTGACCAGCAAGCAATTGGCGACGTTTTTGATGATTTTTTCATTACGTTTAAGAGTCATCGCTGATCGCTGGCGAATTGCAAACGTTAGATGATACGCCTACGGGAATGTTTCCTATTGAAAATTACATTCCAATACACCGTTGATTTGATTAATTACTTATTAAATTAAACCTGCGTTATGAGGCGTGTACTTTAGGATTTTCAAATGTTTTTTTAAAATCGGTTTAGTAGTTTGTGATTTTATACATTACAAACAAACAAATATTACTTACCTCTATATTTTAGACTTTTTAGTGTAGATAACGTAACAGTATACCTAGATAACGCAGCGAGACTAAATTCGGACCTTGACCCGCTCGTAAATTATTACGGGCCTACGCCATCGTGTTTTAAAAAATGTTTGGCATTTGTAGATAGTTAGTCATTCATTACATATTCAACTAAAGGCCATGAATGACTTGCGTGTTACAGTTATAAAACTTGCTTCATTTACTTAATATGATGCAATAGATATTACATAAGATTCACATCTGTGGTCTAGTGGTGTGGTGTCGGTGTTTACCGTAAGAGGTCCCCGGTTCGATTCCCTAGCCGGGCAAATCAAAACTGTGTTTGTCGGTGTTCTGATAAAAACATCATTGCCCGGGATTGCATAAGTGCCCGGTTTTTCTATAGGCTTGCCACCTGTCACATTGTGGGACTTATAGCCAATTGCACCAACATTGTCTTAGCTTAGGAAAGTCCTAAATAATATGCTGTCACTTTTTGTCATGGCATGTCATTTAAGACTGCCCTAAGTTTAAAGGTAAGGTTGGTACAATTGGTCGTAAGTATCTTAAGCTAATCGTGGGTGCACTGGCTGTACCTCTACCAACTTCTTCGGGGATATGGATGCGAAGACACATTTATAAGATAATTTTTATACTGTCTGTTTTGTTCTAGTGGTGCCTTTTAGCCTCAGATCGTGCGCGTTTGATTATCTGATCGGATACAAATCTATATTTATATCTATAATTTAGAACAATTTCAGTAACTAATTTTTAAAATACAAACAGTCAATCGTGACTTCGTTCACGTGATCAAAAAACATTACTTCGGTTTGCTCAATCGGGTAAAAAATAACCAATGACACTCCAGGATAATATAGCTTCTAAAAGTGAAAGGACTATTAAAATCGATCGAGTAGTTTTTGAGTTAAATCGTTGCAAGCAAACAAACAATCAAATCTTTCCTTCTTTTAATATTAAATAAGAGATATAATTATTGTATAGTATCCTCCCTAAAAATGTTTGCTGTGTTCTGCTGGGTCCACAATGATTAACAACTGTTTTGTAACTAACATATTATATTACATTGTGGAATGCAAAGAAATAAATAAATAACAGCATGGACGTACCGAGGGGGGCAGGGAGGGGCAGCTGCCCCCCCTGGAATTTGTTTACCTCTCTACTACCTATCTACTATTGTTGATATTAGGATAAAAAAAGTCTTAAGATGTTACGGTTGCTCACAACACTTATATTAATATATAATTTGTAATATATAATTTGTAACAATTTAGTTGGGTGTTACAAGGCATACAATTGAATGTACATTTATCAACATGTTCTTCCATAATATATGGTGCATAAATTGTATTTTTTAATATGCAATTTTATAAATTATATATAAAAAATGTAAGTTATTATATATATATATATATATATATATATATATATATATATATATATATATATATATATATATATATATATATATATATATATATATAATTTGTTATACTCTGCTCAGCCTTAAAATTTATTTTAATCCTATCGGGCATTTTGTATTTTTTTTTATATAAAAATTGACCTGATAAAGGTTGTCCAGATTTAGAGTATAGACAATCTGTGTCATGGACTTTCATCCTAATCCGTTCAGCCATTTTTGAATAACAGAGTAACAAACACAAAGAAACATGCATGCGCACACAAACTTTAACAATATAACATTAGTATTCATTGGTTTATTATTATTGTTGGTTTATGCTAAAACTTTTCTAGTAATTAATAATTAAATTGGTGGTTTGTACAATCTATGAAAATGTTACTTGTTTGGTCAGGGTTGTAAATAAATACGTACATATACATAAGGAATAACTTTGTATGTAATGTTGCCAGCTGATGTTTACTTTTCTAAGTTTCACTATATATCTGAAAAAAAATAAAAATGAATCCCTGAAATGTTTTTTTATAACTTTGGAATAAATGCACCACTTTGGTGTATTTATTTTAAAGTTTCTCTCATAATATTTAATCTCATAATATGAAAAGTGGATGATATATTTTCTCCGTGTTGGTCCGGACTCCTCTGAAGGATAGACAAATTGCCGTTCCGCCATGCAGGTCGCAAAAAGCGACCAATTTGCTATAAGACTACCATCGTGACTACTAGTTGGTAGATCTCTGCAACAACGGGAATTTACTACCAACGCCCGGGAATTTAATACCAACGCCTTTTCTGCCGCAATAGCGTCAATGCTTGTCATTGTCTTATTACCGTTTGGAGGGTAAAGTAGCCGGTAAATAAAGCAATGTGATGCACCATTAACATCTTTGATCTTTCCATCAGGATAGTCATCCGCTTCTTTGCTATCTTATGATATAAAAAAAGACATGAGATAGTGGGATGTATGTTGACAAAAGCAACTGACAACTACAACATATATATATATATATATATATATATATATATATATATATATATATATATATATATATATATATATATATATATGTAGTTCTTCAATATCTCGAGCTAGTTTTGATTGGTACTATCGACTTACAACATGTATGTGGGATTCAAATAAAAAAGACTATGTAATTTATTTATTTATTTAAAGTTTAGTAATGGTAAAGATGACTACGGTAATTTAATTTGCAGCTTTCACCGGACCCATGAAGCGACAAAGAAAATTCTAAGACATTAAGGAAATCAACCACCCATGCTTCCTATGAGAGCTTATTTAACTTATTAGCTCATAAAGTATTCCGGATTTAGCAGCTGACGTCATTTCAGTCGCTACATCCGCGACTAGTTTTCCCAACCACCTTTCACAATTCCGACCGTTATTGTTAAAATCATTTTAAATTAAGATCGCGCAGATAATTACTTTCAGCTCAAACGCTCGGGGATATCCGTGAGCACTGACTGTTTGTAAAATCCGAGTTCAATTCAAATGTAAAAAAAGCTTTTGATGTGAGCTATTTCTGGTGCTCCGGAATGAGTCAACTATTTCCGAATTGTAATTGTAATGAGGACGCCATTACAGTTCGGAAATAGGATCACTAAATATTTATTTTGAGAACATTAACAGCAGATATTTAGGCCGCGGAATATCCAGCAAAAAGAAACTTAGCAGACTCGCCTTTTATGTTTATATTTTTTTTAAATTATCAACGTGTTATACAATGTTTAATCACTTATAACAATTATTTTATAGAGATTGACATGAAGAGCTTTTTTCTCTGAAATTTCTTAATAAGCTATATTGCTCAGTTTTTCAATGCATTTTTTAAAATAATTATTATGTTAACTAGAAAGTCTTTAATTACTTCATGAAGCTTATTGTAAAAGCGTATAGACTGTCCCATAATTAATGAGTTATTTATTTTGTGTAGATGAAATGTATTCAAAACAAAATTGTTTTAAGGTTTCCGAAGTAGATAGGAACCATTATTGTTTTACATATCTGTCCGTCGTCGGTCCGCAGCTTAGCTCAGAGATTCTTTGTGCTAGAAAGCTGTAATTTGGCATGAAAATGCATATTGGTTTCGCCGAAAGAATGGTAAAATCTTGAAAAATATATTTTAAGGGAACCTCCTCTACACGTAAAGTGAAGATGTTTTTTTCTCGCGGGGTGGGGTATCGTTGGATAAGTTTTTAAAAATATTTGCGAGTTTATGGCGGTATATACGATTTTTTGATTAAGGGATCCGTCAGCATCCTAGCACCTCCCTTCAGCTAGCTAAATTAGTTTTGGATGTGTTATATTGACAAAGTTTTGTACTGAAATTAAACGTTATATGTAATAAGTATGTAGTTATAATGGTTATTTTATAATGTATTTTTTTTTTTTTTTATAGAAGAGGGGGCAAACGAGCATGAGGTGCACCTGATGGTAAGTGATCACCGCCGCCCATGGACATCTGCAATACCAGAGGACTTGCAGTTGCGTTGCCGGCCTTTTAAGAATGAGTAAGCTCTTTTCTTGAAGGTCCCTATGTCGTATCCGTTCGGAAATACCCCTGCCGGTAATTGATTCCACAACAGAGTAGTGCGAGGCAAAAAGTGTCGGGAGAAACGCACAGTTGTGGATTTCCAGACATCGAGATGGTGAGGATGGAACTTTGAATTTTGACGCGATGTCCGATGGTGGAATTCGGCGGCAGGAATTATTCCAAACAACTCGTCGGAGCACTCCCCATGATAAAGACGATAGAAGACGCAGAGTGAACCTACATCTCTGCGTAATGCCAAAGAGTCGAGCTGTTCCGAAATAGCCTGCTCGTCAACGATTCGAACCGCTCTACGCTGTATGCGATCAAGAGGAAGAAGCTGGTATTGGGGAGCTCCGGCCCAGAGATGAGAACAGTACTCCATGTGAGGCCGAATCTGTGCCTTATAAAGTTGAAGGTGATGGGCCGGCAAAAAGTACTGTCTCGCTCTGCTGAGCACACCGAGCTTTTTAGAGGCTAATTTAGCCTTGCCTTCCAAATGACCGCGAAACTGAACGTAATTCGATATGTCGACTCCCAGGATTCCGACACTAGCTGAGGCTGTCAGGAGAGTATCCTCAAATCGAGGTGATACGACAAAGGGCGTCTTTTTTGCGGTGAACACGCAAAGCTGTGTCTTCTTGGGGTTAAAAGTGACCAGGTTTTGACGACCCCATTCAGAGACATCGGTAAGTCGATTCTCGACTTCAGACACAAGCTTGTTTCGGCACTCTTCGACGTGTTCCCGAGAAATACCGCTTCGGCCGGAGTATGTAGCATCACCAGTACTGTCATGCGCATAGCAATGTATGTTGCGAATTCGCATCAAGTCATTGATATGCAGAAGAAACAGAGTCGGTGATAACACGCAGCCTTGGGGAACACCAGCATTGACAGATTTAAGGTCGGAGCACGCACCGTCGACAACGACCTTGATGCTCCGATCAGCCAAAAAACTGGTGATCCACTTGCATAATTTCTCGGGAAGCCCATAGGAAGGCAGCTTCGCGAGAAGCGCTTTGTGCCATACCCGATCAAAGGCCTTCGCTATGTCCAAACTAACTGCCAACGCCTCCCCTTGGACTCAACTGCTTCCGCCCACCGATGAGTTAGGTATACTAGAAGGTCACCAGCTGAACGGCCGCGACGGAAACCGTACTGACGGTCGCTAATCAGCTGGTGCTCTTCTAAATACTTGAGGAGCTGAGAGTTGATGATCGTCTCCATAATTTTGGAGAACAAGGAGGTTATGGGTATGGGCCGATAGTTAGACGGATTAGAGCGATCTCCTTTTTTAGGGATGGGATGAACCAAAGCTGTCTTCCATGAATTCAGTACCACGCCGAGTGAGTAGGAGAGCCGGAATAGGCGTGTTAATACTGGCGCCAACTCTGGAGCACACACTTTTAGCACGATCGGAGGGATGCTATCCGGCCCACTCGACTTGTGGATGTCCAAGGAAAGTAGTGCTTTACGCACAGATGACTGCCGAAATTGTAGTTCTGGCATGGAACTATCACACTGCGGGATGGTAGGCGGTGCGTTTCCTTGGTCATGCAGAGTCGAGTTGGCCGCAAAGAAGGAGCCCAGGAGATCGGCCTTCTCCTTTGCGGTATGGGCCAAAGAGTCATCGTCTCCGTGCAAAGATGGAAGAGAGGGCTGTGAGAAACTCCCTAAGACAGCCTTGGCGAGAGACCAGAACGCACGGGTCCCTGAAGGGAGACGAACTAATTTCTCGCCAATTCTGCCTATGTGTTCAGATTTTGCCTTGGCGATAGCTCTTTTGAAGTACCTCGAGGCGGAATTGTACTCCTTACGTAATATGCTGGTTTTTTCATCACAAGATGCGGACGCAGCAGCCCAAGCCCGGTAACACTCCTGCTTTCGGCGTGAAGCCGTTTTACAAGAGCGACCAAACCAAGGCTGAGACTTACCACCAATTGGTACCGCAGAAAATGGAATGAAAAGTTCCATGCCCTGCAGCACCACATCGGCAATAGAGTCAGCGACTACACTCGGATCATCCAGCGGGAAGCACAACCTCCCCCATGGGTAGGACGCAAAAAAAGACCGCATCCCGTCCCAATGACCTATAGTGCTGACCTATAGTGCCAAACGCGACGACAGCCTGCTAAAGGAGGCCGTGATAGGCGCGAAACCGGCACTTTACTCCGGATCAGGCAGTGGTCTGACGAACCAAGTGGGACGTCCACAGATACCTGGTAATGGTCCGGATGAGAGGTCAGCAGAAGGTCCAACAGTGAAGGCGTATGGTCATCCACATCGGGAACTCGCGTGGGCGAAGTTACCAGTTGTGTAAGACCATACGCCAAGGCAAAATCGTGAACAGACCTCCCCGCATGATCGGTGGTGCGCGAACAAAGCCATTCGGCGTGGTGGGCATTAAAATCGCCCAAGATCACGATCTCTGCGGAGGGGGTCTGCTCTAACACGGAATTTACAGCCGTTTGTAAATGCTCAACGAGCCGGTCAACTTCAGTATTTCCGCTATGGGACCTGTATAGGCACGCGTAGCTGCGTGGATGGTCGTCGCAAGCTACGCGTAACCAGAGGATGGATAGGTCCTGACCTTCAAGTCTGCCGAGGCGCCGGTAATAGATATCTTCTCTGACGTATGCGCACACACCAGCCCGCGGTACAAAGGAATGTTCCAGTTTGTACCCCGGGTAGGAGAGGTAGGAAGTATCAGCCGGAGAAGATATCTGTGTCTCGGTCAAGAAGAGCAAAGCTGGCTTCGCCGTCTCGAGATGGTAGTGAACGGCGTTCAAGTTGGAATGAAGCCCCCTAATATTACAGAAATCCACAGTAAGCGTGGTAAGGGGTGTCATGGCCTTCTTGCTTTGTCTGCCCCGGACAGGATTGTTTGTGAGCGCAATTTTGCCCCCCCCCCCCAGAATACGCAGGGCAGCCTGAGCATCCGTGATCTGGCTGAAATCCAGAGCACAGATGCCCAGAGGGGGATTCTCCACTGCTGGTGCAAGTGGTACCCCCCTGGGGTAGATTCTGTTTTAATTGCGCATTCATAGTGTACGTGGGGGGGGGGGGGGTAGGCCTCCGGGACTCTCACAAACCGAACGAAACGCAGCAGCAGGGCTGCTACTTTACGTCGGTGTTAAGTGAGAGAGTGGTATCTCCCCGGGCGTGCCGGCCTATTCAGTTGCAAATGCAGTATGGCACTACCACTAATTTGGTTGACTGACTGCACCGGTGTTAAATAATTTTTGTACAAAAATTATCCCACCAGTGGGCGATGGGGTCGTCACGTCCCTACGCCGGAATTTAGAAATTATTATTTTATTTTAAACACTTATACTGTTTCACGATCACAAACTATATAATATATTTATTTTTAATTATATAGCCAACCGGTTTCACATTTCACTGCATCTTCAGGGCTAAAACTTAAATTGTCAACAAGTAATATAATAAATCAATTCGGAAGCGTTAAAAATGTACGGTAGATGTAAAATATTGAGTTTGATAGAAAATATTAATGTTGCCAACCAGTATTTTCAAATCACCACGGTATGAAGATATAAAACGAGGCGAAATACAAATAAAAACCAATACAAATGACAAATAAAAACTAATCTAAAAAATCACTCTAAAGTAAAAACGGAAAGTTAAACAGGGAGCTCTTTTTCAAAAAAAAAAAATAGAACATGTCAGGACTTGGAAGGGCACAATTTAACTTAATCGAACTTTATAGTTGCTCTAAGTCAGAAGATATACCATATACAAAATGTAACGCAGTGAAATTACCTAAAAATGGCGGGACTTACTGCTCCACTCGCCGCGAAGCATTGCAATCCGCGCTCAGCTTATCAAATTCTTTAATTTATGGACGCCCCGTCCATAAATTACGTGAGGTGTTTTTTTTTAATTTCTGCCCCTCCCTCCATTATGAGATGTCGTGAGATTTTATTCAAGCCCCTCCCCCAATCTCACGTGAGATTTTTCAAAATGTGGGTTCTTTAAATACTAAACGCGTTGGATTGTTATTGGAAAAAGAAAAAAAAAATTGCTTCGTGCTTTTATTTACGACTAGTTAAGACTAGTAATCAATATTGCTAAGAGTTATAAGTATAATAAAAATTTAACAATTTACAACTTAAATCGTAACTACTGTGATTAAAAAAAGAATTTCTACTCTAATTTAGGCCATGGAGAATCATGCGCGGTCTCAAGAGTCTCGTTCATCGAGTCGCGCGTTCGACTGACAGTGGCGCGAAAACAAAGGACGGACTACACTGTACCGTAAATTCAGATTAAATTGAGCTATTTCGTATAAAACAAATATGGTGGTTTGACAGTCAGTAGTAATGTATAACGTCGAAGTATGAATGAAATTATTTTCTTTCAAACGAATTAGTGAATGATCTTAATCGTATTACGATTACGCTTAAGATTAAATCTTAAGCATGCCATAATCAATCTTAAGCAATCTGGCTAATGGACCAAAATCGTATACTTTTATGTACAGTCAGAATAAATTTGCGTGATATTCTCTCTCTCCCCATTAAACATCTCACGTAATTTGTGGACGCCCCCTTAGCTATCCAGTGGTATAATTAGATTTTGGATCTTCATGACAGTTATGTAGCCTATGAAGGCAAATTTAAAGACATATTCACGTCAAAAGTTGATATTTTGTTAACAAGTGTTATTTATAGTTATATAAGTTAAGAGGAAGGTATTTTGGAATATTTTATTTACAAATAAAAGATTAAACACTAATCTTTGTTATCGATCATCCTGTAACAATGTGTGTCAATGGATTCATTAGCCTTCCGAATTAACTAACTATATATCAATTATAGCTGCGATAAACTGCGGTCTGATAACCCATTATAATCGTAACTATTTATTTAGGTATAGGATACTTAATGGTCGTTTACAATATTAATACTTATATTGATCGGCCGTTGGTTGAGTAGTTAGACTCCATAACTATGCAATCGATGGTGCTCGCATTCGATTCGATCAGGGACAGACATTTGCTTGGTGAGCATAAATATTTGCATTTCTGGGTTTAGGTGTAGTATAAGTATTTCTATGTGTTAGTATATTTAATTAGCACTTATACACAAGCAAATAATTTTCCTATTTTCTATTTGTTAAATCAATTCGTGTAATTTGTCCCTCAAAATTATTGTATCACTAGCTGCAGCGTGCAACCCGCTGAATTATAAAAGTTTTTAGTGAATCCCGCGGGATCACCTAATTTTTCCGGAATTTAATTTACCAGGTACCTTACCTAGATTAGCCTATGTGCTATTTCAGGTCATCATCTGCATGTGTGCTAAATTTTATCCAAATCTGTTCAGTAGTTTTTGCGTGATTGAGTTTACATCCATCCATCCAAACATCCAAACTTTCTCATTTATAATATTAATATAGATTATTATTTATTATATCCATACTTCCATACTATCCATACTAATATTATAAATGCGAAAGTAACTCTGTCTGTCTGTCTGTCTGTTACGTTTTCACGGCTAAACCGCTGAACAGATTTGAATAAAATTTGGTACAAATATAGTTTGAGACTCAAGAAAGGATATAGGATAGTTCTTATCCCGGAAATCCCACGGGAAAGGGAACTATGCGGGTTTTTATTTTATAATTTTTTACACGTGAACGAAGTCGCGGGCACAGCTAGTTATCCTATAAAAGGAGAAAACATTTGTATTTTTAACGAATAAACTCAAAGGCTACTGGATTAAACATCCTTTTACCATTAGAAAGATATAACATCCAGAAGTAACACAAACTACTTTTTACCGGACTAAACAAAAGGAACGCGAACCCGCGTTTTGGTCACGCGAACAAAGTCGCGTATAACATCTAATGTTTTATAGATTCAAGCGTTACTTTGCAGAAATCTATTAGTTAAAAGGAAAACAATTATATTTACAATCTGTAAAAATGAATTGACGCTGATTACTATTCATTCGCAGTAATCAAAGGCTGTCTACACGTGTTTTTTTCCTTAATACTAAGCACCTGCTTTAAACACTCGCACTCGCACTAATCAAAATGTACCGGAGTCTAACAAGTGTCTAAGTAATACTTTATAATAGTATTTTACGTTTTGTGCTTGTTACTTGTACTAATTGTTGTCATGTTAAAAATACCGTGAAGAATAATTATAATTTGCATAAAAATGTTGACTGACTTTTGTGAAGAAAAATCTCATAGTAATCTTGTAGCAGTCTGTTAATACCTTGAAACCCACGTATCTTAAAGTAGTACGTGATGCCATCAGTCCGGGTTATCATGAGAAAACAACCGATAGCCGTTACCGCGCGTCAAAATGCAGCAGTAGAGATCACCACTCACCACATCAGCAGGCACACCGATGCGTTGTGTTGTGGTGAACTGCGCTGCATATCGACGTTCCCTACTTACCTATTCTGCGAGGCATGATGATAATATTTATATATATTATATAATATTAACGGACCCGCACAGCTTCGCCTGCGAGATGCGCTTTCTCATTCACTATTTCAGTCCCTTATGTGTTGATTTTTTTTAAAAGTAGCCCATGCTTGATCCCGACTGTTCGTCTATCCTCTTGCCAGGTTCATCAAAATCGGTTTTGTGGTTTAGCCTTGAATTAGTATCAGACAGTCAGATTTTTCGCATTAAAATTATTAGTAATTATAGATTTTATAAATTGATTCGGAAAATCGAGTGAAAATCGTTCTATTCTGCCTACATATATAGAAACTGGCATAATAACAATGTTTTTGTTTAAACCTATTCTTGCTGTCAATGCTTGCGTCTTGTGAAAGGTAGCGGGTGAACTTATGCATGTGGCATTAGCATTACCATCCCGCTACATGGATGGCAACGCATTAACATGTTTGGTGTCTGATGTCTATATAACTCTTCATAGGAAGAGCCATGGATAAAAAATCCTCCCTACTCATTTTCAGATAGAACGTCGGCGCCGGGCAGACTCTCAAAATAACGTGGGCTGAATTTTTATAGCTGCAGCTTTGAGATTATGTTATGACTTTTCTAATTTTAACATCCAAAACACATGCGATCTGTTTGTGAGCTATATTTATAACTGCCGCGCTTGTGATGTCTTCAATCAACAACACATTTTTGTGGCAAACTGGATATTGCCGGCAACACTGTTTGTGTTTTCTCCTTTCAGAAATATTACTCACTAGACCGATGAAATTCAACCGGCTGCGGCTTGTCAAAAAAAGAAGGTTCTCAATACGGCTGTATTTTTTTTATTTGTTATCTCTAAACTCAGTAATTTATGAGTTGATTTGAAAAAATCTTTTTATGTAAAACTTCTTGAGAGTAACTCAGATTTTGATCCGGACTGACATAATGCTCTAGAGTCTGTTGGCGCAGTTCCCCTATGTTGTAAGTATATGTGATAATTATAATATTTTTATAACAAGCTTATATTGACATAAGCTGACTTTTCAATTTTCGTTTCAATTTTATTTTCAAAAATATAATTTATTAGTTGACCCGGCAAACGTTGTTTCGTCTAACGAGTACAAATTACTTGTATTGAATATTTTGGTGCGATACTTGCGAGAGTTAATTGAGATAAAAACTATCATATAGTAGTATAATATAGTAGCAATAAGAAACTTATAAAAGAAAAGTTTTATTTCAACTGCACGTATAAATTACACGCACGACCTTTTTCAAGAGGGTATTCTTCCCGTTTTGTCCCTTATAAACGTGTTTTTTTTTCCTTCCAATGATTTTCATTCCTCATATTACCCGAACATCAAATGACCGTAGGCTATTAAAAATGAAGTATGAATTATGGCCACTGCTGCTCCTACGTGATTTGGAAGATTTCATTGTGTGTGACATTTCACTGATCAAATGCATTTCATGTGAAATTAGGTACTAGGTGTGAAATTTTCCATGCCTGGAATTTGTACAGCTGTCATAATCGTAACTTGCACACAACATCTTAGGTAGTGAAATCATACACATTTTTTACACTTGCTACTTAGATTGACGTATGTCGTAGTGAGTAGCAACGTCCTAAATAAGTATGACAAACATTTTCTTCTCTATAAGTTTTATTTTTTATTTTTGCCTATAGCTAATAAATACTCACGGGACAAATTACACTTACTGATCTAACCCCAAAATAAGCAAATTATTTGCTTGAGTTATGGGTGTTAGTTAGTGTACATATATATATATGTCTGTATATGTGTATATATATGTATGCATGTGTATGTGTGTATATATGTGTATGTATGTATATATATTATTACATGAAATTTAAAAACTGATTAATATTAATACAAGTTATCGTTCACTAAAATATTGTATAAAATGGCGTGAAATAAAAGGCATTTTTATTTTATTTTATTTTATTTTTATTTTTTATGGGTGTTAGTCAACGATACCAATACATAGAAATACATACATAAATACTGAAATATATTTAATAAACACCCAAACCCGGAAATACAAACATTTATGTTCATCACACAAATGCTTGCCCCGTCGGGAATCGAATCCGAGCCTTGTCGATTGCATAGTCAGGGTCGCTAAATAACGGGGCATTCGAGCTTCATAGCTATGCCCGCTGTTACATAAAAAAATTAGTAACCAAAGAAATAATGCATTTTTCTAAGATAAAACCATTCTTTGATCTATTTCAGGTGATAATAAACTACTTGTGTGCTAAATTTCTTTCAAATCGATCCAATACTTTTTATGCGATTGAGTAATCAACATCTAAAACAGACTTATAAAGTTACTGCGGGACCATCCCAATCAAGCTGACGACTTTCCGTAAAATGAGAGTCAATCGGCGCTTATAGACCAAAGATTAATTCCTTGCTGTATCATATAAGTTATGACAAACAAATTGATAACATTATTTCGTATAAGGTTAGACTCTTTTAAAAAAAGAGATCTTTTTCCTTTCTACTAGGCAATTTGTAATATACAAACGATTATAAAATATGTTACTGCCATCGTGACGACGAGGTGGTAGAAGCCTGCAAGGTTTCAGCCGGGTTCAATGTCATCTTAGCTTTTCTTAGTATTTGCCACTGTCGTATTTAAGTTTGGAGGGAAGAAAGTCAGTAAACTTATATATAATAGGTCGAGGCAAAATATTTTCGTATTTTGAATGTATTATTAGTAATCAAACCTCTTTGGCTGTACTGAATGTAACTGGCTGGTTTTAATACCATTAAATGTGAATACAACTAAAATTTGTGAGGTTTACTGACCTATATGTGGTATCAATAAGAGTAGCACATTGGTTCAAGCGTTTCAAGTGCTGAAATTTTAGTGTGTAAGATGAGGTTCGCTCTGGACGCCCTGTCACAGATAAAATCAGTGCCATCTTTGAGAAAGTGGAGCAAGATCAACATAATAGTAGCTTACGACACGCCATTTACGAAAGTCTGGGTACAAGAAAAACTTGAGATTTGGGTACCACATGATCTCACTGAGAGAAACCTAATGCAACGTGTTTCCATTTGCGATTCTTTGTTGAAACGTAACTATTCCGAACCTTTTCTTAAACAGTTGATTATGGGTGATAAAAAATGGGTGACTTACGATAATAATGTGCGACGAAGATCATGGTCGAAGCATGAACAAGCCCCACAGACCGGACCGTGGCAAAGCCCGGCCTGACTCGGAACAAAGTGATGCTACATGTATGTGTATGGTGGGATTAGAAAGGAATCGTCCAATATGAGCTTTTTCACCGGGTAAAACTATCGATTCTGACTTCTACTGTCAGTAACTGATGAGGTTATAAAAGCTAGTTAAGTTAAACCTGCCGAAGCTGGTGGATAGGAATGGCGTGGTGTTCCACCATGACAACGCCAGACCGCACCCATATATAGCCACGCAGCAAAAATTAAGAGTGTTTGGCTGGGATGTGTTGATGCATCCTCCGTATAGCCCTGACCTTTCTCCATTAGATTTCCACCTGTTTCGTCATTGCAGAACTCTTTAGGAAGCATAAAGCTAACCTCAAAAGAACACTGTGAACACTACCTGTCAGATTTTTTTAATCAAAAATGTCAAAATTTCTACAGGAATGGAATCATGGCACTACCCAGAATATGGCAACAAGTCACTGATCAAAACGGCACAATATAAATATTATAAATAAATAAAAAAATTATACCTAAAAAAATATTTTCCTTTGTATGAACAATACGAAAATACTTTTGCCTCGACCTTATATGATAATTTATCCCTGCTATAATTATAACAACGTACCATTACCATCCTTGCTGTATTTATGCGATCGTTACTGTTTCCATCAGTAGAGTCATGTGCTTTTTTAGCCAAAGACGTGTTTCGCCTTTTATGAGCCAATTAGTAAGGGCAGATGGTTTATTTTTCAAATTGACCTCTAATGGCACGAAAATAATGTCCCAACCTGCTTGCTAGGCTGCTTGTAAAAGGCGAGTGGATGCTAAATGTGTCGAGACCATCGCGACTACTGGTGCTTACGCAGGTTTCTCCTATACGTTTTATCATTGCCGTACTATGTTTATTTAAATATTTATTTTTTTGCGCAATTACAGTACAATGGATGACTTAATGCCCATTGGCATCAGAGTTGCCAATCGTCTCGTTTTCCCAGGACAGGTCCTGATTTATTGTAGTGTCATAGGCTGTCCTGGATAGTTTTTAAGCAGCGTCCTGGATATTTATATTTTACTTACTTTGTTTTAACTCTGTCAATTTTATTCAAATATAAATGAAAATATAATATGATGATTATTAATTAGGTACCTATATTATTTATACAGTATATTAATTTAACTTCTGCTACCATAGGAATTGCTGCGTCCTGCTTTTAAAGTGGATAGTTCTGGTTTTTCCAACTACAAATCCTAGTTTTTGTAATATGGGGTTGGCAACCCTATATGTCCTATATTCATGCTTAATGTAACAATGCAGAGAGGAATAGATAAACTTACGAACAAAATGGCTTTAAAACCTAGCTACGCGGATAAACACATCTTAACATCCTTGACATCAATAGGCAGCACATCATCTAATCCTCAGCCAAGCATTTTGCTTGATTGTTATCATCTTAAAATCAATATTGTATAAGTTCAGCGTGACAAGCTAACAGAAGCACATTGTGCTAAACAGATCACGCATTTACAGAGGCAAACGAACACCGCATATTGGATAGGTCTGTTCTTATCAGATCGTTTACCCTGGCTTATCAATACAAATAGATATAGCGAGACGTGTTTCTTCACGTGTGGAGATACGCTCGAACATGTTTGAACTTGTGACTAAATAACGAAAAAAAAATGTAAGTAGGTAGTTACCTCCTCGTCATATTATTTGCTTTTCTTCGGCAATCATCCATTTGCGCGCTGATTTTTACCGTCGTTACTATTTTTATTTAGTCTAGGTTTAGATATTACAATTTATAATCTACGACCAAAGGAAGATAAATATTTTAACTTGGTCGAAGTTCATAATAACATTTTTGGCAGAGTTGAAATATTTTTTCCATATTCTACTGCTGACTTTAGACTGAGACTACGCTCATACAAACTACACTTTACACTTCGTAGAGAGTATAAGTGTTCTGTGAATTACAGAGTCAAAGTGAAGCGTTGCAATAGAATGTTAACTTTCTTAATTGTCGGAGTCAGGATTGTTATTTTGTCTAGCCAAATAGGTTCGTTTTACAGGCAAATTTGTATGATTTTGAGAGGGCTCGAATTCCTCGCCGATTGCGGGCCTGTGATAACGATCTATTGGAATAAACATTGGAATAGACATTGTCGCCGGTCAACCGGAATTTAAATAAATGATGTTTAAGCTACTAACCGAGAATAAGGGCAACCTACCTCATAAAGACCAAACTTTAGCTTAGTTTGAAGTTTTGAATAAAATGAGACAGAAAATGAATTACCTATCCCTATGTCACTGTTCTGCAACGAAATTTACAGTTCATATAATAATGTTTAGTGTCACAAATTATTTTGCAATGTAGTATGATAGCCTGTATGCTAATGCATGTGTTAACTGACCATATTGTTTTTATTTTAACACGGGACATTAGGTTGATGTGAACTATGCAAACAATAAAAAATAAAAGTGATATATTTAGGATGTATCTATTTCTGAAAGGAGAACCGACATTTAATACTAATTTTTAATTAAATTTATCAGAAGTTTTGAATATTTTAAACGAATTGGTTTTTCTAGTAAAAAATTTAACCTTTTTTATCACATTTTTTAATCAAGTTTAAGTTTAATCGGATCAAGTTTAATCGGATTACCGACAAATGAGTATTTTTAACTTTTTGTGCCTTCACTGTGTCTATTTTTCGCAAAACGGGACATTCAATGCCTGAAATATACTTGGGGCGGCGTAGCTGAAACTGAGACAGTCCCGTTCAAAACGGGGCGTATGGTTACGCATGTAGCATTAGCATAAATTTCTGTGGGCATCAGCCTATTTGGTGTTTATAGGCTGTGGTTTCGCCGTTTATTTATTTGCTATTCTATGATATATGTGTTATGGTTAAGTTTATGGTCTACCAGAGTGATAGAATTATGGTAGAATTTCTTCCAGAGGGCGGTCGCTAGTCATAATTATATAGTCATAATATAAAGTCATAATTATATAGTCATAATATACATGCTGATTGCTGAAGCTTCCTGAATTTAGGGGAAAATATCATCAATATTAATAGACTTTCCGGTTTACCATTATTCACCCGTTTTTCAGTTGGCGAGATTAGGTTTTCCGCTCGCCGCATGTTACCGACCTGATAGCGATTATCGCTAATTAATAACACGCTTTAATCTTCCTGATGTAACAAACTCTCCCGAAGACCCTCTAAACTCACATTTTAAATATAACAAAATTGTCTGTTATATTTCGTTTATAAAGGAGTCAACAGAGTTATAATCATATTATCTGGCCAAATGATTCATCTAGTGTTAAATTGAGGACTCATTTTGTGTTATATAGTTTACCCATTCATTCTTTTCAAAGGTACACTTCATCTCTTATAAACAACCATACTTTATCAGGAAATGTATACTATAAATTGATTTAAAGGACTAAAAATTAATATATTGAAGATATTTGGCTTAAGAGAGGGAGTAATATATTATATAAATACATAAATACATAATAAAGATATTTGACCTTAAAGAAGGGAATAATATATTAAATATATACAAAAAAATACATAATAAAATATATAGCTTAAGAGAGCGATATGATGATATTAATAATTACATTGACTTCATCTAAAGGAAAGAAGTACGGTAGTATGGAATATATGGACAAAGTTGTCGTAATATTTAGGTTGGGAGTTGTAAAGCACTTTAGTGCCGCAATTTTATTATTGTGGGATATGTAAGAGGCGCCGCCTCGCCTCACATGTGTGAATACCATGCCGGCTGAAGGCCTTCCTAGCGTATTCCCCAGAAATATATTGAAACTAAAAGGAACTAAAGTCCTTAATCTCAAAGAGAAAATCAATATATTATGAAGAACCAAGTTAATGGCAGATAGGCATTACTATTGTGGAGTCACAAAATGATAGCCATATAGTTTAATGTCCAAACATGTGAATACATTGTTTGGAAGTTGATGAGTATAGGCATGACCAAGGTGCATCATTAATATTGAGCACAGCCAAAAGGCCAAATAATAAATATATTTCTCAAGTATACAATTAAGCATTGACTTGAAGTAAGTAAATGTTGATAAAAATATATACTATTGTTATTTTAGTAACAAACAGTAACAAAATAATAAATAAATATTGGCATGACAAAGGTGCATCATTTGTATTGAGCACAGTCAAAAGGCCAAATAATAAATATGTTTCTTAAGTATACAATTAAGCATTGACTTGAAGTAAGTAAATGTTGATAAAAATATATATACTGTTGTTATTTTAGTAACAAACAGTAACAAAATAATAAATAAATATTGGCATGACAAAGGTGCATCATTTGTATTGAGCACAGTCAAAAGGCCAAATAATAAATATGTTTCTCAAGTATACAATTAAGCATTGACTTGAAGTAAGTAAACGTTGATAAAAATATATATACTGTTGTTATTTTAGTAACAAACAGTAACAAAATAATAAATAAATATTGGCATGACAAAGGTGCATCATTAATATTGAGCACAGTCAAAAGGCCAAATAATAAATATGTTTCTCAAGTATACAATTAAGCATTGACTTGAAGTAAGTAAATGTTGATAAAAATATATACTGTTGTTATTTTAGTAACAAACAGTATCAAAATAATAAATAAATATTGGCATGACAAAGGTGCATCATTTGTATTGAGCACAGTCAAAAGGCCAAATAATAAATATGTTTCTCAAGTATACAATTAAGCATTGACTTGAAGTAAGTAAATGTTGATAAAAATATATACTGTTGTTATTTTAGTAACAAACAGTATCAAAATAATAAATAAATATTGGCATGACAAAGGTGCATCATTAATATTAAGCACAGTCAAAAGGCCAAATAATAAATATGTTCCTCAAGTATACAATTAAGCATTGACTTGATAATATGTTGTCTTCAATCACAATACCGAAACATTATTAACCGGTACGCGATAAATAAACATATTTAAAAGTAATCATTGCTCGCAATGAACTTCAAATAGTCCAAATCATAAAAATTTCATAAGTAAAATCAATTAAGATAATCCTTATGACGAAAGTCAAATGAACTCAGGTTAATGTATAAAATACATTAAAACAAGCAATTTAATATATCCAGCTCTGTGATGTAGCTCATACCTGGTTGAAGATTTGATTGGTTATGTAAATAGATCAACTTTGCTAGGCGATAGATAGTTGGTGTTTATCTGGGTTAACCCTCTGAATACACTGTTTGTGGCTGGGCTTATCCGAATACCACGCACTGGTAACGAGGAGATAACCATAACGACAACATTACATGTGTGTCTTTATATAGATATACACAATGCATGCGACATGCATACAACCCTGATGCCTTCGCAAAGCCGACACTACCTTGTGACGAAGGTATGGTCCAATCAAAAGGCCAAATAATTAAAATAAATTATTACTGAACGAGAAATTAACCTTTGTTCTAAAGATATTATAGTCAAATTTCCTCCTATAACCCTAATAATTTATAGTCACCACAAGCAATGAAATATTACTTATTAATCGAATTTGAAGTTATAGATGAACTTTAGTAAGATCTTTGAACTTTTTAATATTGTGATTGAATACTCAATACATCTTAGAATCCAAACAATTCGTCTTATACTCGTTTTCTAATAAAACTAAGTTATTTATGTCTTCTCCAGATTGATTATTAGAGTTCTATTATTCTTATTTCAATTACTCTTTAATCAAATGTCAGAATTTAATAAGGTCTGAACTTTTAGAAATCAACGCTTATTGGATCTATTGTTGCTTTAAGTGAACAGTATTATGAAACATCTAGCCACCCGAATAATCATAAGTAAAGTTCATTTGTACAATCCTTATGATGTAGAGATTCAATCATGGAATCCAGGTTAATACATGAATATATACGGATAAACAATTTAGACAAATATTTCTAGTTCTGTAAAATAGTTCATGTCTGAGATGATTAGATATGAAAATGGATCAACTTTGCTTGGCGGTATAGTTGGGTGTATACCTGGGTTATCGCCCCAAACACCTTGGACTTACGACAGAGGGACATATTAACCGTGTGTCTGCACTGGTGAAGAGAAGATGACCATAATGACAACATTACATGTGTGCCTTTATATAGATTTACACAGCACAACTTGTTGCCTTCGTAAAGTCGATACTCCCCAGAGATGAAGATGACATGATCTATTTATCAAGGTAAAAAGTAAAAATATCTAATCCAAAATTAGTAATTAACCTTAATTTCAGATTTATTTAGTAAACTTCCTATCTTACTAAAAGATCTGTTATGCACTGTCACTATAAACAATAATATTTCAATTATCCAAAAGAATTAATTTGATGAAGAAGTTTAATATTATAATTCCTATCCTCCTAAATCCCTATATAAATAATATAAAATAAGAATAAAATAAATAAATAAATAATTAAATTAAATAAATAATTTATACAAAATATGGTTAAATAAACATAATACGTTTGGACTAAAGTTCATTCATTCCTCTCTTGCACTCTAACTCCCTGAAGCTTTATTAAAGTCATTTAAGATTTTCGCTCCAAATTTAATTCAACAATTCAGTTTATATTAATTATTCCTTTGTTAGATACGAAGAGAGTAATTTGTATTAGTTTGTGATTATCTCGTTTAATATTTGTACTCGGTTTTAAATTTGATTGTAAATAAAATAATGTTTTATGAAGATTTGATTTTAAGAGACTGGCCTATGCAATTAATTCACGTATTAGTTAATATTTAGTTTTATAATAGGATATAATAATTCGCATTAACATTTCATAATTTTAATAATTCATATTAAGGTAGATTTTCGTGTGAATTTTGTGTAGATTTATGCCCCCGCTTATTGGTTATAATATATTATTCCTACAATGACAGGCCTTCTGATTTCAACTCCTAAAAGATCCCATGTCCTCCTAACAATATTTCCAATTTGAAGCATTAATTCAAGTAATCATTTAAACTAGAGAAGGTTTCTATAATAAATATTTCCTAAGCTTGAATCACCTAGTTTTAATTGAAAGTCAATAATAAACAAAGTATTCCTTAAATTCCTCAATATATTAAAGCATCAGTTCTTCCACCTAATATCTACACGCCCTATCCTATCACCTAATTGTTCCTTCATAAAAAAAATTATAACTGCCCAAAATTATAACAATGCAGAAATTAAAATCGTATTTGCCATACCTCCAACTCTGCAACAAACCTACAGCAACTCTGCATTCAGCTCCGACGACAGCTAAGAAGTCACCCCCACGCGGCCTCGAAGACTGCAAAGGAATCAGCTCTCGATCCCTAAAGTTTAAATAACAAGCAGGATCAACTGTACTATGGAAATTATTCTAAAAACTTCCTTAGCCGGTTCTCATCTATAAAGATATGTGGTAGCTATCACCAGTTAGTAGATTTTAAAAGATAAAACGCACGCAAAACTTACGAAACGGATTTGAATGAATTTTTACACACAGATAATTGATGACTTGGATTAGCACATAGGCTATTTATTATCCCGGGAAAATCTAGTGATCCAGCGGGGTTCGCTTTTATAATGTTGCGGGTTGTACGTTGAAACTAGTTGATAATATTAATTTAGGTACAGTAGTATTAGTATCTAAAAACAATGGAATTCCTTCAAAATGACGATGATGAAAAGTATAGTATAAAGTAGTTAAAGCACTTAAATCTATTCCTAATTAATAAGCTATTTAGCCAACATGCTTTTGAAGTTAGTAATGCAAAGCCATTTCTTACTCCTATGAAAAATAAACAAACATAGCAATATCGGCCATTTGTAAGGTAAAGATGCAATAATGATAGTTCAAATGCATATGGTAAAAGTATAGTATAAACAATTAAAGCACATAAACCTATTCCTTGTTAGTTAATAAGCTATTTAGCCAACATGCTTTTGGCATTTGATAATGCAAAGCCATTACTTACTCCTGTGAAAAATAAACATAGCAACATTAGCCAATTATAAGGTATAGATGCAATAATAAGTGTCTAGTGACAACGGAATTCCTCAAAATGCCGACGATAAAGGTATAATATAAGGTAATTAAATCACTTATTTCTATTTCCTAGTTAAATAATAAACTGTCTTGCCAACATGTCCTGAAATTTGATAATATAAAGCCTTTTCTTTACTTATATAAAAATTAACAAACATAGCAATCTTAATCACTTGCAAGGTATAGGTATAATAATAATAGTGTCTAAAGGCAATAGGTTTCCTTTAAATACCGATGATGAAAATCTATATACATATAATTAAGTCCATAAATCCATTTCCTAATTAATTAATAAACTGTTATCCGTCAAGCACTGAAATTTGATAAAGTAAAGCCATTACTTAGTCTTGTATAGTTATACAAACTTAAATTGTAGTCTTGTATAGTTATACAAACTTAATTTAATTTAAATTGGAAAACTACATCACCTGTGTTGTTTAGAATTCCGATTTATCCTGCGTCTTGATTAGCAGCCCTGCTGCAAAACTGTAAGACAGCAATTGCTCCACAACCATTGTTCACATTTTTATGGAAAGAAAAGAACATTTAAATAACAGCATAAATTATGGTTTTATTTTCCTAAAATCAAAATAGACTTCCCTAATAATAATATCACACAATTTCTATAAAGCAAACAAGTCCACGTTTCTCCTATGTTATTAAACTTCTTTTCAACAGCTATTCCTTAAAATAAATAATTTCCTTTCTTCATACAACAAACATTCTTCACTCAGTCTAGGATCGATCCACCTTTACACAACATTTTGCACAATTTCATTCTTGTAACCTAATCACATATTTATCGGTAATGTGTTTATTAAAATTGTATAGTCAACATTCAAAAGATTTACCTTCTAGTAAAACTACATTCTACCAATACTGCTAGATTTAAATAAACCCAACGACTACCATATCAAATACGAAGTTGCATAAGTACATACGTAATCCCTGAATAAATCTCTATTCTACATACTCACGGTTTTTTGATCAATAAAATTTTTACCAATCCCTTTTCCTCCTATCTTTCAAAATCCCGTCATTCCCTCTTCATTTCAAAAAATTAAAATCCTTTTTCTTTCCTGTCATTCTCTTTTCATATTCGTTCCCCTTTTCTAAGGTTTTATATGTTTATATGTTAGGTCTTATATATTAATGAGAATTAGTTTTTTTTTATTTATTTTCATCTTTGATTCCATTGATATTATTTATAAAACATAATTCAGACATATTTTTAACAAAAAAAATAGTATAGATTCTTATTATTTTCTTTTATTACACTAAACCTCTTAAGGGATAGATGAAGTCTGTTACACTGAATTAGGCGAAAAAGAGTAAATTTGATTTAACGCCCTAACATAGACAATTATCGTTTATTTAATCTTCCTAAATCTAGAGAATAAAAGTCATAATTGATTTAATATAAATAAATTCGATAATTTTAAAAATTCAGAAAAATGTAGCAATGATTATTAAAAATTCGACAGTTGTATTGTTTCACAATACTGTAATCTTAATCAGGACACGCAGTTAAATATTAAATCCGGTTGGCTATTTATTTAATAACGAAATATATCGTTCATGAATTATAATGGAACAGTATGTGTATGATTTTTAATAATCACTATGATGAAGTTTCAAGAATCGTCGAAGATGGAGAATATATATTATACAAACATAGTAAAGCAGTGAAATTAAAGCCGAATGAATCAAGGTGGTGGAATTGATAATCACGTACCAGCAAGTATGACACCTCGTATGACACCGACTTGATTTTTAACTCGGCTACAGCGACGATATAAAACTACATATATTGAGCAGCTTACTAACTACGTGGATGCTAATTTTATCTTCCACAATGATGTATAAATGAATATCGTCACGTCCATATCTCTAAAGACGTGAGCAGAGGTGTGACTAGTACACCCGTAATGAGCCAACGTCATGGAATCCCGTGATGTGACAAGTTGCTATTAATAAACCGGACACAGATCTATTTTTGCCTAAGTTTATCTTTCAAAACACTTTATTATTCATTAAGAACGAATGGACGTTCTAGGATTTGCATCCAGGATCTTAGGCGTGTATAGCCACGTCGTGTCAGCACTATAAATGGCTAAAATAGCTTCCAAAAAGCTTGCGTGCTTAGCAGAGCGAGACAGTACTTCGTGCCATCCCATCGACCTGAACTTTATAAGACACAAAGTCGGACTTATATGGTTCTCATCTTAGGGCTGGAGCTCCTCAGTATCAGTTTCTTCTTCGCATTCAACGTAGATTTCGGATTGTTAACAACCAGGTTATTACCAATCGGCTTGATACTGTGGCATTGCGCAGAGATGTAGGTTAATTCAGTGTGGGAGTGTCCCGATCCGGTAGTGATTATAAAACACGCCGACTCGTGCATTCAAAGGTTTATATGAATAAAAAATTTTTGAGTTCGAGTATATTCTGTCGCATATATCATGGGGAGTGTTCTGAAGAATTGTTCGGATTGATTCCTGTTATTGAATTTCATCATCAGACATCGCATAAGAATTCCAAGTCCCATACTCACCACCTCGATATCTGGAAACCACTATCATGCCATTCTCTTGGCACTTTTCGCTTCGCAATACACCTTTGTGGAATCAATTACCGGCGGGGGTCTTTCCGAACGCATACGATTACAATTTTGAAAAGAGATAACTCATTATTATAAAAAGCAGGCAACGCAACTACATGACGTCTGGCACGGGCGATGTCCGTGTGTGGCGGTGATCACTTACCATCAGGTGCATCTTGCTCGTTTGATCCCTCGTCTATAAAAAAAAACTAGCTATTGATACGATATTATTTGCAGATCAGTCATCAGACATATAGGCAAAACAAAATTACCATGTACCTATGTCAAGCAATATAAAATAAATACCGCTGCACAAATAGACAATGCAAATTATTTGCCTAGAAAGTAGATGTTATTCACAAGTATTATTACCAGTACATTTTAATATATATAAATTACCTCTCACGTTGTTTGACCGTGACCAACTCCGAAAATACTGAATCGATTTGAATTGTTTTGTCTAACTTTTGTAAGTTGGGTTTTTGTAAGGTTGGTACCACTGCCTTACGTATTCCTGCCACAATAGCGTCAGTGCTTGTCACTGTCATGTACCGGTTTACAGGCTGAGGTAGCCGGTAAACTTGTGCATGTGGCATTGAAATCTGGCCACAAGGATAGCAACGGACCATTAACATCTTTGGTGTTTATAGGCGATGGTTGCGTCTTTTCAGGAGTGTCATCGGCTTGTTTGCTAAAAAGTAACATAATAGATTTCGCGGAGTTTCAAGTTAATCAATTTGAATTAATGCATGCATGCAAAGAACCTACCCTCTTATCCTATAAATCACGTTATCGCAAAGCTGTGATGGCGACACGTTCAATTTTCATTCAACCGCGGTACAATCTCGGGATCACCAGAAGAATCATTGACCCGTACTATGTGCCGCACGTTTCCGCCAACCTTGACCTATACCGAAAACGCGTCTCGAGATATCGCCGTCGCAGTCGCTATGGAAATTGCGCAAGGTTACTCGACGCTGATTCATTGATAAGTGATATCGGAGCGATTCCACAGTTTACGTCACCGTACGGTTAACTAAGAATGAGCTATATCTATACATATAATAAAATCGTAGGAAAGTCAAAACTGTACACTGAATATTTTTTTAAAAGAATACTTGGGGCGTGATCTACAATCGATATCGAAGCCAAAAATATAATTTTTGTCTGTTTGTCTGTATGTATGTCCGGGGCAAACTCAAAAAGTACTGCATGGATTTACTTCAAATTTTGCATGAATATTACTATAATATCTGGTTGACCGAGCTTTGCTCGGGTTTTCACATATTTGAAACCGATCTTTTCTTGGACCTGGAACCTTGATAAATCGATTCCTTGACCCGAAAAACCCCTAAGTTGTGACCTTTATGAAAATCGTTGGAGCAGATTCCGAGATTCCAATTATATATATATATATATATATATATATATATATATATATATATATATATATATATATATATATATATATATATATATATATATATATATATATATATATATATATATATATATATATATATATATATATATATATATATATATATATATATATATATATATATATATATATATATATATATATACAAGAATTGCTCGTTTAAAGGTATTAGATATATACTATATTACTATATATATGATGATGAATATATATTCATTTCTTGCGCGGTAGGCAGAGTAAACCGAATATCTATAGACATTCCAGTTCACCACGATTCACCGATTTGTCTGTTGCGAGATGAGTGGTGATTCTCATCGTCGCATTTATCGACCTAATTGATACCTCGTGTTGGTCCGGGCTCCCTTTGAAGAATAGAACAACTGCCGTTCTGCCAGGCATGTCGACCAATTGGCTATACGTGTCACTACATTGGGACTACTAGGTGGTAGAATTCTGCAACGTCTCGCCGTGTATATGGTAACACCACCTTACCTATTCCTGCAGCAATAGCGTCAATGCTTGTCACTTAGCATTGTCGTGTTCCAGTTTGAAAATAAGGTTATCAGTAGACATGCAATTGGCAGTGTCATTCCGCGACGCCGGTAGTAACACATCTTTATTATCTTTAGTGTATATTGGCGATGGTTTCTCTGACCATCAGAAGAACCATCTGCTTATTTGCTATCTTGTGTTATAAAAGATATAAAAAAAATCAAGTAAATTCGTTTCTAGCGATAACGGGGTCCGAGGCGTTAAATGGTTATCCAAGGTACGGGAGTGGTAACATGCCACCCACCCGACTCCCAACTAATATTGGGATTTTACATTTTTGAGAAAAACCTCGATAAAACTCAACACTTTTCCCCGACCCAAAGATCGAACGCGGGGACTTATGATCTAAGCTGAATAAGCTGTCCCCTAGACCAGAAAATATATGGAATACCTTTTTGATCTAGGGGTTGAAACGGGCAATACGTAATTGTTTTTGTTGGCGATTCCTTTTTTAGGGTTCCGTGCCTAAAAGGCAAAACGGGACCGTATTACTAAGTCTCCGCTGTCTGTCTGTCCATCTGCCTGTCTGTCACCAGGCTGTATATCATAAATCGTGATAGCTACAAAGCTGAAATTTTCACTAATTATGTATTTCCATTGCCGCTATAATTAAAAATACAAAAAATAAAAAAATGAAAATATTTCAGTTATTCTCAAATGATACACTTAGCGATGAAAAGGGCATTTTTATTTATATAGATGAAGAAGATCTAATAATGTTATTCTACAAAAAATGCCTGTTCCCCATTAATACCATTGTTTGGCGATTATAAAGATTCACGTTTTATGACATAATTGGGTGAATCATGGCGAAATCATGGAATTCATACATCCTGATCTTAACAATGGTGGAACAATGGCGGATAACTTATGTTTCTGCTTTGTCCGCGAAGTTCACGTTACTGATAACTTACAATAAATTCAACATTACTCTTGGGAAATCGGTCTATTAGTACGAGTTAGTCTAGGCCTCTATGAAGAAAAAGACTGATTTGCCATTCTGTCTGGCCCTGGATAAAGTCCAGCCACGCGCTTTTTTTAACTTTCCCGCGTTAACGAGCTTTAAAATTATTCGGTTTATTTCGCTGAACAGGAGTAGAAATTGTATTAAGTATACCTTTTTTATATCATAAGATAGCATACAAGCAGATGGGTCTGCTGATGGAAATAGTTAACCATCGCCTATAGACACCAAAGATGTTAAAGGTGCGTTGCTATCTTTTGGCGGGGTCTAATGCCACATGCATAAGTTTATAGGCTACCTTACTCTCCAAACCGGAACACGTCACTAACAAGCACTAACGCTATTGCGGCAGAAATGGATAAGGCGGTGTTACTAGACCCCCCTCTATAGAAAGGGCTTATATTTGGTGGAGAGACTTAACAGTATGCGAGGTACGGTCCTATGGTAATCTGCCGCGCTCGAGTAAATACCAAAATCCCCTCTTGGGCTCCCCTACTATTTTATTCGTTCCCGTTTCTTGATTAAGGCGTTAAGGCTATATTTGTTAAGGCGCGCAGCACCTGTTGTAGGTTCACCCAAAATTAGTTGACAATACGACAATACACTAAAAAGTATTAAATAAAAATAACTACTTTAAAAAAACCGACTTCAAAAACTAAAAAATAATAAATATTTAATATTAATTAAATACTACCTATTATTTACATGTGCTATTTACTAATAGGTTTGAAGTCGCAAGTCGAAGCGGAGACTACTAAAAAATTGTAGGTACCTACATATAAATCTATGATACATTGATAAGACGTTAATAAATAAATAATAATAAATATTCACGGGACAAATTACACTTACTGATCTAACCCCAAAGTAAGCAAATTATTTGCTTGTAAATTGTGAAGTAATTCCGTAATTCATGAAATATTGTAAAAATACTTTGTTTGTTGAAATAGTGTTTCATATCAGATTGGCAAATGTTCATGCTTTGACTAGTGTTACGATCACTCGATTTTATATCAATGTCTGCCCACCGGTTTTAAAAATATATCGTAGACTTGTAAGTTGTAACGTCTACGCTTCAGTAAATGACATTCTCAAATGTACAAGGTATATAGTGAAAGGCATTTAACATTCGATATGAGCTAAGCCCTAGCAATATGCCTTAGGACTAATTCAGCTTAAAGTACTCGAAGAGCGTCATTGATTCGAGGAAACGATTTTCCTTGTATAATCTCGGATCAAGTATCGTTAACGGGTTGTTAACTTACCGATAAAGCCTTGTATTAAGATGAATTTTGTAGCTTATCTAGTTGGTCTTCGTTTGGTTATTCATAATTTGTCAACTTTCTCACAGTTATTCTGATTAACCTGTGCAGCTGTAGATTGTAAGGTATCTGATACGGTTCCCATGTCAGTGAAATTTATTAATAGATTTTAGATTTCTAAAAATGTTAATCTTCCTCTTAAAAGTTACCATGTTAAAGCGCTTTATAAACAGTATGTGAGGTAGATTCTTTCAGGATTTGTTGCATTTTGGTCCTGGCCTCTCTTGAAGAATAAACTATGCATTCCTGCCAAATAATTCGTAAGATGTCACTTTCATATTGACTTGGGTGAAACGTTGCAGGTCTCAACACCTACTTGTGATAGGAATAAAGGAAATGTAGAGCTGTTAAGAACTTAATACTATTAATGTTGCTTTAAACATAAATACCTTTATATTCTGTAAAAGTAAAGAAAATGAACCTTCAGGTCACAAGTATCTTACTAGTAGAGCGTACACAATTCAAGGCGATGCTTGGAGTCGCACAATAACAGGTAAAAAACTGCTTTAATAAAGACATTTAGATTCCCGTGTTGGTTCGGGCTCCCTCTGAAGAAAAGACCATCTGTTATTCGGTCAGGCAGTTTGTACAAGGCAAGCGGTTGGCTATACGTGTCACTACCATCGCGACTATTAGGTGGTAGGTTATTTTATAGGTTGGTAGGTTGAATACAAAAGTCGTGTGCTACTAATACAATGGGAAATGTGGTGGACAAGGTACAATTACACATAAGTAAGGAAACCCTAGCAACATAATTATGTTGCTAGGGTTTCCTTTAATTTCCAGGCCGGTGGTGAACAGCTGATTCCATTCCTCGCTCTTTATTTCGTTTTAGTTTAAGTATATGCTACAGTAGTCACATGTAAAACGCAGATTTTATGTTTTATGCATGCTTTTCGTTCAACGCTAGTGAACGATAACTGAAAGAATGTATGATCGTATTGGAAAAAACATTTGAGATATGGTTTTGTTGATATTAAAGTCTGCTTGCAGTTTAAAATATTTATTACTTCAGTGATAAATATAATCGCCACATATCTGACTGTATATTCAATTTTTGTGCAACGTAAAGGATTTTTCTTGATTTGTTGATACTCAGCAAAATTATTTAATTTTGTAAGTTTGACTCTAAATCGCATTTAATCAGCTTTCGACCTACGAGTATCGGGTTGATTTTTTTCAATATTTTATAGGGTAAGGTCCAGGGCCTGCCTACTCTGAATAAAAATATTGAAAAAATCTTGTTTAAATGCTAAGACTTTTCAACAAAATTTATGAAATGCTAAACAATTTGGTTTCATAAAGTGACTTAATACTGGTGTGGAATTACTAAATAAATTTAATTTTTGAGATTTTTTATCATGACGTCATGTTAATCAGGAAAACACTGTGACATTTTTGGCAGACTTGTGCTTTCACAATATTCATAATTCCCTTGACATAAATACACGTCTTTAATAATTTAAATTGCTATTTGATACCACTCATTCAATTTGATAACAGCACATCAAAATTGGCATCCCCAGGACCTACATTTTACATATTCACATTGTATATGTAAGGATCAATCTAAAAGATGGAGATACAATTTATTTTTGTAGACTTTACCTTAGAAATGGCGATTTCTGAATTTACACACGTCAGTGCAACACAAATATTACAAATTGTATGTTGTAGGTTCTTAGGTAATAAATTACAAAATATATGATATTGACTGACACCCATATACTCGTAAGTCGTAGTTATTAAGACGTGGTTGGCATACTAATTTTCACACAGTATAAACTAAAATAACTTATGATTTTACTCGAATACTTAGACCTCGTTCATAAGAGCAAAACTTTTTCGACGACAGATCCAACAGGCAATTAGAGCTGCCAAGTCGGTAAGCAGCACTAGCCGCAGTAACCTCAGTTGATATCGCTCTGTGGTACAGAGTGTGTGAGAGTGATACTGTGTGTGACTCGCATTTGATCGGTTTTCTTAATTATGTTAATGCTTGCAGTCTATAATTTTGAATGCAATAGGTACAGTAACTACTGATACCTACTTAAATGCGCTTGATCTTATTGAAACTAAATGAGGATTCGGATACTAGTCTACGCAAAACTGCACGCGTAGGGCGCGCAACATCACAGCTAAAAAATTCAAGTTATTTATGAGTTGAGAATTTCTCAGAGACTCTTTTTTAATAAATAAACTAAAAATATTTTAGTCGCCACTTTATAATAGCTACTGATTGAGACTGCAAGAAAATGTCGATGTAAAAATGGAAAAGAGCATGCTTTTTTAGTTCAAACACGTAGAAAGAAAGGCAATGACTAAGCCTGTATATCATAACCAGATTAATAGCGTCAATGTTTGTCATTTTTGTGTTCTTGTTTGGAGGGTAAGGTAGCCGGTAGACTTATGCATGTGGCAATGCTAACCCTCCACACGGATAGCAACATTTCATTAACATCTTTGGTGTCTATAAGCGACGGTTTCTCTTTCCTGTTTGCTATATATAAACGATGACCTAAAATAGCACATAGACTCTTTTTTATTTACTTTCAGATACATTTTATCCCGGAAAAATAGGTTGTTCCCGCGGGATTAACCAAAAATTTTTGTAATGCTTCGGGCCGCACGGTGCAGCTAGTAATAAATAAATTAAGATAATTTAGTACATTTTGGCTTCAGATAACATAGTCGTACCATTTTTATAGGTCACATCAGAGTGCTAAGTGTGAGTTTTTCTTTTCGTATTCGATCGTGAGCGGGTTTGGAGTTTACTAGGAATTTGTATGTGATTTGTACAGCGCCACCTAGTGGTAAACGTGAGAAACCAGTTTACCACTAGGTGGCGCTGTACAAATCACATACAAATTCCTAGTAAACTCGAAACGCGCTCACGATCGAACTCGAAAAGAAAAACTCACACTTAGCACTCAGTTCTGTCGGCAGTTGTGGACGCCTTTTCCGAAAGCACAATCGACGTTAAAGTTTTGTTCATGTGAACTGATTCTATAGGATCTTGTGCCTCATTCATACTTGGTTAGAACTTACAAACGTTGCCAAAAGTCCATTATTTTCAAAGTCCAAAAAAGGAAAGTCTACGTAGTCAAGCATTTCCTAGAATTCTTCTCATTTACTTGACAAATTAAATATTTTTTTAGTTATTACATGGTCACGGGATTAAAATTAGTATGCGACGTCAATTTGAACAGCATGACGTTACTCTAGATAAGTTAAGTCGTGTCTTAGCTTTTTCGTGTGATCGTAATGTGGAGGATGGAGGTCACAAGTTGCTCGTGTGACTTTGCAGTCCAGCCTACGCGGGCTAAAATGCGTCACTGCTGTCCATCGGTGACAGCTGTATTTTATGACGTGTTTTAAAATTATAAATTATTAATCAATAGATGACGGGTTTAATAAAAAGTTATAAACAGTATTATTTACTAATGAAAATTAAAATTTGAGTGAGGCTATTGAGGCATAGGTAGGATTGTTTAATCTTAAGTGTTTATTTTTTATTCGTGATTTCTTTCTTACCAGGCGTAGTAACTCATGCCTTTCCCGTGCCTAAAAGTCGTATTCATTTATTTATTAACTCTATTTTAACTTGTTTTAAATATTTTTATGTGGGACTATTGCAAGAGGTTTCCATGGCTTACACTAACACAAAGATGTAAGCTCAGGATATTATGCATTTTGTATTTCTTTAACTTTGCCAGTTTGTATTCCATATGACTTAAAACCAAGCCCCAGTTTGACTATCTCTATAGAAGACCATTCCGCTCCAATGTAAAAATTCTAATTGTTTTGCGTTTGTTAAGATACTAATTGTACTTTATTAGGATAATTTGTAATGCAGTTTGTGTTTTATAATTTTCTTCCTCCTTATTTCCAATCGACTTCCTTAAAAGCAGGAGTTTTTAAATTCGGCTCTATTTTTATAACCTTCCGCATTTTGTTTATTAGTATTTACATGTAACACAAAATTTGAACACATCATTACAAAATAAATTTATACAGAATTGGACGTTAAGCTCGTGGAATTAAAACTGCCATATCGCTTATGAGACTGTATTATTTTATTGTTTTGGTAGTATAAATTCTTCGTAAGTCAGTCATATACGACGGTGACTGACCTAACCTAACGAGTAGATAGGTCACTGACTTACCAAAACGCAGATTGATCCGAAAGCATTTCGAGATTTGCTGAAACTACATGGAGTCATTTGCTGAAACTACATGGAGTCATTATATTCATTTATCGTATACTAGCGACCTGCCCGCGGTTTCACCCGCGCAGCTTTTGTTCCCGTGGGAATATCGGAAGTTTATATACTTCGATACTACTAAAACCTTCCTCAAGAATCAATCTATCTATTAAAAAACCGCATCAAAATCCGTTGCGTAGTTATAAAGTTTTAAGCATACATAGAAACTTAGGGACATAGGGACAGATAGAGAAAGCGACTTTGTTTTATACCATGTAGTGATTATTGGACAAAGCTGCAGTGTCACATAATATATGTAAATAAAATTGTGCGTTAAAACTATTTACCCCCAATTCAAGAAGAACGGGAGTGTTAATACTAAAGTATTCAAAATTTCGAACAGTCTCTGAGGTTGTGCTAGACAGGAAAACCCAATTACATTTTTGCAATAGAGATCTGTGTTTTTCGATCATCATCTATATATATATAAAAATTAGGGATGGGCCGAAATTCGTTTTACATTCGGTTTAACCGAATTTCGGCAGCTTGAACCGAACTTCGACATTCGGCCGAAATTCGGTTTAAATGCCGAACATTCGGCACTAGAAAAAAGTATCTTCTTGCACTATTTTGCTTGAAATCTACGTAATTCAGCAGTTTTCGAGATTACCGCGTACAACCAAACAAACTAACAAGCTACAATTTTATAATATTAGTATAGATATATAGGATATCGTTAATGGGTTTTGCAACGCACGTGAATTAATGACGTAACAGCAAAGACTATTGAAAATTAAAATTTGAGTGAGGCTATTGAGGCATAGGTAGGATTGTTTAATCTTAAGTGTTTATTTTTTATTCGTGATTTCTTTCTTACCAGGCGTAGTAACTCATGCCTTTCCCGTGCCTAAAAGTCGTATTCATTTATTTATTAACTCTATTTTAACTTGTTTTAAATATTTTTATGTGGGACTATTGCAAGAGGTTTCCATGGCTTACACTAACACAAAGATGTAAGCTCAGGATATTATGCATTTTGTATTTCTTTAACTTTGCCAGTTTGTATTCCATATGACTTAAAACCAAGCCCCAGTTTGACTATCTCTATAGAAGACCATTCCGCTCCAATGTAAAAATTCTAATTGTTTTGCGTTTGTTAAGATACTAATTGTACTTTATTAGGATAATTTGTAATGCAGTTTGTGTTTTATAATTTTCTTCCTCCTTATTTCCAATCGACTTCCTTAAAAGCAGGAGTTTTTAAATTCGGCTCTATTTTTATAACCTTCCGCATTTTGTTTATTAGTATTTACATGTAACACAAAATTTGAACACATCATTACAAAATAAATTTATACAGAATTGGACGTTAAGCTCGTGGAATTAAAACTGCCATATCGCTTATGAGACTGTATTATTTTATTGTTTTGGTAGTATAAATTCTTCGTAAGTCAGTCATATACGACGGTGACTGACCTAACCTAACGAGTAGATAGGTCACTGACTTACCAAAACGCAGATTGATCCGAAAGCATTTCGAGATTTGCTGAAACTACATGGAGTCATTTGCTGAAACTACATGGAGTCATTATATTCATTTATCGTATACTAGCGACCTGCCCGCGGTTTCACCCGCGCAGCTTTTGTTCCCGTGGGAATATCGGAAGTTTATATACTTCGATACTACTAAAACCTTCCTCAAGAATCAATCTATCTATTAAAAAAACCGCATCAAAATCCGTTGCGTAGTTATAAAGTTTTAAGCATACATAGAAACTTAGGGACATAGGGACAGATAGAGAAAGCGACTTTGTTTTATACCATGTAGTGATTATTGGACAAAGCTGCAGTGTCACATAATATATGTAAATAAAATTGTGCGTTAAAACTATTTACCCCCAATTCAAGAAGAACGGGAGTGTTAATACTAAAGTATTCAAAATTTCGAACAGTCTCTGAGGTTGTGCTAGACAGGAAAACCCAATTACATTTTTGCAATAGAGATCTGTGTTTTTCGATCATCATCTATATATATATAAAAATTAGGGATGGGCCGAAATTCGTTTTACATTCGGTTTAACCGAATTTCGGCAGCTTGAACCGAACTTCGACATTCGGCCGAAATTCGGTTTAAATGCCGAACATTCGGCACTAGAAAAAAGTATCTTCTTGCACTATTTTGCTTGAAATCTACGTAATTCAGCAGTTTTCGAGATTACCGCGTACAACCAAACAAACTAACAAGCTACAATTTTATAATATTAGTATAGATATATAGGATATCGTTAATGGGTTTTGCAACGCACGTGAATTAATGACGTAACAGCAAAGACTATTTTCACAATGAGGTCAGCACGTCTGTATTCTCTTATCTCTTATCTGTATTTCTCTTCGCCTAATTTTTTCTTCACTTGTGTAACTTGCATAACATGTTCTGTGCCACGAAAATGTTTGTTTGTCAAGAGAAGAATTAAACAAATTTTCAAATCGGATAGCAGCCTCATCTTTTCGTCGATAATCTGCACGTTGTACAGTTATATATAATAATAATAAATAATAAATAAATATCATTGGACAAATTACACGAATTGATCTGGCCCCAAAGTAATCAAATTATATGCTTGTAGAATGGGTGCCAGTCAACGATACTAATACATATAAATACATATATAAATACTCTAATATATTTAATAAACACCCAAACCCAGAAATACAAGCATCTGTGATCATCACACAAATGCTTGTCCCTGCCGGGAATCGAACCCGGACCCCATTGATCGGCGTAGTCAGGTTCGCTAACTACTCGACCAACGGGGCGGCATATATGTATCAGGCTTCGGATTTTTCACTACATCGTTTTCATTTTCACAAAAAATACATGGTAGGATATCATCAGAATATTTTCTTTTCTTGGGAACAACTAAAAACGACATGACACTCACATTTGTTGTAACGAAAAATCGGAAATCGGAAAACGGTTGAAAAATAATAATTCCTTGCAATTGCTTAAAAAATTTCGGTTTAAACAATATGGTACCGGATTGCCCCATGGCAACATGCATTTATATCATCAGTAGGGCAATTTGAAGAGGATCACATAAATAAATTGAGGTGGAATAGTTTTCGGTACTCATGCGCCGATTCCTCCCGGACTAAATCTAAGTACATACATGTATAGATTAGGTACCGATTTGAATAATTCTTTCTGCGTTGGATAGCCTGTTTATCGAGGAAGGTTATAGGCTATATAACATCTTGCTACGACCAGTAGGAGCGGAGTAAATAAAGTCCGCGCGGACGAAGTCGCGGGCAACAGCTAGTTCATACTAAAATTATAAATGGGAAAGTGTATCTGTTTGTTTGTCCGTCTTTCACGGCAAAACGGGGCGACGAATTGACGTGATTTTTTAAGTGGAGATAGTTGAAGGGATGGAGAGTGACATAGGTTACTTTTTCTCTTACTTTACGCGAGCGAAGCCGCGGACAATATAATAGCTAATAGTAAATAGTAAAATAGCTAATAGTATATAGTAAAATAATAGTATAGTATATAGTAAAATAATATAAAATATAGCTAATAGTAAATAGTAAAATAATAGCTAATAGTAAATAGTAAAATAGCTAGTATAAAATAATTAAATTTTAAGCAAATTCGTAAAAAAGTCACGACGTGTCGCTTTTAAGAAAGCTCCCTAAAATTAAACCGAAGTTCGGCCGAAATTCGGCCGAATTTCTTATTTTCACCGAATGTTCGGCCGAAGTTCGAATTCGGTTCAAACCACATTCGGCCCATCACTAATAAAAATCAATTGCTGTTCGTTAGTCTCACTAAAACTCGAGAACGGCTGAAATGATTTGACTAATTTTGGTTTTGAATTAATTGTTGAAGTCCGGGGAAGGTATAAAAGGTGAGAAAATATAGACAAAAAATAAGAGTAGTTAAAAAGGTAGAACAACGTTTGCTGAGTCAGCTAGTAAATAAATAAAAATTATGTAAAAATATTCGTTGTCATCATTGTTCGTCATAACCTTCCTTTATTGTTTTCGCCGTAAAATTAGAACCAGTACATGTTAGTAATTGACACGCTTTCGTACCGTGCTATCTATAATTTCCTGTTACGGCATCGTAATACAAAATTTTGGCATTACGTTGGTGTGACGCGACAGTGACGTGAGGGCCTTGACGGATGAACCAGCAGCTATTGTGTGTCAGTACCTATAATTACGTCTAACCATATATGAAGGGCTGTTAGAAATCGATTAAATTTACAAAAACGTACAGATATTGTTAGCCTTTCTTTTAAAGTTTGGGCATTTTATATTGATACTAGCGACCTGCCCGCGGTTTCACCCGCGTAGCTTTTGTTCCCGTAAGAATATCGGAAAGGTTTATATACTGAAACTTTCATCAAGAATCAATCTATCTATTAAAAAAACCGCATCACAATCCGCTGCGTAGTTTTAAAGATTTAAGCATACATAGGGACAGACAGAGAAAGCGACTTTGTTTTATACTATGTAGTGAAGAGTATATAAATAAATAAAACTTATGCTTATGTGTAAATTCATAATAATATGCTGAATTACAGCATTTTTAAAAGATAGCAAGAAGCAGCTTGCTCTCTTATGGAAAGAGAAACTATCGCTTATAGACACCAAAGATGTTAATGTTGAGTTGCTATCAATGTGGTGCGATGGTAATGTCAAATACATAAGTCTATCGAGTATCTTACCTTCCAAATCGGAATACAACAATGACAAGCATTGATGTTATCGCGGCAGAAATAGGTAAGGCGGTGGTACCAGACTCGAGCGAGACAATACAAAACTCTACCACCTAGTAGCCATGATGGTAGTGACTCGCACAGACAATCGGACTCATTTTTTGACCTGCCTGGCAGAACGGCAGTTACCTATTCTTCAAAGGATAGGATAGGATTCTACTTTTTATCGTCGGCTCTGCATCTTAAAATATTCCAAACGTCACTAGTACCTACTTCTAATTTAGGCCCAACAGGTTTCGCCAATTAAAAATTTTTATTTTAGTTAATTACCTAAACAATTAAAATATATTCCTCAATTAATTGTTATATTTGAGGAAAATAATTCAAACGTACCTAATAAGATATTGTCAATTTACCAATTAACGATTGAACTCATACCAAGCTAATTTATGTCATGTGGGTTCAACAATAAAAATATATATTCGTAGATATATTTTGTAATTAACATCCATACTTATATCTATTATAAAATATGCGAAAGTAACTGTCTGTCGATTGTGATGAAATTTCATATAGCGACACTTTTAAGTCAAGGGATTAACATAGGTTACTTGTTTCCAATTTTTCATTTCTGATTCATTTCAAAATTGTCTCAATATCAACAGTAAGACCTCATATTGACCTCTGCTAGTAGTAATGCTGTCTCTGGTAAAAAAAAAATAAAGATTTGATTCTATTTTGAAGTTTATGTTAGCATAAATTTGTAGCTAAACTACTAAACTAACTTAAATATACTTTAGGTTAGTCAGTGGCATAGTGTGCTTTGACGGGGCTCCGTATAAAAAATTGTTTGGGGGCCTTATAAAAGGTAGAGATTTCTCACAAAAACAAAAAAAAATGTTTGCATAAAATTAAAAGAAATATTTATTCATCAATAACTACCTATCTGCCACTTTTTCCAAAATTTTTACAAGCAATTCAACTTAAATATATACTCTCCTTGTCCTTTATTTGAACAAAAACAGAAATTGCTTTTTTTGACTTTTGCCATAAGTGAAGTTTTTATTAATTTTTGCTTACGCACGTAGCAGGCCCCCGTAGCCCAGGGGCCCTGTATATTTGATACCGCAGATACGGTGGTAGCTACGCCCCTGAGGTTAGTAAACAAAAATATGAGATATTCTTTCTCTTCGGATGAAAGAGGCTAGCATCGCGTCACTAATAGGCACCAAATATCTTAATAGATCATTGCCATCTATATGGCGGAGATGGTAATGTACCTACGTTTGTACCTTAACTGGCTCTCATACCCTCCAAACTGGAAAACGAGAGTGCTTGTACAGAGGGTGCTGCATCACAAAATAGGTAAGATGGTAGCACGAAAATCAGGTGAAACGTTGCAGAATTCTACCACCTAATAAATCTAGTACCTACATTGTCTAGAACAAACACATACCCGTATGTACATATTAGACTAATTCGTATTCATTCGCAATTTCAACTACGCAGTTTCTATAATAATTAAGCATTTGAACTAAATTAATTAGTATAAAACATAAGAATGCTTTAATGGTGTATGGGTTATAACTTGGTCGTTAGGTTATCTTCGTAAAGGGTCTCAGACGATAGAGCGATGCGTTTGCCATTATCAGTTTCATGTGTGAATTTATTATTACACAATGTATTGCGTTCATTAATGTTAGGTATAGTTTACACGCTTGCTGAGGGTTGGTATACGTCCAGAAGCTCCAAGTCTAGCACAAACGCTTGGATGTCAATTACACGCTAGCGAGTATATTAGCGTGTTCCGGACAGGCAAGTTGTTCAGGCGACCATTGTGGACGCTGAATTTATGTTGGCTATTGCGTTTGATTTGACATATTTTTATTCAAGACTAGCTGTTGCCCACGACTACGGCCGCGCGGACTTTGTTTACTCCGCACAGCTCCTCCCCTGTAGGTGATAGCGTGATAATATGTAGCATTGACCCGACCTATTAGTAATATTCATGCAAATTTTGAAATAAATCCATGCAGTACTTTTTGAGTTTACCCCGGACATACATACAGACAAACAGAAAAAATTCTAAAAACTATATTTTTGGCTTTGATATTGATTGAAGATCACGCCCCAAGTATTTTTTAAAAAAAACATGCAATGTACAGTTTTGACTTTCCTTTATTATATGTATAGATATAAGCAAAATCAAAGGAAGCGAACAGTTTGGTAGAGAAGACGATGGATTTAAAAATCCATACAAACCTTAACAGCGCCACTAAACACTCGCCAACGTGTAAATACGTCGCAAGTGCTTGCCGCAAGTTTCTTTTGATCTGTGATCAAAAATCGACACTCGGTCAGATCAGTGATAAGCTTCCCCAAGCACACACAAGCGAATCCAAATACTCCCGTTCACATGCCTGTTTATGAACCACTGCCAAGTCGTCTTGTCGAACATTACATTTAAATAAAGTAATTATTCTTTGATATCCATAATCTATAATTTACTAGAGCAAAGAGTTCTGCAACGTCTCTCCCGGGTATGGACCCCCTGCTTTACTTCTTCCTTGGTAATAACGTTATTAATTGCCTATGTCTTTTTCTGGTTTTAAATTTAAAGTAACTGATAAACTTAATGTGGCAATCTACCTAATGCTGGTAAATTTATGCATGTGGCATTAGACCTCGCCACAAGATAGCAACGCACCATTAACATCTTTGGTGTCTATAGGCGATGGTTGACTCTTTCCATCAGGGGACCCATCTGCTTGTTTGCTACCTTATAATATAAAAAAAATATAAAAAAATACCTATTAACATCTTGGTGTATAGAAGTAGGTGATTGTTACTGCGCACGAGAGAATTATCTACTAGTTTGCTACCCTATGACACATCTGATTTAGTGGATCGTTCTAGGTCGTTTCAGAACTCTACCACCTAGTAGTCACGATGGTAGTAAGTAGTGACACGTTTAGCTAATCGTTCGCATATCGAGCGTTATTTACTTGCCTTATATCCTTTAATATAAAAAAAAAACGTTGTTGGCAAGGGTATAATTTAAGAGTTTCCTTACATTTTCTAAATGCGATTTATCTCAAATTCATCATTAATATACCTATTTGATGTCTATAGGCAAAGGCTATCTCTTAACATCTAGCGTTGTCACCATGACAGCACGAGAAAGATTCAGGATGATGGAAGAAAATTCCAAAACAGGAAAATACTTTTATCAGAGTAAGGCTAGGGATCTAACTGATGATTAATTTATTATGAAACATGTACGTAATATGAGCGAAGTGATTTATATGAGAAAAGCGTTAGTCATTCTGTCACATCCAAAATTTCGAACGTAGGATCTAAAAGCAATGACCTAGAGTTTTGCCGGGATGGAAAGTCCATCTGTATTATTCTGAGAAACAAGGCTTTTACAACGACGTATGCAATTCTTTGTTCAAAAAATATATTTATGATACGCTCGTAGACGGGACTACCCATTGCGTACTGTGCTAGAATGTCCGAGAATTTTAAATGAGATGCACTTCAAGATTCCGTTACATTACATTGTAGGTAATATATTGTGTAATATCACAGGCAAAATATAATTTGTCCGTATGCAAACTGCGGCGTAGGGTCTGATCGCAAAAATAACCAAGTTTTAAAAAATACCTTATTGCGAAACTAAAGTGTCTTCATTTTATGATAATATCAAACATGTCTTTTTAAATATCATAAGATGGCAAACAAACAAATGGCTTGCGGCGGGGTCTTAATGCATAAATTTACCTTATTCTCCAAATTGGAACACGACATTGACAAGTACTGACGCTATTGCGGCAAGAATAGGTAAGATGGTGGTACCAGACCCGGGCGAGACATTGCAGAATAATCACGATGGTAGTGTGGTGATTTACATTGCCAATCATTCGCTTCTTACAAACTGCCGACAGAACGGTTTATTCTTAAAAGGGGGGGGCAAACAAACGTCTAATATTAACATAATTCGAATTACTTGTTACATAAATAAGTAGGTAGCTGGGTTAAACTAGTACCCTACCCGACTTGTTGGGTTGATTTTAGGTGCCACAATTGAAAACAAAAACGCGTAGCATTTGACTAAGTTTCTAACTGATTTATGCATTGATGCAATTGAAGTCATCAACAATCTGTCTTCCGAAATTTATGTAAAATGTTTACATTTATAAAATATCGACAGCGTTTGTGTAACGAGTTACATTTATAAATTGACTCCGACATATTTAAAACTTTGCCGGTAGCCTTGATATGCACAGGAAAAAGGCAAAAAGGAAGATGTAGTGACAGACACTCCTCCGTAAATAAACACGAGTACAATTATTATAATCGAGTCGTTATATTACTTTTATTATACAGTTAATATAAATTCAAGCGAATTACCTACTAAAACATGTCAAACTTTCAGCAAATTACGTATTACAACAAAACTCACTTGTACTTCCAGTTCACGTATATTTTTAATTTTTTACTATTCACATCCAACCGGTTTCGCTTATTAAAGCATCATCAGGGATGTTTACAGGGATGTTTTATGTGCAAAACATCCCTGATGATGCTTTAATAAGCGAAACCGGTTGGATGTGAATAGTAAAAAATTAAAAATATACGTGAACTGGAAGTACAAGTGAGTTTTGTTGTAATACGTAATTTAAAATGCAGTTTCACCAAGTGCCGACGATGGAAACAATCCAAACTTTCAGCACCTCCCAGTCACAATACTTCAAAAAATCTATGAAGTTACAAGTAGGAACCGCACGTGAGTGATGACACTGACATAGATATATTTTGTGACAGTAGGCACTGTATCATTGAAACAAGTATTGACAAGTACCTATAATACTAAATTATTAAGTATCTTCACGCTCGTATCCCCGAAGAATTAGGCAGATGTACAACTAGTGCACCCGCGATTAGTTGAAGATACTTATGGCCAATTGAACCAACATTATTTTAGCTTTGGAAAGCCCTATGCAGTATGCTGTCACTTTTTGTTTTAAAAGAAAAGAAAGTGACAGCATGTGACTAAGGACTGTCCTAAGCTAAGACATGGTTGGTGCAATTAGGCATTAGTCCCACAATGTGATAGGTAGCAAGCCAAATGCCAACCGGGCACTTATCCAATCCCAGACAACGTTATTTTTATTAAAAAAACAGAAAAACATACTTTTTGAATTGGCCGACCCGGGAATCGAGTCCGAGACTTCATGTGGTCAACGCAGACACCAAACCACTTGACCACAGAGACAACCACACAGTTATTAGGACACAGTAACATTATAGTAATAATATCAGTTATTTTATTTATAGGATAGCAGCAAATAATTTCATTGACTTAAAATCAGTTCGTGTAATTTGTTCAGCGATATTAAACTATTTACTTATTTATTGATATGATAGGCTTAACCCCAGAAAAGTTTTTTTTATATCATAAGATAGCAAACAAGCAGATGGGTCAACCATCGCCTATAGACACCAAAGGTGTTAATGGTGCATTGCTATCTTGTGGCGAGGTCTAGTGCCACATGCATAAGTTTACCGGCTACCTTACCTCCAAACCAGAACACGCACCGTGACAAACACTGACGCTATTGCGGCAGGAATAGGTAAGGTGGTGGTACCAGACCCGGCAGAGTCTTGCATAGCCAATCGGTCGCCTTTTACGACATGTCTTTTCTTCAAAGGAGCCCGTAACCAACACGGGGAAAAAGTGTCTTTTAAATTATATGGCCAGTCTTAAAAAATAAAATCTTATTTAAATAATATATACAAAATTTTATTTTAATTGCCAGTAATACACAAGTATTGGTCATTTAAAATACACGTAACCCTTAAAATGTTGATTAATGGTCAGAGATTTAATCAGATATCGAGCTATTTGATGTAAAACATATATCTTTATACGATTACCTTGTTATATCCTTTTTCGCAGAATTGTGATAAGATGCTTGATAAAACGTCGCCAGCCTGATGTAACTGCACTCCTATTATGTGAAGGTCGCCTTCTGCGTAGTGAACTGCTACTTGGAACTCACAATTCAGATACAAATATAAGGAAAAACTGTAAAAATCTTTAAAAAACTAAAAATCTAGCCCAGTGTGTGCTGGGTTACTTGTAGTTTGTATCCATGAGTGACCCAACATCTGTGGGGACGCACGCACAATTCCATCGCTGTTGTCTACAAGCGACGGTAGTCTCTTCCCACTAGGTGAACCACGTGCTTGTTTGCTATCCTATTAAATAAATTAACAAAAAAAAGGAAAGAAAATGTGTGTTTATAAAAAAATAAAATAAAAGCATTTATGAATTTCCTCAAAATAACGCCTGAATCAATAAAATGTGTCATTTTACCACAAAGCAATATGGATAGCTTGCCCACCAGTGGCAGATCCAGAATATTTGTTTTAGGACTTGATTCAGCCAAGGGGGCTTGATTAAACTGAAAGTAGACTTTTCAATTTTTCAAGGTTTGAGAGGGCTTGATCCCTCTTCCCTAATCCCTATCCAGTACTGCTACGCATCCATTGGGAGACCATCTGCTTGTTGTTATGAAATATTAAAACCAATTCAGGGAGTATAAGTAACAATTTTTGCAGGTTTTGCTTTGCACCATTAGTTTGAGAAACCAATTGCCAGCGATGTGCTTCCAAACCGATACGACTTACGGGCTTTCAAGGAAAGAATTTTCGTTACACAAAGGCCTCAATTCACCTACACGATTCACCTACACGATAATTGCTTACCATCAGTAGAGCCTCCAGAGTGCTAAGTGTGAGTTTTTCTTTTCGCATTCGATCCTGAGCGCGTTTCGAGTTTACTAGGAATCTGTATGTGATATGTACAGCGCCACCTAGTGGTAAACTGGTTTCTCACGTTTACCACTAGGTGGCGCTGTACAAATAACATACAAATTCCTAGTAAACTCCAAACGCGCTCACGATCGAATGCGAAAAGAAAAACTCACACTTAGCACTCTGTTTATATGCTCCCTATACTATAAAAAACTCCCCGTTTCTAATTAGTCCGTTTTGAAGTATAGATCAACTGCCTTACTGCCGGGCATCTCGTAAATGGTGAAAAATGTCTTATATATATCACTGACATCTACTATGTGACTGCTTACTAGGAGTGCTGCAATGCCTGACCCAGGTTTTAGTACCACCATCTTAACCATTCCTACCGCAATAGCGGCGATGCTTGTCAACGCTATTGCAGCAGGAATAGCGAATGAAACCAGAAATGACTGATTAGGTGGTAAAGTGCTACAACGTCATGACCACGCTTTGTTGCTAACACTTTATCTATTCTTCCTGCAATAGCGTCTGTGTTTGATTGTTACTGTCGTGTTCTGGTTAGGAGTAAGGTAGCCGGTAAACTTACATTAGCATCTCTGGTGTCTATAGGCGATGGTTGTCTCTTTTCATCAAGATAACAAGCAGCTTATGTGATATTTCATGTTATGAAAAAATAAAAATAAAAACAAATATTGTAAATGTGAATTTGTGTGTACAAGCGTAGGTACAACATCAGATTACATTACAATATCAGAAGGATGTATATCACATTTACGTGGTGCACGTCCAGAGACGTCATAATATTTGGTTTATGAGTTATGCTTCACAAATAGACGCGTATAATTACAGCGTGAGTCACGTTACGCCAGCAATAGCGCATTGACGGCGGATAATAAATTCCAGAACAAAAATATGAACTTTATAAAAATAATCACAACGTGAGCTCTCCCATCAGATGTGTGAATCACTAGGTCAACCGCATTGTGCCGCCGAATATGGCGAATAGCGCAGCAGTATACCGAGGTTAAATGTTTAATTAAGAAGAAAACTTTTGACAAATAGTGTCATATAGCTTATATAATATTATGTTGTAACACAGATCGGTAACTCTTATATAATAGTAATCAACATTATGATTAATGTGGCGCCGCTGGTCCGTACCGCGGAAGGGTCATAGTGATGGAACCAGCGGGCCAGCTTCTTGTCAGCATGACGTCATTACTGTGGAGGTCGATGACGTCACACAAAGACAAGGAAGGGAAAAGGAAGATCTTCCCAGCCAGGCAAGGTTTACTGCCTGGGGACCGAAGTCCATTTGAGAAGCGTTGAAACTTGTATATAGTGTTACAAGATAAATAATTGTGATATCGCGATTCAGGATTTTATTTTGAATTTCATTTTTTCCATTTGTTATTGATTTTTGTCCATTTTTTATTAATTTTTCTTGTAGCGTTTGTGGTTGTTTGAGCCGCTACAATACTCTCCCCCAAGACCGAAGGTCGATCTAGTTGAGCCAGTGAAGCGTATGTGCCTTGAGTGCTCGAGTCTGCGGTGCATCGAGACGAGCCGAATAAGCGCGGTCCTCGGTGAGTCGGGACGAGTGCGCCTCCGCTGTGGTTCGCAATGAGTCGGAACGAGCGGGACAGAGTTGCTGCATGGAGATCCAGTGAACGTGTGCAGTTCGAAGTGGATTCCGGAAAGCGTAGATGAGGCGTAGCTTGTGAAGCTGGCTGATGCTGTTGGAAGCAGAGGGGAGTATATTAGAAGTCGCTGATGACCAGAAGGCTGATGCGTGTTGTTTTGCCGAGGGTCACCACTGTGGCATGTTGATAGCTGTTAGTGGTGATGATCACGTCGGGATAACCACTGTGGCGCCGCTGGTCCGTACCGCTGAAGGGTTATAGTAAGTACTGGAACCAGCTGGCCAGCTATTGTCAGTATGACGTCATTACTGTGGAGGTCGATGACGTCACACAAAGACAAGGAAGGGAAAAGGAAGATCTTCCCAGCCAGGCAAGGTTTACTGCCTGGGGACCGAAGTCCATTTGAGAAGCGTTGAAACTTGTATATAGTGTTACAAGATAAATAATTGTGATATCGCGATTCAGGATTTTATTTTGAATTTCATTTTTTCCATTTGTTATTGATTTTTGTCCATTTTTTATTAATTTTTCTTGTAGCGTTTGTGGTTGTTTGAGCCGCTACATTAAATTCTGATTATTTAATTTTTAAGAATAGATCTACTTGGCTAGACAAGCGTACCATGATCAGATCGATCGAGTACTCTCTGAAGATGGTGTCAAGAGTCTTCCTAACCGGTGTGTGAGTATGCAAAAGTAATGAATGTGGAAGAAGCAAGACACGCCTGCATGAATCGCCTGTTGGTCCCGGCCTCCTTTGAAGAATAGGCCAACTGCCGTTCTGCCAGGCAGGTCGTAAAAGCCGACCGATTGGCTATCGAGTCACAACCGTCGTGGCTACTAGGTGGTAGAGTTCTGCATTGTCTCGCCCGAGTCTGGTACCACCGCCTTGCCTATTCCTGCCGCAATAGCGTCAGTGCTTGTCGCTGTCGTGTTCCGGTTTGGAGGGTAAGGTAGCCGGTAAACTTATGCATGTGGCATTAAACCTCGCCACAAGATAGCAACGCACCATTAACATCTTTGGTGTCTATAGGCGATGGTTGACTCTTTCCATCGGAAGACCCATCTGCTTGTTTGCTATCTTATGATATTAAAAGAAAATCGTGATGTATGACACTCCGTTCTCTCTGCCTTCCCCACAAGGGATCTGGTGTGAAGATATCTTGTCGTTGTTGTAATATCTACATGCCGTAGTCAGGTACCTCGTAAAAGGCGAGAGAAGGCTGATACATGATACTAACATCGTGATTCCTAACCCGTTGGTAGAGTTCTGCAACGCCTCGTTCATGTTTGATACCACCATATTACCTTTTCCTGCCGTAATAGCATTAGTGCTTGTCACTGCCATGTTTCGGTTTGGAGGGCAAAGTCGCCGGTAGACTTAAGAATGTGACATATCAGCGTGATGGTAATGATACATGCATAAGTTTACTGACTACCGCACCCTCTAAACCGGAATATGACAGTGAGAAGCATTGACGCTATTGCGGCAGGATTAGGTAAGACGTTAGTACCAAACCGGGCGGGAGCTTTCGGAATTCTACCATCTTGTAGTCACGTTATTAGTGACACGTATAGCCAATCTTTCGCCTGTAAAGACTTATACGAACTGCCTGGCAGGATAGCCGATGCCTGGAAAAAACACGGAGTAATTAAATTGTCAGTGAAATAACGTTACCTTTAAAAATGTTCAAAAATAGTTTATGTGTGTTCTATCGACTATATAACGGAGTGTTCTGCTGAGCTATGTAATTTAGTGCCGGCATCCACGTTGCGCCATCGCACTATACGTCGTAGTGAGAGATTTCATCCACACCATAATGACGATTGGTCATCCACGCCTTTTCTATATTATAAAATAGCAAACAAGCAGATGGGTCTCCCGTTAGAAAGAGTCAACTATCGCCTATAGACACCAAAAATGTAAATGGTGCGTTGCTATCTTGTGGCGAGGTCTAATACATGCGTATGTTTACCGTCTACCTTATCCTCCAAACCAGAACACGACAGTGACAAGCACTGACGCTATTGCTGCAAGATAAGGTAAGCAATGGTACCAAACCCGGGCGCGACAATGCAGAACTCTATCACCTAGTAGCCACGATGTTAGTGACTCGTGTAGCCAATCGGTTGCCTTTTACGACCTGCCTGACAGAACAACAGTTGGCCTATTCTTCAAAGAAGCCCGGGACCACTACGGGGGGCCTATTGAATTTGCTCGTACGTTCTTTATACTAAAAGTTAAACTCTGGAACAGCCTATCTCCCACGATTTTCCCAGTAGCTTTGATATTGGAATTCATAAGAGGAAAGCCAATAAAATTGTCACAAACCTGCATAGTAATGGCAAGAATCCTTTTGTGCTGCAAACAACCATGGGCAGTGGTGACCTCTGTCCATCAGGTGGCCCACTTACCACCTATCTACAGTTATTAGTATGTCTGTAAATACTATATAAAAGCGATACTATTTGAGAGATGTAATTTATAGAAGGTTCCTTATTACCGGTTCGGATGGCTGGTTACAAAAACCTTCGAATTTGTTACAAGTCCAAACTAGGTTATAATCACATTGTACTTTAATTTCACTACAAATATAAACATATAGTTTTAGATTAATCGACCGGTTTCGTAAAGGACGTAATTACGTCTTGAAGATGCTTTAAAAAGCGAAACCGGTCGATTAATCTAAAATTATATGTTTATATTTGTAGTGAAATTAAAGTACAAGTGATTATAACCTAGTTTGGACTTGTAACAATGGAATTTCACCAAGTGCCGACGATTGAAAGTGTAAAACCTTCGAATTTGCACTTTTCACATTTTTGAGTTTTTACATGTAGGCGCGCGGGTTCACAGAAGTGACTACTACAAAAAACTAATACTGCCGCCTTAGGCACAGAATACTGGACACTAACAGAAGTTAATGTACATACAAGTAATGGTTCGGAACAAACTGTCGCGAACCATTCCGAGATATCGCGTCCATGAGAGGTGTCTTTGTGTGTGCTGCTCAAATATTACTTGAGTGTGACTTATGTTAGTCTCCAGTATTCTGGTGCCTTAGGCCCAGGCCTGCTCGGCCTATAGGGAAATTTGCCCTTGATTACAAAGTGCCCATACGACTTAAGTATAATAAAATATTTATTTACAAACACTTTCTACAGCTGAGAGCACTAAACAAATAGGAACATAAGTGAATTTATATAAAAAGCACGCTCGAGCAACGCACACATAGACGCATCTCACGGACGCGTTATCTCGGTATGGTTGGGAATAGAGTGCCACCGCTTGAGACACGCGTCAGTGAAATTTGTGTAGAAAATTTGTAATAGGTATATATAACAATAACATTAAAATATTTTAGTTATTACTGGTTTATAGTTCTTCTTACCGATCTTCCTGTTTCATTCTTTTTTTATTATTATCGATAGATAAGCGCTTGACCTCGATCTCGCCTGATGTTAAGCTAAGGTGAGGCCTAAGATGGAACGCGCTTCTCTAGAAGGTACCCGTTCACTCTTCTCTTGAAGATCCCCAGGTTGTCCTCGTCGGGGAACACAGACTCAGGAAGCATGTTCCAGTCCCTTGCGGTTCGAATGAAGAATGTCGAGTCGAACCGCTTTGTTCGGGTACGTGGAACGTCCACCATATGGCGATGTCTAGAATCTGTGCGCCTCGACGATCGATAGAAAAACGGGGATGGCGGAATTAAGTCGTCTAATTCCGCAGCGCACTCACCGAACAAACACCTAGATATTCCACTTCGAGTTCCACTACCAGTTTTTTGTACATAAGCCAAAATTTATAACCCTAGCGCGACCGCCAAACGTAGGTATGGAAAGTGAAGTGAGATTGACTTCTGAGTGCTAAGTGTGAGTTTTTCTTTTCGCATTCGATCGTGAGCGCGTTTGGAGTTTACTAGGAATTTGTATGTGATTTGTACAGCGCCACCTAGTGGTAAACGTGAGAAACCAGTTTAAAAGTAGGTGGCGCTGTACAAATCACATACAAATTCCTAGTAAACTCCAAACGCGCTCACGATCGAATGCGAAAAGAAAAACTCACACTTAGCACTCTGAATCTAATTTGTTTTGTGCTGAGAGACTGATGCACTGCATCAGTTTTCCTTATGACAGTTATGCTATATCTACCTACCTATCTCGCTTATGCATATTACAGACAATTTTTATGTGTTTATGGAAATCCGAATAATTAGAGGGAAACGGAATTATTTAAGTTTATTTTGTAACTTATTTTTAGGGTTCCGTACCTCAAATGGAAAAAACGGAATCTCGATGTGATCACATTGTTGTCCGTCAGACAAGACCCGTTATTTCGGGAACGTGTGGAGGTATCTATGTAAATTTAAAACCATGTAATGAGGCTTACAGTATTTTAAAGTTTAGAAAAAATCAAATTTTTAAGTTACCATAAAAAAATACGGCCGTTTGTGCCGCAAAAAAATATAGGAACCTACCTAGGTACATATATTTCGACATTCTCAAGGAAATAAAATTATCGCCTCTGTGGTGTAGGGGTCCGGTGTCGGAGTTGACCACATGAGGTCCCGGATTCGATTCCTGGACCGGGCAATTTAAAAATGTGTTTTTTCAGTTTTCTGACAAAAACAACATTGCCCGGAATTGGAAAGTGCCCGGTTGGCGATAGGCTTGCCACCTATCACATTGCGAGACCAAGTACCTTCGGCTAATCGTGGGTGCACTTGTTGTAACTCTGCCTACCCTTTTCGGGGATACGGACGTGAAGATATTTAATAAAATTTATATGATACTTTACGTAGACCTAGAACTATAAAATTTGTGAAACTATCGCCATATAAAAAACTATACATTTGTAATTAAATCATAAATTATATAGTCTATAACAATTAGTCTTGGCACATTGGTTTTGGAAACTTAATGTCGGGAAAACTCAGAAAAAATACTCTCAGAGACTTGATTCCTGAACTTTTTATAATTATATAGGTACTTAGAAACTTGTACGAAACCCTTGGTGGGCGAGTCCGACACCTCACTTGTCTGGTTTTTGCTTCTTATGCAGGGGCCGCACTTGCATCTATCGTCACAAAGCTTCGTGCAATGACACGATAAATGTAGAGGTCACATCTGCATTTATCGAGCCATTGCACGAAGCTTTGTGACGATAGACGCAGTGCGGCTAGGGCATTATTGGCATGATGTTTTAATAAATGATAGGTAACGACTGCTTGTAAGTTATTTCGCCATCTAGAGCCGCTATATTACAATATACTGCGGCTTATAATGGTTCAGTTTAGTCTGTCTAGATGTCACTTATAATAAAATATATTACAGCTGGTGACTAATGTTGCCATTCTTAATTCTTTGTTACCTATATCAAATCAATTTATAGAAATAAATCTTTACATATTACCCAGCTTTTATTATTTATATTTTTATTTAGATATGGGATGTTTGTGTGTAAAATATATTAATTCTAAAAGATTTAATTAGGACCTAATACAGGGAATTAAAGTTTAAAATAGATATAAAATAGCAACATTAATTTTGGGCATTTGAGTGCTTGCTTACACGTCAAAAGATTTGTAATTTTTATAAATTACGATTTCCGATAAATATTTATAAGAAAGTATATTGAAAATAATATTAAAAACAAAAGAACACAATAGTGGTTGGAATTAAAATAAAATTGAATGTATCTTTAAAAGATAAACGTGTACAACTGCTTATAACTTTTAGCACCTAATGTTTTATTAGACTAGTCATATAAAAATGGGTATGAATTCATTTTAATACCTTCGTATTAATTATTTTGTGATTTGTTTTACATAAAAATGTTTAAAATTTCCAGGTGGCTTATTTAGTTATTTTAGAGGGTTACTGGGTGCACGAGAAATGAGAATTTTAATTCTCGGTTTAGACGGCGCCGGAAAAACAACAATATTGTACAAATTGCAAGTAGGCGAAGTGGTTACTACTATTCCAACTATAGGTTTTAATGTGGAACAAGTTACATACAAAAATCTTAAGTTTCAAGTATGGGATCTTGGTGGACAAACTAGTATAAGGTAATTTGAGGTTATCATACGTTCTCATATCTTAGAAACTAAGTCATGAGTGATTTTAACTTATACAGAGATGTTGTAAAGATACACCTGTATAAATTTGGATTTTAAAAGAAAAGATTACATTCCTCAAGGTTTGATCAGTCTTATGGTCTATGCACATAAATAGTGATAATACACTTAAAGCTTAATGTTACAGATTGTGTAACTGCATAGTTTTAGAATAAATTTATGATAAAAATAAGGATTGGCATTAGAAATGGGCCGCACGATTTTTGGATTTCTGAGTGGTGGGTTGGATAGGGGTTGGCTTCCCCTTTCTAATGATACTTTTTTTAATACCAATTTTTCTGAACTAGTACATGAATTACCTGTGTAGTTTAGGTTAGAACTAGAAATATTTATAAAACGTGTAAAAGGCAACCCAAACTGGGGGGCGATGAGGGAGGAGCCCCCTCCACTCGGGGGACCGGGGGGCGAAGCCCCCGCCACTTAAAAAATACCGCATACATTTTGAGGTTAGGCTTGGCTAGTTTTTGGCCTATAACTTTTTTATAAACATTTCCATAGGGCGGGAGTTTTACTGGAAGGGAGTAGACCCCGACCCCTTCCCGCCTTCCCCCCTCAATCCCAAATTTGTGCAGCCCATTTCTAATGCAATCCCAAAATAAGGTCTTATTTCCTAGGATAGCAAATCAAGCAAATGGTTCTCCTATGGAAACAGAACTATCACCTATAGAACTAAAAATATTAATGGTGCATTGTTACCTTCGCAACAGGGTTGGAATGCATAATTTTATCACCTACTTTACCCTCCGAACTGGAAAGTGGCAACCGCATGCATTAATTCTTACTGTGGTAAGAATATATAAGGTAGCCGTACGAAACCCCATCTAGAAGTTGCAAAACTTTACTCCCTATATAGTGTGTCTCGCTATTTAAAAGATGCCTAGCAGTAAAGATGTTGATCTATTTTTGAAGAAGGAAGCTAGATTAACGTATATTTTCTTCAGGAGTAAGCAAACTGAATCAAAACTTGTCTGACATTTCTGTTCACCACAATAAAATCAGTTGACTGGTAAGATAGGAGGTACATACTGTTGCCAAGTTTGCTTTACATAACCAAATTAAATCAAATAAAGAATTGCCTGAAATAGGGTTACAAAATCTAATATATAATGTTATTGCACTATTTTATTTCGCTAGATAGAATGTAAATCCGTTATTTTAAATATTTTAATTTATACTAAAAATTAAATATTGTATTATATAGTTAAAGTACAAACAATAAATTGAAAGATGTTGTTGAATGTGATGTCATAAAATAATACCATCCAATATTTATAAATAAAAATCTTTTCAATCACCAATTGCCTTTTTACAGTTTTATAATCCTATTCAGCTAAGTATTAATTAGTACCTGGGTTTAAGAAACTTTATTCTCATAAGAATTTACAATTCACTTATATGAGAAATACTTACAATCTAATTAAAGTAACAATAAATTGTCTTGACGAGCATACGAGTCATCAAATAATTCAGTTTTGCTAATAGATAATTATATAAGTTAGGGCTTAGAACAAAATGTGAAATAATTCATGTTTCAAAAATAAATGTAGGTAGTTTTGTAATCATTTCAAGTTCAAGACGATTCAATTGTGCGGCAAAAGATACACAGATCTACAGTTGCTAGTTATGTTATGATTCGACGGGTAATATATATATATATATATATATATATATATATATATATATATATATATATATATATATATATATATATATATATATATATATATATATATATATATATATATATATACATATACATATACACATACATATATATATATATATATATACACATACATACATATATATATATATACACATACATACACACATATATACATACATACATACCTAATTATAATATTAACCCAAGACAACAGCTTACATTATTTCTGTGACACAGAACTGTTGATATACATTTCTCATCCTTTCGGCATTTGTACATATGAATTTTTATTTGAATGTATTTATAGTTTCGTTTAACGATTCATAAGAGAAAGGTGTGTGACTTGCAATATTTTTTATTACAGACCATATTGGCGATGTTACTATGGAAATACAGATGCAATAATATATGTAGTAGATTCAGCAGACAGAGATCGAATAGGAATATCAAAAGATGAGTTAGTGCATATGTTAAGGGTGAGTTATTAAAATGTTATATACTGAGAAAATAAATATTACACAGTTAGCCTGAATGGGTAGATAGTAGAAAAGTAGTAAGTAGGTAATGCTGTGGAAAAAATTTAGAAAAATTTCAAAACCATCTATGTAAATTATACTAACTTGGTTGTGTTTATTTTTCATCTTTTTAATGCTTAACAACATAAAGACGTAACCTTTATATGCCCCCAAATTTTAACAATAATAACATTGCATTTTTAAATTAAAATAATACTCTAATCTCTCAAAATTACAAATGGTAAATGTACTAATGGTAAGCCCACTAACAACAGCTCGCTGCACAATTGTCAAAAAACATTGAAGTTTATGAATAATAAAACCATTTTGACTCTGATATTTTTTAATTATATTTATACTTAACTTCGATGATATGGTGATCCGGAAATGGCAAACCACCAATAATACAGTAGCTGGCTGATACATGCAAGCAAAGCAGCTGCTTTGGTTTGTACGCCTTAGTATTGCAGAGTAAACGAGACACTTTATAGAAAAACCTAAACTTGTGATAGAGAGAGATATATGTTTGTGTGTATCAGTTGAGCATGGACAGAGTGGAAGATGCAGCTATGATAAAACATTGTTCATAAAACATCGCTCATGAAGAACGATATATTGTTGATGTTTGGAATTTTAATATTGGTGTTAAAACATTGATATTTATGAACGATATATCGATGTTTAAAAAAAATCTATCTATTGTTTGCATCCCTATTTGAGTATGATCTATTTAGGCGTCCAAACATGTGTTTAAAATTTTGTAAGTGTTGTATATATGTTTATCCGCCAATTTTTCAGACTAAAAGCCATATTGAGATTATTATTCTTGATTTAAATTGGGTATATTCCAACTTAGGGAACAGTTCAAGTTTGATTAAAATCAGTTCAGTAGTTTTTGAGATATGGGTATAATTAACAAAAATTTGTATTTGGTTTAAATTTTTAATTACTTTTATCACATTATATTTTTTCATTCATTCAGGAAGAAGAACTTGCAAATGCCATCCTAGTGGTTCTTGCAAACAAGCAAGACATGGCAGGCTGCCTCACAGTAGCAGAAGTACACCAGGCATTGGGACTGGATGCATTACGTGACCGCACATTTCAAATATTCCGTACATCGGCTGTGCGAGGGGAAGGCTTGGACCATGCCATGGATTGGCTTTCTAATGCACTCACAGCTAGGAAATAGCACCCAAGGTAATTATAAACAAGACCCTGTTTCATTGACTAGTAACTCTTTCATAGAAGCCTTACAATTTTGAAAAGTGCAATAAATTAATGATGTCTTTATTGCATGTAGAGTTTTGTAGGATCTAGCCCATAATTATTGATACTACAGCCTTTCTTGAACTTAGCACAATAGTATAGTATACAGGGTGTAAGGACGGTTTGTCGAAATTTGAAACCATAGCTTTGGACCATGATTCAGACTCAGAAGCTGTTTAAAATTTGTGTGGGTTTTTTTAATTTTTCGATGGCGACTGCAAAATAACAAAATCATGGAAGCTTGCAGGCTGTACCTAAAAAAGGCAGTCGTGCCGACCCCTCTAACTATAGGCCAATTTCAGTCACGTCCATACTCTGCTAGACTATGGAGCATGTACTGAACAGCAGGCTAATGGCACATCTAGAAGCAAACGATTTACTCAGTGACCGTCAATACGCGTTTCGCCGAAATCAATCCACTGGGGATCTTCTAGCATATGCCACCTACATCTGGAGCGTGGCCATCGAGAAGCATGGTGAAACACTAGCTGTTTCCCTTGATTTTTCGAAGGCCTTTCACTGGGTCTGGCATGATAGTCTTATTGACAAGCTTCCATCGTATGGTCTATTATTACTACTAGAAAATCTTTTCCTAGTGGCCGGTCGATTAAAGTAGTCAACGGCTACTTGTCCAACCAAATGGCTGTTAATGCCGGAGTCCCTTAGAGATCAGTTCTCTCTGCAACTCTATTTCTGCTACATATTAACGGTCTGCTGAAGCCCGGTATCTATGGGTACGCAGACGATGGCACTGTTGTGGAGCGATACGCATCCAGGGCGCGAGCCAGTACGGTACTGATCTAGTCTCTCAGAGAGCCGATGTCAATCTGGTCAAGATTAATGCGGCTAAGATCCAGGCGTATCTATTCTCCACTAAACGGAGTCCATTCAAGTCTCCGTCTTCTCAGGGTGTGTCTGTGCTGCTAACTCACCACTTCGAGCTCCTTGATACCTTAACCTCTACTCTCAAATTTGGTTTGTACTGGCGTAGTTATAAAGTAGTTATGTTTTGACATTGATAAGTGTAACCGAGCTTACCTATGTCGAATAAATGCTATTTGATTTAACATTGAATCGAAAGCCCAAGTTGCCTCAAAAGAGCTTGGTATTCTGGCAAAGGTGAGACATTAATTCAGCCCGGGACAGTTGCTCAACCTTTACCAAGAACAAGTCCGTTCATGCATAGAAAACTGCTCTTGCCTCTGGGATGGATCCGCCAAATACTAGCTGGAGACGCTTGATGCAATAGAGAGACATACTAAGAGGCTCATAAACGACAATGATCTGGTAGGCAAAAAACTCCAGAACCTTGCTCACTGCCGTAGAATGGCTATTGGTCTTTTGTCGGATACACTTTAGAGATTGCGCTGTGGAATTACATGACTTAATTCCGTCGTCCCCGTTTTTCTATCGTCCGTCGAGGCGCACAGATTCTAGGCATCGCTAAATGGTGGATGTTCCACGTACCCAGACAAGCGGATCGACTTGACATTCTTGACCAGAACCACAAGGAACTGAAATATGCTTCCTGAGTCTGTGTTACCCAACGAGTAAAACGTGGGCGTCTCCAAGAGAATAGGTACAGGTGGACAAGTACCTTCTAGGAAAGCACATTCTATCTTAAGCCACATCTTAGGTTACCATAAGATCGTGGTCAAGCACTTCCCTATTGATACTGAAAAAAAAAGTTTCACACAGGACAGCCAACAGCAAGCATCGAACCCTTGGTCTCAAGGGAGGGCGAAGTATCACTTACCAGATGGAAAAAGAGAAAGAAAGAAAAGATAGATGAATATCATGTGTATTTTTCTTTTTACAACCTCAGTGAAAACATAGCAACTTATAAAATGGCAATAGGAACTTTTATGATTAGTAATCGCTACCCATTCATACAGACTTTAGGGGATACATGAGTTAATACTTAAATAAAAAGAATGTTAAAACTACTCACGTAACATCATACTTTATGAACACTTAACTAAGACATTTCATTAGAGGTTCATATTAATTTAAACTTCATATTAATTTAAATAATTTTAACAACAAACACCATCCTACATCCTTTGAGAAACGAGAAGCACTAACTTGCAATACATAAACCACCTAGGGATTTGTTCGGAGATTATTAGTTTGCTTGTTGTAAATGCAAATCAAATGTACTCAAATTACAAATAAATCCACCTCCATGTCATCACTACAATATAGTTCCAATGCGTAATTAATAATTTCTGATTGAAGTGAGTCAATTACGAAATCATATTTTATGTTGAATTGGACTTTTTTTTGTTTAATATATATGTATATTACCATTTTTTTTGAGTTTTAAATGGATAGCGTCGCTTTACATGTCGCGACTATTTTCCTTGACTTAGCGGTTTTTATTATTATTATGATGTTAAAAAGGCACCATGACCCCATATAAGTTAAAATTTTCACAAAAAAAACTAGTATACTGTAATTATTAGATTAAATTACCAGAGCGAAGGCTCACGTGTTGACCATTTTAGATGAAAGGGCATATCACAGAGTAGATTCGTCAGATAACCAAAAAAAATGACACAGTGTAAATTTCTAATATAAAGGATACTTCGAAATTTTTTCTATGGCAATAAATATAAGGCAGATGCAAATGTATTCAGCCCACTATGTTTCGTTTTGCATTTATTTGTTATATTCAAGAATCTATGTTAAAGGAAAAAAATTGTAACTTACGAAAAATTTTTATGTTAATGTTATGAATTATCGATATAATTTTCGGGAGGGAAGAAAAAATGTTTATATGAATTAACAATTTGATAGTAGGGAACGCGAAATATACGTGTTACACAATCTTTCGCCTTCTACAAACTGCCTGGCAGAATGAGAGAGCATTATTTCTTCAAAGGAATCCAGACCAACACGATATAATGTGAGAATAGCTACATTAACAACACTTTTTCCCTTTTCAGACTAATGCATTTGAAAAATAGTATGAAGTGCATCGTGTGCGTATCGAGAGTTATATTCAAGTCTACGCCACTAGTTTTAGTACGTGTCGCCATCTATATCAGTAAGGGTAATGTCAGACCATTCCAAAGTTATACCACCAAACTTCATTAATCTTATGTTATAAGAGTATAGAGAAATAATAATAATAATATTCTTTATTGTACAACATGAGGATTAAAGTAATATTACAATCTAAAGTAAATAATCTCATACAAAAGGCGGTCTTATCGCGGAAAAGCGACTTCTTCCAGACAACCACATTACAAGTAATTAAAAAAACACGACTAGGACAAGGTACAACTTTTAAATATATAAATTACACGACAAAGACATCACAAAGCTAAATTAACACTTAAAATAATTAGGGGGAAAAAATGAACAATATTTTATACACTACAGTGAATATTTATCTTGTTAGGAACTACATGATTTGAAATTAAAAAAAAGTATGTCCGAACACACATTAATGTGTTTTTAATTTGAAATACATAATGTTAAACTTTATGTCTGCTGCCTTGCAAGGTAGGTAAAGACAATACAATGTTCTTTTAAAAAATTTAGAAACTCATAGAATGATTTGCGATTTAAGCCAATGACTAGTCAATACCCTTGATGATAGACGAGGTAACACATGATAGCACAAGATAAGTTTGTAAAACTACCTACCTACTTAATAATCATTACCAACTTTATGAGGCATTTTGACAAATATGAAATCATCTTGCTTATGAAATCATGTTAATGTAAATAAAACCACGTGTGTATAAACAATAATTAGCGAGTATTTGGTGACTTTGGCTATGCAGTTGATGGGGCTCGGGGCTGATTCCCGATAGGGACAAAAATGTTGTGTGATGGGCATTGGCATTTGGATTTCTGGGTTCAGGTGTTTTTTAAATACATGCATTTATTGATATCAGTATTATTGACTAACACCCGTATCACAAACAATTTGCTTACTTTGGGGTTAGATCAATTTAGGTAATTTGTCTAGAAACATTTATATTTATTATTATTATTTAACAAATCAAAGTTATTCTATGAGTGTAAGTCAACTTTCATATACAAATAAAGCCAGAAATTCTTGTGTATTATTTAATATACATGTACTTAGTTAGTTTTTCGAAATCTCCAGTGATTTCAATAAAAATTGTAAATTGGCGTTTCTTAGATCATTGATTCAGTTCATCACACTCATTGTGTAAAAATATTATTATAACACATTACTGTTAGATTTAATTAACACATCATCATATTAATAAAGTTAAAACGTAATAAGAATGTGGCGCCCTCATGTTGTTTTTGGATTCACATGAATATAAATCATTTAAGTAGTGCGAGTGAGTGGGTGTTTGTAGAGTGATTAAAAAATTGTAACAAAAATGACGACTATTGGCATAAATTTAAATTATAATCGCACAGTTAGGTTAATTATTTTATATTTATACATATAATAAAGAAAGGTTTTCCAGTTTTGGGGCAACTGGTCGTGTGCCCTATTTGTCGATAAGTTGGCCATTTTATGAGATTTTTGTTAGTAACTTATTGAATTTCTGCCTATTTATTCGAAGATATCGGTGTGACGGTGTTTTTTAAATATATTTTTAGAGCTAAGTAATGACACCAAAGATGCCAATATCTCATGTTCGTGGCTCACCACTAATGCCTGGTTTCTATAAGCGATGATCCATCATTCATAGCATAACTATTTGTAACCAATTTAATAATAATGAGGTGTACCAAGAGTTGTTTGGATGTTTGGTAATTATAAATGTATACAAACAGTTTTAGATTATACCTCGTAGATAATGATACTACTCGTAACTAAACGAATTGTTTTACTGATATAGAAACCGGGCATAAGTGGTCACAATGGTAGTGATCCATTTGGCCTTTGCTTGCTTCAGTGTTATGGCATAAAGTGAAAAATTGTAAATGGTAAAGGTAAAAATTTGAGAAATGTTGGACTTTAAAAAGTATTTTCACACTGTTTCCCTTGCAAGGTATCTATCAATAGATTTGTGTCGAACTTCAATAGATTTTTCGGTTCACTAAGATTCACCGGTTTGTTAGTTGGAGACTTTCCAATCTCTTTACTGAAATTTTATTGTTTACCGCAAGTTTCATGCGATAATTGTAAACACAGCTCTACATTATTCATTCGAGGCAGGAGGATTTAATCACGGATTAAATGGATCCGTCTTTCAAGACAATTTCTTAGTTTGTCAATGTAGCTTATATTTACACACAAAATACTGAGTTATACTACTTACAGATGAAATAAATTATATCAAGGGTAATTTTTAAACCTTGTCATCTCATTCGTACAATATGGTATATTTCTATTTTTGACGATGTAATATATCTACAAATGTATGACATTTTTGACAATGTTAAGAGCGTTTGCTCATATCCGCGGCGACACGTTTCCTTCCCAATGGCATGTCTATTAGTATTTATGTGGTCTATGGTTTTAGCACGCCAACACCTTGCTCCAAATTGTTACCAATTTTTTAATTACTTAAGAAAACTCGAGAATGTATAATGTGCCCTTCATATACATTAGTATATATGTATATAGTGTGTAATGATAATTGGTATAATTGTAAAACTTTCAAGTCCTAAGTAAATGAGGGCCGCCACTTTCAATGGTATGTTGTCTTAATTATAGTCGGTTCACCACGATTCACTGGTGTTTTGTTTGGCGAGGTAGGTGGTAATCCTCATCGCCGCATTTTACCCATTTGATAACGACTGTCGTACGTATAATTACCTATAATTGATTTCGTAATATAAAAATCAATCTATATTAATATTATAAATATAAATGTGAAAGTTTGGATGTTTGGACGGATGTTTGTTACTCAATCACGCAAAAACTACTGAACGGATTTGAATGAAATTTGGCACACAGATAGATGATGACTTGGAATAGCACATAGGCTTTTTATGCTGGAAAAATTAAGTGATCCCGCGCAGTTTGTCAAAAACTTTCATAACGCAGCGGGCTGCACGCTGGAGCTAGTATTTAATAAAAGTTACTTATTACCATGTGGTGGCTTTAACAGTGGCCTGGAAATGGGTTCGATTTTCACCTGTGCATATTATTTTTGGAAGTTTTGCGTATAAAGAGGCGTATAAAGAGACATAAAGAGTAGACAAAAATTCAATATTAGTTTAGTGTAAATATTTCATTACCGAAGCGCTCTAATCACTGAAAGAGGACGAAATTAGGAAATGTAAATCAAAAGAATCAAGTAACCCCTGTGGGATTAACCAAAGTTCAGTAATAACAAAAACTTGATATGCGCTAAGACCGGCGAATAATTGCAAACACAATAATGTAATAGTCGCCGAGGGAATATGTTTGTGATTAAATCCTACCGGTTCTTGTATTAACGCATTATGAACAAAAAATCGGTATTTAACCACGAGCCCGATGATGCGTCAACACGCAAAAGCGGTAGGCTTTAAATAAAGTAGTGAAACATGTACAAGTGTATTTTTTATCTATACTAGCTGACCCGGCCAACTTTATTTTACCTTACATATTAGGAATCCATAGCGGACAAACAACGTGACACTTAATTTATTTAAGTCTACGGGATTAAACTTTATATGGTGGTTAGGTATTCTTAAATTTTCTAATTTTCCGCGCAAGTTTCTTAATATTTTCTTTTATAAGAACCTTCTCCTTACAATCACAAACACAACAAAAAAAATTACCGAAATTGGTCCAGCCATTCAGGCGTGATGTCGTGACCAAGGAAAATAGGGATTAATTTTACACTTTCAATCGTCGGCACTTGGTGAAATTCCATTATTTTTAGTTGAAACTAGTTTATCACTCACTTGTACTTTTATTTCACTATTATTATACACTAAATTATTTAATTTTATCGACCGGTTTCGCTTTTTAAAGCATCTTCAGGACGTAAAGAATATTACGTCCTGAAGATGCTTTAAAAAGCGGAACCGGTCGATAAAATTAAATAATTTAGTATATAATAATAGTGAAATAAAAGTACAAGTGAGTGATAAACTAGTTTCAACTAAAAATAGGGTTTGATTTTTATATATATAATATAGATATAGCGTGAACGGTAGAGTATGAAATTTGGCGCAGTTAAAGCTAAAAAAGAGGGCTGCAGAAATTTGATAGTTATAAATAAAATGCATTACAAATACATTAAATTAATAAAAATAAATATTACACAACGTTCATGTTCATGTGACATGCGAAAATATACACACATGTATATTATTTTCTTTACGACTAAAGTCAGTTATTAAAAAAAAAGATTTTATTGTCTATGCAATGTCACCAAAGACTTTTTTTATATAATAAGATAGCAAACAAGCAGATGGGTCCCATGATGGAAAGAGTCAACCATCGCCTATAGACAGCAAAGGTGTTAATGATGCGTTGCTATCTTGTGGCGAGGTCTTATGCCACATGCATAAATTTTCCGGCTATCTTACCCTCCGAACCGGAACAAGACAGTGACAAGCACTGACGCTATTGCGGCAGGAATAGGTAAGCGGTGGTACCAGACCCGGCCGAGACAATGCAGAACTCCATCATCTAGTAGCCACTATGATAGAGACTCACATAGCCAAACGGACGCCTTGTACGACCTGCCTGACAGAACGGCAGTTGACCTATTCTAGAAAGGAGCTCGGGACCAACACGGGGAAGATTGACGATTTAGATAAGAACATATTCAAAAAATAAGCTGTTAACACCAATACTAAGGTCGATACACTGTGTTGATGCGGGCTCCTTTTGTAGACTACATCAGCCGCTTCACTACCAGCCGTTACGTGAAAACTTAACTACTCACTTGTTGCAGAGTTTTGCAACGTCTAGCCTAAGTTTTGTAACACCACCTTTACTTTTCCTGCAATGCAATAGTGTCGGTGTTTGAAGGGTAATGATTGGCGGTAAACTTATGCATGTAGCGTTATGTCTCTTCTACACTATATGCACAGTATTTTTATATATTATTAGATAACAAACGAGCAAATGTCCTGATGGAAAGATAAACCATCGCCTGTAGACACCAAAGATGTTAATGGTGCGTTTCTATCCGTGTGGCGGGATGATAATGCCACATACATAATTATACCCACTACTTTAGCCTCCAAACTGGAACACGACAGTGACAAGCATTGACGCTATTGCGGCAGGAATAAGTAACGCGGTGGTACCATTTACCCAGGCGAGACATTGTAGAACTCTACCACCTAGTAGTCTCGATTGTAGTGACACGCATAGCCAATTGGTCGCCTCTCTGAACGGCCCGAACTACGCGAGAAATTATTAACGTTGTTGTTTATAGGCTATGATTATGTCGTCTTTTAGGAGAACCTTGTGCTTGTTTTCTGTCCTTGTTCCGCTAGTGGCACTATATAGCTATCAGCTAATAGTGGGTAAGGTAGCCGGTAAACTTATGCATGTGACATTAGACCTCGCCACAAGATAGCAACGCACCATTAACACCTTTGGTGTATATAGGCGACGGTTGACTCTTTCCATCAGGAGACTCATCTGCTTGTTTGCCATCTTATGATATATAATAAAAAGCTAAAGAGCCGTATTTTTACGGCATAATAGTAACGGTATCTAATCTGACGAAAAGAATATGCTTGTCGCTTGCTCTTAAAATGTTAGGTAGATATCCGTCTAATACTCAGATTAAACCCCTATATTGCACATTACACATATTTACGAAAATGTATTATTTATGATGGCGGCACGTTTTAAACATTAGATAATCGAATGGTTTGTAGCGCGGAAGAGACGTATGTTAAGCTAATGTAATAATATTATATTTTGTATGTATGACGTTCTGGCTAACGGTAATTTATATTATATTGTGATAAGAGAAGATTGTTTCAAATACATTATCCCATGAACTTACTGTTTTATTTATTTTCGTTTTATCCCTTGTATGACAAACCTCACGGCTCACCTGCTCCAAGAGTTGCCACCTGCTATTTTTTGATTTAAGGGTAAGTTACCAGACTTAAAAATACAGATTGTAGATTTTTTCTACTGAAAACTACTAAAACGGCATATTTTATAAAAAAAAAACTTTAATTTATATTTCTAGTCAAGGGAAACAGCCCAGTTAATATCTAAATTTTGTCAAACAAATATGTAAAAATCATGTAGATTTTTGATAGAGATGGTTTAAAATTACAGTTTACTTCAAGCCCCTTCTTTATGGTAATCGATGATAGTTGACAAACACAAACAAATCTGCTTTTTGAACCCGCGACCAATTCACGTTATAAAACGCCAATCGCATCGAAGTGTAGGTTTGGTAGCATGTAGCTGTATTATATTATATAGCTTTCGCATTTATAATATTAATATAGATTTAAATATGAAGATCTATTTAGGCGTCCAAGTTCCTGTACTAAATTTCGAAAGTGTATGTAGGTTGAAAGTGTAGGTAGGTAAGTGTATGTTTGTCCACCAATTTCTCGGGAACTGAAAGCCACGCCGAGATAATTCTTTTTGATTAAAATCAGATATATTCCAACTTAGAGAAGGTTTAGAGATATGAGTGTAGTTGATACTTGAAGTCAGTTTAAATTTTTAAATTATTTTTATGTCACAGTAAAAGACTCCTACAGGCGTTGATGATAATGTTTCTACAAAGTTGATGATAATATGTATGTATGTAAATAAATGAATGACGTCAGCACCATTGCCTAAAGGTTTAGGAGAGCACGTTTATTTGCAAGAATATGGGGGTTCCTGTTAAGATAGTGCTTATGTGTTATACCGACATATTCTATATTATTTTTTTTTTAAATTTAGTTATCATGTAATCAGTCTATTGACTATAAGCGGATTTGTTCTATGATAGTTGACTTGATGCATAAGTCTCCCTATAGATACTGCTACTAATTTTCATCGGCTTCGCCTAAATCAAGGATTTTGCGCCTTTTTAGGAGGCCGAATGATTGTGGAACTGTAAGTTGTACAGCTAATGGATTTGGGTGATGTCTAAGACGTGTTTTGTAGCTGGAAACGTAGGATCTTATTTCCCCTTTCACTGTTTTGATCTCCAAATTTTTATGCACTTCTGTATTCGTGATGAACCATGGTGTGTTGGATATTTGCTTGAGGATATAATTTTCTGCCCTTTGTATAATATAGCTTTATTCGAATTACATGCAGAACCCCGAAATTGAATGCCGTATGTCTTGAGGATTGTATTATAAATAAGCAGTTTGATGTCTTTTTTGAGTTTTGAGTTCCTTCGAGAAGTCAATTTATAGATCTGTATTTATAATTTAGCTCATTTCTCTTGTTCTGAATATGTTTCTTCCATGTTAATTTACGGTCAATGTATATGCGTAAGTATTTAACATACTGGGTTTTTGGGAAGTTGTTTATTTCCTAGCGTGACTGGTGGACACTCACCCCTTCTTAGCGTAAATGTTATATGCATAGATTTCGAGGCACTCCTCCATTTGTTTCGCCAATTCTATGTTTCCTGTAGGCTCACTTGTAGTTTTATAGATGCATCCTCTGGATTTTTGTTGGTAGTTAGAATTGCAGTGTCATCTGCAAAGGTTGCCTCTGTAACTCCTGGAGTCTGGGGAAAATCGGAGGTAAAGACTGTGTATAATATCGGGGCAAGAACTGAGTCCTGTGGCCAGCACATATGTCATGAAATTCGGAGGTGCAATTACCCTCCTGAACTTTTTTTTTTGGATTCTTTCGGAAATATATGATTTCAGAATTTCATAAAAAGTAAGGGGGAGGGTTTGTTTTATTTTACACAACAGTTCCTTGTGCCAAACTCTATCGAATGCCTGTTGGATGTCGAAAAAGCAGCTAAACAATATTCCTCTTTTTCTAATGCAATAGTCGTTTTAGCAAAATTTTCTCTAATACTTTGGATGTGATTTGTAATAGGCTTATTGGTCTGTATGATGTTCTATATTCTATATTAATAATAAATAAATATTGCTGGAAAAAATTACACTAATTGATTCAATCCCAAAGTAAGCAAATTATTTGCTTGTGTTATGGGTGTTACTATGGGTGATACTAATACATTGAAATACATATATAAATATTGTTAAATACATAATAAACATCCAAACCCAGAAATACAAACATCTATGCTCATCACACCAATGTTTGTCCCTGTCGGGAATCGAACCCGAGATCCCTCGATTCGTAGTTAGGTTCGCTAACCACTTGACCAACGGGGCGATCAATGATGTAAAATTATGCGCAAATATTTAGTACTAGCTGTTGTCCGCAACTTCGTCTGCGTGGACTTCGTTTACTCCGCATAGCTCCTCCCCCGTAGGTGATAGCGTGATAATATGTAGCCTATATGTTGACCGACCTGTCATACAAAATTTGAAGTAAATCCATGCAGTACTTTTTGAGTTTACCCCGCACATACATACAGACAAACAGACAAAAATTCTAAAAACCATATTTTTGGCTTCGATATCGATTGTAGATCACGCCCCAAGTATTCTTTTTAAAAAATATTCTATGTACAGTTTTGACTTTCCTACGATTTTATTATATGTATATAGATTTAGTACCTACAATATTAAAACCATCTAGATTTAAGTAGGTATATGCGAGTACAATTACGAATATTGAGCTCTATTAATATAGAAAATGTTTATTATATAATTTGTTGACAGTAAATCACTATTAGCATCGGAAAATTTAATGTAGAAACATAGACATACTTAGGTAAGACTTGCTTATTCTGTGGAGACGAGATACATAATGATGCGGTAAAACGCGAAACTGGTTTGTGTTAGTAAATTAAACGCATAAAACAGTACAAGTGTCTTTAAATGTGTATAAATACACATTGAGATGGAGTTTCACCAAGAACCGACACTATTGAATGTTGATAAATTTAAATATGCAAAGCACATTGTTATCACACTAGGTGGTAGAGTTCTGCATTGACTCGCCCGGGTCTGGTGCCACCGCCTTACCTATTCCTGCCGCAATAGCGTCAGTGCTTGTCACTGTCGTGTTCCGGTTTGGAGGATAAGGTAGCCGGTAAACTTACCCTCCAAACCGGAGCTAAAAGCCTGCTGCTGCTTGTTTGCTATCTTATGACAAAAAATATTATATATTATTTGTAGGTACCGTAACAAATGACTTAATCTCTGCTCTCATCATAGTGACCAGTACTGTGCTTTATTAAAATATATATTTTTTCCTTAATTGTAAGAATCTGACGTCTGTTTAATTAATCCTGTAGTTAAATTTGCATAAGAATCTCGGTGAGACCGCGTAAAATATGTTGTTTGAGTCAAGTAAGTCAAGAATTTAGCTGGCAATCGACGCGGCACATATACACACTTAATATAACAATAATTTAACTCAATTCATGATGTTATTTAACTACTTACATAAAATGTACCTACCTACTAAAATATCAGACTCCCAGTATACAGTAGGTAAAACTAGAATAACGCGTAGGTACCTACTTATAGATAGGTATTTAACCTTATGGTAAATGCAGTAGCGTAGCTTCGACTTCAGCTAACCAGTTCAGAGTGACACCTGAGTGCTAAGTGTGAGTTTTTCTTTTCGCATTCGATCGTGAGCGCGTTTCGACTTTACTAGGAATTTGTATGTGATTTGTACAGCGCCACCTAGTGGTAAACTGGTTTCTCACGTTTACCACTAGGTGGCGCTGTACAAATCACATACAAATTCCTAGTAAACTCCAAACGCACTCACGGTCGAATGCGAAAAGAAAAACTCACACTTAGCACTCAGATCATTAAAATGTACTTAAATCCTTAAAGAAATAATGCCCAGGAACAATTGAGTTTCATTTTAAAAATGACTACCGGATCCGAATTCTTATAAAAAAACATAATGCCCAGGAAGAATTGAGTTACATTTAAAAATTAAAATAATGTTTAAAATATCGATGTGTTAAAAGTGCCTTGATTTTGATTTTATACTACTTAATGGGCATTTCACTGACTACACAATCGACGGGGCTCGGGTTCGATCCCCGACGGGGACAAGCATATGTGTGATGAGCATAAACGTTTGTATTTCCGGCTTTGGGTGTTTATTAAATTTATTCCAGTATTTATATATGTATTTGTATGTATTAATATCGTTGACTAACACCCATAACACAAGCAAATAATTTGCTTACTTTGGGGTTAGATCAGTAAGTATAATTTGTCCCGTGAATATTTATTTCATATCACTAGTAGCGGCGAATGGTGATTAGTTACCTTAATGAACACATGAGAATATACAAGTTGAACCTTAGACGTATTTAGGATATATTAAATTAGGACGTATTTAAGCGATTGTAGTCGAGTGGTAAATATGTCCAGTATTTACCACTCGACCACAGTCGCTTCTTCAACGTGTCTTGCTACCATAGCTTTCTGTGTAGAGGTGACATCATAGCATCACAGCATAGCATGGATGTGATGTCGATATATGTGGATATGAAGTCGATGCATCATAACAACCACACCGAGTGTCACCCATCCTAGCTACGCCGCTGGTAAAAGGTAATATAATAAACACATGTTAAAAATAAATACTACATATTATAGTTATCGCAGTCGAACGGTCGTTCAGCAAATAAACTCTTGTAAATGGACATGTAAACGAATTACATGCGAAAGAAAAATTTAATAACATATTATGTACACTACTACACAACATAATATGTAATACGCTATAAATATGCGTTTTAATGGTCAGAATTAACTAAGAATTCGTACTACTATTATTAATGCGTAAGTATCTGTGTCTGTCTGCCTGTTTGTTAAACTTTTACGCGCAAACTGATGAAATTTGGCTAGGAATATTTTTAAGACTCGGGGTCAAACATAGACTACTTTTTTCAAAATCTGCGTCCATGAGGAAGCTGTGCGGGTCAGCTAGCTTAAGTTAAATATCACGCGGGTTCCTTTGTGGAGAACCTTAATAGACGCTTATAGCAAACAAGCACATGTCTCCTGATGGAAAGGGACAACCATCCCTTATAGACATCTAAGATATTATTGATTCGTTGCTATCCTTTTGGCACCTTAATGCCACATCCCGGCAATAAGTTTACTGGCTACCTTACCCTCTAAGCCAAAATACGACAGTGAAAAGCACTGACACTATTGCGATAGGAATAGACAAGTCGGTGGTACCAGACCCGGGCGAGATAATGCAGAACTCTATCACCTAGTAGCCATGACGATAGAGACTCGCATAGCCAGTCAGCCGCCTTTTATGAACTGCCTGACATAACAGTAGATGGTCTATTCTTCAAAAGGAGCCCGGACCAACACAGTGAAATGACTGGTAGTCCCCACTAAATAAAATATTGTAATCTATGGTCTCCACGACCGGATTTGCCATTTTTAATAAGTATCACTGATACCAACTACAACTACTACAACAAGATAACTGATACCAACAGCTTTATGTGCCTTTCCGAAGCACGAACACTAGCACGTGAACATAGTGCTAAGTGTGAGTTTTTCTTTTCGCATTCGATCGTGAGGGCGTTTGGAGTTTACTACAAATTTGTATGTGATTTGTACAGCGCCACCTAGTGGTAAACGTGAGAAACCAGTTTAGCCCTCGGAATAGCGATTTAATAGAAAGTACCTTTTTTCATTGATATAAAAAACCCAAGATACACAATCAGTGTGTCAAAAACGTCCTCCAAAAATGAGCGCTCAATTTTAAATTGTGCACTCATTTCAAATAGAATCGCGTCTGCCGCGAATCTGTCAATTTTATTTCTCTTCATACATTGCTTTGTAAAAACAACTATAAGTCGTGCACTTTTAAGGTTGGATATGCAAAGACATATGTTTTTGCCATATCTATAACTACTTAAATGAAATTAGGGACACTTTTGATTGTCAGATTTGTTCGGGACTGTGCATCTAGGGTTTTTTATATCAATGCTAGCTAGATCGGTTTATCGCCCCCGAAACCCCCTGCATACATAATTTCATTGAAATCGTTGGAACCATTTCCGAATCAGGTACTCATTTAAGGGTATTAGATAATGAAGATTTATTGACAGGAACCATGGCTTGAGTGGCATAAGTTATCATACTTTTACGTAGTTGTAGACGCAACTGTACTAAATTAAATTTAGGTGTATCTTATACTGGCATAGAAATTAAAAAACGACCAAGCGCGAGTTGAATGAAGGGTTCCGTATCATCTATATTATTAATATTATAAATGCGAAAGTTTGGATGTTTGGATGGATGTTTAGATGGATGTTTGGATGGATGTTTGTTACTCAATCACGCAAAAACTACTGAACGGATTTGAATGAAATTTGGCACACAACTAGATGATGATCTGGAATAGCACATAGACTATTTTTTATCTCGGAAAAATTAGGTGATCCCGCGGGATTCACCAAAAACTTATAATGCAGCGGGCTGTAGGCTGCAGCTAGTAATCTGTAAAAGAAAATCACGTGTGTTGCATGTATACTTAAACATTTATTTTATGTATGAGGTATTTATATTTATTGTTAATATATTTGTAAATACTTACTTTTTTGAAAATATTCAAGGTTCTACCTGTTTGTTAAGATCGAGTAAAAAATTGCTTAAAAATTACTTTTGTTATATTGGAGCTCCCTTTTAATATTTATTCGGCGGGCAATTCAAAAATGTGTTTTTTCAGTTTTCTGATAAAAACAACATTGCCCGGGATTGGAAAGTGCCCGGTTGGCGATAGGCTTGCCACCTATCACATTGTGGGACCAAGTATCTTCGGCTAATCGTGGGTGCACTTGTTGTACCTCTGCCTACCCTTTCGGGGATACGGGCGTGAAGATACTTTTTTTAAAATTTTCAGTATTTGTTATTATAGCGGCAACAGAAGTACATAATTTGTGAAAATTTCAATTTTCTAGCTATCCCGGCTTATGTGATACAGTCCGGTGACAGATAGACGGACAGACAGTGGAGGCTTAGTAATAGAATTCCATTTTACCTTATAGGTACGGAACCCTAAAAATGCACACATATTATATTCTTAGTTATGTGATATACTATCTACTTTCCTAGTCGTTGGAGTCGAACGAAGGGTTAATATGACGTAACTACTGATAAGGTTCTACGTTTGGATTGATGAAATCACTGTTTTTTTAATTCGGTCAACATAACCTCAGTGTTTGTCACTGATATGTTTGATATGTAGTGAATTTGGTAAACTTGCCTTAAAGTTTTGAACCTTAACACGCGAAAAGGATACCATCATTAACGCTAAATAGTGTATAGAGGTGGTTTATGAACACATTTGCAAAGTTAAAAAACTAGTGCTTTTTTGTTATCCGAAAAAAAAATGTTAAAAGTGCTTGTCAAGGCCCAAAAATGCTAACACACTAGATAGAGCCCACGCTGCTGATAACGGGTGGTAATCGAACCTCATAATGCGCGAGCGAAAGCCAATAACTACTGATGAGATATTGATAATTCTGAATATTTTAACAGTTATAGTCTTCAATGTTAAACTTTTGCAAACTTTCATGTACAACGACTAGGTTTATTTTATGGCGACAATAAGATGAATTGTATTCCCAATTGTAGTCCCAAGTCAGAGGTCCGACAAAAGTTCCCGTAGCGGTAATGTTTGTCTTATGCATATAAATATTTACACTAACGGAAACTGAACAAGCGCCCCTTTGGTACTGATACAGCGCGCAAAAAAGCAAACTATCTTTATACAGCGCCTCTAGAAAACTATATTATTGCTACCAAAGAAGAAACAATCCAATTTGCAACTGACTCTCTGACTTCCGCTGACTCTCGTGTGTAAGTGAGCTCTGCAATGACACTGGATGGACAATAAAAAGCAGTTAAATGGAATAAACTTTTAGGGTGCAGCTACATATATCGGGCTACGGCGAAGGTTCATGCTATCGCGATGGGCCTTGACGCGTCACTGCAGTGGGCGTTATACTGCGGTCCACAGGTGATATATTCAGCGCGGTCAAAACCATAAATACTATATTTATGATAAACAAAGATAATAATAGCAAACTGTAATTTGCACATGAAGTTAACTAAAAATAAATACTAAGATATACCATAGAAATACCATAAAATCATCAAACTTAAAAACTTAAATTCAAACGCTTTTATTTCTGTGGTAGTAGGTGAAAGAGTTAGATATGTATATACATAATAAGAACGCTACGAACTGCCGTTTTGGCGTGCAGATACAGGACTTCGTCTACTAAACATGAAACTTTAGCAACCGTCGAAAATTAGTCCGTCTTGTTACCCGGAATTAATAGATTCCATTGTGGCCCCTGTACACAAGGACTATTATTTCGCCAGTAATTTTCTGGGCGAATGAAATAAGAAAAAGTTACATAAAATTAAAGAGTTTAATGAACGGCCTCCTGTAATTTGTTTGTTTTGTCGCGGGGTGCACAAATATCACCTGCGGGCCGCGGTTTGATGACCAGTGATAATACGACGTAATTATGACGTAAGCAGGTGTCGCGATGTAGTTCGGGCAAGCGCGAATCTTTGCCATAGCCCGACATATGTAGCTACGCCATTATTGGAAAAATATATCTTTGGTGTCTATAGGCGATAGTTGTTTCCTTGCATCAGGAGTTTGCTGTCTCACGATATAAAAAAAAAACTCATCACTGGTCCTTGAAATAAAGAGGACACCAGCGACATCTTCATTGAAGAATGTTAACTAATTTTGATTATTAGTACTCCATATTCTCTGTCAAAAATAAAAAATATTAGTGAAAGAATTACTTCGATACGTCAATTAGTTTAGAGTAAAATGAGTTGTAACCGCACGACGCGGGCTGCCGTTGTGCTGTGACGTCATTGCACAACACGCTCAGTCTAGTTCGCTCCGCGAATTTGCAATAAATCGATGTAGGTATGTATTTATTTAAATGAAGAAGAGCGGTACCTATACACGTACATATATCTACGTCTTACGTACCTATCTATAGCTACAAAACTAATGCATGTTTGTTGTCTTTAACGTAAAAATTTAATGGTAGGTAGGTACTTCTACTATTTGAGTTGCATTCTTTCATTACGACATTAGTTGGGTATTTTGTTTTGATAAAATAATTTAGAACAGATAACCTATTAAGCATAAGTAGTAGCAAGGAAAGTTTTCTTACCTTTGCATTTTTATTCCTCGCATTCCGGCGCCAACGAAATCACTATTTGTTGATAAATAATGCGCAACCATTAATCCATCTATTTTAGGTAAATTATCCGATTGCCCTTTTTCGAATCCTTCATCCATTTTATTAATCGAATAATATTTACTATTAATAGACTATTAACGTAATACGCGGACAAAAATACAACAAAATACTGCGCAAGCTATTACACCTACTATACTATAACCGCTGGAGACTTGATACTAAGCTAAGCGAGGCGCGGCGCGTTGTGTCATGACGTCACAAGCGGTCACATGGCTGTTAGCGAGACTCGATATTTTTCGAAACTTTGAATGCCTATAAAATCAAAACTACTAGGTATTTTTTACTACAACAAAAACTAGTCTATTTGTATACATACAGGCTTTACTGAGACAAATTTTCAAGCGATTTGGCATACCTAGTAACATTCTTCAATTCTCCCCCGTCTACCACACTGCATCACGACATTAGCAAAAGTTAAGGTACACAATTCGGAAAGGAAAAACGAACACGACTTCACTCAAGAGTCAAATTAATGCTACCATTGAAAAGTCACGCTTGAATCTATAAAATGCTTTCACACATGTTTCACTTCGGAACGAAAGCATCCTAAGGAAAAACGAACACTACTTCACCGAAGCGTCGAAGCAATAATACTATTGCAAATTTACGCTTGGGTTTATAAAATTCTTTTATCTTGTTATAACATAACATACTCATATTAGGTTCGTCGTTTTATCAGTTATATAGCCTACTATTGCTTTAATGAGACGCTAGACCAAAATCTGTACAACAAACAGTTACTTAACAGGAGCTTTAGAATATCTTTGACACCCACCACGCTTCGGAGAGCAAAAGATTTACAAACTACCTTTTTTCGCAATTTGGATAATTTGATTGTAAGGAAAAAAGTTCAAGTCCAAGGAGTAATGTCTTAAAAGATAACAAACAAGCAGATGGTTCTCTTGATGGACAGAGACAACCATTGTCTATAGACACAAAAGATGGCGCAATACTATTCGTGTGGCGGAGTCTTAGTGCCACATGCATAAGTTCACTGGCTACCTTACCCTTCAAACCGGAACACGACAATGATAAGCATTGACGCAATTGCGGCAGGAATAAGTAAGGCTATCGCACCATATACCCGAGCGAGACACATATAGCCAGTAGTTCGCCTTTTACGAACTGCCTGGCAGAATAGCAAAAGGTCTATTCTTTTATTCTAGGGGGCGCGGACCAATAATTATGTAAAAACGCGCCAATTTCATATGTAAAAATCCTAATATTTTTTCGTATTTTAAATTTTTTAGTCTAAATAATTTGGAGTACAGCTTTAGCTCTGATAACTATGTAAATGTACAGCGTGTAATGGCCGATGTACCGAAAAAGAAGTTAAATTAAATAATATAAATAATTTTTTCTCAAAATCTCCTGGATTGAATTAGTTCAAATTTTTTAAAAGTCTTAGTTGAGCGGAATCCAGTCGAATGCCATTAACCACGTTTCAATCAGTCAAGCCGTTCAAGAGTTTACATACACACGTACACACATACATACATACATACAGACATACTGACGTCATCGCTAAAATAGTCGGAAAAGGTTCCTAGGACCTCAAAACGTGAAGATCTGGTGAAAACTTAATTTTCGAAAGTTGAGGCAAATTCAGTAACTTCCTTATCTATAACAAACATAGCGGGAAGTTAAAAATCACTAAGAGTCAAAAATTTCTCATTAAAATTTCCAGTGATTTTCATTTCAGAATCATGGCCCAAATCCATGGTTTTGTAGATCAGCTCTTATACGGTCTATATATTCAAAAGCTTGCGTCGAAAAAAGTTGTTCAATGAATATTTATGTAAAAATCTAATCCTCAGTTTGTCTATAGTTAAATCTTTCACTACGGCAAAAGGACAATGACAAAAGTTAACTAGCACAAGTTATATAACACAAATCGTCAAATCGAGTTTTCACCATTTTCACCATTGCGGAGGCGGTATTGAGTACAAATCTTTAATGCTTCACCCTTTGTAGAGTGAAGTGCAATTCACGTCTCCTGAATATACTTCGGTTACGAAGTGAAACGTGCGTTGAGTACGTAATTTTTGTGTCCTTGCTACTGACGTGGGTGTTGTGGACGTTGGTAGACTATTGAACTCCTGTAGTCTCCTTATTTTTCAGACCTTAGGTAAGTTAATCCCATTCCTTATACTATGTTTGGTTTCAGTTGCATCAAAGAAGTTACATATAACTTTTCATGGAAATTTGCAAATTAAATACTCTAATTTTGTCTTTGAAAAACTATTTTATTTCTAAATTCTCTCATTATTAATTTTATTGATTTTTTTCTTTTTTTTTAGAGTTCCGAAGTCAACTAGGAACCCTTATAGTATCGCTTTGTCCGGGCATCCGCAGTCTAGCTCAGAAACCCCCAGTACCAGAAAGCTGTAATTTTTCATTAATATATACATTACTCACTGCAACAAAATTGTAAATTAAAATCTTGTAAAATTTTTTTTCAAGGTAGCTCCCCTACATGTAAAGTGGGAATGTTAATTTTTTCTACGTACCCCATAGTGTTGGGTTCCATTGGATGGGGTTCAAAATAATATTTCAGGTTTGTGGAAACAATTTTTCGAATAATGGACTCGTTTATAAAATACTAAGCTTTTTTTAAGTGCTAATTTTTGTTAGCTCCCCGTTCTGCCACTTTTCTGTCTTTTCTGGATTTGAGGGTGGGGAAAAAATCACGATAACAGTAAATATAATGAAATTAAAAGGAAAACTAACACGGCTTAGAAGGCTTTACAAGTTTTTGATTAATAGTCGACCAATTTATAAAAACTTACTTGAAAAAGTTGTTATAGGCGGTGAACCTGTCGTGCGGATATATCTGTCATTGACGTCAATAGGTTAAATATTTATAGTATGAAATAATAAAAGCCCTCTTCTTAGCCCGTATTATTGCGATGGGCAAATTTGGAACCCTATATTGTACATGACCCAACACGTACTTTACAAGTTTTTATCGATTAAAAGAAAATTGCTCTTGAGAAGCTACGCGGGTCATTTAATAGAAAGTATAAATGGATAATTTTTTTGTCTTCATTTTTTATCAGTGAAATATATTTTGTTTCATATAGATTAAGCAAGGGTTTCTTTCCTTATTGGGTTCAACGTTTTATTGAACAATTAATGGAGATACCTTTAACTATAACTTTGAGAGATCCTGAATTATAATTAGAAATGAACTGCGAGGCGTGGTAGCCGTGCCATTGACAAATACTTACAACAACAGCTCTCGTAGTGATTTCACCACCGATGTAAATTGCCGACCGTACGCTCAGCCTTTCGCAAATTAGTAAGTAATCGAATATGCTGGAATATGCGTTCGGTTGAGATTATATCACTTAAAATATTCTCACATTGTGCGATTTAACCATTTTTCATTGAGGAATTTATTTTCGTATTGAATTGCACTTTAAATATTGAATAAATTTATTAACTTACATATGATTTAATTAAATTCTGTGAAGGCTGGCTGGGTGGTCTATTTGCTTGGTTATAGATTGTTTTTTTTTTCACATCATAACATAGCAAATAAGCAGATGGGTCTCCTGATGGTAAGAGTCAACCATCGCCTATAGAAACCAAAGGTGTTAATGGTGCGTTGCAATCTTGTGGTGAGGTCTAATGCCACGTGCATAAGTTTATAGACTACCTTACCCTCCAAACCGGAACACGACAGTGACAAGCACTGACACTATTGCGGCAGGAATAGGTAAGGCGGTGGTACCAGACCTTGGCGATAAAATGCAAAACTCTACCACCTACGACACGATGGAAGTGACTCGTATAGACAATCGGTCGCCTTTGACGACCTGCCCGGCAGAACAGCAGTTGGGGTATTCCTCAAAGAAGCTCGGACCAACACTCTGGAAAAGTCTACATGGTAGAGTTCTGTAACATTGCGCCCGGATATCGTAACAATGTCATTGCTTTGCTATTTTAAATTGGAAGAGTCAGGGTTGGACTACATATGTCAGAACGGAATTGCCTTTTATTCGCCCCATCCTTTTCTGTCGCTTAGAACTGCAATTTGCCTTAGATAACCAGTTAACTTAAACGTGTGACTGCACAATCTGACCCTAGCGATAACTAAGATCATTTATTTTTTCAGCATTAATAACTTACTTACAATACTTAACAACAAGAGAGAACAAGAGAACTATCTATACAAAAACCTCACAAATTTTAGAGAAAAACGTAATTGAATTACGATTGTACAGTATAAACTTATAATTATATTGACTGTCAATTCCTATACCTAAGAACCGGCGTGATTATATAAATGTTTTTGTCTTATAACACATCCGACCGAATTGTTTTCAAGAGACAAATAGCAGCTATAGACACCAAAGATGTTAATGGCGCGCTCTTTTGAAGAATACATCAAATTTCTTACCACTAGACATCTCGGAAAAGGCATAATAAGGCTTATATGTATCACTAACATCATGATTACTAACTAGGTGTCAGAGTTCTGTAACGTCTCGCCCAGCCTTACCTATTCCTGGGGCAATAGCGTCAATGTTTGTTACTGTCGTGTTCCGGTTTGAAGGGTAAAGTAGCCCGTAAATTTATGAATTTTTGGGCACTGCTTTCTGCCGCACGGACAATAACGTACCATCAACACCTCTGGTATCTAAGGCGATGGTTTTCTATTCCCAACAGTAGAGCCATTAGCTAAATGTTTATTATGGCATTTAAAAAACCAATTTCTCCAATCATTTGCCTTTTACTACATCGCAGAAATGTAGAGTAAACTCTCCTCTGGTAGAGTCATACTTCTGCTTGCTGCTATTCTATGTTGTTAAAAAAACTACATTTTTAGAAGACCTATCGTCAATTTGTCAAGGGTAAAAATCTGTCACAGGGGAAATTTAACGAAAAGTTAAAAAAGTAAAAAAAGAAAAAATCTTTAGAGTATTTTTACCATTTAACAGATGGTATAAAGCAAATAAAAAGAGTCTATGTCTATCCCTAGTAAATCAAGAATATCTAGAATCTCTAGTAAATCAAGAATATCTAGGGCTCCAGTTTAGGACCCTGGAATATCTATCTATCCTACCTGTATACTAAGAATCTATCGTTCACCTTTTCGTGATTATCTAGTAGAAAAGTCGATGGGTGTTAAACCAACATGGAGTCTTTGGTAGTCTCTATATTTTCATCTGGTAGATCAACTCATCTGTCCACATTCGCATTACAAATTTATTTTGTAGCCCACTGTATGAGTGTTTTTATGAATACCCATTTATATTTTTTATATTAATATTTCAAGAATTTTCCTTTTCTCTCCCCGTGTTGGTCCGGGCTCCTTTGAAGCCATGTTCTTGCAAATAATTTTTTTTTTCAAAAAGAATAGACAAGTACCGTTCTGCCCCGCAGGTCGTAAGAGGCGACCGATTGGCAGTACCTGTCACTACCATCATGACTACCAGGTGGTAGAGTTCTGTAACGGCTGGCCTGGGTATTTGTTACCACCACCTTACATATTCCTGCCGCAATTGCGTCAATTTGTCGTTGGTAGACTTATGCATGTGGCATTGCCATCCCCTCACACGGATAGCAATATAGATTTTCTTTTTATCAGGAGAGCCATCTGCTTGTTTGTTGTCCAACGATATAAAAAAGCATTTCTTAATATTAACAGCAGATATTTTGAGTACATGGATAAGTTCTGCAAAGTCTCGTTAGTATTGAGTGCCGACGGCTTATATTCTAATGTCGCACGCGTAAATACTTGCTACTTTCGTATTTCTATACGTAGGGTAAGGTAGCTAAACTTATATTTAATATCAAGAATAAAAGCCTGTTAATGTTTTATCTAAATCCGCCCAGCCGTTTCAGCATAAAAACAAGGTACATGGGCGTACCGAAGGTGGAGGGGGCCGGGAGGAGGATTTATTTGTCTCCCTACTAACTATCTACTGTTGGCATTTATGTGATGAGCATAGATGTTTGTATTTCTGAGCTTGGGTTTTTATTAAATACATTTGATTATTTACGAGTATATATGTATTTCTAAATATTAGTATCGTCGTAGACTAACACCTATACTACAAGTAAATAATTTGCTTACTTTGGGGTTAGATCAATTTGTGTAAAACTGTCCAGAGGTATTTATTATTATTATTATTTGTTTAACACACACAGGACAGTTAAATTTCGCATTTGTGTGAAGTAATGGCATATTCTTCTCGGTATACAATCCATAGTTTTAATGCAAGAACGGTTTACTGTCAATCAGTCCTTCAGTAAGAATCAGCATAGCTCTTGTAGTAAATAAGACCATTTGCGGCGGTATCTCAATTGATACAAATTTGATTTATGATTCACGATCCGCGATCCGCTTTTCTGCTGCACGTGTTCAGTTTAAAAATAACTGCCAATCTCCAATGAGTATCTGAAGTGGTCTGTATAAGTGTACAAGGAAGCCTTTGAGTTCCGGTCCAATTTAAATAAAGAGTTACTTACCGGCGTAGACGTAAATGAGCGTCAATCAAGGAACTTATATACAATAACTGCAATTATTACGAAGCAATATTTGAAAAATAAAAATGTACTTTATTTCGTTACCCATAAAGTTGACATTTGTTTCTTACTTAACAGAGGGGGGAAAACGTTCTGAGCAAGACAACGACAAGAGTGGATGTTGTCCCTTTCTTGCAATTGCTACTGTAAATAAAACTATCTAATGGTAGATTTTTATATATTCAGTAATCGTTAAATCCCTTTTATTCATACAAGTTGATAAATACATTAGCATAAAATGTATTGTAATTAACACAGTGAGTTCTAAAATGTACTTATTTTAATTATTATGCAATTACTTATGCAATGCAAAAACTGTTTCTCAAATTAGTAGAATTACTTAGTAGTAATTTGCAAATTGCGCATGGCCGCACTTATATATGGCGATTGGCGCTTTATTTAGTAGAAAGAGACACACTCCACCCATGTCGTGGTACTCTTCGGAACGATTTCGAAGCGCGTGTGAACATTCCGGGTAGAATGTAACTTCCTTGGCGTCGATAAACTATTAAATATATTTCCTATTTATTCACCAGATTGTCGGCCGACAAGATGCGTGGTGACCTTGTGAGTTAAGTGGTAACTGAACCGCAATTTCAAGCGAGTCCCAGAGTAAACGAGGAAAGTTTCAATTTGGCTTTATTTTTTGTTTGTCATTTCAGATCTAGTTCCTTTATTAACTTTTTCAATTTCCCGCTATGTATGTTAGAGATAAGGAAGTTACTGATTTTGCCCCGATTTTCGAAAATCTTTACCAGATCTCCACGTTTTGAGGTCCTAGGAACCTGTTCAGATTTTTTTCACGATAACGTCAGTATCCCAAGCAGCAATCAAGCATGTTTAATACCCATAAAGCAGCTCATATAGAACTTAAAGTTCTATTGCAGCCGTACAATGGTGTAAAAAGATGCTTTTATCGGTATAAGAGACCTTTATGAGTTTATATACAGCCTAATGCTGTACAAGGCCTTTCTTAGAGTTCCGCGTAAGCTTTAGGCGTTATATCTGAATATTAATACACTACTGTACAGCTTTAAGCAATTTGTAACTCATTAGGCTGATTTTAATCCTTAAAGCTGTACATTAGCTGTATTTTGTTTAGCACGGGAATTTATTACAGCTTTAAGTGTTATTATAGTATCACTCAACGCTTGTTTCTGTAAAATGGGATATGCAATCTCCATTCTATAGCTAATATTTATGGCGTAATTGTAGACTGTTATGCAGCCAATGGTGTTAAAAAATCTGCATATACAGCTATAGTACAGCTCAAGGCTGTATTACTGAGAAAATTGTTGTTTGCTGTTTTTATATCTGCATAGTTAATATCATGTGGAAAAAATCAAGAGGAATATTGAAAAGGAATATTTAAATATTATAAATTACCAACCAAGTAATCGTGATGAAGATAAAGCTGAAAAATTACTAATTCAGGTAAACCTACAATCATCATTTTTATTAATGTTCAAGGAAAAGGGTTCCGTAACAAAAACATTAAAAAGTGATTGTAGGTTATCTGATTTATTATTTTTTAGGCTTATCTTCTTCATTAAGGTTACTTGGTTGGTAATTTACAATAACTGATTTTTTTAATGTCATAAGATAGGAAACAAGCAGATCGGTCTCCTGATAAAAAGAATCAACCATCGCCTACAGACAGCAAAAATGTTAATGGTGCGTTGCTCTCTTGTGGCAAGGTCTAATGCCCAATGCATAAGTTCACCGGCCACCTTATCCTCTAAACCAGAACATGACAGTGACTAGCACTGACGCTTTGCAGCAGGAATAGATAAGGCGGTGGTACCAAACCCGGTCGAGCCAATGCAGAGCTCTATCACCTTGTAACCACGACGGAAGTGACTCGCATAGCCCATCGGTTGTCTTTTACGACCTGCCTGGCCGAAAGGCAATTGGTCTATTCTTCAAAGAATATATAAAAAAGATTTAAAAAAGAAATAAAAATCATTGCACTGAGAAAATATGTATTTTTTTATTTTTAACTTGCTACTATACGGAGTTTTACAAAAGCGGTATAGTAAGTCGAAAGGGGGTGACTCAGAGGGTCATTTTGAACAACTTTTGTTCAACGATTTGTGAAAATTCCCGAAAAACAATTTTGTTTTTCCATTGTGAAAAGTCACGTGACCAACAAAGTTTCTATGGAGAATCAATATTTTTTTCGCGAATTTCCAAAAGTCGTTAAACAAAAGTTGTTAAGAATGACCCCCTGAGCCACCCCCTTGCGGCTTACTGTACCACTTTTGCAACAACCTGTATATATGTATACTTACAATCGTTTTAAAAATATTATATACTTAGATACAATTACAGGCAAAAGAGTATGTGTTTCTCTTTGAAGAACTAATAATATTAAATCACAAGCACGAAATAACGTATTCTTCTTAAAAATATTTTTGTGATAGGATACCAATATTTAAAGGGCTTGATTTTTCGTTCTTGATCAACTTAGTTATATCAAGTTGTTTTCTTGGTCATTATAATTCACCTTTATCCTCCCACAAACTGGGTACGATACAAATACGGTTTTGGCTTCTCTCAATTTTTTTTATTTTATAAGGCATATTTCCCTGAAAAATAAAGTAAAACATGATTAAAATACGTGTCTCATAAGTTATAGTTAACAATAAGTTGGTTTAGTTGTAAAGTCGAACGACCGACGTCAATACAACACAATAGCGAAATCAAGTGACAAACATATGTTTTGTATTTAGGGTTTTTCAATTTTTGTACGCATCTCTAAACACAAATTAAGTGATTAAAAGCCAATTACTGTACAATAGATTTATATAGGGACTTAGTACAGCCTAAAGTGTATTTGGAAGGTAATTAAAAGCCAATAGCCGTATAATAGAACAAAAAAGAGATTCAGTACAGCTATTTGCAGTATATCACCCTCCAAATACACTTTAGGCTGTATAACAAAACGCCGCCATTATTGTGTATTAAAAACAACATTAAAGAAATATATTGTTAAATAAAAGATATATTTAGCAATAGCTAAAGCTATATCTTGACAAACAACTTATATTATGATCATTATGCCTTTATATACAATATTGTACCATAAATACTTGTATATTCTAACCTTAAACACAAACACTTACCGTATTTTGCAATGATTTTATTTGTGTTATCTCGATTATTTCGTTAGCGCGTGAATATTTTGAGAGGAAACATACACGATTTTACAATGATTTTAAATTCGCACTTTGAATACACTCCAAATACTGCTCCAAGTCCAAGAATTTATCGTTTATTAATATATTTTTAATTATGGCGTCTGCAGATATAATGTTATACAATATCAAAAACAGATTAGTTACTTTTTATCATTTTCAAACACCTATTAAGAACATTTAGCTGCACAAGAGAGTATCTTAAGTATTATAGTTTCTTTATACACCGAATAACAGCCTTTGTACAGCCTATACCAGCTTGTACAGCTATTGTGCAGCCTATTTAACTCTTAGCTGTACAAGACAGTTACAAGAGAGTATTTTTAGTGTTATAGTTTCTTTATACACCAAATAACAGCCATTGTACAGTTTATAACAGCTTGTATAGCTATTGTGTAGCCTATATAACGCAATAAGCTGTAAAACTTGGGGCCCTTTTTGGTGTTATATCGGCTGTAGAAGCGCTTCTACAGCCTTTGTACGGCTTCGTATACAGCTTTAAGTTTAAAAATGAACCTAAATGCAGCCTATATACAGCTTAACGTGCTACTTGGGATGTCTGTATGTATGTGTGTGTCATGTATGCGTGTATGTAAACTTTTGAACGGCTTGATCGATCGAAACGCGATTGATGTCATCCGATTAGATTCCGTTTAATTTAGACCCCTATGTTATGAGCCCAGGACCGGCTGCTGGTCTGCCAGGCAGGTCGTAAAAGTAGACTGATTGGCTACGCGAGTTACTACCATCGTGGCTACTAGGCGGTAGAGTTCTGCGTTGTCTCGCCCGGGTCTGGTACCACCGCCTTACCTATTCCTGCTGCAATTGCGACAGTGCTTGTCACTGTCGTGTTCCGGTTTGGAGGGTAAGATATCCGGTAAACTTATGCATGTGGCATTAGGTATCGCCACAAGATAGCAACGTACTATTAACATCTTTGGTATCTATAGGCGATGGTTGACTTTCTATCAGGAGACGCATCTGCTTGTTTGCTATCTTATGAAATAAAAAAGACCGGCAAAACAATATATTTTTTAAATATCTTCCAGACTAATGTACCAATAAAAAATCGTATTAGCTTAGCTATTCATTGAAAAACTGCGTCCAATACCGCTATCGTTGAGGAAATTTTTTGTGAAAATAAGTGTTTTTTCGACATAACTTCGAAATTTTAGTACTAAAAAAACTACGACGAATGCCATTTCTTAATTGAAAATCAATTAAAATTTTCAAAAGTGACAGCTTTTCAAATATTAAAATTACACTGTTTACAACAGACTTACTTCGTATTTTAAAAAAAAAACTTTCAGACTAATATACCGATATATCTAAAAATCTGATCAGCTCTTGTACTTATAAAACTGCGTCAAATTCCGTAAATCGGATTAAAATCGGTTGATTCATTCGGGATTTATATTGGCAAAAATTTTTGAAACTTTTTTTTTAAACAGCTTTAACACTTTTACATTAACATGTTTTGGTCATAGCTCATAGGTCAACAAACATGGTACCATTTCTTGGTACCATGTTTGTTATCCTATGCTATTAAAAACTCCATGGTAAGACTAAAAAATGTTAACAAATTATGGCTATCCACAAAATAACGATTTCGAAAATAATAAGCATTTTGTAAATGTTTCAGTATTTGGTTCGCAGTAATAATAATTAAGTTCATGAAATTATAAAATATATAATCTATACATATAATAAAATCGTAGGAAAGTCAAAACTGTACATTGAATATTTTTTTAATAGAATACTTGGGGCGTGATCTGCAATCGATATCGAAGCCAAAAATAAAGTTTTTAGAATTTTTTTCTGCTTGTCTGTCTGTCTTTCTGTCTGTCTGTCTGTCTGTCTGTCTGTCTGCCGGTCCGTCCGTCCGTCCGTCCGTCCGTCCGTCCGTCCGTCCGTCTGTCTGTCTGTCTGTATGTCCGGGGTAAACTCAAAAAGTACTGCATGGATTTACTTCAAATTTTGCATGAATATTACTAACAGGTCGAGTCAACATATAGGCTACATATTATCACGCTATCACCTACGGGGGAGTAGCAGTGCGGTGTAAACGAAGTCCGCGCGGACGAAGTCGCTTTCAACAGCTAGTTTTCAATATAATTTCATCTATACATATAATAAAATCGTAGGAAAGTCAAAACTGAACATTGAATATTTTTTTAAAGAATACTTAGGGCATGATCTACAATCGATATCGAAGCCAAAAATATAGTTTTTAGAATTTTTGTCTGCTTGTCTGTATGTATGTCCGGGGTAAACTCAAAAAGTGCTGCATGGTTTACTTCAAAATTTGCATGAATGTTACTAACAGATCAGGTCAACATATAGGCTACATATTATCACGCTATCACCTACAGGGGAGGAGCAGTGCGGAGTAAAAGAAATCCGCGCGGACTAAGTCGCTAGCAACAGCTAGTAATATAATAATGTCAATTCATTTAAATTTTTCCCTATAATAATGACTTAGCATAACTTTACGATTCATTATAAAAATTACAGTTTATAAATTTTTATAATGAAAGACCGCCCTGTTGATCGAGTGGTTATTGAACCTGACTAAGCAATCAGTGGGGTGCGGGTTCGATTCCCGTCAGGGACCGGCATTTGTGCGATGAGCACAGATGTTTGTATTGCTGGGTTTTGGTGTTTATTTAATATATTAGAATATTTATATATGTATATCTATGTATTAGTATCGTTGACTGGCACCCATACTACAAGCATATAATTTGCTTACTTTAGAGTCAGATCAATTAGTGTAATTTGTCCAGTGATATTTATTTATTTACTAGCTGACCCGCGCAGCTTCGCCCGCCAGTAGATTAACATGTCGTCTAAGTTTTATCCCCTATTTCAACCCTTTAAAAAAAAATTAGCCTATGTTTGACCCCGGCTCTTCAACTACTTTCATGCCAAAGTTCATGAAAATCGGTCTAGCGGTTTAACCGTGAAAGCGTAACAGACAGACAGACAGACAGACTTTCGCATTTATAATATTAAGTATGGATATGGAAGTATGGATATTAGTATGGATTTACTTACAAATATTTGACTTTTGTTTTTGAATTTTTTTTGTAGTATAAGATAGCAAACAAGCAGGCGAGATAATGCAGAACTCTACCACCTAGTAGCCACGATGTTAGTGACTCGTATAGCTAATCGGTCGCCTTTTACGACCTGCCTGGCAGAATGGCAGTTGGCCTATTCTTCAAAGGAGCCCGTGACCAATACGAGGGAAAACATAATTTACATGAAATCGGAAATATCTTTATTCAATTGAACATTATATAATTTACTAGCTGACTCAGCAAACGTTGTTCTGCCTTTTTAACTACTCTTATTTTTTTCTATTAAACCTTCCCTGGACTTCAACAATTAATTCAAAACCAAAATTAGCCAAATCGGTTCAGACTAGTTGACCCGGCAAACGTTGATCTGCTCTTTTAACTATTCTTATTTTTTTCTATATTTTCTCACCTTTTAAACCTTCCCTGGACTTCAACAATTAATTCAAAACCAAAATTAGCCAAATCGGTTCAGCCGTTCTCGAGTTTTAGCGAGACTAACGAACAGCAATTGATTTTTTTTTAAATCCATACTATAATATTATAAATGCGAAAGTAACTCTGTCTGTCTGTCTGTCTGTCTGTCTGTTACGCTTTCACGGCTAAATCGCTGAACCGATTTAGATAAAATTTGGTACAAATATAGTTTGAGACCCAAGAAAGGACATAGGGTAGTTCTTATCCCGGAAATCCCACGGGAACGGGAACTATGAGGGATTTTATTTTAGATTTTTTTCACGCGAACGAAGTCGCGGGCACAGCTAGTAAATAATAAATAAATAAATATTTTTATATCAATAGATAGCAAACACGCAAATGGCTCTCCTGATGGAAAGAGGAACTATCGCCTATAGGCACCAAATATGTTAACGTTGCTATCCATGTGGAGGGATGGCAATGCCTCATGCATTTTTCGCCGTGTTGGTCCCGGCCTCCTTTGAAGAATAGGCCAACTGCCATTATGCCAGGCAAGTCGTAAAAGGCGACCGATTGGCTTTCGAGTCACTACCATCGTGGCTACTAGGTGGTAGAGTTCTGCATTGTCTCGCTCGAATCTGGTACCACCGCCTTACCTATTCCTGCCGCAATAGCTGGTACCAGACTCGGCCAAGACATTGTGGAACTTTACCACTTAGTTAGTAGTCATGACGGTCAGTCACTTGCCTTTTGCAACCCGCCTGCCAGAACTAACTTCAATCTATACAAATAAATAAAATTAGAGTGTTTGTATGTAATATCAAATAACAGCTTTTTACTAAAACCATATGGATATATACACAGTATGTAGCAAAAGATTTTTAGAAGTTTTGTCTGTCTTTCTGTGTGTCTGTTTATTTCGGCTAATCTCTGAAACGGCTGGTTCGATTTTAAAGGGACTTTCACAGGAAAATAGCTGATGTAATAAGGAGTAACTTAGGCTACTTTTATTTTAGAATATTTTCCACGCGGACGACGTCGCGGGCACAATTACTAGTAAAAACTATAACACAAAGCTGAAGCTGGCTGTTTGGCAATCATCCCAAATATGAAACTAGATTTTCAATGATAAGTGCGATAATAAAAAAATTAAAAAAAAATATTTTACAAAGTTATTATAGTTAAAATGTTAAATAATTCACAAAGTATTATTTCCTGTGTTGTGGAAAATTCGTTCACAAAAAAATATTTACTACAAATCGGTTGAAACTTTGGATGACGAATTTAGTATTTGAATTGATTTTTCGTAGTGATTTTATTGTTCAATTTTGTGTATCGCACGTGGATCGGTGATATAATGATCCTCCGTCAATAATGTTGTGCCAGAGGCCGACGCTGGGCCCGGTAGCTCAGGTGCATTCCACACGGCCCTTATTAGCCAAACTCGGCCGTAACTCTAACAAATACGGTCGACAATGCGCCAAGTTTGGTCAAATATGTAGAGTCCCTGTATGGCATGTCGTAGGGCATTTATTTTGGAAAAGATTTAAATGTGGTGGCCTATTTTTCGATTTTGAGCTTTGGTGGATGGGAGTAGGGTGTAAAATTAAGTGGATTAGTGTAAGTTTGGGTTTACGAGGGGGCGGGGAGGACGCATGCCGTCCGACTGGTTGCGAGCGTCGACCGGAGGCTGCGCGCGCGCCGCCATAAGTACACTCGCGTGCTGTGGGCTATAGCCCACGTGGCTATTTAGCTACGGCTACCGGATAACGATTGTTTATACAATATTTTAGTAAACGTGTATTGCTTGTACATTTTTTAAATACACGGATTTTACAAGACTATATAATGGTTTATCAACATTTTCATCTGAACTACATAAAAAAAATATGGCTATGCAGACTGATCACTCCGTACTTAGCAGTTTCTTCAATAAAAAACACTTGTATAATCAACACGATTTTTTAAATTCAAACACGAGTATGTGCATAACTACTTTCTCATTAGAAGTAGATATAAATCGATAACACCAATCTGCTTCCAATCAGGAGCATATTATTTTTTGCAATTCTTTATTTTTCCGTTCAACAAAAATGGTCATTTTACAATATCATATCAACAAAATTATTCGTTTTAAATTAAACATTTGACATATTGGGTAAAATGTATTTAAGATCAGAGCGTTCCTGTTCTGGATATTGCAGGACATGTTTTTGTAATTAAGTGTGTCATAATCAAAACTATCATTCATAATTTTATCTATGTCCCTTTTAAGTAATGTGCATACAAATGCCGGAACACAACTAATTAATAAAAACATGTATGTGTATTAAATATTATTTATTTTTACTATGGCTCTATAATTTATGTTCTATGCTTATAACATATTGGTATTTTGTAGGTATTTCTATGATACGTGTAATAGCAAAGTTGAGTTAAATTTATTTACTTTTTATACATAGTTTTTAATATAATATCTCCCCTCACATATCTACATACACTCAATTTCATAACTTTTCGTCTTTGTCATAAATCTTACAAGCCATGTCGTGAAGGCCATGACATAAGTTCAAAGGGCTTTCAATCGTCCTCCGTGCGCGAGTGTACAGGGCAAGTCTCTGGCACGAGTCTTGTACTGAATTTATAGGAGAGTCGGGCGCTGGCATAGGCAGTATTATATAGGCATTGGACAGTGTGTACTGTTCGTCGCGTTATCCCGCCGCAGGGACGAGAGTAAAAGTTTCAGTGCAGTGTTCAGTGCTTGTTTATCTGTGGGATGGATGGCTAGGTAATATATTTTTTATATGGTTTCGGTTGTAAGACAATCTTATTTGATTGGATCGTGGAGGTCATTTGTGAATTGATTACACTTCTAGCTACCGCATTTCTTGTGCAACAACATTAAATTAACTTTGTTTAATGAAATTGTATAAAACATTATTTTATAGCAAACACGACTTACAGATTTGTCTAAGTTTTGATATATAACCTGAGTATATACACATTTATTGTTTATAAAATTTTTGATATTCGACTTGCTGATCCGGTTTACAATATCGGTTGGCTAGTCCTACATCAAATTGTTTGAATTATTCGTCAAGCCGACAGTGTAACTCTTTCATTTATGATATGAGTTCGGTTACTTATTAAGTCCATACAAATATTTGATTGTTCATCAACGTCAAATATCAGTTACACTTTTCACTAAATACGACAATGTTAAATTACACCACTTACCGCGCTAGATAAGTAGTAGTAAGTAGATACCATGATATATCAGTCTGTCGCTTGCCGAGACAAGTAATAGGTAATCTCTACCAACGCATCAGCAATAGTTCCTTGCAGTGACATTTTAGAAAACTTCATCATTTAACATAAAATTCACATTAAAAATTTGTATAGAGGGGGTAAATTTGAAAATCTAAAGTCACAAATCCCCTGCATTCCTTCAGACGAATCACATCCTAGTTTTATTAAGATGCAAAACTTACAGCGGTTAGATGTTAAAAAAAAAGATGACATTATCTCGACTTAATTTGCAGTAAGTGTTTGCTTTAATATGAGTTAAAAGAAAGCGATAAATGGATCGTTGAATGATTATTAGGCTTTTGCAAATACAAATAATTGAATCACAGTAAAACTGCATCAGTTGAGTTCCAATATTCTGTATATATATGATTAACTGTTGCCTGCGACTTCGTCCGCGCGGACTTTGTTTACTCTACACAGCTTCTCCCCCGTAGGTGATAGCGTGATAATATGTAGCCTATATATTGACCCGACCTGTTAGTAATATTCATGCAAAATTTGAAGTAAATCCATGCAGTACTTTTTGAGTTTGCCCCGGACATACATTGACTTTCCTACGATTTTATTATATGTATATAGATTATATAGGACCAAACTAGAAGAAATCTTCGAAACAATTAATAGTAATTTGAAAATCCGACTTCAAATATCAACCACATCCAAACTACTAAACCGATTTTATTGAAACTTGCGAGTGTTCCCTAAGTTGAAATAAACCTGATTTGAATCAAAAAGAATTATCTTGATAGGATTTTTAGTTCCCGAGCAATTCATGGACAAACGTACAAACTATATACATTTATGAAATTTAGTGTACGTGCTTGAACACGTAAATAGTTCATTATACTTAAATATTACCCAATTTCAGCAATATTACATACACACATGTCAAACCTTCGTTTATTCGTCAGATGAAAAAAGTATTTTTTCAAATCAATGACCGAATTCTAAAGTAATAAGAAACACAGCCGAGTTTCTAGCCCCTTTCTTATTGGTAATTTGTTTAAATCTCAGTAGTACTTCAAAGTCTGGTGGTGGTTTGCTGACACCCCGTGCCACGGAAAAGTACGTGGAGGTATTGATTTTAGTTATGGCTAATTGGAAGCAATAATGTGCTCATTGTGCGGCATTGAGATTCACTATTAGTTTCGCTTAAAAATTGTAATATGCCAAAAACGTTACTGTCATCGTGACTACTGGGTACGTGGTCAGGAGCGGCTTAACCTATAGTGCAGGATGTGCAATGCACACGGGCATCGCCGTGCCCTGCAGAACTACTAGAGTTCCGCAACGTCTCGACCGGGTATTTGATACCACCGCCTTACCTATTCCTGCCGCAATTAGCGTCAATGCTTGTCATTGTCTTGTTTCGGTTTGGAGGGTAAGGTAGCCGGCAAAACATGGGGCATTGTCATCGCGCCACACGGATAGCAACACACCATTAACATCTTTAGTGTTTACAGGGGATAGTTTCTCTTTCCATCAGGAGAGTCATCTTGACGCGTCAAAATAACTTGTAAAAAGTTTTATTTAATAAAGACTTCTGATTTCTGATTGTTTGCTATATTATGATATAAAAAACATATATATTTTTAATAAAAAATATAAAAAAGCACATCAGAATATCGTAATTACGAAGAAAATGTAGACTAAAGTTAAAAGAAAACTAAAAATATTAAAAACTCCATGTTGATCCAGGCTCCATTTAAAGAATAGCCAATTTGCTATTCTCCCAAGCATTTCGTAAAAAGCAACCAATTGCTTCTACGCATTGGTGTAGGGAGGGGTGCAGGGAGAGGTAGCTGCCGCTCCTGTAATTTGTTTACCTCTTTACTAACTATCTACTGTTGTAGATAAAGATATAAGAAGATAAAAATATATTTATTTATTTATTTATTTATATTTATGCACAGACAAAAAGTACATAGGTTTAACTTAACGCCTAATGGCATTCTATACTGGCCAACCTCATGTATTAAGAAAATAATTAAAAGAGGTGGTGCATCTCAACTCTATTCATATAACTTAAACTTACTATAAAAAGACAAAATTAATACAGAGTAATAAATAATTTACAATATAAATATATAAATACACGTTATAATTATACATATTACTAAATTATACCATACTTAATTACATACATATATACATAAACATTCATATACATACATACAATTATAAATATATATATATATATATATATATATATATATATATATATATATATATATATATATATATATATATATAAATACTTATTATACATACATACAAATAATAAATAATTTATGAGCGCAAAACGATCTAAACACTGTAACTAAATTGACGTCACTATTTTTATGTATTGAAATATAATTTTAATTGTCTTTTAAATGATAGTTTTAAAGGGGATTTTCTGATGTGTGTAGGAAGTACATTCCACAAACGAATTGCTCGATGGAAAAAGGATTGAGAAAGAAACTCTGTGTGGCAAAACGGAATGTGTAGAGATAAGTTCTCGTCGGACCTCAGATTACGGTTATGTGTGTCTCTCTGCCAATCAAAAAGAGTCTTAAGGTATCCAGGTACAGCCGGATCGTACAATATAGAAAACAGAGTGCATAGCATTCTGGAATCTCTACGCTGTCGTATAGGCAACCACTTCAGAGCAGAGCGATATTGGGAAACATGATCAAACTTGCGTAGTCCGTAAATAAATCGAATGCAATTATTAAGAATTCTATCCAGTTTGTCGAGAAGAATTTGATTTAGATCAGAGAATAATATAAATATAGTCTCAAAATGTTACGGTTGCCTCCCCCTGGCCCAGAACCTGGGTACGCCCATGCTTCTACGTGTCACTACCATCATGACTACTAGGTGGTAGAGTTCTGCAACATCTCGCCCGGATCTGGCACCACTGCTTTACCTATTCCCGAAGGTAAGGCAGCCGATAAACTTATGAACTTATGCATTAACAACCCAGCACACCGATAGCAACAAACTTTGTAAGTCTCCTTTACTTTATTGGTGGGTTGTTTTTTTCCAGATACCCTATTAAACAAGTTAAAGATCATCCGGCTAATGAGAGACAACTGTTGCTTATAAATATCAAATGAATCTATTTCAACGAGCGCTAACATGACTGCATCTTCAATTATTACATCTACTGCTAAATAAAATGGACGACCAACAAGGCTTCATTTATTTCTTTAGTGTCTATAGACGAATGTTATCTCGTTCCATGGTTCGTCACTTACTTGTTTACTTTCTTATGATATTAAAAATATAAATATACAAATACCTATTTTTTTATAACATTTTTATTAATATTAAAAATTAATTTTATTCTATACGAAATATTAACACATTTTACTTCCAATGTGTGTGTTTTCTTATAAATTTTTATTGTGTAACTAATTCTATAAATTATCGTGACTTTTATTTATCCGATCTGATTTGATCAATTTGCATATGACTTCAGTATCGTCTCATATAAATTTTATGCAGATTTATGAAGATTTGGGAGATGTAAGAATTTTTATTCGTTGCAGTTTACGATGTTTGTTCTGATTTATTCGACAGCTGATATTTGAGATTCAGTTTTATGAATGCGCTATTGCTTTAAACCTATCACGTATTTTAATGCCGATGTTTTAGTTAATACGATTACGACGTAAATTAACAGTTATTGGAGTCAAGTTTTTCCCTGGTTGGCCGTCTATTTGATTTAGCAATAGATGCAGTAATTGAAAATGCAGTCATTTTAGCGCTCGTTGAAATAGGGTCATTTGATCTCTATAAGCAACAGCTGTTTCTCATTATCTGGATGATCGCTAACTTGTTTAATAAGGCAACTGAAAAAAAAAACACCAATAAAGTAAAGGAGGCTAACAAATAAACAATATAAAACGATATCGAAGTTAGGAAAGAAGAAAATGTATTGGACTGACACAAACCGTGATAATCACGTAAATAATATATTTTTTATCGTCATCATGATCGCAAGTGGGTACGTTTTTGCTGGAAAAATTGCATGATTTTTTTTTTATATCATAAGATAGCAAACAAGCAGATGGGTCTCCTGATGGAAAGATTAAACCTTCGCCTATAGACACTAAAGGTGTTAATGATGCGTTGCTATCTTGTGGCGAGGTCTAATGCCACATGCATAAGTTTCCCGGCTACCTTACCCTCCAAACCAGAACACGACAGTGACAAGATTCGACGCTATTGCGGCAGGAATAGGTAAGGTAAGTGGTACCAGACCCGGTCGAGCCGATGCAGAACTCTACCACCTAGTAGCCACGATGGTAGTGACTCGTAAAGCCAATCGGTCGCCTTTTACGACCTGCCTGGCAGAACAGCAGTTGGCCTATTCTTCAAAGGAGTCCGGGACCAACACGGGGAAGCATGAATCAACCTAACCCCAAAGTAAGGAAATTATTTGCTTGTGCTATGGGTGTTAGTCAACGAAGATACTAATACATAGAAATACATATATAAATACTGTAACATACATGATAAACACCCAATCCCAGAATTTCAAAATCAGAAATCCATCTATCACCACACAATTTTTTATCGGGAATCGAACCCGAGCCTCGTTGATTCGTAGTGAGGTTCACTAACCACTCGTCCAACGAGGCCGTCAAATAATCCGTAAAGAAACCATAAAGTAATAAATTGTTTGAACACATAATTTCACTGACTAGGTTTTGGTTGGCGGTCACATTAGTCTTATTTCGAAAAAACATTTTGACACAACGATCGCGACTACATATATTTTATAGATTCAGACGTTATTTTGCGAAAATTCGTAACTCAACGACGAAATCTACTTAATTTGCAAATTTCCGCGAACTTTTACGTGTACTTTTACTATTTATTTAAGATTAACATATTATATTATTATTATTATTCATATATGCAATGTTTTTATTATTATATTAACACACTTTTATGTACTGACTTATACTTTTTATATATAAACACCAAAACAAAGCACTAAGTTTCCTTTTTTGACCGTCTCGTGGGAGCATCATACAGGACTCACTGAAAATCAGTGGTATAGCAAATATTGCTATAGCGTATGCTGAGATGAGCATCCTTTTGGTATCACATCACTTATAAAAAAAAGTAGTATAAGTTTACATTTTGTTACTTGTTATAGTTTTTAACTTGTTCTTTTCACCTTACAAACTAATAAATATTGTATATTGTATATTGTCTACTGTAACAGATTATGTATAAATGTGATACCAATAAATACTATCTTATCTTATCTTACCCTTGCGATGCTACTGAAAGGGAAAAAAGCGGTGTAAGAAATGGAACAAACTCACCGTAGCAAGCTGCTACTGTCGTGGTGTAAAGTGTGGTGCACGAGGGTGGATAACTGTGCCGCTGGGGTCTTCGTTATTTCTCAGGCTTACGTGGGTTTGTTCCATTTCTTACACCGCTTTTTATTTTTTACCTTTCAGTGGCATCGCAAAGGCACATGTAAAATGTTGCGAAAATTTGCAAATCAACTAGTCTTCTTCGTTGATCGCGACAATAATTTCACATTAGCTAGGAAATTGTTTTCCTTATCTCAGAAACGATGCCGAATTTAGATATTGTGTCGCTACGAAGCGATGCTACTGTTACGATGTTATTGTTGCGATGCTGTATAAGCCTCCTGTTTTCAAGGAATATTTCTTCCGTGATAATAGCCACCTCCGCAAATAATGTCACCAAGCGATACAATAAGGACGTCAATATATAAAACAAGTGTTGAGTTTCAACTTTGTTGACTCTATATAAACTTTTAACACATTTTACCAAATACTCCAAAATCCAAATGCAATACTGGTACAAATCGCTTTTCAAAAAAATAAAATACTTTTTTGCAGCGATATGGCAGCCATTTGGAACTGTCAAAAAATATGGCATGTTGATTCTCGTAAATAGCTACTCGATGATGATTAGCTGTGCAAAAATTAGCCTGGTACAAACGGTTGAGGTGATTCTTCAAAAATGTGTTCTCCGTGTAATTTCCATGGTATTTTTGAAATCGCTTAATTAAAGTAAATTACACAAACATTTTAAAAGTTTATGCAAATTTAAAGAACATATGAAAATTCGACACGTAGTGGATCTATAGTTTTCCTAAAAAAATATTGAACATTTGCGGGCCATGGAAATTACATTAGAGACCACGGAAATGACCCAGCAAGTAAAATTTTGCTAAATACCGTATCAGATATGAAAATAAGATTAGATAAAAGTGATTTGGGGAACTATGAACGGCTGTAAAACGATATTAGGCAACATTTTTTCAGCAACTCTTTTCTGAATTTCTCCTCTCCGCTAAACTTAGATACAGCAAAACAAATTAGTGATAAAATACACATTTTTTATTACCTTTTGCTTTTCTAAGCCATGCAATTGAAAGTGAGTGAAAAACTTAGTGTTTTTATAAAAATCATTATAATTGTAGCGACGATGTAATCATATCGGTACATTAGTAAGTAGTCGAGTAACGAAGAATTGCAGGCTTTGCGAAAAATATGAATGTATGCTCAACCGAGTAGTTACCTAGCCTATGCGTAGTACTACACTTTACGTTGAATACTTTCCTTAACATCAAAACATTAATAGTAGACTCATTTTTGGGCACTTTGAGCATGATAATTAGACGCTTTAAATGATAATAAGCTTCGGTTTAACAAATTTAAATAAAAAAGGCAGATGAAACTGAATGTCTATAGACTTTCTGATTCACCATGATTCACCGCTTTGTCGGTTGGCGAGGTAAGTGGTAATCCTAATCGCTGCATTTACTGACATGTTAACGATTATCGACTATTCCTAGTGATAACTGGAACCGACAGTTTTACGTGCTCCTCCGAGGCACGGGAGTGGTAATACACCACTCCGCCAGACTCTGAGCAGCTACTGAGGTTTAAGATTTTTGAGGAAACCTCGAAAAAATTTGAATAACACCTTTGCCTGACCTGGGGATCGAACCTAGGACGATGAGGCAGTCTAAATTATAAGCTATGGATTAACAGATTTAAACAAAAAAATAACTGATTAACAATATTTATCACTTAACCTGATAATTGCATGAATTACAATATAAACATTGAATATTTCATTTTAATTATTGCAAACAAAATGAAATAGAGTAATTTCCATGAGTTTTATGTAACTACCATGGTGTTTTATACATGGAAATTACTCCATGGAAATCACAAAAAGCATATATTTTGAAATTTCTTGCCATTGGAAAGATATAGGCTACTAGTTTGTTATTGGTTATCTACATTTGGGAGTTAGGTATAAGACCGTAATACCCATTTACTAAAAATAGTACGATTATGTTCCAAAAATGTGACATGGAAATTCCTAAAAATTGAGAACCAAAAATTGAAAAATTGAAGAACTTACTCTTGCACCGAAATGAAGGGATTTAGGGCTACCAATACTTAACCCACAAGCTGCAGCATAAAAGCAGAATCAGAAAAACCAATTCCGATACCTCTAAACCTCACCAGTTCAGAGTAGTACCCGTCGCAATAAGCGAAGCTAAAATTTTGCCAAGTGTGTGACATACTTATTTACACTCATAAAATAAAAACTTTAAGTGCAATTGGATTAGAAATTTGGGTAGGATATAAAATGATTTGTATTTTTGAATTTTGGTTATAAATCTGATTAAAAGCGTTTGTGAATTAAAAAATATCTGCGATTGATCAGAAGACGGCGCACGTGTTACGCGTGTAAAACGTGCAAAATTAACCGGATTTGAGGTGTTGAGGGCAAATAACTTCTATATAAATGGTTATTACATAATAAAATCTATATGACACGATGCATATAAATAATGTTATAGTAGATTTATACAAACATTATTTGTTTATATAGGAGATAAGAATCTGTTACGTTCAAAAAATGTACCTACTCCGAAGAATGACCCTTGAATTGTTTTTTTTAATTAATGTGTTCAAGTCGGTATGGCGGGCTGTTAGTCACACCAGATAAGTATGGTATTACGCTACCGACTTCTTTTTTTATAGAATTTTTATGGAACAAATCGTTCGACACTCGTAATTTATCCAGCACTTTCGATAAACGACCACGCTATTGGGTCGCGCGCCGATACCAGCGCTATGACCATTATTATTTTCCTTTTTGTCATTACGTAATTAGACCACTGAAGAACCACCATACTGTTACAAATGATCTTATATTTTGTGTCATCATCTTCCGATCTATTGTATACATTTAACTACATTCTATAAATTATCAGTTTTAAGATAAGTATCAGTATTTTTTAAACTTTTATTTTTATACTTGTTTTTAATTTTCCTTCCATTCGTCTCTACTAAAGTGGTACTGCTATATCTAGAGTATTAGTGTTTATTACTCATTATTTATTATATTGACGTGATTGATGAATACTTTCATCTTAGTCAGCTACTTTAAGTGTTGCTAAGTGTGTTTAATGCTTGTTGTTGCTTTGATGGTATTTTTGTATCGGTTTCCATTAACTGGGTTTAATAATAGCAATAAATTCAAGTAGTCATTGAACTCAAAGTAACAAAACATATAATTAGGTCACTGTTTCGGTGTCTTGTCTAGATTTATAGCCCTACAAATTACAGCGTGTCGAATATTAAATAATATTTTTAAGGAAATCTAAAGTACTCTAAGATCATGAAATATCTATACCTCGACCAACTGAAACATCTGTACACGCAACATTATTTGAATATACTCTGTCTTTCTGTTAAGTTGTATAGTTAAAAACTTTGCACATTTTTCAACTATTCATATTAAAAAAGTAAATTTGTCTCAAAAGTAAAGCGTCATTACCAGGACCAAGCGACTAAGGTGAAACTAGGAGGACAATTGTCATTTCTCATCTCCCGGGGACATCAGAAACTAAAAAAGTCTGTAAACCAAACCATCTGTGAAGCTTGCCGCTATTTGAAGCTCAAAGCAGTTCAAACTTTAATTTTCGAAAAGTTGTGACTTTGAACGCGACGATCGATGTAATTTTTGCGTATTTTAAAAAACCTGTCTTGGGTAGAACATTGATTGTTTAAAAAATATCGAAGATATATTAAAAATACACAATTTTTATAATTTTTCGGCAATGATAAGTCACGAACGACGGAACTTACGGATCAACTAATTTTGTTCCGATTTGCGCCATTCGACACGGTTTTTTAAGGCACTGGTCTGGAAATTATTGTAATTAAACGTTGTTCGCCCAACCGCTGTGTGTGTTTACATATACAAATCAATACACATACACATAGACTTACATACAGACACACTGATGTTATCTTAAAAATAATGAGAACAGCATCCCAGGACCACAAAACGTTTAGATCTGATAAAAGCTCGATTTTCGTAAATCGGAGTGAAACAAAATAATTCCTGAGTTTTGAGAATGTTCAATTTGCTTAGTGAGAAGTTAAAAATAAGTTTTTACTTACATTTTACTGACATGTTGACGATTTTATCAACTATTTCTAGCAATAACCGGAACCTATAGCTTTACGTGCTCATCCAAGACATAGGAGTGGTGATTCACCAAATCGTTAGACTCCGAGTTGATACTGAGATAATAGATTTTCGGCAAAAACCTCGAAAAAACTTTAGTAACCCTTTTGCCTAAACCGTGGATCGAACCCGGGACTTCATGCTTTGAAACGGCTAACCCTTACACCGAGGCAGTCAAATTTTTTAAAAACTTTTAAAAAAAAGTAACAATCATGAGTATAGATTCAGACTAGAATACTTGCCTCAATGTAAAATGTACGTGTGCCGCCCTGAATTTCAATTATTTGTATAAAGTGACGTTACCGGAATTACCTAAATATTTTTCATTCGATTATTTTGTAATCTGGGATCACTTCACCGATATAAGCAAACTATTAAGAACTAAGTTAAGCATAAACTTAAACAATTACCAACACTTACAATTTAGGCTAATTTGCGGACCGTTAAATATACGAGTACCGTTCCGTTTCCTCTAATACTTAACGCAGACAGTGCAAAGGCTTAAGCGGTTCAGTGATTAATAATTGATTTTAATTATAACTCGCTAATTCCCTAGCACCTTCCTCCTTTCACGCGAGTTTTTGATTAGAAACATTAATTATCCATTACGTACTTTTATATCATTGACCTTTGGTACATCTCCAACATTTATAATTTTTCATGTAATAATTTAAAACCGGTAACTCTGCAACGACATATTTCCAATTTCCTGTATCTCTAAAATACTTGATCAGATCTTCATCAAATTAAAGTTTTTATATCATTATGTAGCAAACAAGCAGATGGCTCTCCTGATAGAAAGAGATGTCATCGTCTATAGAAACCAAAGATGTCAACAGTGCGCTGCGATCCGTGTGGCGGGATGGTAATACCACAATATGTCAAGTCTCCCGGCTGCCTTACCCTCCAAACCAGAACACGACAATGACAAAAATTGACGCGATTGCAGCAGGAATAGGTAGGTAAGGCGGTGATACTAAATACCCGGCCAAGACGTTGCGGAACTCTACCATGTAGTCACAATGGTAGTGATACATATAGCCAGTCTTTTACGAACTGCCTGGCAGAATAGGAGATGGTATATTCTTTAAAGGGAACTCGGACCAACGCGGGCGAAAGAAGAAGTAAAATAAAAAAATAATTGTTTAAATTGATCCATAAATGACCAAGTTCTGAGACATTCTGAGGTAACAAACACTAAAAAGTTACAAAAATTAGAAAATTACATCCGCCTTCTTGGGAAATTGGTTGAAAATACAGCATGTATAGTCTATTGTGCGCTTGGGATCACTGGGTCGATATAGTCAATAAAAAATTCATTACTGTCAAGCTTAATATGTGTGGCTATTATTTAACTGAGATGATTGCTGAACTTCTGTATTAAAACACAGAAGACAATGATTTGGTCAGATTATATTTGCAGAATGTGTTAGTTTTAACAGAAGTAGTTATTTTGTGGTATAGCTCCCCAATTCACGTAACAAAACGTCAGTCGAGCGAAGCGCTTAGAGCTATTATACATAAACGATATAGAACGTCGCGTCGTGCTACGACATATTGTGTATGAGCCCTAAACGCTTCGACAGGATTGACGTTTTTTCACGTGAAACGGGCCAATTGTAAATGCGAAAGTCTATTTCTCTGTCTGTTATGCTTTCACGGTTAAGCCGCAGTACCGATTTTGATGAATTTTGGCAACGAGATAGTTGAATTGTTACACAATTGATTAAGGACTTGTAATTTAATTTCACTTCAGAACTTTAATATATCACTCAACCGGTTTCACTTTTTAAGCATCTTCTGGATGTAATATACTTAATTGATCATTGAGTATTGACTATTGTAAGTTATAAACCAACATAAATATATAATACAAGACTGGGGGTCAAAAGTAGGCTACTTTTTTCTAAAATTTCACCCCTAAGGGATGAAATAGGGATGAAAGTTTGTTTCAAAGGTTATATCATTGACATGTTACTTGCAAACGAAGCTGCGCCGGTCTTTTCGTATAAAAATAAAAATACATTTTTTCATGTCGTAGGATATCAAAGAGGCAGATGGCTCTCCGGATAGAAAAAGGCAACCATCGTTTACAGATAACAAAACACGTTAATGGTGCATTACCGTGCGTGCCTTGCCTTGTGGTGGGCTGAAATGAAATGCAACATGCGTAATCTTTTTGGTTGCCTTACCCCCCAAATCAGAACACAACAATGGGTAGAAATAGATAAAGGGGTCATACCAAATCCAAGAGAAACGATGCGATTTGCCATCTTGCTTTCTAGCACATGTGAAATACACGTGCTAATTAGAGAATTCAAAATGGATGTTTCTATGTGGTATCGTGTGCGTAATGAATTAAATTCAGTGATATTATCACTTTTAACACATTTAATAAAGTAACTTTTAATGAAAAGGAACAATAGACGACGGAAATCTCCCATGTTGGTCCCGAGCTTCTTTGAAGAATAGGCCAACTGCCGTTCTGCGGAAGGTTGAGGCAGGTTGTAAAAGACAACTTATTTCCTATGCGAGTAACTACCATCGTGGCCACTAGGTGATAGAGTTCTGCTTTGCCTTGCCCGGGTCTTACTTATTCCTGCCGCAATAGCGTCAGTGGTTGTCACTGTCATGTTCCAGTTTTGAGGGTAAGGTAGCCGGTAAACTTATGTATTTGTCGTTAGACTTCGCCACAAGATAGCAACGCACTATTAACATCTTTGGTGTCTAATGGTATCTTTGGTGGTAAATGAAATGAGGCAAGAAGATATTAGTGGTATCAAGAACCATTTGCGAATGCAACCACCAAAATTTTATGAACCATTGATGAAAAAAGTTACACTTATATAAGAGATGGTATGGTACTTGTATTCTCTTGTGATTTGGTTTTTATAACGTGATGAACGTTTATTCTACAAAAATTTTCAATTTTACTAAAAATATATAAAATTTAAGGTTCTTTCATCGCCCCATCGAACCATCGTAAAATACTTACACGCAAACAAATCCACAAATTATAACTAGTGCTAGTAAGCAAACTAACTAGCATAGACTAGGTTCAGACTTGCTTTGAAGCCTCCCCTTCTCCCCGCACCTTACTCGTCGTGGTAATTAGCACGAAAAATAGACCGGCGGCATTATCACGTAACTCGCAATGCGAAATTATTGTAATTGTTTAGTTAATGTAAGACACACAATAACCGTGTATGCTAGTGACAGTCGTTGCTGCTTGATTAGTTTTGGTGGCGTGACATTGCTAAAAGTGCATCTAACCAGTAAGCAATTGGCGACGTTTTTGATGATTTTTTTGTTACGTTTAAAAGTCATCGCTGATTGCTGGCGGATTGTAAACTTTAGGTGATACGCCTACGGCTTGCGATTAAGTAGCGTGCTTATTCACAAGCATGCTCTTTTCGTATACACGTGCTACTACTTATTTGCTACTAAATAGCATTTGCTCGAAACTGGCATGCTTTCGTGCTAACATGTGTATTTCCACCTTTAATCGTTACATCGAGTCTTGTACTACAAAGAACGCATCAATCACGCAACGCAACATTAAGGATTATTACATATAACGAAAGATATGGCTGCTAAAGTATTCAAGCAAAGCTAAGCAATTTCGCAAGACAATTCTAAGGATTATAAAAAATATTAAATCAACAAGGCATTCAAAAAACGTGTCATAACCTCAACGCACATGACAGATGACACTCCAGGCTCAATTCCAATGTATATAGCCATATGGTTTTTTAAAGAACGTTTAACTTTTTGCATATCTTTGGCTCGTGCTTGTAATGGGAGCTGCAGAAGCCTGATAATTTGGCGCACGGCTCGTATGTCAGCCGGCGCGTGCGCATGCGTCGTGACGCGTGATTGCCCCTGAAGGATGCATTCAACCTTTACCGATTCGGTTTGATTGCGCTAAAAATAAGCTTAAATGTTTGAATAAGACATGGTTTTATATTTCATCATCGCATCGGTTTTTTTAAAGCATAGGATAGCAAACAAACTGATAGCTGTCCTAGTGGAAAAACCGACTAAAGACACCGAAAATGGGACAGATTAGCGACGTCGACACTGCGAAAATTGTGTATTTTTCTTCACTTCTCTAGGGGAATTTCGCTGATAAAAATACAATTTTTGTATTACAAAAAAGAGCTGGATAGGCTATTTATAATCTCAGCCCAAGAGTTTACCTAACACATCAAATCAAAGAAATTCATATTTTAACAGTTAAAATATGAATTTCTTTGTGGCGAAGTCTAACGACAAATTTTTCTTAAATGAACAAATATGTTTACGAATATACATAAAGTTTTCATATATAAACTGGAATGGTACAGTTAAAATTTAACGGTACCATTCCAGTTTATATATGAAAACTTTATGTATATTCGTAAACATATTTGTTCATTTAAGAAAAATTGTGATGTACCTACTTCATTTAAATGCAAGGAAAATAAATCTTACAGTGCATATGTATCACGTCTCCACAGAATAATGAACTTCTTCATAGGGCAGTCAGTATATACGCTTTTACAATAAAATTACAATTGCTATCAAAGACCTACCAATAAACAAATTTAAAAATGTATTAAATCAAAACTCTGAAAAAATGGTTATTAAAAAAATATATGAATATTTAAACATTTTATTATCTTGCATAAGTTTAATTGTCCCTCATACTAATCTCTTACAGCAATTATAATATATTGTTAACAAATTATTTGTACCTATACTACATGATTTTTAAAAAGTATATGCACAAAAAAAGACAAACCCGCTGAGTTTCTCTCGCAGGATCATCTCAGTTGTCACTTTTCCGATTCGGTAGTAACTTAAAAAATGTTGACTCGTCAAAAGTCTTGCGTAGATCCGCTGTAAGAATTTCAGTGGATGATTTTGATCATCATTAAAAAAATATTGTGATGGGTAAATTTAAAATAATTACAATAATTATGTTTTGAGATTAGTATGAAGAACTATTAATGAAACAAAAAGTGTACTTTTGGTCTTCCAAATAATCGAAATTTTATAATAACCTTTTTACACAGGTTAGCTTTAAAACATTTTTGAAATTTGTTCACTGTTAAATCTTTTGTGCATATAAGCTTCATAAAAGTTAGAAATTGTGATTGTCGTTGATATTTTTTTGCGAAACGAACTTATGCAGCTGGTCCAAATGAAGTCTACATAATGGGCTAGCTCTACTTCTGGTGGTTTGGGAATGTCGTGAGTTAAAAACAAAATAGGTGAAGAGAAAAAACAGATCCCTGCGGTACTCCGGCTTTTGACGGTCGCGGGAAAAGATAGGATATCCTCTACGCGGAATCTGAATTGTCGGTTCGACAAGTAGTCTCTTATTATACGTACGGGTCTGTCCGGGATCCCAACCACATATAACTTGTATATAAGGCCGTCTTGCCAGACCTTGTCGAATGCTTTGGCTAAATCGCAGAACAAAACTCCAAATCTCCGTAGCCTGCGTTTTTACATATTTTGTAACGCACATGTATTTTGTGATACGTTATACTTGTTCTGGGCATGAGTTACAAATACGCTTACCATTTTCCTTTGAATGTTGCGCTGTTGAAATTGTTAATTATAAACTAATAGTAATTTGTATTTATCGTACTCCCAGCTCAAATGTTGATATATTCTTAAATAAATTAGAATTATTATTAGAAAATATTATGAGATATTCAAAAAAGAAAATTATTTTATGTGGAGATTGGAATATAGACCTGATGCAGGACACTTGTAAACATAAAAATTTAACAAGCATTCTTTCAAATAACAACATAAATCAACATATTATAAAACCTACTAGGAAGCATGCATGTCTGGATCTAATAGCAAGTAATTTAAATAATGTTCAGTCTAACATTCATATACTTGCTTTGTCTGACCATGAAACTGCTCAGAGTATACAAGCCAATATAGAGTCAGTCTTAGAATTTAAACAAAAAAGAGCTTTTTGGTTTGAAACAAAGCGGATATATGGGCAGGACAATATTAAAAAGTTTCATGAATGTTTATCAAGTTTAAGTTTTAATGAAGTTTTTACAAAGTCAAATTGTGAAGAAGCATTTAATGATTTTCATGATATTTTACTGTTATTTTTTGAGTTATGTTTTCCTAAGGTCCGTGTAAAAGTTTTAAATAAACCTATAAAAAATAAATGGTTAACTAAAGGTCTTCTAAAATGTTGCAAAGTAAAACGCCAGTTGTACCTTAACTATCGTCATGCTCAATCTAATAGGAAAGAAAATAAATGTAAATATCTACATTATAGGAAAATTTTGTCTAAATGTATATTAGAATCACAAAAACAGTCTTCTTTGAAATACATTGAAAATTCCTTTAATAAATGTAAAGCTTCATGGAATCTGATTAAAAGTACATTTCAGAACAAAATAAATAGTAGAGAAATAGAAAAAATCAAAATAAACAATTTAAAGTACACAAATACTCAAACAATCTGTAATCTATTTAATAATTTCTTTATAAACCAGACAAAATCAAGTAGTGTAAAAGTCAAATCTACAAATACTTCAAAATCATATTTTTTACCAAATTGTAGTAAAACCATGTATTTGACACCAGTAGATGAGCATGATGTAAAAAAAGTTATACATTCATTGAAAAATACTTATGCTACTGGCTATGATAATATTAGCACAGAATTATTGAAAAATGTTGCTAGTGTAATATCAAGACCTCTTAGCCATATAATTAATTTGTCATTTTTGGAAGGCAAATTTCCAGAACGATTAAAAAAGTGTATTGTCAAACCATTATTTAAAAAAGGAGATATGTGCGATATGAACAATTATAGACCTATTACTTTAATTCCAGTTATTTCAAAAATCTTTGAAAAAATTATGTATGGAAAGCTCTATAATTATTTACTTGATTTTGGCCTACTAAAAAATAATCAATATGGATTTAGGAAAAGTAGGTCTACTACATTAGCATGTTTTGATTTAGTGAAGAGCATAACTGAATGTCTCAATAAGAAAATGTATCCACTTTGTGTATTTTTGGATATGAGTAAGGCATTTGATTTTGTTTCACACGATATTTTACTATCAAAACTTGAAAAATATGGTATTAGAGGGAAGGCTTTAGATTGGATAAAGAGTTACTTAGAAAATAGGAAACAATGCGTCGAAATATCTAAAATATACGGAAACCGTAGAAGAATATTTACTTCAAACTACCATGTTTACAACTGTGGTGTACCACAGGGCAGTGTTTTAGGACCCTTGCTATTTTTAATTTATATCAATGATCTTCCTGATAGTTTACAACATGATTGCTTTTTGTTTGCTGATGACACTACCCTACTTATTAAATGTAAAAATAAAAAAGACTGGGTAAACGAAACAACTGAAACCTTACTTCAAGTTTCAGACTGGTTAATTAATAATAATTTAAAAGTTAATGTAACTAAAACAAAATTAGTTGAATTTCAGAACTACCACAGTAATATTACTAAAAACACAAATGTATTTTTAAATAAAGTAAATATAGATAATGTAGATTATACAAACTTTTTAGGAATAATTATTGACAAAGAAGTAGGAAACGTAAAAGCCTCCCTATTAGCATATCATGGATATGTATCTTCTAATTTACAATATGGAATTCCTATTTGGGGAAATTCTGTTGAATTGATACGAATTTTTAGAGTCCAAAAGAAATGTATTCGAGCTATATGTGGTGTTAATCAGTTACATTCCTGTAAACCACTTTTCAAGTCTCTTAAGGTACTTCCCTTACCATGTTTGTATATTTTAGAGGTATGCGTATTTGTAAAAAAGCACCAAAAGTTATTTAAAACAAATGCTGAAGTCACTGGTAACTCATATTTTAGGAATAGTAAAAAATTATATGTGCCTAATCAAAAATTAAATATTTTTACAAAAAATGTGTATTGTATGTCTATTATTATATACAATCATATTCCTGATAGTCTTAAATCATTACCTATAAATAAATTTCGCAAAAAGTTGTTTGATTTGGTGTTAGATAAAACTTATTATGATATTAAAGAATTTTTAGCCGATAAAATTAAATATTAATGGATAGAAATATAAGTTTGTTGAATTGTCCTTAAAAAATTTCAATGTACCTAGTAAAATTTTGTAAATAGTAAACATTTTGTAAATTATAAAAAATTTAATTGCACAAAATATGAAACTTGTAATTATAAAAAATTCTTTTGTAATATGAAATTGTACATTTATAACAAGTACATAAAATAGAGACAAAAGACCAGCCCGCCGAGTTTCTTCCGCCGGATCTTCTCAGTGTGTGGCCGCGTTCCGATCCGGTAGTAATTCTAAATATTCGATAGAATCTTTTAAATGTAATATTTTATAATGATAATTTTTTTAAATATTTGCACACCATATAATGGTAGAATATGTTGGTAACTTAATTTATTTTTAACAACTTGTAACACCCATATTCTTGCAAATAAATATTTTCTTTCTTTCTTTCTTTCTTTTTTTCTAGTGAGCAACACAGAATCTGCTGTACGTCTATTGGGTTGAACAGGAATCAGGATGCCCTTCTCTAGTGTAGCCATTTTTAAACGACCGAGTATGATTCGTTCGTATATTTTGCTAATTCGTACTAGGCTTAGCGGACTGTTATGTCGTTGATATAATGGCGCGTAGCGTAAAGTATATTATAATGGTGTGAGAGTTATAAGTTATATATAACTAAAAATAATTAGGACTTATTGCATTTATTACCCAAGTGGCTTAAGACTAGCTAAAGACCTTCTAGACTCGAACATTCCATTCAGCTGTATGCATGCATAAGCTATTCAGTTAGACACGAAAGCAATAATAATTTTATCATCCAGTAGCGTCACGTATTTAGATAATATCGGCGTTTCCAATCCGTTACATACGGGATCTTACTTGTAAAACGTGCGTTTGGCATTGAATGCCACTTAGTATCGGAGCTCATCGACTGAGACGCTACGTTAACGGCACCGCTCGCAATACTCACGATATTATGCCGTCAATACCATAGCTTATCATATCGTTAAGATCAAATTAATAATCTTAAAACAAATAAAAGTCAAGGTGGAGGAAAGCTTGATAAACCTTGATTTACCTTGATTTAAAGCTTCGTTGCAGAGTCCGAGGGCAAACCGGTATCAAGATTTTCCAAAAAAGAAGTCAGTAGAAGGTAAATGGGGGTATGATAGTGTCAATATGATGCCTTAGCTTCAGATGAGTTCGTTAATCTATCGGTTCCGATTATATTACAGATAGATTGTCTCTCTCTAATCCGCGAAAAAAACCGGTATTATGCTACATATTTTTTTATATTTCAATCTTTTGATTTTTAATGCCTTTTAGACACATTAAACCATGTTGATCCGTTGAACCTGAGGTAACATCAATTTAAAATAACTTGTTATGCATCTATATATTGTGGACTAATATATAATATTAGTCTACTTAATGTTAAATCAGACGGGGGCTTCGGAGGTGTATGTGTAAATAAAAGGTATGTATGAAGTACACAGAGTACCCACAGAACATAATAATTCCACGCTGAAATTGCTAGTACAGACAATAATATAGAAGTACTAACATTAACTTATTAACTATATATACGATTATGGTAAAATATGGTACATAAAGCTGTTGTACTTGTATGTCATTTCTTAGCTGGCCCAGTAAACGTTGTTTTGTCATACAAATTACTTGTATTGAATATTTTGGTGAGCTATTTGGTAAACATACTGATAACCCTAAATATAAAATTAAAAAAGCCATACTTACATGTCTTTATAAACAGACCACATTCAGCACTTATATGAAAAAAGCGGATGATTTTCAAATAGGAATCCTGCAGTATTAGGTCAAGTTTACCATGTTATTGCAATATCATTTAAATAACAGAATACCCAATTTGTTGCAAAACTTCTTTCATCAAGTAGAAAAGAGCTAATGATCTTGAACTTGAAATTTGACTATCTCGAGGTCTAGGGGTTAGCCTATTCGGCTTAGATCAAGAAGTTCCGGGTTCTATCCCCGGGTCGGGCAAGTGTTATTGAGGGTTTTCGTGGTTTATCTCGAAAATCCAAAATCTCATTAACAGCTCAGTCCAACTGGTGGTGTGTTACCCGTGCCTTGTGCCTCGGATGATCACGTAAAGCCGTCGGTCCCGATTATTGCTAGAAATAGTCGATAATAATCGTTATCAGGTCGATGAATTGCGGCGATAGCGATCAACACTCATATCGCCAACCGAAAAAGCAGTGAATCGTGATGAGCAGGAAAACTCTATAGACTCTATAGTTCGGTTTTCTCTGCCCACCCTGCAAACGGTTAAACAGATTTTATTGAATCATAGCTAAAACCTTTGTTACGAGTGCAGGATAAAGACGTAGGTTGAACTCACATTCGCAGTGTTGTAGTCGACTGCTAAACTTAGGTGTAAGTTTACATGTCTGTATGATTTCATCGATCTATTGTTTGGAACCATTAATATCATGCCAAATATAATATGCGCAATCCGCATTTGCAAAGCGAGCAGTCACCAGTACTATATAATGCACACTAATGTTTTGTAGGCGTCAGTCGCGATGTTTTTACTTCGCACGTACGTGGCTGGAACTTTAGAAAATTTACATGAAGTGCAAGAAAGGCATCGAAGCGGCGAGCACTTTTTAACCCCCGATCCAAAAAAGTGTTGTTGTGACTTTGAGCACTATGTGTGTGTCTGTCTGTTGCACTGCAGCTCTTAAACAAGTGAACTAATTTGAGTGTGTTTTTTATTTGAAAGCTCGATTTCTAGTGGTTCTTAGTTTTTTCTAATAAACTCTGTTCATCCGTTTTCAGGTCATCAGGTCTTTTCTACTTGATGAAAGGAATTAGATAAGCAACTGGTACAGACCTAACTGGATCGAAAATATTCAATGATATTGCAATGACACGATCATTTCGATCTGAAACTGCAGGATTCCTGTTCGAAGATATATTATTTTCGTTTCCTCTGCAATTGATGTACATGAATCTGTGTGATAGTCTTACCGCCCGGCCACGCGAACCGGCGACGGCGGCGTCGGCAGCGCGGCGGGCGAGGCAAAAAATATGCGCGGCGCGGATTTTTAGGCCACGCGGACTTGCGTTCATCGCCGCAAACAGTATAGTCTGAGAGCAAGACGACTTTTTCAATTTTATATCAATACTGCTTGACGGGGAGTAGTTTTGTACTTCAACACTTACTGTTTGGAAGAGAATGTTAGTACATGATTTAAAGAAGAATCGGGGTATAGTATAGACGTTGAATTTCACAAGAACTATGAGAAATACATACTGTATCAAGACAAATTTTTGGAATGAGTGTCGAAACTCGAAATTTTGATTTATAGTGTTGCCGCTTGATAGTCCATTATCGATAGGGTTTTAGTGCCTCAGTAAGTATAATACTATCAATAAACAGCTTTACAATAGATAGCATCGAAAATATTCATTATTGAAAAAATAAACTATCAAAAGTACCGATGCTATTGATAGTATTGCTATTTAATATTGCATTAATCACAATTACTATCGATAGTATCGATACTATCCAAACTATCGATAGTCAACTTTATTCTAATACTGTCCAATGCTATCGATTCTTCTATCTATCTACAGTGTCGAATACATCAATACTCAATACAATATTGTCTAACGATTATATTGATAGAATCGATACTTTGTTTATGTCCAACGATTAATACTTACTTATTGTTTTAATTATTGTTTTAAATTTTACACTTGTACTGTTTCACAATTCACTAAATAATAAATACTTACTTACTTGTAGCGTTCAATACTATCGATACTATTGACGTTATGCCGTTCTAGATTAAAACAATCGAACTTTTGGCGACACTACTATAATTATATTCTTATAAATATTCAAAATTATGGGAAGAAAGAAAAATTGTATGTCTGGATTTGTTTATACTTATGACGTGTACGGTGGCCTAGTAAGTATTTGAAAATTAAAGGTAAAATGTTCATAGTATATTTCTTGGTAACTACAAATAAACCGTTTTGGTTCCTAGACTATTCGCCGAGGCCGCTGCCATGTATTGTGATGATTCATACATTTGTCTCACTCGCTCTCCGCGTCCCCGGCCCCGTGCGCGTTCTCTCGGCAAAATTCGTCAGTCGCCCCACCGGTCCCACGCCGCGTGGCATGTTTAGTATTTTCCCATACATTTGTTTCAGTCTTCAGATACCCGACGCTTCTTCGTTTGCGTCGCGCGATAAAACGCAGGCGCCAATTTCCCGTGGCCAGGCAGTTATAGTGAAAGAATGTGTCCGCAGTCTGTTAAGTTTTTAGTATAGAGTTTTCCCAACAAAGAACCAACGTGACGAATTTTTAAGTTGTTTTCAAGAGAATCTTTTGATTTTTTCTCGATTCTACAACGTAGTATCTTATAATATTGAATTGTGTGAGACCATTAGTGTCACGGCAAACTGATGTAAGACAGGTTCTCAAATCGAACTTTACTACACAAAGCGAAGGCACACTTTAATTGGAATATATAGATCTTTAGAAATAATTCACATTTTTTGTTAATCTTGGTATGATAGTGATTAATGACATTATGTTCACACTAGATGAAAACCCGGCTTCGCTCGGAAGTCTCATAATACGCAATCTTATATACTAACTCAAATAGTAGACATTAAAAAGTAGCAACACTGTAGTATCTTCTTTCAACCATTAAGTTGGTTTAATAAAGACAACACTATAGCGTTGCTATTTTTTAATTTCTACTCTTTTTATTTTACGAACGGAGAGAAATAAGTTTCACGATAATCTGCGCTCCACGATACTTTAATAAATGCTCACGCCATCTACATTCTACACCACATACTTGTAACCTTTAAAGAAATATGGTCGATTTGTCTGTCAGCACGGTTATAATTTTTAATCACTCTTTTAACAAAATACTCGTCAATCCGAATTTTGAGCATATACATATATGTTGTCGACTCAAAATTATTATTTTTTTACGCTTTATAATTTAGGTAAGATTTCGATTGAGTTTATCATAACCCTTGAAGAAATTATTAATACAGATTATGAACAATGATATTATGTCTAAGTACCTACCCCTCATGTTGGTGCGGTCCTTCTTTGAGGAATAGCCCATCTGCCATTCTATCAGGCCGTTTTTAAAATGTAAACTATTGACTAGAGTCAATAGTAGAATACTGCAGCGTCTCGTCTGATTCCATCGTCTTACCTATTTCTATTTATAATGGCGTCAGTGCTTGTCACTGCCACCTATATATGTTTTCTGTGACTGCCACGTACCGCCTGGTAGTTTAGGTAGCCGGTAAATTATGCACGTGGCATTAACACCCCGCGATCAGATAGCAACTTCCATTACCATCTTCGATGTCTAAAAGCGATGGCTGTCTCTTTCCATCAGGAAAATCATGTGTTTGTTTGCTATCTTATGATCTACAAAAGACACTTGTGACAGAATATATCATTTAATTAACTTAAAATAACATTATATAATAACATATAATTAACTTAAATAACAATAACATATAATTAACTTAAAGTATTTGGATGATGATTTTCTTGTTGTGGATAGTTGTTGAGATAAATTAGAGTTCAGCGAAATAAATTCTCCGTCTAAAACTTAAATAACTGCTACTAGATTTATAAGACTTATCTACCTATTAATATATAAGTACTTGAAGCAAAAACTCTGTACACCTTTTTACGACAATTACGCAAATAAAGGGATATGACATTTGGTACAGTTGAGGCTAACATGATGAAAGAGTGCATAAAGCTAATATTTTTATCTATACATATAATAAAATCGTAGGAAAGTCAAAACTGTACATTGAATATTTTTTTTAAAAAATACTTGGGGCGTGATCTATAATCGATATCGAAGCCAAATATATAGTTTTTAGAATTTTTGTCTGTTTGTCTGTATGTTTGTTTGTCTGTATGTATGTCCGGGGTAAACTCAAAAAGTACTGCATGGATTTACTTCAAATTTTGCATAAATATTACTAACAGGTCGGGTCAACATATAGGCTATCACGCTATCACCTACGGGGGAGGAGCAGTGCGGAGTAAACGAAGTCCGCGCGGACGAAGTTGCGAGCAACAGCTAATAATGATAATAAATTTTAAATTAAAAATTCAAACACTGGTAGCTTAAATATATACATATAGAGTAAATAAATTACAAAACTCAAAACAATTCGAAAAGGATAAAAATGAGTATCGATGCATGTGTGCCGATAAGTAAGGAGTTACAAATGTATCGAGGAATGTTGCGGTCGGAGTTATACAATCGCCAAAGGGCATACACCCGAGATATGCCGGCTACGTGAAAAAGGGGATATAAATTGTCGATCGCTCGATTTTTTGCGTTTTTGGATGCCATTGTGTCAAGTGGGGTGGGCAGGATACGACATATTCCCCGATCTCGTCTGTACTGCACACCTGCTGTGGTGACTTTCGTTTGACATTGCGAGTGTATTGCCAACTACGAGAAAAACTAGAAGGCTTTTTTGATCGTTCTCTCTTGTAGCCTTTAATTGACAACATCGTGATTAATGTGAGTTTAATTGATAAAAAAAGTTGTATGTTTTTATCGAGCAAATGAATGTATTCTATCTTTACTGAAAGTGGTATAATCAAGTCGATAGAGTCGATCCTTGCAAGAGACAGAGTAAACTAAGCTGTGTAAAATCTCCGTCACCTACCATCAGGTACCTACTATTTCTTCCCTACAAATATTATAAATGCGAATGTTTAAGTTTGTTTGCTCTCAACCGATCTATTCAACCTACAAAACTACTCAACCGATCATCATGAAACTTTGTACAGATAGTCTTGGAGGTATTAGAAGTAACAAAGGATACTTTTTATTTTAAAAAAAAACTTACTTAATGGCTTAAATGCGAGCGAAGCCGCGGGTGAAAGCTAGTGTTTTATATGTATCATTAGGTAGGTAGTAAACAAGCAGATGGCTCTCTTGATAGAAAGAGATAACCATCTCCTACAGACACAGAAAATGTTAATGGTGCGTGGCTATCTATGTGGCGGGATGATAATGCCACATGCATTAGTTTACCTGCGACCTTGGCCTCCAAACTGGAACACGACAATGACAAGCATTGACGCTATTGCGGCAGGAATAGGTAAAGCGGTGATACCAAATACCCAGGTGAAATGTTGCGGAACTCTACCACGTGTTAATCATGATGGTAGCGACAAATGGGCAATCGTTCACCTTTTACGAATTGCCTGGCAGAATAGCAGATGGTCTTTTCTTCAAAAGCGGCTTGGAGAAAGATATAGAAAGAAAGGCAGATGAAAGATAAAAAGAACATATAATATAATACTGACGTACCTGGTCACGGTACGTCCGCGTCGTTGTTCGGGAGTTTTCTGAAAGCTGCGTTAAACTTTATAGTAGAGCGCCTGGGGGTTTTCACCTCGGATTAGAGTTATAGTGAATTAATTAATATGATCGATGTGGGATATTGTTTTTTAAACCATAAATTGCAATGTTTACCCAAAATTTTTTGTGCACTCCATTGTTAACTAATAATTGCACAACTCTAATCCGAGGATTTACGGTTTTGAATGCTCCAGGCACTCCACTATTACGCAGCTTTCGTTGTATCGGAGAACACGTCTGTATGGAACACCTTTAATAGTATTCATATTGTATATGTCTTTAATGGTTAAAGGGCTCCGATACAGACGTATTTGTATGAACTGAAAAGAATTTGAAGATAAGTGGAGAAATTTATATAGACCATGATGATTGATTACGTTGATTACTTGTTTCAACATATATGTCGGTGGGAAAACATGTTTTGTAGTTAAAATTATTTTGAGTGCGAAAAATATTGTTATAATCAATGAGTGACATACAACAGTCGGATGTAAGTGTACAACTGCCGTTATGGGAACATCTTAAAGACCAGACTTCGATATACTAATGGCCGGATAGTTAAACAATAAGCAAGGCATTTGTCGCGAAAGAAATTACCTTTCTCTGTGTTTTTCCGGAACAGCGAAGATATCATTATTTGTTACGTAGGTGGTATATAACGCACTCTTCAATGTAGATACAAGTATGTGGCTTTACTTGCGAAATACATCTCTGTATTAAAAATACCTTAATGTATGAATTGACATGTGTGTATATAAATGTATTTTTTTATATACAGGCTGGCTGGTAAAACACTCTACATATTGAATGTTCAGACCTAGATCCTAATACCGAATATGTTAAAAATAATGTTAATTATATGTATAAAAATAGATATCGAAGTTCATTGTTTACAAACAGTGATTTTCCGAACTCTTGAGTAGACTCGTTATCATGCTAAAATCGCTCGCGCGGAGACCATAATTTTTATTATCACACTAATTACGTTGCGGTTCACTATGTAGTTAATCAGTATTGTTTTTTATGATATTTTATTGTATCTTATGACCATTGTACGAGCCAACATGTATAACAGAATGGTAAACAAGCAGTTGGTTCTTTAAATGCCACATACCTATTTTATGTTATTTCTTGCTCGCAGATCGCCTGATGGAAAGAGATAACCATCGCCAATAGACATGAAAGATGTTAATGGCGCGTTATTTATTGTCACATGCATTAATTTGCCGGTTATCTGACTCCAAACCGGAACACAATAGCGACAAGTACAGACGCTATTACGGCAGAAATAAGGCGGTGGTACCAAACCTGAAGGAGTTTTTTTTTTTATAAAACCCGATTGCACTGCTGCTTTTGCTTTTGCAGAACCTTAAAACTATACATATATTTAACTCAGTGCTATAACACTAGTTTTTTACGTTCTCGCAGCTTCTTAAACGAACTTATTGATTCAATCATTGACAAATCATTTTTAATTTAATTTTCATAGTAAATCAAATGATTAAAAATATTGATCTAGAACTATTGAATAAAAAATAACTCACATAACCCATGTGAGTTATTTTTTTATATATCATAAGATAGCAAACAAAGAGATGGAAAGAGAAACCATTGCCTAAAGACACCAAAGATGTTAATGTTGCGTTCATGGGCGTACCGAGGGGCGGGAGGGGGCAGGAAGGGGCACCACCCCCCCTTGAATTTGTTTACCTCCTTACAGTTGTAGATAAAAATATAATAAGACAAAAATATAGTCTTAAAACGTTACGGTTGCCTCCCCCCTGGCCCAGAACCTGGGTACGCCCATGGTTGCGTTGTTATCCGTGTGACGGGATGGCAATCCCACATACATAACTCTACCGGGTACTATATTCTTCAAACTGCAACACGACAATGACAAGCACTGATGATATTGCGGCAGGAATAGGTAAGGCGATTGTACCTACCAGACCCGGGCGAGATAATGCAGAACTCTACCACCTAGTAGTCACGATATTTCAGTGGTACATAATCAATCGGTTGCCTTTTACGACCTGCCTGGCAGAACTGCGCTTGGCTTATTCTTCAAGGGAAGCCGGACCAACATGGGAAACTTAATTTTTTTGCTTCCCTAGGACTTTACCAATTGGAGGCGCCAATATTTCTATAAAAGTCATATTTTCACGTTAACTCTGGACGCTTATAGAACTAGCATAATATTGTTGCATATTTAATAGTTCTCAATTCGTCGGGTATATATTGGTTTATGCGAAATCACGCATAACTTTTTACAGAGTTGTCCGATTTTAATGATTCTTTTTATTGGATAGAGTATATTCTGAAGCTGGTTCCATATAATCTTTGAAAAAACAAATCCAACCATAAGGATGTGAAAACAGGGGATGGCTAATTGTTTATTCACTAATTTTAATGTATTGTAGTAATATACTAAACATAACTTTTTACAGAGTTGTACAATTTTTATTTTTTATTATATGGGATATATCTTGAAGTTGGTCCCTAGATACAGATTTGAAAAAATCAGACAACGGTAGGAAATAGGAGTGATTTATTTATTGTTCACTCGTAGATTTTAATACACACCTTTTTACACACAATTTACCCCACAATTTTAGTACACCTCTCATAATACTTCGTAGTTAGTCTCATTTAAAATTTAAAATAAAAATTCAACCCTAAGAGTAAGAAAATAGGGGATGATTGATTGTTCACTCACTAATTATTTTGCAGTAATTAGACCTATTCGTCTCCCTCATTTTAATTTTAAAAAACACTTCTAAGGGTAGGAAATTAGAGGATGGACGGCTAATTTAAGGTAATTTAATGATCTTTGTCCATTGATTGTTTGGCGCCATTTACTCTTATTTAGGTATACATTATATTAGTTTAAAAACAGCTTAGTTATTGAGGTTAATAAAAGGATTTATTATTTTTCTTTACAGTTTTTTCATTGGTTTAATTTTGTTGTTATAAAGTTTTTTAATATATTTAATATATTTCTGTGTCTATAGTAATATAATAAATAGAAAAATAAGTCGGAAACGCTTTCGATTTTGGATTTTCCAGAACAGCCTTGAAAAAACCTTAATAACCTTTTGCCTGACCCGAGGATCGAACTTGGGACCTCATGGCCGTAGCCGAATAGGCTAAGGTCCCAGGACCCCTAGACAACGAGACATTCATATTTTTAAATAAAATAGTTTTTGACTAAAATATAGTATATTTATAAATACATATAAATAAATCAATTAAAATCTTATCGCAAAGTGATCGTTATAAAGTACTATTTCGTTTTGAATTGACGACAGTTTGCGAGACATCTTTACAATCGGAAGTCGTTAAACATTTAACTTGATCTCTGCAGGTCAATGGATAACTTTCCAATACTGTTAAGTATTTTTACGATACTATGTGGGAATCTATACATCGAATGCAGTGTAACTGGACTTATTTAAAACATATAATGAAACTAGCTTTGTTCCAACTTTCGCTGCATAATTAAAATATTTTTTAGAAATTGCGCGGGAACTATGCGTTTTCCGGGATGAACTAAGTAGTTGGTATGGGCATGAACTAGCCTTATCACTGTTGCATATAGTTATATATACCTACCGAATATCAAGTAAATTCGTCCAGTAACAAACAACAAAAATTCTACAGACCTTTGCGGATCCAAAATCTTCCATTTCATTCATCGATTATCAATTTTTCAAGTTTTGGGGGGCTTGCGCTTCCTAGCCCCCCTACCCCACCCCCATTCCGCGACTGTTTATAATTTATAATACACAGCAAAATAATTGTATAGCAATTATTCTGCTCTTCTTATTTTGTAGCTTATTTTGTAAGTAATTACAGCTAATTTAAAGGGGAGTAAAATTATATACTAGGAAATTCCAAAATGTTTAGGGAGAATCGTGTAAGCTGGCAATACAGAAATTGTATTTATTTTTAAGTTTACCTACCCACTGTTATTTTTAAAAATACTTTGTTTATATTGTATCTAAAACTAAACTGTCAGTAAATAATATTACGCCTTGAAGATGCTTTAAAAAGTTACACCGGTAGATAAAATTAAATAATTGCCTGCGACTTCGTCCGCGCGGACTTCGTTTACTGCGCACAGCACCTCCCCCGTAGGTGATAATATGTAGCCTATATGTTGACCCGACCTGTTGGTAATATTCATGCAAAATTTGAAGTAAATCCATGCAGTACCTTTTGAGTTTATCCCGGACATACATACAGATAAACAGACAAAAATTCTAAAAACTATATTTTTGGCTTCGATATCGATTGTAGATCACGCCCCAAGAATTCTTTTAAAAAATATTCAATGTACAGTTTTGATATTTCTACGATTTTACTATATGTATATAAATTATAGTGAAATAAAAGTACAAGTGTGTTGTTAACTAGTTTCATCTAAAAATAAAAGCTCTTCTGCTAGTTATAAATTACCTCTTTTGACGAATAGACCAATTGCTTTACTGTCAGGCGTCTCGTAAAAGGCGAAAGGCTAAATGTTTAACTACCTACTGTTCTGCTTACTCATTAGGCAGTAAAATTCTTGAGCGTCTTGTCCAAGTTAGATACCACTGCCTTATTTATTCATGCCGCGATAGCGTCCATCCAACGATTTAGCCTTGAAAGCGTTGTATAGGATACTACCCGAACCCGATCGTAGCGCCACCTATCGGTTTCAATAGTGATTCTCGCACCCACCTGACGATAAAAAAATCATTAAGATCAATAAATCATTTAGGAGGAGTTAAGTGACATACATATACACTGAAGAATTATTTATATAAGTAATCTTCTAAGTTTATAAGTTAATACTTAATTTAAAACTTCCTTAAAAACTTTAACTGTAATAAATTTCAAACTCCTTTGTACACTTACTTTCCTTAAAATAGGGTATAAAGTTTTTGTTTCAGGAATACGTAATATATACATATATAATATAAACATACATAAATATTTAAAGTACCTAAGATATCTGTGCGAGTGATTATTAAACTTCAATGTTGTTTAAATTTGAAGTGGTTTTTCGATGACCCTTTTTTCTCCCTACAGAATTTTGACGACACGGCAATATTTTATCTTATTTCATGTCTCACACCCCTGCCCTCTATTATCTATACATGTCACAAAACTGTAACTAATGTGTGGTCTGCGTTTTTATGTAGAAAACTATTGCCACGGATTTTATCAACGCATTCATCCAACGCAGTATCCAAACAAGTGTTTAATAAAACTTATATCTATGTGTCGTTGTTTATTTTTTTTAGCGAATCATAAGAAATTTAGCGCAATTTAAATCTAGATTCCAAGGTAACTTTTCTACTCCCTGATTAATATTAGGACGCAATATTTTGTCTACAAGCGGGAGATCTAGTTTGAGCTACTTTGCGCTTACTTTGCCTTCAAAGCAGGTTTAATTTGAGAAAGTGACCTTATAACAAGAAATCCCGCGTATTGGTCCGGGCTCCTTTAAAGAATAGACTAATTGCCACTCTACCAGGCAAATCGTAAAAGGCGATCGATTGACTATATTTGTCACTTCTATTGTGACTACGAAGTGGTAGAGTTCCGTAACGTACCGCTCGGCTATGGTACCACCGCCTTATTTATTCCTTTTGCAATAGCATCAATGCTTGTCCCTGTCGTGTTTCTGTTTGGAGGGTAAGGTAGCCGGTAGACATATGCATGTGGTATCGCCATCCCGTCATATGGATAGTAACGCATGATTAACATTATTATGTTAATAAATAGACGATGGTTTCTCTTTCTATCGGGAGAGTTATTTGCTTATTTTCTATCTTATGATATAAAAAAATGTATAAAGATTTACTATTCTATAGGTGTATGCAAAAGAGGTTGCAGACAATAGTTGGTTTAAAATAAACGAATTCAAACGATCGCGAACAGTCTCGCTTCGCATACTACGGCAGGGCACATTGGGGCGGATTTTTGCGCAGCGGATTTAGGTGAATGTGCTGCAGCCTGCCTCAACATGATGCGCCGCGACGCCAGCGGGTATAGTGGGCAGAATCGCGCGCACAAGTTCCTCCGTGTTTTGAGTATTCATTTATAAAATCACAAAATTATAGATGAAGGTCAAATAATCATTTTAGTTTAAGGCTACAAAAAGATATGCATGATTTACGTTATGATGATCTTCAAAGGATAGATAACATTTGGAAAATACTTTGCGTTAATATACTAATATTACCTTAATTTAAAATCACCATCATAAAAGTAAATAATTAATATCAAACAAAAATTAAGAAAAGATTTATTCTAATTCAGTCCATGGGGACTCGTGCGTGGCCTCAAGAGTGACTAGTGGAATGAACATATCCAAATGTTTTTCAATAAAATCTGCTCCTTCAACTTCGCTCTGGATTAGCCACTCTAAGCCGTTGTCACTCGCGCACAGAAATTCAGTAGCTCGTCTTGAGATAATCCGCGAGGGTCGCAATTTGCGCGTTTGAAAATACTATTTTCTCAAATTTTACCATATTTTATTCTAGAAATAATTTTTCACGCAATTTTACACCGTTTACTGCGAGAAAAATAGTTACGTGATATTTGCGAAGACCCCCCTCCCCCCTAAGTGAGATTTGGAAAGATTTAGCTTGATCCCCTCCCCCTAGAAAACCTCACGTAATTAATGGACGCCCCCTAATGTGCTATGCTATTTTTCGTTGCTATGCGGTCCCCGTGCGCTCGATCTTTATACGTATTTTTGATCTCTTAGTTACAGAAGTATATGTGTGGTAAATCTTAGCCTGAAATTGGGGCAAAAAGTTTGGTTAGGATTCAAAATTCATTTTTAGTTCAAACTGAAGCTCGTGTAAGTATGTATTTATGTATGTATTTCGATTTTGGTGATATTAATCACCGTAAAAAAATATTTTACCCCACGATTTGATTTCACTTTAACATCGTTTTTCACAAAATGGAAAACTTAAAATATGGCATTATTTAAGAAAACGAGTTCCACTGTGGCATTAGCAGGTTAGTAATTATAGTTCGAAAAGTTAATTATATGTATGGGGAAGCTACTGTTATAAGTATTTTCAATGCCGAGATCCAACAGCTTTACGTGATGTCTGAAAAAAAAAAACAATTTATTCGAAATTTTCTTTAGATTGTACTAGCTCTTGCCCACGACTTTTTCCGCGCGGACTTTGTTTACTCCGCACAGCACCTCCCCCGTAGGTGATAGCGTGATAATATGTAGCCTATATGTTGACCCCTGACCTGTTAATAATATTCATGCAAAATTTGAAGTAAATCCATGCAGTACTTTTTGAGTTTACTCCGGACATACATACAGACAAACATACAAAAATTCTAAAAACTATATTTTTGACTTCGATATCGATTGTAGATCACGCCCCAAGTATTCTTTTAAAAAAATATTCAGTGTACAGTTTTTTCTTTCCTACGATTTTATTATATGTATAGATTATTTAGCGGTGGAAACTAATTTAAAAATTAATTAATCCTATACATTATAAATAATCTCATAGTACCGGAATCCGGCCTCCTACTAAGAGTATTTATAAAGAAAAGATCCAATTTCACTTTTGGTTCTACTTAAAAATCGAACCCTTGACCTCATGATTTGACTTGAACAGACCAAACAATCAACTAAATATGAAATATGTATCATAAAAAATCATTATTAACTCTTAACCAAGCTGATTCACTGCACTGCATTTTTATCTTTAAAAATAAATAAATAATCTATATTAATAATTTCGTCAAGGGTTACGGTAGACTCAATCGAAACCTTACCTAAATTATAAAGCGTAAAAAATAATAATTTTGAGTCGACAACATATATCCGTAAAATTCGGATTGTCGAGTATTTTGTTAAGATAGTGATTAAAAATTCCAACCTTGCTGACAGACAAATCGGCCATATTTCTTTATAGGTTACAAATATGTGGTGTAGATGGCGTGAGCATTTATTAAAGTACCGTAGAACTGGTAGAACGGAGCGCATGTTATCGTGAAACTTATTTCTCTTCGTTCATAAAAGAGTAGAAATTAAAAAATAGCAACACTATTAGTGTTGTCTTTATGAAACCAACGTATTAGTTGAAAGAAGACGTCACTATAGTGTTGCTACTGTTTAACGTCTAATATTTGAGTTAGTATATAAGATTGCGTATTATGAGACTTCCGAACGAAGCCGGGTTTTCATCTAGTAAATAAATATTGCTGGACAAATTGCATGAATTGATCTAGTCCGAAAGTGTTATTATGGGTGTTCAACGATACTAATACATATATAAATACTGGGTTTAGGTATTTATTATGTTACATACATAATAAATACCCAAACCCAGAAATACAAACACCTATGCTCATCACACAAATGTCTGTCCCTGTCGACAATCGAGCCCGAGCCCCCTCTATTCGTAGTTAGGTTCGCTAACCACTTGACCAACGGAGCGGTCAATAAAAACTGTATTGAAATTCTTGTTCTGATACAATTCGTTTCGACGCTCGAAAAAACTGAATTTGGCTCCTCCGGGCACAAATTACCGCCGTAATAACCGGGTGCGCGCGCGGGCGCAGCACTGAATAAATGTTGTTTTCTGTCTTCTGATTAATGATCGTGCGTGCTCTGCTACTTGGAGGATGGATACTGAATTCTCTTGGCTGTGTTTTTTACATTCCAACGCCCATGTCGTCATTTAGATTGAAATAAAATTATGTAACCCATAATACAAAGGACTTTATTGTTAGAATATTCTATTTGTCAATGACGATTAAACAAAATCAAGTTTTAATTTTAAATATCTAAAAGGACAATACAAGTCAAACAAATGTGTAGTAAGGACTTAGAACACTGTTGCAGAAATTTAAGTTTATCCTTACGTCATAATCATCACGGCCTGACAGAAAGACGTACTGATAAGACAGAAAAAATAAAAAATAATATACCAAGTTGAAATTCTGCATACATTTTTAGAGATTTGAACGTTTATATTCCCCGAAATGTGTGCAGAGTTTCAATTAATGCACACACGATCAGCGATAAATTAAAACCTATTTTATTAACCCTCGACGCTAAACAAGGGGTGTTATAAGTTTCAGGTGTGTATCTGTGTATCTGTGTGTCTGTCCGTGGCATCGTAGCGGCCAGACGGATGGTGCGATTTGGTTGCGGTTTTTTTAATTGAAAGTCTGTTTTGCGAGACGGTTCTTAGCTATGATTCAATAGAATCTGTTCAGCCGTTTCAAGATCACCAGCTCTTTTCAAATTGATGAAAGGAATTAAGTAACTTGTAAAGGCTTTATCAATACAAAATGTTGTACTTTGTTACTTTATTGATATTGCATTTACATGGTAACCTTGAGCTGATACTTTAAGATCTTCATTCGAAGATCATCACCGTCTATTTGACTGGCAATTTTCGTATTTCAATAACAGATTTTTCCAAATATTGCAAGCCACTTTTAAACGATTTTCTGATATCCGTTTGTACAAAAACTTAGCAGACTTGTGAAAGCTCAGTGACAATGATATTCTATGGCACCATCCAACTGAGCTTATGATGTATCTTGTATGTAGGGACTGGAACTCTCTGATGCAGAGTTTTAACAAGACAATATTGCTTGGACTGAGTCTTGTTGCTATAAATACTAAGTTTGATTAGTGTTCATGATGACGAGGATCTGAAGATGGAGCTGATAAAGAACTACCGAAACTCACTCGTCGAATGTAGAAAGAGATAAGATAGTCAAGTAAGGGTTCGATGGATTTTTTTATAATGTGTACTTTCCATTACATAATAATATGTCAAAGAACTGAAGATCGAGCCGTAAAAGTGTTGTAACTCACAGATATAAATTGTTAATATAGTGGAGTTTGGAGCATTTCTTTTGTTACAAAAAGATCTTTCTCATGATTATAAGGCTCTGAAGATTGCGCCGAAAAGTGACATTGGAATTTCAAGAATCCAGATTCAAAATGCAACTACAATGAACCCCTAAACTAAACGAGGTAATGCTTTTTAATTAGTACTTAATTGTCTTGTATTGGCAAACACCTTGGTACTGGATAATTTCAGGATCTGATAATGAAACATGAAGGTAACCTTGAGAACTCCTAAACTAAATAAGATGAACTAATCAAGTCTGGACTCATTTGTTCTGTTTGGACAAACACTCTAGTGTTAGACGATTTCAGGGTCTCATGATGGAAATGAAAGTACGTTATGGGAACTTTGGAATAAAATAGAGCAACATCATCGACTTTGGGGTCGTTTGTATCGTTATTATAAATACTTTGAATCGGAATGGCTTCTAGTGCCTGATGATAGAGCTGAAAGATGTACCCGAGTACTTCTAAGCTAAACTAGTTTAACCCATCAAGTGGGGAACAAATTCGGTTTGTTTTTGCAAACAATTTGGTGCTGGACGATTTCTATATCTATAGTATCTGCTGAATTTGAACGTCATGGAAACTTCTAAATTAAACAAGATAAACCTATCGAGTTTGGTATCATTTGTTGTGTTTTAACAAACATCCTGATGGTGGAAGCAGGAAGGAGAAAGTCTCTGGAGCAGGATGGCTTTCGGGTTCAGATGATAGAATGGAAAGAAGTTCATGAGAAATCCTAAGCTAATCCGGAAAAAATAATTGACTGTGGGTGATTTCGGTTTGTTTTGGCATATTTTTGGTGTTAGATGTTTGTTTAAATTTAATAGTGGAAATTGAAGATGGCTAGGGAACCTTTGATCTAAACAAGACAAACTCATCGAGTTTGGATCCATTTTTTCTCTTTTGAGATCTAGTGCCAGATATTTTCTGTGGTCCTATGATGAAGCAGGAAGGAGGTTATGGGAACTTTTAATTGAAATTGAGCAACGCCACGATTTGGGGCTTATTTGGTTTGTTCTAATAAGGACTTTGGAACAGAATGGCTTCAAGTTTCTGAACATAAAACTCGAAGAATTAGAGGACTGTATTTTCAAAAGTAAAAGTGTAATAATTCAGGTATAAAACAGAGTGGAATGTTGTCCGGGCAAGGCGGTCAGCCTCAGTAATTAGCAGATGCGTTTTAAAATTATTACCTCTGCGAGTTGGGGACTCGTTTTTTTCAGAGCGTTATTGTTTTACGTTATCTTGTGTGGTTTTGTTGGTCTTTCAAATTATTTAGTTTTGATAAAACTTGTCACTGAATTTATTCTTAACTAGCTGTATCGCGACTTCCGCATGTAATATTTAATAAAATAATAGCCTTTTCCCGGGGTTTTACCCACAATCCCGTTCCCATGAAATATCCGGAATAAAAACTATTCTATGTCCTTCCTCGGGTTTCAAATTATCTTTGTACGAAATTTTATCCAAATCGGTTCAGTGGTTTAGGCGTCAAGAAGAGACAGACAGACAAACAGACGAACGGACAGACAGAGTTACTTTCTCATTTATAATATTAGTATAGATAAAAGGGTAGTTATTATAAATTAGCATTGTGTTACATAGTTTAATTTATAGGTCATAATTACACTACCCTAGCTTTCATTCTCAGCATCTCAGGCACACGAGAGTGACAAGCACTGATGTTATTCGTGCCGCAATAACGTGTTTGTCACTGTTGTACCCTAAAATCAGGGGTAAGGTAACCGGTAAATCTACGCATGTGGCATTAAGACTACTAGTTCTATTAACATCTTTGCTGTCTTTAGGCTATGGTTGTTTCTATTCTACCTTAGAATCATAGGACAAAGTAGTACCGCTAAATACATAACGTTTTTTTTTTTAAATTAGATCAGTGTCCTAGCATACAAAAAATCTTGTGTAAATTAAAAAGATGGCTCTCCTGATTAACATTACCACCTTTCTTATTCATCAATAATCTTTGATGTCTAGACTAACTATTCCCTATAGATAATAGGTTTAATTTAATGCCGTCATTGCACTACCCGTGTCTGTGCCCATAAACCCCGTAGATGGAGAGATTCCATCTATACCATATTTTCTACGACTATGTGCTTTGCTCGTACTTTTTTTATACGAACAATTAAAATTCTAGTACAGCTTACCTCACTGGTTTTCCGAAAAGCTTTGATATTGTTATTTTTAAGTGGATTAATAAAATTCTCTGAAGTTAGCATCGCATTGGGAACTAACCTTTTGTGTTGCTGATGTCTATGGGATGTGGTGACCGCTCTCCATCAGGGGCCCACTTCCTCGTATGCCTGCAGATACTATAAAAATAGACACCAAAGATGTCAATAGTGCGTTACCATTTTATACTCGAGAAATAGAAATAACACAATCTATATCTATATTAATCTATATTAATATTATAAATGCGAAAGTTTGGATGTTTGGATGGATGTTTGTTACTCAATCACGCAAAAATTACTGAACGGATTTGAATGAAATTTAGTATACAGGTAGATTATGATCTGGAATAGCACACAGGCTACTTTTTATCCCGGAAAAATTAGTTGATCCCGCGGGATTCACCAAAAACTGTTATAATGCAGCGGGCTGCACACTGCAGCTAGTCAAAAATAAATTTTAAATTCAGGACGTGTAAAATAGTCTGGAATGCAAGTGTCTGTCGCGATGCGACTCATACTAAATAATTAACAGGTGCGCTGCAAATTACCACCTCAACGTGTCGAGACTGGTTTCTCGGAAATCATTGTTCTTAACTACTTCTGAAGCGACGACTGCAGGGGTGTTGGAAGAATATCTTACTTTTTACAGAATGAATTAATATTTTATTAACAGGAATATGGTATCACGCAGCTTGTCAATTACTATTTAATTCTACCAGCATATTCTACCACAATATGGTGTAAAAATATTAATTTAAGACTATTACAAAATTTAGTTTTCATTATATTTTTATTACCATTAAAATAGCGAACAAGCAGCTAGCCTGATGGAGACAACCATTGCCTATAAACACAAAGGATGTTAATGGTGCATTCCTATCTGTGTGAAGGGATGGTAATGCCATATGCATAAATTTACAGGCTACCTTACCCTCTAAACCGGAACACAACGACAAGCATTGACACTATTGCGACAGAAAAAGGTAACGAGACGTTGCTATACAGCATTCCTAATACTTTAAAATATGTTATTAACATTTGTTTTTATCAGCAATAAATTCATTATCACAAGTTTTATCTAATGGCAAATTAAAAAACGTTTAACGATTTTTTTAATGGTAATGTTTTAAGATTATCAGGAATGTGGTTATATATTTGTATAGACATAGAGTATACGTGTTTGGTACTAGATACATGCAATTTTCCACTAAGTATTTTTAAAACTTGATTTCCCTAATACTTCAGCATTTGTTTTAAACAAATGTTGGTGAATTACGCACACAGCAAAGATAAATAGATATGGAAGAAGTAGTTTTAAGTGATTTATAGACTTTTGATAGTGACAATAATTATATTTGTTGACTAAAGATAATATCGCCTATACATAAAAGCTATTAATGGTTCATTGGCATCTAAGTGGCAGGGATGTAGGTACCTCAAAATTAACCAGACCGAAAACTACCGAATCGAAAAGCGGCCACTTGTGTTATGTAACACTAGCTGTTGCCCACGACTTCGTCCGCGCGGACTTCGTTTACTCCGCACAGCTCCTCCCCCGTAGGTGATAGCGTGATAATATGTAGCCTATATGTTGACCCGACCTGTTAGTAATATTCATACAAAATTTGAAGTAAATCCATGCAGTACTTTTTGAGTTTAACCCGGACATACATCGACTTTTCTACGATTTTATTATATGTATATATTACATACATAAATTCACCGGCTACCTTACTTTTTAAATATAAAGCTCTTGTGGATTATTACTTATTTCTTTAAGGTACTAAGCTAAACGGTAGCGGGCATGAACGTTTTAGAACTCTACCACTTAGTAGTTTTAGTGATAATGTTACGCGTGATCATTCAGTCAACGTTTTAAAACGACCCGGTAACTGCCTCGATGTTCTGCCTCACAAATATCCAAGCACTTAAGATACAAATACCAACAAAATACTTAGTTGTTTCCCATCATGTCGCCCGCATTATTTATTATTTAACTACCCATAGCTGAACGCGTGGTGCTTATAAAAATATTAAACCAGCTAGCATTCCGCGTTTTTAGGCGTAAATAGTAAACACATTGACAATTAAACTCATTATGTAGCACGTGTTCACGCAATCACGTGTTCTCACTGCACACCAATTTTCATCAAAGTTGGTTCTAGCATTCTTGGTTTATAACAGGACATATAGTCAAACAAAAATGCTTGATATTCCAAGGTTTAACTCAGATCGAATCTCGATGTGATGTCTAATATGAGCTTTGGTTGGTCAATATTATCAAAATGGTAATTGAAAACCAAATCTCAAAGTATCGCCGATACCGAAACCGATACCGATATAATCAGAGAAGATCCATAGAATAAAGCAAAGACTTATGAGTTTGGAAATAGAGGAAATAAGTTATAATAAATCTACAAAGTTTGAACGAAATCTGGCCGTTTAAAGTGGGTCAAAATCGCGCCCAAAGAAGTCGGTTGCAAACAAACATACAAACATACAGGTGAAGTTAATAAAAAGCGTGTAAAAATATTCATTTAGAATGATAGTTGTAACAGATCATTGAAACACAAAAAATAATAATTAAAATTCACAGCTATGCGATTTTTATTCCGGATACTTAACATTCTGAAATTACTCGGTGAAAGCCGACTTTGTTAGTCTGTTTTGATGAGTACTGCTGTCTTTTAGATGCCTATCGCATCTTAAAGGCCATATATTATTGCCATTTTTGTTCAATTTTGGATATAGAACATAATTGCGCCAGGAAACAAGAGGATTTACTTCTCTCGATAGATTGGTTTACCTCAGATATCTCTGTAGTTCAAAATATATCGGTGTTTATTTATTTATTTATTTAAACTTTATTTAAATAAAATTGTACAAAAAGTGAACCTAATGCTTGATGCATTCTTTCCCAATCAACCTTTGTGCTAACAGAAATTAAAAAGTGTAGGTACGAAGATGTATCAATATGAAAATAAATAAAAAATAAATATTTGTATCTACGAATCGATGGGGCTCGAGTTCGATTTCCGACAGAGATAAAATATTTATGTGATGAGCATAGATGTTTGTATTTCTTGGTTTGAGTGTTTATTATGTATGTAACAGTATTAAATATGTATTTCTATGTATTAGTATCGTTGCCTAACACCCATAACACAAGCAAATAATTTTCTTACTATGGGATTAGACCGATTTTTGTAACTTTTCTAAAAACAACAAATTATAATAAATAAATATGTACACACTAAAATATAACGAGTATCGGCAAATTGATATCGCAGATTTCTATGTATCGGAAAACTCCCGATCTCGCCTTTATATCGGTATCGGAATGAGATGCATCCCAAGTTTTACAGATACTGCAATAGCTGGGATCCGTTTTTATGTTTAGGGAATGTAGAAGTTCGTCATCGCTTGCCATGATTTCCCGTGGATACCGTTAATTTGTTTGTCGTCTTGTGCTATTTAAACATGAGTAACTCCATAAAGTAAGCAGGTTTCGCGGTGCGAGCTCTGAAGTATCTCAAATATGCTAATGATAATGAGCGCCGTGATTCCACACTAATTACAACCACTTTGCCCCGCCCTTAGAGTATATATTATAATGGAGAATGAATTTTATGTTGTCGAATCAATAGACAATAATTAAACATGTACAAACATACATATATTTTTGCCAAATCCTTTACGTGTAGGCAGAGATAGCTAGGCGTTGACTTGCTTTGTTTCCTCCACATTCAAACTTTCTTCTAATAAACATTCCCGTGATTGAAATTGTTGACAAGAGAGAGCATTGACAAAATCGATCACAGAACGTCAGTTTTAATCTCCTCCGCTATCTATATTAAGCATATATTGTGATATTAAGCATATAATATGAAATGAAATACATGAATGAATAAATGAATACACTTTATTGCGCACCAATAAATACAAGAATAATAAATATTTTACAATTATACTAAGTAGGTACATCGGTACACAAAGGCGGTCTTATCGCTACAGAGCAATCTCTGCCTGACAACCTTTAGGCAAAGGAGATAATTTCTTAATATATCACTTGGGTATATGGCCCTACCAAAATAAACTTCTAAAAAGTTTCTGTTCACCCGAAAGCTCTAGAAGGAGAGTTTTGTTTTTCGAGTGTATAATATACACTCGAAATATATAATATATAATATATAATATACAATATATAATATACACTGTATATGTGTATATTTTTTGAAATACTATGTAACGTAAACGGTTTGATAGATTTAAGCTGAGTTGAGATAGTTGTCATTAGATTCGTCTTAAGTGTGAGTTTTTACCTTGAAACGTTACGAAACGCAAGAATGTTAAGGCAGAAAAAATAAGCAGCACTAGCAATTCTTTACAGATTGTAGTTCCCCATATCTAACATGATATTGACCTCTTTATACGATTATACTCAATCGACGTAAAATGCGACATGCTTTGCGTTCACTCTATAAGAATGAAGGTCCTCTATGGTCAGCATGTGGAGGACACTTGATAATCGAGTTATCTTAAAACTGTTTCTTCTTATAGCAAATGAGATAGATTTTCAAATTTACATAGATAAATATCATAACGAGGTAACCTTGCGGTGCAGGCAGGATGAACTATATAATACGTCTAAAGAAGTTCTAATTCATCTCGATTCACTGGTTTGTCGTTGACGAAAGGGGTAGCTGCATCGTTGCATTTACCAACAAGACTAGGCTATAGTATACTTTCGATAACTGAGACCAACAGTTCTGTGTGTGTAATCATCTACGGTACGGGGGTATTGACTGTTGACTGATAACACATCTCGATAATCCAAGCATCTGGTTTTTTTTTAAATTACTATTTTTATATAAATTATATTATACAATCAAAAAAAAGAAATAAGATAAAAAAATATATACTTTTTGTAACATTCATAATATATCAACTTAACCCAGTTGATGACCCTACTTTAAAAGTCCGGACAAATTTGAAAATTAGGAACTAAATATTGAATTGCAAGTGCGTTTTAATTATTTTTGTAAAATTATTACAAGATGATATAAAAATATTCGTTTAAAAATATCCCATTAAATTCACGAATTCAATGCACCGACTCTTGTAAATGACTTCTGTAATGCCGACAGTATGTCATTTTACATTTACGTATAATTACGGTAGTAACTAGTTACTATCATAAGATGTGTCGCTCTAAGTACCTACATTTTTACCGATGAGTTTTAAATTGGTTGAAGACACTAAAATATTTTCGTTCGAGTTTTGCGTAATAGAAATGATATATAAATGATATATAAAAATGATATTTTGAATTTTTTATTACATAAATCGAGCATATTATCGACACTGAACACTGAACTGAAAATTTGTCTGGACGTTTAAATGTAACCCTGAATACTAATCGACACAATAAACGCTGTTCTGCAATATAATTACTAGTTGACTCGCGCAACTTTGCCTGCGCATGTCGTCGATATAGTTTTTCGAAATGCTCGCACCATCTGCACCACATATATGTAACCTTTAAAGAAATATGGCCGATTTATGTCAGTACCGTTAGAATTTTTATTCACTATTTTAACAAAATACTCGATAATCCCAATTTTGCGGTTATACGTTGTCGACTCAAAATAATTATTTTTTTACGCTTTATAATTTAGGTAAGGTTTTGATCGGGTCTACCGTATCCTTGACGAAATTTTTTAATATAGATGTATTTTTTTTGGCATAGGCGTTAACAAATGATAGATGTATATGTAGTGAATACTTTGGTGGTATGGAGGTTAATGGGGGTAGGAGGTTAAAAAATTGAGGTTATATTTATTTATTATGTCATAAAAAATACAAAAAATATTTTCGTCTTAAAAATAAAATAAAAATCTCAATAGGGACACCCTAATAGTCATTCCGAATGAAATTTAGTTTACGACCTATTCTCACACCCAACAAGTATACAAGAAAAGCATAAAAATTGGTTAGCCGTTTAAGATAACCACTAACAATGTCACACAAGATTTTGATATATTAGATTATAAAAAGGTAGAGTTAATTACATAGCGGAACCCTAGAAGAGTGCTTACGCTGCAACTAAATACAACTTAATATATATAAATCACGTGTCACGTTGGTCGTCCTCAATGGTCTCCGAGACTACAAAACTGAACTCAATGAAATTTTGCAGATAGCTACTGTTTGGTCTAACTTCAAAGATTGGATAGTTTTTATTTCAATTAACTTCCCCCCCCCCCTCCTCTCAAGTACCCTACCAAAATATTCAATATAAGTAATTTATATGGCAATTCAATATAAGTAATTCGATAGTAATCGAAAAGTAAGTCCCATTTCTAGATTGAGATTTTTTTAGGTCTTGAATTGTTGACTCTATTGAATTTGATATGCTAGGACATTCAAAAACTTTGGGACTGCCACAATGAACTTTTTGAGATAGTGGTGAATTGAAATAAAGAGAGGCATTCAATTCAATCCTGCAATCCGTACTTAAGTAACTGTGGTGTTGGCAAATTGCGTGATAAACCGACGCAATTTCGATTATCGCTGCGTTTAGCTCCTTAGAAGAATTTTTCCTTGACAGAAAGATTATCATCAACAAATTTGTATCCACATTTCTCACCTTTCTCTTATGCGTTTCACTGTTGAGATGAGTCGATAAAGCCTTTTCATCATCCCATTTGTACTGTAAAGTTCACATTACAAATGACACATTTCGTGGGTTTTCTAGTAGTAAATGTGTTTTTCATTGACTTTTCTTACCCATTTTTATAATCACGATTGTTAAAAATTAAATTTTTCTTCTTTGATTGTGATTTTCCGTCTTGTCTCCGAGATGTATTATCTTCCATTATGCCAATTACACAATGAACACATTACACTAAGTACTTTTATTAAGAAAATCGGTCTAAAAACTATCTATCAATTAAATATTTAAAAGAAAATAAAAAATCACTGGTGCTTTTGCAAGACGTTAAAATGAAGCAGAATTATTTTTAAATTTAGTGCGAACAAACGAAAAAAAATTCACGCTAGTTCGACTTTCGAATCGAACTTGTGAGAATATTTCAACATTTTAAAAATAATTCTCGCTAGTTTGACGATCGAACGAATGAGAAAAAATATTCTCATTAGTTCGATGATCGAACGAATGAGTCGAACTAGTGAGAACAAACCCAAAACTCTACCACCTATAAATAATTTCATTTCATTTGACTCCATTCGAATGAAACAGGACAAACAAAAACAAATTCAAATCTTATTTAAGCATTAAGTTCCACACATGCTTTCACTATTATTATGTATACAATAGATGGCCAAGGAAGCCGCGCCCTGTTTAATGTGCGTATCCAAAAACTTTGTCCGGGTATCGAACCCTGCCCCTGGCGGTCAAGCGTGGAGAGTCACGCAAGATTTACCATTTGGACGTAACATGATGCGATGATATCATTTTCAAGTTTTTTAAGTATCATATTTCAAAATATTGCATACACACGCGTATTGTGTAAGAAATAGCACAAACTTATCTTAGGTCCGATAAATATAGAAGACCCCAGCGGCACAGTAATCCACCATAGTCACACTTTTCACTATGTAGTAGCGAGCAAAAAAGCACACAATTTACACACACACAATGCATGTTTCACTTCGAAAACGAAGCATCTTCTTCTCTACAAGGTATGAAGTATCTATACATATAATAAAATCGTAGGAAAGTCAAAACTGTACATTGAATATTTTTTCAAAAGAGTACTTGGGGCGTGATCTACAATCGATACCGAAGCCAAAAATATAGTTTTTAGAATTTTTGTCTGTTTGTTTGTTTATCTGTTTGTTCGTCTGTATGTATGTCGGGGGTAAACTCAAAAAGTACTGCATGGATTTACTTGAAATTTTGCATGAATATTACTAACAGGTCGGGTCAACATATAGGCTACATATTATCACGCTATCACCTACGGGGGAGGAGCAGTGCGGAGTAAACAAACGAAGTCCGTGCTGACGAAGTCGCTGGCAACAGCTAGTTTATAATATACCTCTTTTTGATTGATAATAATATTTGTTTTAGCTCAAGAAGTTTTCTACATGTTCGATTATGCCCCTATCAAAGAAACGACTATGTTTCTTCCTGCCAGCCCGATCGTGAAGTAGAAGTGAAAGCTAAACGTGCTAATACGTGCTAATACCTTCGTGACTCCTAATTGATAGAGTTCTGAAACATGCCGCTTAGGTCTGACACACAAATCTAGTAGATGACTTCGCGACTCTGAAAGATGTGAAAAGGACTTTCTTTAAAAATTTAATGTTTTCCGCGCCCGAATATCATTGCCATCGGTTGTAGAAAACTGGCATGCTTGGTTTCTTATAGATGATGAATACGAGTACTCTAACTCTTCGGTTTGGTGTTCATACCTGATATTTTTCTGCCGCAACAGTAACTTTTTACAGCATTGGATGACAAACAAGCAAATAGTTCTTATAATAAAAAGATATAATAATGTCTTGTGGTGAGATCTAATGCCACTTATGCATGTGGCAATAGACCTCGCCACAAGATAGCAACGCACCATTAACACCTTTGGTGTCTATAGGCGATGGTTGACTCTTTCCATCAGGAGATCCATCTGCTTGTTTGTTATCTTATCACATAAAAAAATGTGTAAACCGTTGACCCTACTTTCCCACTAAATTAAGGTATTTTAAGCTCAAAAAAGTAAAAAATATCGGCATAGATTTTTCAGTTCAAACATCTATTTTGTTAAAACTGGTACAAGTAGTATATTAATTTTTGAAAAGCTGTATATTTTAAAAACTATGATGGCATTCAACTCAACTTTTGAGATCTAAAATATTGCTATGGCTAAATAATCGATAGGTTGAAAATTTCGATGCAATGTCAAAAAATATTTTATTTTTAATTTTCTTTATTGATAAATCCCAAACAAATTGAACAATTTTAATTAAATTACCGGTATTTGATGCAGTTTTTAAAAAAAGGAAAGCGGATAAGATTTTTAAGTCAATCGGTGAATTAACTTCAAAGTTATTTAAAAAAAAATTAAGTAAGTTTGCTAAAAACAACGTAATTTTAATATTTGAAAAGTTTTGAGAATAAGATTCGATTTTGGTTTTTGTAACGGCTTTTGATGAAGTTTTTTTAATACTAAAATATCGTAGAATACCAAAAATTGATGGGTCGAAAAATTTCGAAGCTATGTCGAAAAACACTTTTTTTAAATTTTTCGTCAACAATTACTTCCAAACGGATACAGCGATTTTGATGCAATTTATGTATTAGACTTAGTTTTTTGAGAAATAGAGCTGATTAGTTTTTGTACTCAATCGGTACATAAATCTGGAAGTTATATTAAAAAAATACTGTTTCGCCAAAAAGTTTTTTGGTGTTTTTTCGAAATTTCTCAAAATCTCCTGGACCGAATCGGTTCAAATTTTCAGGAAATCTAAACTGAGCGGAATACAATCGAATGCCATCAACCGCGTTTCGATCGCTCTAGCCGTTCAAAAGTTATGAGATGTTTACACCCACACCCACACAAACACACACACACACACATACACACAGACGCACGCATGCACGCACGCACGCACGCACGCACGCTCGCACGCTCGCACGCACGCACGCACGCACGCACGCGCACACACACACACACAGACATACTGACGTCATCGTGAAAATAGTCGTAAAAGGTTCCTAAGGGGTAAAATCAGTAACTACCTTATCTACATATGTAGTGGGAAGTTAAAAATATGCCACTAATGCTTTACTGCTCGTGTGGCGAGGGCGTTATTCCACATGTTTTGTCAGCTACCTTATGCTCCAAACCCGAACAAAACAATATCATACACTGACACTATTTGATGATTGTTCTGTTGAACAGAGACTGCCATCGCCTAAAGACCCAGAGATATTAATGGTGCGTTTTTAATGGTGGAATGCTTAATGCATAAGTTTATCGGCCACCTTGCCTTCTAAGCCGGGACACGACAGTGACAAGTACTGACGCTACGGCAGGAATAGGTAAGGCGGTGGTACCAGACCTTTACGTTGCAGAACTCTACCACCTAGTTAGTTGTCGTAATATTACGGACTTTTTTTTATATCATAAGATAGCAAACAAGCAGATGGGTCTCCTGATGGAAAGAGTCAACCATCGCCTATAGACACCAAAGATGTTAATGGTGCGTTGCTATCTTGTGGCGAGGTCTAATGCCACATGCATAAGTTTACCGGCTACCTTACCCTCCAAACCGGAACACGACAGCGACTAGCACTGACGCTATTGCGGCAGGAATAGGTAAGGCGGTGGTACCAGACCCGGGCGAGACAATGCAGAACTCTACCACCTAGTAGCCACGATGGTAGTGACTCGATAGCCGATCGGTCGCCTTTTACGACCTGCCTGGCAGAACGGAATTTGGCCTATTCTTCAAAGGAGGCCGGGACCAATATGGCGAAACACCGACTTTCTTGATATTGATTAGCCTTCTCTCACCTTTAACGAGGTGCCTAGCATTAAGTCAGTTAATGTGTTTTTCTAAGAGCCTCGGACCAAAATAAGCCCTATTTGCTAACGACTAGATCAAGCAGTGTTCAAGTAGGTTAAAATAATGTTTGTTGCGAAGGCGCAACGCGGCAAGCACAAAGACATTAGTTATGGCTACCGGCTGTCGGCGCGACACGTAGGTAATCCTAACAAATAAGGAGTAAGCAACTTTTATAGCGCGATCGCTGATTATACGCATCTTACTGCAGATGGTGTTTTACACTTAAGTAGCCTTAACACGAGATTAGGTTTACGTTTATTTTAAAAATAACAAATTAAAAGCACATTTTTTTTAGTTAGCTTATCCCTAACGACAGAGATTTCTTCCAGCTAATTCAGAAAGTGAAGCTGTGAAAAGAAAGTGGAAAACATCGTGCATAAGCATATACAAATTATATTAAAATTCTAATTATTCATACATTACAAGGATATGATTACCCATAGATACGAAAAGGCTAAAACAAATAATGTGTTTTGCGCAGTGAGGATGCGGTCGCGCTGGCGGAGGCGGCGCCGGCGGTAGCGGCGGCGGGCGCGGGCGCGGAGGCGAGGGCGTGCGCGTGCGCCGCGTGGCCGCCGCGCCGCCTGCCCGCGCCGCACGAGATTCTGCGCCCCAAGCCTCGCAGGTAGGTCCTTCATCAACTATTTATTAAAAAAGTCGGTAAGTAAAAATAAATAAATCGTTCTAATCCTTTTAGGTAAAAAAAATAGATCGTTCTAATCCTGAATAGATCAAACGCCTTGCTGGTAGACATCTCGTAAAATATGAAAGAAGACTAATACCTCTTATTGGTCCGGGCTCCTGTGAAGAATAGAGCAACTGTCTTTCTGAAGGTCCTAAGAGGTGACTGATTGGCTAAACGTGTCACTACTATCGTCACTACTAGGTGGTAGAGTTCCGCAACGTCTCACCTATGTATTTGGTACCACCGTGAAAGTATTATTTTGGTAAAGCTCGGTGTGCTCAGCAGAACGAAACGGTACTTCTTGCCGGCCCATCGCTTATAACTTTATAAGGCACAAGTTCGGCATCACATGGCCTACTGTTCGCATCTCTGGGCCGGAGCTCCCCAGTACCAGCTTCTTCTTCGTGATCGTATTCAGCCTAGAGCGGTTAGAATCGTTGACGACCAGGCTATTTCGAAACAGCTTGACTCTTTGGCATTGCGCAGAGATGTAGGTTCTCACTGCGTCTTTTATCGTATATATCATGAGGAGTGTTCCGACGAGTTGTTTGGATTAATTCCTGCCGCCGAATTCCACCATCGGACATCGCATCAAAATTTGAAGTTCCATCCTCACCATCTCGATGTCTGGAAATCCACAACTGTGCGATTCTCCCGATACTTTTTACCTCGCACTAGTTTGTTGTGGAACCAATTACCGGCAGGGGTATTTCCGAACGGATACGACATTGAAGGTCCCTTGAAGAAAAGAGCTTACTCATTCATAAAAGGCCGACAACGCAACTGCAAGACCTCTGGTATTGCGGATGTCCATGGGCGGCGGTGATCACTTATCATCATGTGCACCTCTTGCTCGTTTGCCCCCTCTTCTATAATAATAATATAATATGGCGCCTTACCTATTACTGTCGCAATAGCATCAATGCTTATCACTGTCGCGTTTCAGTTTCGAGGGTAAGATAGGCGGTAGATTTATGCATGTGTAATGACAGACGCATAAATCTATCGACGATCTTTCCACACGGATAGCAACACATCATTAGCATCTTTGGTGTCTATAAGCAATGGTTTATCTTTCATCAGAAGATCCATCTGCTTACTTGTTATCTTAGGATATAAAATAATTTCGTGTCACTAACATTGTAACTATTAGATACATTTCCGCTACGTCTCGATCGAGTTTTATATAACGCCGGCTTACATAGGTAAGGCGCTGTTACCAAAACTCGAACCTGTCGAAATAGCGTCGGTGCTTTTCACTGTCGTGTTCCGGCTTGGAGAGCAAGGTAGTCCGCGTGCTTATGCATGTGGCATTTCAAGCCCTCCACGGATAGCCACGCAACGGTAACATCTTTTATGTCTAAAGACAATGGTTCTCTTTCTATTAAGAAAACTATCTGCTTACTCGCTAACCTATGAAATAGAATAATTGTAAAAAATCCGGTATTAATTTTAAAAATGTTGAGTGTTTGTAAAGATTTACTTGAAGAAAACATTTTTTCATTGGATTTGATGTAGTTTTGCGACATCATACGCCACACGTAAATGAAGATAACAATAGGTCATGCCACGTCACTGATTCCTATTTTCAGTGCTAATAATAAGCAACACCGAAAGACGAACGAAGAATACATGTTGAGTTACCTGCGTTAGCTACCAGGTTGAGAAGACCACGCCATGTGCTTTCCTATCCCAATAATCTCGATACCAAAGCCGACAAACACACACGTACACGCATACAACACGACACTGTCGCATCGTCGCCGGTATTGACTAAGAAGGCTTCTCTATCGCCCCGTGCTTAACGCGGAATACAATGTTACGACTCCACCCTCTATAATTAGTCCGAACGCCTCCGTACTAAGCCAAGCCGGTAGGCGTATCATTTAACGTTTGCAATTCTCCAGCGATCAGCGATGACTCTTAAACGTAATGAAAAGTCGTCAAAAACGTCGCCAATTGCTTGCTGGTCAGTAGATACACTTTTTGCAATGTCACAGCATCAAAACTAATCAAGCGGCAACGACTACCACTAATGTACAAGGCTGTTATGTGTCTTGCAATAACTAAACAATCACGATAATTTCGCATTGCGAGTTACGTGATCACCCCACCGGTCTCGCAGGAGCAGCCCTTAGTGTAGACGTTAGTACCTAGTAGCCCATATCTAAATTTAATTTCTGGCTAAACTCCAAAAGTCTGCTGTCACAGTAACGACTCACAAAGTCAACTGTGAGAAAGTCATTTAAAGAAAAGTAGCTGCGTTTGAGAAAATTAAAATAATGCGTTACATAATGATAATTGTTTATACACATATTAGGAAGAATAGTATCTACTGCTGTAATATTATGATTTATTACAAATCTGGGGCATGGTATTGCCCTCGCCACAACGAGATAAACAAAGCAAAAAGGCACTACCTTCCTTTTTTCGAAGCGCTTTGTCGTTTTTTGGAACCCTCATAACTTGGGTTTGGATTACAGCAAATAAATAAAACTTTTTGATGATACCAATAGTATACGTAATAAACTTACGAAGTTTCATTTACATAGCTCTTATACTTTAGATATTATTACACAAACGACACAAAAAAAATCTAAAACTTTGAACTTTTAATCTAGGGAATGGAAATTGAAATAGGGACTCCTTAATTAGTAATTATAGTAATAAAAATTAGTTATCCTGCCAACGTGTATTGTAATAATGGGTTTTCTGTGATGCTTTAATAATAATAAATAATTATCAAATAAACAAAAAATGCGTGGTGAATTTCTTATTAATTTTTTTGACATACAGCTTTGGATGTACAGCTATGCTGCCACCCGCTCACGGCTGACAGAGCTGAGTGAAATGCATGAAATGTGTGAATCATGAACGCGGATGCTTAAATGGGTCACCAGTGGTACGGAGCCGTTACTCTGTCAGGGGATTAATCACGAGACACGTCGCGCTACCTGCTACGGAATTCGTGACTGGGCGCCAGGGGCCAGTAGGTTGTGTAACAATTAATTTTACCCTACAAATGTGCCACCGCATGGTGACACTTTATAAAGCTCCTTTATTCCGAATTTTTCAATCCACAAAAAAATGTTATCCAAAAAAAAAGGTTATCAGTTTGACACGTATATCTGTAATATTGTTAGGATTGGATTGAGTATGATAATCTACGTAGGCATACAAGTAGATACGGGTGCTAAGTTTCGTTAGTGTATGTACGTTTGTATGTTTGTCCACGAATGTCTCAGGAACTGAGAGCCATATCGAGACAATTCTTTTAGATTTAAATCAGGTATATACCTATTGTAACTTAGGGAGTAGTTTAAGTTTCATAAAAATTGGTGTTGTAGTTTTTAAAATATGAGTATAGTTGATATTTAAAGTCTTGTGTTCAATGTTTGTCACTGTCTTGTTCTGATTTAGAGGGTAAGGTAGCCGGTAAACTATTGCATGTGGCATTACACCTCTTTCGTGTGGATGGTGTATTAGTTAACATCTTTGGTGTCTATATGTGTCTCTTCAATCAGGTAAGCTATTTGCTTGTTTATGCTATTATATAAGTGAAGATTATGTCTCTTAATCTAGTAGGTAGTTAAGTTATCATTTTATAATGTAAAGCTGGTCAAACGCGGGTCGAATTGGCACTCGTAAGGTTTAAGACTTTACAACCAAGTGATATTAACGGAAGCAATCAAGCTGACAAACATTGATTTCTACAACTGGGCTCCCTGTGTTGGTCCCGGGATTCTTTGAAAAATAGCCCAACTGCCGTACTGCCAGGAAGGTCGTAAAAGGCGACCGATTGGCTATACAAATCACTACCATCGTGGCTGCTAGGCGGTAGAGTTTTGCATTGTCTCGCCGGGTCTGTTACCACCGCCTTACCTATTCCTGCCACAATAGCGTCAGTGCTTTTCAGTGTGATGTTCCGGTTTGGATAGTAAGGTAGCCAGTAAACTTATGCATATGGCATTAGACCTTGTCACAAGATAGCAACTCGCCACTATCTCCTTCCATCAGGAGATCCATCTGCTTGCTTGTTATCTTATGATATAAAAAATCAAATTACCACATTATTTATATAATATATTAAAGCAGGATATCTAACAAAAAGTGGCTTAGATTTTTATTTAATCATATTTTATTATAAAGTTACTTTCATAAATTTTAATATAGCGCCTCCACTCAATTTTGCCATAAAATAAAAACAGGCAGTAACACCACAGCAGCTCGTAAATTGAGTGAGAGCTAACAGTAGCGAATGTCCGCCGCGGCGTCTTTTGTAAAATCGATTTAAGGACATTTGTCTGTTCAACACCCCACTGCAGCAACGGCCACTTAATGCCATTATCCTGTTATATATCTTGTGTCGTCCACAGACAACTTTAACGATTACTAACCCAAGAAAATGTACTTGAAAGTTATTTGTTTTCATCTTATTGCTAACTTACTTGCTTTACTTAGAATTCGTAGTTTCGATTTATATTTTAAGTGACTTATTGTTTGTTAAACATCATTAGATAACTAGGAAAATGGCTTGCAGGAATTTCATTATTCAGAGGTAAATATGGTAAACTAGCGACCTGCCCGCGATTTCACCCAGGTAGCTTTTGTTCCCGTGGAAATATCGGAAAGGTTTATATATTAAAACCTTCCTCAAGAATCAATCTATTTATTAAAAAAACCGGATCAAAATCCGTTGCGCCGTTTTAAAGATTTAAGCATACATAGGGACATAGAGACAGACAGAGAAAGCGACTTTGTTTTATACTATGTAGTGATGATGCAATATTATTTCACATTTTCTAGTTTTGATTTTAAAGCGATTACAGGCTGAGATGCTTTATGAAACGAAACCAATTATTCAATTTAACAAAAACATACATAACAAAAACAATATGTAAAGTGAAATAAAGTACAAGTACACTATTTGTTATGTTCAACTTTACCTACTCATAAACAAACTATGTACTTCAAAAAGTCAGGCGACAATTTGCGGAATCTATAAAATCTATAAAATTAAGGGGAATTTAATGTAATACATACATATATCAATTTGCAATTTCCTCTACATTGATATCTTAAACGCTACTGCCACGAGAAAATAAGCATTGCAAATAGACTAAATTAATCGCAGGTCTGGAAATTTAATTTTAAGAAATGTAACAAATGTTGTTCTGTCTCGTACACTACAGTTTCCACCTCAGAATTACAAAGCACATGGACACGTCTATCAACGTAGCAAACATGCGCAACGGAAACTTTTTTATATTATAAGGCAGCAAACAGATGGCTGTCCTGATGGAAAGAGACCACCATCGTCTACAGTTATCCGTGTAGCGAGACGGATATTCCACAAGAATAAGTCTAATGGTTACCTTACCCTCCAGACCGGAACACGACAATAACAAGAATTAATGCTATTAGTACCTAATTTAATTCGAGATAAAAAGTAGCCCTATGTAAGAGTGTTTATTTCTAACTCAAATTATGTATTTAAAAAATGTACTAACATGTACGGAGGTGGACCTAATGTTACATGATATTCGCTACCAGTCAACCTAAATCACATGACAACAGTATTTAGAATGGAATGCACAGAAAAACTTATAACAATCGTTTACTATTATTATTTATCGGTGGACTTAATCTTCCTATGTTGACAAGACACTTTTTGAAGAATAGATCAACTGCGTAACATCTCGTAAAAGGATCCACTGTTGCTACAGGGTTGACCCACTGTGTACCCACCTAAGGACACAGTGGCTTAAAAACCATTTTTGGAAAAAAAAACCAGCAAGTGTATTTAAGTAGAAAGTATCTTCACGCCTGTGTCCCCGAAGGAATAGGCAGAGGTATAACAAGTGCATCCACGATGAGCCGAAGATACTTGGTCCCATAATGTGATAGGTGGCAAGTCTATCGCCAATCGGCACTTTTCAATCCCGGGAAATGTTATTTTTATCGGAAAACTGAAAAAACACATTCTTTTTTGAATTGCCCGACCCAGGAAACGAACCCGGGACCTCATGTGATAAAATCCGACACCGGACCACTAGAACACAGATGCGAGGTGTATTTAAAAAACTTGTTAAACTAAATGCAGCCTACAAACTTACCTTTCTTTCATTAAAATTTAACGTCCGTAGCTCGTATAATTACGGAGCTATGTGATTAAAAAATTGACTAAACGCTAGATAACAAAACTAACATATTGACTTCTAACGAGTTGGTAGAGTTCTGTAACGTCTCGCTTGGGTATATGCTACCACCGCCTTATCTAATACTGTAGCCATTGCGTCGGTACATGTTGCTATCATAGTTTGAAGGGGAAGGTATATAACCAACATTTATTAATTTACTTATTTATTATGAACCACCAACAACGTATGACTAATAAAGTTATTACATATTTGACCATTACTTACTTACTTTATTAGTTATTAAGTTTACATGTAATTATAGCCGTATGAAAATTTAACTTATTATATTTTATTAGTATAATGTAAAATCACGAATTTCTTAACATAAATTTACTTAGTGAGGAGTTCAGAGACTTTTTTTGAGTTTATCGTTAAATGTTTCTAATTTGTCACTGAATGAATCGATAGGCCCGTCCCTATCTGTAAATTGACCATAATATAGTCTACTTAACCTTGGTATAAAGTATTCATGACCGAGATTTGTTTTGTAAAGGTGAGTGAAAATATATATTGATGGATGAGGATTTTACCCACGGAATTGCTGTGATTTTACCGTTTAAAAGTTTATGTAAAAATCATGTCGTCTTCTGTCAGAATGTGTCAATTACATATCAAACGCACAAACGCACAAACTTCCCTATTGCGATGTTTGTAGGGTCTTGGTGGCGGCGGTGGCAATTTTGCCGAAAACATTGCAAAACTGGTATTTTATCTGTGCTCCCAATGCTAGCGCTGCCCCTGCCCGCCGTCCTTCATCGCCGCGGACAGCCTACAACGTTTGTTAATTTGTATCGGAGATAACTTATCGCTAAATATTCTTAATGATAGCAAAATAACTTCAACAAGATACTGGAGAGGACAGGTTTCAGAATCAAATTCCAAAGGAAATTTCAGATAAATTCTACTCTTAATCTATTTAATACTTAAAAAATAACACAATGATCAAATATCACTCGATAAAATACACATTTTTATCATAGTATAGCAAAGAAGCATTATCTATACTAATACTGGCTGATCCGGCAAATTCAAACTTTGCAGAAACGCACATATATGCACCACTCATAATTTACTTAACTTTGACCCATGGATATATTACTACTCTAAGTTTTGACCATTCAGTCGGACAGTTAGTACCCACTCACTCTAGGTACAAACATCAATATTGTCTGGACGCCTAGTCATACTCAATATCCGCGCGCACTCACCTGGAGCAGATAGTAAATAATATAATATAATCTGTGCCTGTAGAAATCGCAGACCCCCGTAAAAGGCGACCGATGGGCTCTGCAAGTCACTACCATCGTGACTACTAGGTGGTAGAGTTCTGCATTGTCTCGCCCGGGTCTGGTACCACCGCCTTACCTATTCCTGCCGCAATAGCGTCAGTGCTTGTCACTGTCGTGTTCCGGTTTGGAGGGTAAGATAGCCGGTAAATTTATGCATTTGGCATTAGACCTCGCCACAAGATAGCAACGTACCATTAACATCTTTGGTGTCTATAGGTGATGGTTGACTCTTTCCATCAGGAGACCCATCTGCTTGTTTGCTATCTTATTATATAAAAAAAGACTGCGACAGCACAGTTCATTGATGTTAGCCCAACATAAAATTTTTAACTCCCCGTTACATATGTACATAAAGAAATTCCGCTCAACTTAGATTTCCTGAAAATTTGAACCAATTGGTACAGGAGACTGAAAAATTTTGAAAAGCTCTCAAAAAATTTTTGCCAAAACAGTATTTTTTTAATATAACTTCCAAACTAATGTACCGATTGAGAACAAAATCTAATCGGCTTTTTTGCGTAATGCATAAATCCAAAATTGGTTTATCGGTTTATCTATGACGAAGAATCTTAAAAAACGTGTTTTTTGACCAATCATTTTTTGATCTTCCACAATATTATATTGCTTAGTCACGCATTCGTAAGAAAACAAACAACATGCATCAATAGAGTGAACTAAAGTCTAAACAAATGAAAGTCACGGCAATCGCCACTGCATTAGCCCTTTCGTCTTACCAATTAGGCAATATTTTAGTAGTTAAAAAACTACGTCAAATGTCGTTAAAATCGACTTAAATTTCTTAAAGTTGCAACTTTTTAATTATTAAAATTACGTTGCTTACAGCAAACTTACTTAATATTTTAAAAATAACTTTCAGATTATATATAGTATTCAATTTATTTAAAAACCTAGTCAGCTTTTCTGCTTAAAAAACTCCGTCAAATGCCGTAAATCGGATTAAAATTGGTTGTTTCGTTCGGGAAGTTAAATTTTATATAATATAATTGTTTAATATGTCCCGAACGAATATTTATATTAAATGAAATAATTATATAAAAAATAAAGTTCTTCGACAGTTTTTACCCTATTGATATTGTAGCTAAATAGAACAACTTAGAGCTCAAAAATTGCATTTAACACAACTCAAAAGATTAAAACCGATCATTCGTTACATATATACATCTTATTGAACATTAAAATGCTATTATTTTACAAACTTTAGAGTTCAAAAATTAATACTTAGGTATAGTTTTTGCTTCCTTGAGCTTAAAATACTTCAATTTTGCAGGAATTCTCAGTTATGGCCTGCATGGTCAACCGTCTTACAGTTTTTTTATGTAATATTCTTTTTTTCGATTTATATTTATTTTTTTATTTTTAATTGTTTTTCCGTAATTGTTCGAACATAAATATTATTGTTCGTTTCTTATTAGTAAAATAATTAGTAAAATTAAAAATAATTAAATAATTTTTCATCCTTAAGTTGCTCCTTCTAATATCTCCAAATTTTTGTAATTAAAAAAAACAGCATTATAAAGCTTAAAGTTTCTAGTTTTGGAATCTTAAGATGAAAAAATTATTGAACAACGTGTATCAGTCCTAAGAAATACCAAAAAATGTTTTTGGAAAATTTTTCGGTTGTTTTTTTGTTCTAAAAACTTGGGAAAAAATCAACTTAACTACTATAAGGATCGAATAACTTGTTAATTCAACCTCAATTTTTTTTAAAAAAAATTCGATACGACCATTTTTTACTGAGATATCGAACTTTGCATGGAAAAAAAGAGCTTTTTGTCTTTAACTATCAATACCTCAGCGAACAAAGATTGCTTAAAAAATTTAAAGCAATTTTTGAAATCTTGAATAAATTTTCCATTATGATTTAAAAAAAAATATTCTCAAAAAGTTAAAAAAACGAGCTTATAGCGGCTTTTCGGATAATCGGGTGCTAAGTTGAAAGTATCGAGTAAATGATTATTATTATTATTAAATATGCCTTTTACAGTTCAATATTTCTACAAAAACCTCACAAAGTTTCAATTTAATCCATTCAATAATAATAAATCTAAGCGGGCGGGGGCGGCATTTTTGAGATTTTGCCCTGCCAAAAAAAAATTGTAGATCCGGGGCTGGCTTCGATCATTGTCTGGTGAAATCTGTATCTGTCTACTCGCCGCCCGATCCCAGTCCTAGGGGCCCTTGGTACAAGTCAGCAGATTGGGACGAGATGCGTTCATTCTTTGCGTCTTATCCCTGGCCGCCTGTCTGCTTCTCTTCTGTGACTCCTCGACCTGCGAGGATGCTGTGACAGATGTGCTACGACAAGGAATGGAGTACCTTATTCCTTTTTCTGACGTAGCCATGTCCAGTAAAGCTCAACCCTGATTCAGAGCCGATTGTAGACGCGCTGAGGCGCTAAAGCATGAGACATATCTGGCTTGAGTAGATGCTCGACACCGCAAGGACGTATCGGAGAAGGAGAAAGCCTTCAAGCAGGCCGCCAAGTCCTGCAAAAAGGCTCTACTGAAAGCTCGATTTGACCACGTCAGCCGTATTTGGAGCAAACTGGCTTCATACCCCTCAGGTAGTAAAGCCTTTTGGTCCCTATCCAAGTCAGTTGAATCGAATTTCTGCCGCCCCTCACTTCCTCCACTGCTGAAACCGGATGGAACGCTACCTCACACCACCGCAGAGAAAACAAACCTGTTCGCTACTTTATTCACGGAAAATTCGCGTCTGGATCCCACTAAGCGAAACCACCCAGTCTACCTGGATGCGAGATGAATATGCCGGAAATTCGTATCCGTCAGACTGAGGTTCTTAAAACTCGGCGAAATCTGAACGTGAACAAAGTCAGTGGCCCTGATAGGATTCCAGCCATAGTACTGAAAACCTGTGCGCCTGAACTCGCTCCTGTGTTGACACAACTCTTTTGCCTTTCAATGATGACTGGAAAAGTACCTAAATCATGGAAGCTTGCCAACGTGCAGCCTGTGCCCAAAAAAGGTAGTCGTGCCGATCTCTCCAACTATACGCCAAAAAAAATACAAATTACTATATATATGCGCCGATTGAAATTTGCAACTAAACATCCGTTTACCATTTTTTTTTTGAAATATGTACAGTACAGTAAATACGTACGCACTAAAACAACCGTAATGTGACGATAAAAAATGCAGATCAGCCTTTGCTCTGCATATTACATTTTATATGACAAAAAATCAAATAGTACTTTATTATGAGATCAGTATGTAACTTCGTATCCGACCACCTGCTGAGAGATCACTGGCGCCCATGACCATTTCCAATAAGAAATATAATTTTATACATCGTTGTCTTGGCCTGTTGTAAGTATGTTAATTACTCGCCTTTTTATCAAAAGGTTTTTGGCCCGGGCTCCTTTTGAAGCATAGATTAAACACATTTCTGCTAAGCACCTTTTTTATATCGTAGGATAACAAACATATTGTTTTCGCCTATACCAAAGAAGAATCGGCTCAGTGGTTTAGATGTGAGACAGATAAAGATACTTTCATTTATAATATTAGTATAGATTTTAGTATAGATTATTTTTATTCGTAATATTTATTCTATTAATATCTATATACATATAATAAAATCGTAGAAAAGTCATGTATGTCCGGTGTAAACTCAAAAAGTACTGCATGGATTTACTTCAAATTTTGCATGAATAATACTAACAAGTCGGGTCAACATATAGGCTACATATTATCACGCTAGCACCTACGGAGGGGGAGCTGTGCGGAGTAAAAAAGTCCGCGTGGACGAAGTCGCAGGCAACAGCTAGTACATTTATACAAAAAAGGCAACAAATTAGCCATACCATAAATAAAAATAGAGCATTCTAAAACCTACAGAAAATAAATTTATTGTGACCTAGCGTTTGGTGTCCAATGTTTACTGCATTGAGTGGTGTGATGTCTCAAAATGGTCAACACTCGGCTAATTTTGAGATTTTTATCCTAACGCTGATTTTTAGTGTCAGCCAAACCACTATACATCTGTATAGATTACACATAGTGTATATTTACTAGCACAGAGTTTTTTATGTAGGTACAAACTTGATACGTTAATTTTTTATATTGTTAAATATTCCTGTTTTGTTTTTTTTTTTTATTTTATCCTTTGTATTTTGATTTTGCTACTGTGTATGTTATTTACCGTAAATGTTGTGAAGTATGTCTTAAATAAACGATTTCTATTCTATTCTAAGTTAATGGCGCGTTGCCGTCCGTGTGATAGATTAGTAATGCCATACACATAAGTTTACTGACTATCTTACCCTCCAAACTAGAACACTACAGGGACTCACTGACGCTATTGTGGCGGTAATGGTTGAGGCAATGGTACCAGACCGGAGAACTCTACAACCTATTAGTCACAATAATAGGTGATACTGACAAGTTTAGTCAATCGTTTTACGAACTGCCTGACAGAATGGCAGATAATCTACTGGGTTCAGACCAACATGGAAAAGTTAGTAATCGGCGAGAAAATGCCGATACGTGTCACTTGTATTGTGAATATTAAGTAGGTTGCAGAATTCTGCAATGTCTCGTCCGGGTTTGTTACCACAGCCTTACCTATTCCTGCAACTTAAGGCCATGGTATCATACCCAGCACTTGTCACCGGTTAAGACGGCAAAGTTGCCGTTAAATTTATGTCATGTGGCTATCCCTGCCACAGGTATAACAACGTGCCATCTACGAGTATATCTTTGATATCTATAGAAGATGTATATCACTTTCCATGAAAAAACCATCAGATTGTTTGTTGGCCTAATATATATATAAAAAATTAGACACAAATCTTATTGTGATATAAAAATAAATTAAAAAAACATTTTTATATCATAAGATAGCTAACAAGTAGATGGCTTTCCTATTGGAAAGAGACAACTATAGCCTATAGAAACCAAAGATGTTAATGGTGCATTAACAACCTTGTGGCGGCGTCTCTTTCTCACATGCATAAGTTTACCGACTACCTTACCTTCCAAACTGGAACACGTCAGTGTCAAGCACTATCGCTATTGCGGGAGGAATATCTAAGGCTGCGGTACCTCGATGAGAAATCGCAGAACTCTACCACCTAAAGGTCAATAAAGTAGAGACACTTATAGCTAGTCGGTCAGCTTATACGACCTGCCTGGCTGAACAGCAGTTGGTCTATTCTTCAAAGGGGGCCCGAACTAACACGGAGTAATATTAACATTTTTACACATGACTCTACCAACTTGTAGTCACGGTAAATGTAAAACATTTAAGCCCTAACTTATTCCTTAGGAGCTACCTTGCATAAATTCTTAGTACAGTAATATGAATGTAAATGCATTCATATTGCATTTATCGGACTACGTAAAAAAAATATTTAACTTATATAACATAATTGTAAAGTTCAAACCGCCATAGTACTTATTGGGCGCTAACCCCGTTACCCCGTGTTGGTTCTGTGCTCCTTTGAAGAATAGACCAACTGCCGTTCTGCCAGGCAGGTCGTAAAAGGCGACCGATTGGCTATGCGAGTCACTACCATCGTAGCTACTAGGTGGTAGAGTTCTGCATTGTCTCGCCCGGGTCATGTACCAACGCCTTGCCAATTCCTGCCGCAATAGCATCAGTGCTTGTCGCTGTCGTGTTCCGGTTTGGAGGGTAAGGTAGCCGGTAAACTTATGCATGTCGCATTAGCCTTCGCCACAAGATAGCAACGCACCATTAACTCCTTTGGTATCTATAGGCGATGGTTGACTCTTTCCATCAGGAGACCCATCTGCTTGTTTGCTATCTTATACTATAAAAAAAAAACGCGCTAACCACTCAACCAAGAGGGCGCGCCCTCTTGGTTGAGTGGTTAGCGCGCAATAATTACTACGTAAATATTTAAATATTTATTTATATGTTTTAGTATCGTTAATTAACATTCATATAAATTATCATAAGTAAATAATTTCCTTCCTTTGGGGTTAGAACAACTAGTGTAATTTATCTAGCGAATAAAAAAACGACTTCCCAAAAAGATGGAGTTTCTTAAATCAGATGTTCACATTTATTTTTTATCTTTGATTGGACGTAACTCCGTAATTGTTGTAATACTATATGAATTGGTTGATTAACAACATCATTTGACACACAACATTTTTATAAATGTGGATGAAAAAACAAAAAAAAAATGGGAGAGACTGTTTCCAACTCTAATGTATACAATTCTTGTGTCGCGGTGTTTGTTACCAAACTACTCCAAAACGGCTCAACCGATTCTTATGAAAGGAGATTGATGAGGCCCCATATAAATTTTGCCTAAAACGCAACACATGATGATGGCTGCTCACCGTATTATAATACATTAATAATTTCTTCTGAAATGTAAATTGTATCACGGACACTTTTTATAATACTTAAATTCACGAAACCCCTTCAAAGATTAATATTACTTGATTTTACAATTGTTACATTCCATTTTAAGCCACTCACATCGCAATATATCGTCAACACAAATATAATTCATTTTTGTATTACTCTTCATGAAGATTATTTAATTTTAACCACTTAAATGTTAAAAATCTATAAAACTTTTGTTTACATAAAATATTTATTACTCGCTCACAGCGTAAATAGACGACACTTGTTTTTTTTTCTTCTTTCGGATGATACTATGAGTACTTATTTATACGGCCTTCTATGTTGTAGATTTCGATTATAATAATTAATATTTTCATTTTTGTTGCATTTTATACAATAGTTTGTTTAAAATTTTGCCACTTATCTATCGAACATTTTTATAATTTGTTTGATGGGTCAGAAATAAAAGAAAGTGTTAACTTTATGGCAGAATAGAAAAATCTTTGCTTGAATTAGAAATAAGAAAAAGCATACAAGTTTGATTAGTTTCATGACTTTCTGACAAAATCCTTTTAAAATTAATTTGCTATTAAAAAGTGTCCGTTGAATTCTAATATCGACTTATTGTCAATAAAATTAATTTAAAAATTTCGGCTGACGCTATATTCTAGTAGTCCATTTAGGCCGGTCTCATCACTCTCCTTTGTGTACATATCAGGTAAGACTGAGAATCGGTCAACATATATTTTTCACACCCCTAAATTTTTATTTTTATTTTCTGGACAATATTTTTTATTTTTATTCTTTTATGATTCAGCATTAAAATATACACATAACCCAACATTTTTACCCTTATACCATCAATCCCTATTTTTTTAATTCAATCATTTATATGGCAACACAACGTTTGCCGAGTCAGCTATATACTAGCTGATATTAAAAATCTTTAGTTAACTAAAAATTGAACAGCCTGTTGAATGTTGTTGAAGTCCCCTTTTAAGCGCAAACGAGCTTGTGTCTGGAGACTCTATTGCTCTATTACTAAGTTTAGCCTACAGTTAAAGACTTTTTTAATCATATTTTTTTAAAAAGCTTTGTGATTATTTATACATTTATATAAAACAGCTATATAAATATTTCTATGAAATGTATGTAAAAGTGCATATGTCATGTTTCATGAATAAGGTTGTCATTATAAGTTCTAATTTGTTACATATTTTTAACTTCGTAATCGTATGAATGTTTCTTATATTTGAATAATTCTGTATTTACTTTGTTGTATATATATCCCCCGTGTTGGTCCGGGCTCCATTGAAGAATAGGCCAACTGCCGTTCTGCAAGGCAAGTCGTAAGAGGCGACCGATTGGCTATGCGAGTCACTTCTATCGTGGCTACTAAGTGGTAGAGTTCTGCATTCTCTCACCCGGGTCTGGTACCATCCTTGTTACCTTGTTTCGGTTTGGAGGGTAGCCGCTAAATTTATGCATGTGGCATTAGACCTCGCCACAAGATAGCAACGCACCATTAACATCTTTGGTGTCTATAGGCGATGGTTTCTCTTTCTATCAGGAGATCCATCTGCTTGTTTGCTATCTTATGATATAAAAAAGAGTTCAAAAACCTCGTCCGATCTGCAAACGCATTGTTTATTAGCGAATGCAATCATCTATTAATGTAAATAATATCTACAACTGTGTAAATAAGTAGTTAATTCTTAAACTACATAGAATTCTTAAATTATAAAATAGAAAATTCTTAAACTACATAGAATATGATAATTTTTAAATATTTGCATAACATATCATGATAGTATATGTTGGTAACTTTGGTTATTTTTATAACTTGTAAAACCCATATTCTTTCAAATAAATATTTTACATTACATTTCATATAAGTATTAGGTATTATTTTGTCGATAAAGTTAAGTAAATAATCTTAAATGATATATGTGAGGCGGAGAAATGCGTAGGGTGAGAAAAAAATGTCTTAGCGTTGTAAGGAATACTTTTTTTTAATAAATAAATCACTTGGGTGTTCTTGGATGGTGGTAAACACTTGCCACCGTTCATGAACGCCTTGGGTGGACTTCCAGCAACTTTACCTATATTTATTAAAAACACATACTTTTAAAATGTATGAGTATTTACAATGAGGCGCCGTTTTGATGACGCTTCAGGACAGCATTTAGGGCAAATCCGGGCCTCAGTACATACATCTATATATATAAAAATCAATTGCTGTTCGTTGTCTCGCTAAAGCTCGAGAACGGCTGAACCGATTTGGCTAATTTTGGTTTTGAATTAATTGTTGAAGTCCCAAGGAAAATTTACAAGGTGATAAAATATAGAAAAAAAGAGTAGTTAAAAAGGCAGACCAACGTTTGCCGGGTCAGCTAGTATCTCTCATATGTATCTATATTACTATTATAATATAAATGCGAAAGAATGGATGTTTGTTACTAAATTAATTGATCCCGCGGGATTTATATATATATATATATATATATATATATATATATATATATATGACCGCTTGACCGCCCCGTTGGTAGAGTGGTTAGAGACCCTGACTACGCAATCAACGAGGCTCGGGTTCGATCCCCGACGGGGACAGGCATTTGTGTGATGAGCATAAATGTTTGTATTTCCGGGTTTGGGTGTTTATTATATATATTCTAGTATTTATATATGTATTTCTATGTATTAGTATCGTTGACTAACACCCATAATACAAGCAAATAATTTGCTTACTTTGGGGTTAGATCAGTAAGTGTAATTTGTCCCGTGAATTATTATTATTATCTCTTTATTTACATTAAATTCTTATTTGATTACATTTATAATTATAACATTATTAAAAAAAATACAATATTATAAAAATAAATATAACAAAATAGGTTATCCGCCAGCGGGAACGTTATAGTTAAGCCACCGGTGGTCAAGGTGACAGAGAGAGGAACCTCCTCACAATACGTGCCGTTCCCAATAGTGCTGCCTTTTGTATCCGGCCCTTGATCCAGAATTGTAGCGAAAGACTTCTAAGATGCTGCTCAAGACTCTTCGCTACAAGACCGTTTACGGAAACGACTATCGGAACAATCGTTGCTGAGTCCACACCCCACATGTCGTTAATCTCATGAGCTAAGTCTAAATATTTAGTTAGTTTCTCTTTTTTTGCTTTCACGAGGTTATCGTCATGCGGGACTGTAATATCAACAATAAATGCCCGGCGCTCTAATCGATCAACCAACACAATATCAGGTTTATTGTTGGTGATAGTCCTGTCTGTGATGACAGATCGGTCCCAGTAGAGCTTAACACGACCATTTTCAAGAACTGCCTCCGGTGCGTATTTATAATACGGCACTTCAAAACTTACAAGACCATACCGAAGAGCAAGCTGTTGATGGATAATATTGGCTACTTGATTGTGTCTATGTAAATACTCTCCATTGGCAAGATGAGAACAACCGGAAATAACATGCCTGATAGACTCACCAGGGCGGTGACACGCCCTACATATGTCGACCGTGCCATCCTTCATGATGTATTTCCGGTAATTATTCGTCTCGACAACTTCATCGGCAATTGCACAGGCAAATCCCTCAGTTTCCCCAAAGAGGTCACCGAAACGTAGCCAAGCTAAAGACGCTGGTAAATCAATATCAGGTCCGTAAAGAGCCCGATAGAACCGTCCATGTAACTCCTTACTCTTCCATACGTTCAAGCGGTCCTGAGTGCTAAATACCACTGGTTTATGCCAGTTCTTTCTTGCTAAGGAGAGCGGTGTCAGACCATTATCTACAGCAACGATATCACGATGCATTCCACAGTCAACATGAAGGAAGTATTCCCTAAGATTATACACCTCACGATTGTGTAGGTTTTTGGCATTGAGAAAGCCGCGACCCCCACATTTTCGTGGGATATATAACCTCATTACTGATGAACGTGGATGGTGCATGCGATATGTTGTCAGTAGTTTACGGACCTTACAGTCCAGGGCGTCCAATTCGGTTTGAGTCCACTTTAGTATGCCGAAGGTGTATACAAGCAGAGGCATCACCCAGCTGTTGAATGCACGCACCTTATTACCACCAGACAGAAGACTTTTTACAACTTTTGTCAAGCGGCCAAAGAAACGCTCAGTCACCAATCAGTTAATGTCCCTATCCTGTATACCTAAACCCTCCGACATACCAAGGTATTTATAAGTTTCGGTTTCAGAGAGAGATCTGAAATACACTGTCTCCGAAAGTTGTAAATTTTCGCTATTTACAACTCTGCCTCTCTGTACATGTATGACCGCGCATTTATCTAGGCCAAATTCCATCCTGATATCATTACTAAACCTTTGCGTAAGGTTGAGTAATGATATCAAGTCTGGTTTGTTGGACGCAAATAGTTTAAGATCATCCATGTACAAGAGATGAGAAATGATTTCACCCTCTCTGCGAAACCGATAACCTAGCTTTGAATCTCTAAGTAGAGCACTTAAGGGATTCAAAGCCAAGCAAAACCACAAAGGGCTCAAACTGTCACCCTGGAAAATTCCACGCTCTATCCTTATAGGTTCAGAAATACAAAAACTCTCACCACCCCTAGGAAGGCAGAGAGTCGTGGTCCATTGCCTCATACATGATTGCAAGAAATTGCATAAAACTGTATCAACTTTGTACAGTTCTATCACTCGTGACAACCATGAATGAGGCACTGAATCATAGGCTTTCTTGTAGTCAATCCAAGCGGCGGAGAGATTTTTTCTATTTCTATGAACCTGTCGATTAATGGTCATGTCAATGAGGAGTTGCTCTTTAGTACCACGTGACCCAGCCCTACATCCATTTTGAGCAGAATCTAAAATGTTATTTCTATATAAATGTGTGTTTAATTTTGATCTCAAAATTGAAGTAAGGAGCTTGTAAATTGTAGGTAAGCACGTGATGGGTCTAAAGTTCTTAGGATCTGTGGTACTACCAGATTTGTAGAGCAGAAAGGTTAGCCCAGTAGTCATAAAAGGTGGAAGAGACCCAGATTCAATGGCTTCCTGGAATTGTTTAGCCAGGAGCTCGTGTGAAGACTGCAAGACATATTATTATTATTATATATATATATATATATATATATATATATATATATATATATATATATATATATATATATATATATATATATATATATATATATATATATATATATATATATATATATATATATATATCAACAAACATCCATTCTTTCGCATTTATATTATAATAGTAATATAGATACATATCCACCCTAATATCATAATTATGCGAAATTAATTCTGTCTGTCTCTTCTTCACACTAAACCACTGAACCGATTTGAATGAAATTTGGTACAAAGGTAGTTTAAGAACTGAGAAAGGACATAGGATAGTTTTTATCTTGGATTCCCATGGGAACTATGCGGGTAAAACTCCGGGACTCTCTATCTTTTAAACCACGGTGAGGAGTAAGTTAGGCTATTTTTATTTTAGAATTTTTCCCACGCGGGCGGTGTCGTGGGCACAACTAGTACTTAAGATATTAAAAGTCGAGTTCCGAATATTACGGTTACTTACTTGTTAATGTACAGGTATAATATCTCGTGATGTATTGCCACTTGGGGAAAAATCGGCGTAATAAAAATATATGAAAAATTGATCAAACAATCTTCAAATAGAACAAAGATAAGGAACATCATCATATTATATGAATACTTTCCTGACAGCCGCAGCCAGTATTGTAATTCTGGGAATTGACATATTGCATAACGTTCAGTTCCGCGGTAATTTGGAAATAAAGGCTAAACTAGTCTCCAAAAAGTTTGGTGTACTCAGCAGAGCAAAGCAGTACTGTATGCCAGCCTATCGCCTCCAGCTTTACAAGGCCCAAATTTGACCATACATGGAGTACTATTCTCATCTCTGGAGTGTAGCTCCTCAGTACCAGCTTATTCTTCTTGATAGCATTCCACGTAATGCGGTTGGATTTTTCGACGATCGGGCTGTTTCTAATCAGTTTGACTCTTTGGCGTTACGCAAAGATATAGGTTCGCTCTGAATCTGTTATCGCATTTATCATGGGCAGTGTTCCGGCGAGTTGTTCGGAATGATTCCTGTCACTAAATTCCATCATCAGACATCGCGTCAAAATTTAAAATTCCATCCTCACGGGAAATCCACAACCGTGCGCTTTTCTCGGCACTTTCTGCCTCGCACTACTCCTTTGTGAAATCATTTGCCGGCGGGAGTGTTTCCCAACGACTTGAGGACCTTTAAGAAAAAAGGTTACTCATTTTTAAAAGGCCGGTAACGCAACTTCATGACCCCTGGTATTACAGTTGTTCATGGGCGGCGCTTATCATTTACCATCAGGTGCAACCCCTGCGCGTTTGTTCCCTCTGCTATAAAAAAAGAACATTATCAATTGTAAAAACGCCAAGAACAGAATTTTGATGAAGAATACCAATTTAAATTAAGTCAATGTTACGAGACATTCGAAGGTGGCGACTTTGAAAAATTCTTCTTCAATGTGGCAAATACAACTCATACTCTGAGTTCTTTAGCCAGCAATGCGAAATTACTTTTTTTGCCCTCCGGGCGGAAAGTGGTAACTTTCCTCCCACTGTGCTAAACAAAGTTACCGCTTTCCGCCTTCGTTGGACAAAAAAAAGTATACAGCCCTTGGAAAGTAAAAAAGAAAACCTCAGATCACATGTTTGTCGACCTCGGCTTCGCCTCGGCCAACAATTACATGAAATGAAATGAAATGAAATGAAAAATATTTATGTGATAGATAAGAATCATGTGATCTGAGGCTTGTCTTATTTCCTTCCCAAGGGGTGTAATATACTATTAACGCAATGCATAAATAAATTTCAAACTGTGTGAAACAATCTTCAAACGACATAAACACAAAATGAATCATATATATATATATATATATATATATATATATATATATATATACATATATATATATATATATATATATATATATATATATATATATATATAAATCGGCAAGGCTATACATTTTATAATGATTAATATCAATTAACTTTATTCTGCAAATATCATTTCGCAGTGCGCGTGTATAGATATTACCTATTACCTACTTCACACTAAGGGAAAATTTGTGACTATCTTTATACTGTAAATTTCATGTCGCTGCCTGCAAGTAATACTGAAAACTTTTTATTTCAGACTTAAATTGTCCATATACATTTTGATGTTAGTTATATAAAATAATTCTTAAATCTAGTGTGAGATAATAATAATAAAATACAAATAATTAATCGAACTTTGAATGCGACCAGTCATTGCTAGAGGCTATGTAGCCATATGCAGTGGCGCAGCATTGGTAAGTGCCAATGGCCAGTGCTCCGCCAGCGCATTCAGGATGCCGTTTGAACTGGTTCGCAACCTCTGCAGCAGAGACGCGCACCTCTTAGCATGAAATCCATCGCCGCGTCTTTCCGCGAGCATGCCGGAAGCACTGCAGTGGCGCGGCAAACCGAACAGCACCCTAAATGCGTTGTTACATTGGACTCTTAAGGTGTTATAAGCGCGTCGTGTATACCTAACCCACAGGCTATAGGTGCAAAAGGATTGGCAATATGCCTTAACACTAACGGAAGATTTTGACTTACTTTATACTGCACATTTCGTGTCACTGTGAGCACTTTGTAAAAATTCATTCATTATTTTTCTCCGAACTCGTCAAAAGAAGAGTAACATTCTAATTTGTTAGATGTAATCTCACAAACTGCAGAGTTTGTGAGATCTCTCTTTCTTGCTGTTTTCTCGTAATGCTAACATAACACAACCAGACACCGAGCTGTTTCTGAGATTTAAAATTCCGATGGCAGCATCGAAAAAACTATTATAATACTTCTACTCGACCCGAGAATCAAACCCAAGACAGGAATATCAGTCGAATAGATTAAATACTCGACCATGAGGCTATCTTCAAAACAGAATTTTCTTTAACAATAAAATAGGCGTATTTCAATTAAAACTAGGTGGTCAAGTTCTGCAGTGTTACGCCAGAGTTTGGTACCTACCACTTCTTATTGATTGCTACCGTATTAACGTCAGACCTTATTGGCTGGTTTGGTAGATAAGATAGCTGGTAAATTTATAGATGTGTCATTAACATCTCGCCACTCGGATGGCAATGCACAATTAATGCATTTGCTTAATGGCCATCCGGAAAGCCATCGGATTGTTCGTATAACATAAAAATATCGTCATAGTGGATTCGTCAAATTACTATTATTGCGTCTGTCTACGCAACTTTTTACTCATGTACGCTTAGATTTTTCGCTTCCGGTTGCAATGGTGACTGTGCTTGTTACTGTCGTGTTCCGGTTTGTTGGGTAAGGTATCCAGAATAGATATAATTAGTTGTAAAGGTGTAATAAATCTCTCATCATTACGGACTCCTAAAACACTTGTCTCAGCGGCTTCCATTAACAAACATTAACAATGAATATAATTCATGTTTAACTTTCGCCGATCGCTTTGGGATGGGAATCTGCTAATTGTGCCTGCGCGAACAATGCGCTGGGAAAATGTGTTTTATGCAACGAAAGTAACAGTAAGAAAGTCGCGGTTACTACATTTTATTGTACCGTAATACAAGGTAATATTCACAGATTATCACACGAATTTATCTTTTTTATAAATAAAAATTAAGAAAACGCCACCGACGCGTTACTGCTACAAAAATAACTTTTCAAACACACTTCTTCCCGTGTTGGATCCGGACTCCTTTGAAGAATAGACCAACTGCCATTCTGTCAGGCAGGTCGTAAAAGGCGAGCGATTAGCTATTCCAGTCACTACCATCGTGGCTACTAGGTGGTAGAGTTCTGCATTGTCTCGCCCGGGTTTGGTACCACCGCCTTGCCTATTCCTGCCGCAATAGCATCAGTTCCTGTCGCTGTCGTGTTTCGGTTTGGAGGGTAAGGTAGCCGGTAAACTTATGCATGTGGCATTAGACCTCGCCACAAGAAAGCAACGCACCACTAACACCTTTGGTGTCTATAGGCGATTGTTGACTCTTTCCATCAGGAGACCCATCTACTTGTTTGCTATAATATGACATAAAAAAACACTTGCACACTACGACACATGCAACACGTATTGTAAATTAATTGCATAGTTTTAATACTCAACGGCGTAGTGAGAGGGAGTGGCGATCCGCCCCGGTCAGGTGTGCCTCTCCAATGGCTGCCACCCGACTGTGAAAAATGTAACTTAAGAACTTTATTATTAAAAAAAAGTAGGTACCCAGGACGAACAACTTTCCAAAGCACGAATAGCGAGCAGTACTAATTACTGCTTAAATTAATCAGCATATCTATATATATATACATATAATAAAATCGTAGGAAAGTCAAAACTGTACATTGAATATTTTTTTAAAGAATACTTGGGCCGTGATCTACAATCGATATCAACGTCAAAAATATAGTTTTTAGAATTTTTGTTTGTTTGTCTGTTTGTCTGTATGTATGTCCGGGGTAAACTCAAAAAGTGCTGCATGGTTTACTTCAAAATTTGAGTGAATGTTACTAACAGATCAGGTCAACATATAGGCTACATATTATCACGCTTACAGGAAAGGAGCAGTGCGGAGTAAACGAAAACCGCGCGGACTAAGTCGCTAGCAACAGCTAGTAATATAATAATGTCAATTCATTTAAATTTTTCACTATAATAATGACTTAGCATAACTTTACGGTTCATTATAAAAATTACAGTTTATAAATTTTTATAATGAAAGACCGCCCTGTTGATCGAGTGGTTATTGACCCTGACTACGCAATCAGTGGGGTGCGGGTTCGATTCCCGTCAGGGACCGGCATTTGTGCGATGAGCACAGATGTTTGTGTTGCTGGGTTTTGGTGTTTATTTAATATATTAGAATATTTATATATGTATATCTATGTATTAGTATCGTTGACTGGCACCCATACTACAAGCATATAATTTGCTTACTTTAGGGTCAGATCAATTAGTGTAATTTGTCCAGTGATATTTAATTATTTACTAGCTGACCCGCGCAGCTTCGCCCGCCAGTAGATTAACATGTCGTCTAAATAGCTTTTCACACAATTTCATCCCCTATTTCAACCCTTTAAGGATTGATTTTTGAAAAAAAAATTAGCCTATGTTTGACCCCGGCTCTTCAACTACTTTCATGCCAAAGTTCATGAAAATCGGTCTAGCGGTTTAACCGTGAAAGCGTAACAGACAGACAGACAGACAGACAGACAGACTTTCGCATTTATAATATTAAGTATGGATATGGAAGTATGGATATTAGTATGGATTTACTTACAAATATTTGACTTTTGTTTTTGAATTTTTTTTGTAGTATAAGATAGCAAACAAGCAGGCGAGATAATGCAGAACTCTACCACCTAGTAGCCACGATGTTAGTGACTCGTATAGCTAATCGGTCGCCTTTTACGGCCTGCCTGGCAGAATGGCAGTTGGCCTATTCTTCAAAGGAGCCTGTGATCAATACGAGGGAAAACATAATTTACATGAAAACAGAAATATCTTTATTCAATTGAACATTATATAATTTACTAGCTAGTACTGCACGAATTTACTTCAAATTTTGCTAATGCTAATGGCTAATAGGTCGGGTCAACATATAGGCTACATATTATCACGCTACGTATATCACCTACGGGGGAGGAGCTGTGCGGGGTAAACAAAGTCCGCGCGGACGAAGTCGTGGGCAACAGCTAGTGATAAAATATGTATGAATTTGAATCTTGGACGCTTTTTTCACAAGGCCACCATCGCTTGCTCAACGCGTTTTACTACCAATGACAGCTTCCTAAATAGGGGTGATACCATAATGACCGCACCGCTCGACACATATGCTAACCACGCCGCTGTCAATACCTAGAACCTTTACGCATGTACAAGCAATAAGTTGACAAAGTATGGTAATACACTACAAAACAAACAAATATTGATTTTTATATTAGTTATACAAATATTGATTTTTATATAAGTAGCAAAATTTTCCAAATTTCTGCGCCATTTTCTTAATTTTTTTAATAAATTCGCGATTTCCGTCACGTGACCCAAATTCATTACTTCCTTTCACTCATTTGAGTAAAAAAGTACTCTATGTTACTCCTGACATTGTAGTTTTTCGATAAAAATTTAGTAAAATAATTTTTATGATCGGTCCAGAAGTTATTGAGGTTAGCTATATCTATAGATCGCCACTGTAAGCTAGTGGCTCATTGTCGGTGCGAACCACACGAGGTCCCGAATCCGATTCCCAAGTCGGGCAAGTCAAAAATGTATTTTGTCAGTTTTCTGATATAAACAACGTTGCTCCGGATTGAATAAGTGCCCAGTTGGCATTATGAGATTACCTAAGCATAAGGGGATACGTCGGGTGTGAAGATATTTTTTATACTATTGCGTCGGAACGCGACCACACACTGAGAAAATCTGGCGATAAGCTAAGCGGGCTAGTCTTTTTTCATTTACATTGTATTAAATACATATCCTCTGTACCGGGGTCTAGGTGTCGAGCGGGTTTTGGTACCACCGCCTTAACTTATCCTGCCGCAATAGTGTCGACGTTTGTGCATAGTTGTGTTTCGGTTTAAGGAAGCCTATAAACCTATGCATGTGGCAATTCAACCTGCCATATGGATGGAAACACACCATTAATATCTTTGGTATATGTTACTAGTTGTACCCGCGACTTCGTTCGCGTGGAAACATTTCTAAAATAAAAACCCGCATAGTTCCCGTTCCCGTGGAATTTCCGGGATAAAAACTATCCTATGTCCTTTGTTGGGTCTCAAACTATATTTGTACCAAATTTTATCCAAATCGGTTTAGCGGTTTAGCCGTGAAAGCGTAACAGACAGACAGACAGAGTTACTTTCGCATTTATAATATTAAGTATGGATTAGTATGGATTTATATGTTCAATATCTCTTGATCAAGAGGGACATCTGCTTGTTTGCTATCTTATGATATAAAAATTATTTATACTTATTGTAAGAAAGAAAGTTTATAAAGTGAAGTTTATATGGGTGTTACAAGTTATTAAAACTCCAAAATACCAGCATACTCTACTACTATATGGCGTGCAAATATTTAAAAAGTATCACGTATTATGTAGGTTAAATAATGTATGTACGTATGTAGGCTATTTATTTACATATTTCTGCATATTAATTGCATTAATTATATCAAATCGAAACACACGTAAGAAGTTGTACCTATGTACACCTTTCAGTACCCCGTGTTAGTCCGAGCTTCTTTGACGAATAGACCAACTGCTGTTCTGTCAGGCAGGTCGTAAAAGGCAACCCATTGGCTATACGTATCACTACCATTAAGACTACTAGATGGTAGAGTTCCGGGACGTTTCACTCTGGTCTCAACACCGCCATACCTATTCCTGTCGCAATAGCGTCAATGCTTGTCACTATCGTGTTCTAATTTGGAGGGTAATGGTTACCTTACCCTTATAGACTTATACATGTGGCATTCGCATCTGAAATATATTGAATATTCGATCGCACTAAACAAAAACGTTTATCGACTAACCATGAGCTGTAGCGTGTGCCTACATCGTAATAAAATTTACTCTCATCATTTTTGGAGTTAATGCGTTAAATATAACTTAAAAAACCGTGCCTTAATAGATAATTTTTTGAGGCACATTTAATGTTTTTATCAGTGTTCGTTAAAAATTTAGAAACGATGCAACTTAATATTATGTAAGTAGTCTGTTGTATATGTCATAATCATTTCATAATAATAATGATAAGTCGATTCGTAATAATGTTTGTAGAACTAGATTTTTACACGTTCTTTGCGGTCAAGGTTATAATTTACTTGTTTACTGACCATCCCACACACCTTGCCTTGCCCGGCTGCCACGCTAGATCTGATATCCGCCTATGGACATACATTTCTGCGTATATTTCGCAACATTCGGTTACTTCAGTTCACTTAAATGTTGAATTTCAAGTTGGCCAATTTTGTTTTTAACCAATTATTTGTTGGTTCCGGGCTCCTTTGAATAATAGACCAACTGCCGTTCTGCCCGCAGGTCGTAAAAGGCGACCGATTGGCTATGCGAGTCACTACCATCGTGGCTACTAGGTGATAGAGTTCAGCATTATCTCACCCGGGTCTGGTACCACCGCATTGCCTATTCCTGCCGCAATAGCGTCAGTGCTTGTCGCTGTCGTGTTCCGGTTTGGGGGGTAAGGTAACCGGTAAACTTATGCATGTGGCATTAGACCTCGCCACAAGATAGCAACGCACCATTAACACCTTTGGTCACTTTAAACGTATTTAGTGACTTAAAATGATTTAAACATTTTGGTGCAAGCCGCCCTAAGTGTTAAATATTAGGACATCATAATATAGTAGAGTAGGTAGTACATATCGTTTATTTGCGATTACCCTCGACTTCGTTTGCCTGATACAAAATCGTTATTTCCTTTTGCTCACTCTGCTAAAGTAGCCTATGTCCTACCCTATAAACTCCATTAAAATCAATCACAAAATTTCTATTAAAATCAGTCCAGCCGCTCCAGAGATCACCCCGTACTAACAGAATGACAGACAGAAAATTTCAAAATGTTTGTTTAGGTATTAGTATCGTAAAAATAATACACTGCTCTTAAAAAAAATCTAGTTATTTTGAAATCACAGACAGACCAATTTTATTTACATGTATATATAACTTGTAACACGAATATTCTTGCAAATAAATGTTATTCTTTGATTATAAAGTAACTAGCGACCTGCCCGCGGTTTCACCCGCGTAGCTTTTGTTCCCGTGGAAATATCGGAAAGGTTTATATACTAAAACCTTCCTCAAGAATCAATCCATCAATTAAAAAAAACCGCATCAAAATCCGTTGCGTAGTTTTAACGATTTAAGCATACATAGGGACAGACAGAGAAAGCGACTTTGTTTTATACTATGTAGTGATATCAAAAAGGTCGGTAAAATAAGGCAATGATAATCACAATGGTAATCACCAGTCACCACCACAGGAGTTGAACCTCAAAAACTTTTGTCGTTCGGTTCACTCTATCTAATTCGCTAGGTAACCGGTGTGTTGACACTCTATAATATTACTTTGCCTTTATAATATTATCGTAGATATTTGTAAGCTGTAAGAACCGTTTAGTTTTCACTAAGGAAAGTAGCTGTTGCGATAATTGTGTGGTATTAGCCGGCTCCGATGGGTGGATATGTTCCACTTAACTAAGCCCGTAACTAACATCCAGTTAACGCGAGGTACATTTTTCACCATAAAATAGCAAACCAGCATATCTTCTGATGGAAATAGACATCAAAAATGTTAATGGTACGTTGCTATCCATGTGATGAGGTCTTAAAGCCACATGCATAAGAGTTTATCGGCTACCTTACCCTCTAAACCGAAACGTGACAGTGACAAGTGGTACCAGACCCGGGCGAGGCAATGCAGAACTCCACCACCGAGTACTCACGATGGCTGTGACTCGCATAATCGCTCGTAAAAGGCAGCCAATCGGCTGCCTTTTACGAGCTACCTGGTAGAACTGCAGCTGGTTTATTCTTCTAAACGGGCCCGGAACAGCGGGAGAGAGGAGGGGGAACGTTATATATAGGATAGCTCTAGTATCTTCTGTAATAATAATATTGTGCGCCTTTTTCTCCCAATGCCAAGTATTAGAAAAAAAAAAACAGTTTATGTACGAGGACTATATGTATAATGTATACATTGCTGCTTATTTAGATTTTCCAAACCATTTTAATCTCATATACAGAAGAATTTCACTAATCCGGCACTATTAAAAACCAGAGGGTGCCAGAATAATGTTCGGATTACTGGATTATAACAAAAAAATTATACTAAATAAAAAAAGCATTTCATGAAGAAAAAATATAATATAGGTATTTACGTTGTACATATTATGTGAGTTCTTGTCCGACTGGCTCTTTCGGATATTTCGAAGAATTATATTAATATCTTTGGCAGATATGCCGTTTTCTTCCGGCCATGTTATGCAGGTATTGGTGAAGTATGGGTGACGGATTATTGGACGTATCGATCGATTGAAGTGCCGGATTAGTGAGATTCTACTGTAATAGCAAGCAAGCAGATACTTCTCATAATGAACAGAGATAACCAATTATGCTAATTAGCAGTTAGTTTGGACATAGCCTTCCATCGGGTTTGGCACAAGGCACTTCTCTCTAAGCTCCCATCCTATGGGCTTCCTGGGAAAATGTGCAATTTGATCACCAGTTTTTTGGCGGATCGGAGTATCAAGGTCATTGTTGATGGCGCATGCTCTGACCTTAAACTTGACAATGCTGGTGTTCCTCAAGGCTGTGTGCTATCGCCTACGCTGTTTCTTCATTAGTGACATGTTGCGATCAAGCAACATTTATTGTTATGCGGATGACAGTACAAGCGATGCTTTATATTCCGGCTGCAGCGGAATTTCTCGGGAACAAATCAACGGGTGCCCGAATAAACTTGCGTGAGAAATTGAAGAACAATTTTCCGTAGCTTCGGAGTGGGGTTGATTAAATTTTGTTCAGTTTAACCCCAAATAAGATACAAGTCTGCGCATCTAGCGCTCAAAAATCACCCTTCGTCGTATCTCCTCGTTTTGAAAATGAAAAACTTCTCTGAAAGCCTCAGCCAGTATTGAAATACTTGGAGTCGACATATCGAGCGACGTTCAGTTCCACAGTCACTTGAAAGGCAAGGCTAAATAAGCCTCTAAAAAGCTGGGAGTTCTTTGCAGCGCTAGGCAGTTCTTCACACTGGCCCATCGTTTACTGCTTTGTAAGGCGCAAATACTGCTCTCATTTATGGACGGGGGCTCTTCAGTACCAGCTCCTTCCATTTGATCGCATTCAACGTAGGGCGGCTCGAATTGTCGATGACAAGACTGTTTTAAATTGGCTTGATTTTTTGGCGTTACGTAGAGATGTAGCATCACTCTGCATCTTTAAAGCTCTATCATTAGGAATATTCCGAGGAACTGTTTGGATTAATTCCTGCCGCTGAATTTTACCATCGGACGTCGCGACAGAATTCAAAGTTTCATCCTCACCATCTCGATGCCTGGAAGTCCACAATCGTGCGATTCTCGAGGCACTTTTGCCCCGCACTACTCCTATGTGGAACCAGTTATCGGCAGAAAATACGACTTAGGGACCTTAAAGAAAAGAGCCTTCTCGTTTTTAAAAGGCCAGCAATGCAACTACAAGACCCCTGGTATAGTTGTCTATGGGCCTTCTCTTGTCCGTTTGCCTCTTCTTCTATATAAAAAAATTATCATTTAAAATCAGCTTGTAAAGTGAAGTTCGATTGAAATCGTATGAACAGCTTCTTTTAAAGCGATTTAACTTTTTATTGACGGAACCCCTAACCAAAATATCAGTTTCTGTGTAAATAACATTTTTGTTGATTTTAACAAGTTTGATTAATTTTGATAAAATACATATGGGACCTTAGAGGAATACCCTACTAAACAGAAAACACCAAATCCCATTCATACCCTCAGTATTTAATAAACATACTTAAATTATACAGTCTAATTGAGGACCATCTCTTTCTTGTAGTCGGTTAAAAGAGCGTTTATCATTTAACAGTATACCTAATCATTCAGTAATAGAGTTATATCAATCCATCGTTATGTATATCGAAATGAAGCTTCGCCCGCGTTTTAATTGGCATCGCTGATCGCTGTAACGGAAATACGGTTATTTAATGCGAGCATCTGTTGTGGAGTGTTTGCATCGCGATCAGAGATGCAGGATAAAACATCTCTTGAGATTACATCCGACGATATGAAGTCTGGATGTAATTATTTTGTATTTTATCCGAAACAAGTGTAATGCGATGAGTATTGATGAGTGTACTGAACTGAACGTGGCCCGGTTCAGTATACTCATCAACACTTATTATTGTAGTTTTCAAAACATTGCTTTCCGAAATTTCTAATTATTACTGTCATTTCTGTTTTTTCAACTCCATTAAGCATTGTAATACCCTAATATTTCAATAACGTTTCACACCAAGCCTTTGAGTGATAGTAAAAACTTTTTTCCGGCAATTACATAAAAAAATAAAAAGGGAAAACTTAGTAAATGTGTATTGCAATGTCATATTTTTATGTTATATTAGTGTTCTATTGTCCTAATAAAATGATAAAATAAAATAGTGTAGTGTAAAGCTGGCAGGGTTAAAGTTTACATTGCGGAGGACTGCAGAAACCTAATATTTATAAATAACATGCATTAAGAGTATCTTCACGCCCGTATCCCCGAATGGGTAGGCAGAGGCACAACAAGTGCACCCACGATTAGCCAAAGATACTTGGTCCCACAAAGTGATAGGAGGCAAGCCTATCGCCAACCGGGCACTTTCCAATCTCGGACAACTTTGTATTTATCAGAAAACTGAAAAACCACCTATTTTTTAAGTGCTTGACCCGTGAATCGAACCTCATGTAGTCAATGCCAACGTTGGACCACTAGACCACAGAGGCGAGATAGAAATACAAATTTATAAAAATACACATATACACACATTATCCTTCCATTTATGTGACACACATTAAAATATACACACATGAGTATTATTTTCTTTACGGCTAAAGTCTGTTATCAAACTTAGAGATTTTATTGTTTATTCTGTGGTCGAATTTCGACCACAGGAGGGAAATTACCTATCATTATATAAGTTTGAAAGGCATTAGAAGGTATTAGTTAACACTTTTTCCAATTCTATACTAATATTACAAATAAGTAAGATTTGTTCCTTTGTTGGTATATTCAAAAAGTACTAGACTGATTTGAAAAATTCTCTCAACAATATAAAACTATCTAATCTAAGCTATCACTAAATAAAATACCCGACTGGGTAAAAATAAGTATTGTACGTGCGTACGTGAAAGAAGACGCAGTAACATAGTATAATATAATTTAATCCTAGTTGTAGGTTACGCACTTGTATACTGTAATAGATATGATAAATAAATTCCAAGTGAGTTTATTTGTCATATCTATTTCAAAATGCAGTTTCACCAAGTGCTGACGATGGAAGGTATCCAACTTGTATACAGTGTTTTTCTCTCATTTGTGCACTGCGCCCGCAGCCCGCTGCATCATAAAAGTTTTGGTGAATCTCACGGGAACAACTCATTTTTCCAGCATATAGTCTGTATGCTATTCCAGGTCATCATTTATATGTGTGCAAATTTTCATCCAAAACGCCGTTTTGCGTGATTGATATCCCGCATTTATAACCTTAATATAATGTAAATTATTTGTTTGTACGCTATGGATTCCTATTTAATAAAATTTTGTACATATTTTCTGTTTTGTCCAACTTAAAAATAAGATAGTTTATCTCAATTAACCCCCCCCCCCCCCCCCCTCTTAAGTATGTAATAATATTCAATTCAACCCTCAAAATATTCAATTCAAGTAATTTGTAAGGCAGAATGACGTTTGTCGGGTAGGCTAGTATTATTAATATAGATTGTTGTTTGTCGGCTCTGCCTTTGAGAGACAAGCTCGTTCTTTGTATATGTCTTATGTTAATTTTACCCCGCGTTGATCCAGACTCTCGTTGATAAATAGACTGTCCACCAGTCTGCCAGGCAGTTACTAAGAGGCGACCGACTGGCTATACGTGTGAGCTTATGATCACTGGGTATTAGAGTCCCCTATTCTTACCGCAATAGCGTCGATGTATGTGACTTGTTACTTTGCAACTGTATTGTCATTTATGACTGTCGATTATCTTAAAAAATATAAAGTATAAGAAATATTGGCTGTTTAAATACAGTTACTGCATGGACTTGGCGATTGAAATCCAATCGTCACTATTATAAGTAGGTACCAGGTAAAGACACGTCTGGTTTCTGCGAAGTATCTTCCAACTTTCATAACATCGTCTTACTGTATTCGGGTTTAAAGGGTCAGGTTTTTTATGTCATAGGATAACTGATCCTACTGATAGAAACAAGCTGATTGCTCTTCTGACAAAGGAAGATAACCATCAACTTAAGAAAGCAAAAAATGTTAATGGTTGCCATGTGAATGGTGATGCCACATATATGACTACCGGCTACTTAACTCTCCAAATGAAAACGTGACAATAATTCTACTACCTGATAAACTTGTGAAAAACACGGGGGTTTTATTTTCGGTTTTAATCAATATTTCCATGTTGCTCTTAGCCTACTTTGAGATATAGAATATCTGCCATTCTGCCAGGTATTCCGTAAAAGGAAAATGATTGGCTATAGATGTTACTACATCGTGACTACTAGGTGATTCAGTTCCGCAACGTTTCGCCCAATTTAAGTACCATCACCTTGACTATTCTTGAATCTTGCCGCAATAACATCAGTGCTTATTATTGGGATCCAATTTGAAGGGTAAGGTAACCGGTAAATTTATGCATTTAGTATTACTATTCTACCACACAGATAATCACGCACCGTAAAAGCAACTTTATGTCAAGCTGCAAATTAAACGTGTTAAAACAACTCTTAAACTGACTAAGAGAAATCATTACCCATCTTTATAGGTTAATTATCATTGATAGGGAAGCGCTTGACCATGATCTCGCCTGATGGTAAGCTAAGATGCGGCCTAAGATGGAACGCGCTTCCCTAGAAGGTACCTGTTCACTTTTCTCTTGAAGATCCCCAGATTGTACTCGTCAGGGAACACAGACTCAGCAAGCATGCTCCCTTGCGGTTCGAATGAAGGATGTCGAGTCGAACCACTTTGTCCAGGTACGTGGAACGTCCCCAATATGGCGATGCCTAGAATCTGTGCGCCTCGACGATCGATAGTAAAACGGGGATAGCGGAATTAAGTAGTGCAATTCTGCAGTGCAATCGATCCAAAGTGTATCTGATAAAAAACAGATAAACTAGCCACTCTGCGGCGATGAGCAATGCTCTGGAGTTTTTTACCTACCAGATCATCGTCGTTTATGAGCCTTTTGTTATGCCTCTCTATCGCCTCAAGCGTCTCCAGCTAGTATTTGGCGGATCCATCCCAGAGGTGAAGGCACTATTCCATGCACGAACGGACTTGTGCTTGATAAAGATTGAGCAACTATCCCGTGCTGAAATACTGTCTCATCTTCGCCAGAATACCAAGCTGTATTCAGGCAACTTGGGCTTTTATTTCGATTTACGAACCAAAATTTAGAGTAGGCGTTAAGGTGATATCAAGAAGCTCAAGGTGGTCAGTTATCGGTACGGACACACCCTAGAAAGACGGAGATAGGTGGAATGGACTCCGTTTAGCGGATAATAGACACGCCTGGGTCTTAATCGCATTAAACTTGACCAGATTGACATCGCCCCAATCGTAGACTGCCTCTAAGGTCAGGTTCAAACGATCAACCATCGTCTCTCTGTGAGACCGGTAGGCGTATCATCTAACGATTGCAATTCGCCAGTGATCAGCGATGACTCTTAAACGTAATGAAAAAATCATAAAAAAGTCGCCAATTGCTTGCTAGTCACTAGATGCACTTTTTGCAATGTCACAGCATCAAAACTAATCAAGCGGCAACGACTTGCACTAATGTACAAGGCTGTTATGTGTCTTGCAATTACTAAACAATCACGATAACTCGCGTTGCGAGTTACGTGATCACCCCGCGGATCTGTGCCGTACTGACCCGCGCGCTAGATTACGTAGGTAGTTAGTAAAAAATACATAACGTATGCACTTTAACATTTGAAACGAAGCCTCATTAGTTAAAATCCACTAATTTGTTTAGGTTGTTGGTATGTCATTGAAATAGATATATGTACATGTAAATTTCAAATTCAAATTCAAATTCAAAATATATTTATTTCGTAGGAAAAAATTACACTTTAAAATACATCAGTAGTTCCTTATACTTACATACATTCTGTTATACGTATAATATTTATAATAAAAAATTATTTAATTTTTGTGGCACACAAAGATTAGATTTTACATTTGAAATAATATTTATAAACATCATTAATATCCATACTAATATTATAAATGCGAAAGTAACTCTGTCTGTCTGTCTGTCTGTCTGTTACGCTTTCACGGCCAAACCACTGAACCGATTTGGATAAAATTTGGTACAAATTTGGTCATTAATAATTTTACATATTGAATAAAAGTGGGTACGCAAAAAGTGCCGACGTTTAAGAATGTTTCCTCGTTCGTGGGGAAAACAAAAAATACACGTATATTTATATTGAATGCAATACAAGTATGAATACATATGCGCGAAAATAAATTACCCTAATTCTGGCACCATTAGGTAAAAAGCCACTCCTTTCTCGGTCTAGTTATTACATAATAATGCGATCTTCCTTTCGATTGCTTTTAAATTATTATACAATAAAATTAAATCACATAATCGACCGCATTCAAATTTTAATTATTCATATAATGTCTTTATACAAACGAGTTCAACTTAAGATATAATAATAAAGTTGTATAAGATTTAGTAACATATTTAAAAAAGTCAGATTTTTGCGGTAAGTAGAGTAAAAATGTTTCACATTAGTTTTTATTGAACATATATGTAATTTACAAAACACGATGTACGGAACAGCGGGCGTCCACATAATTTTTTACATCTCCTAACTGTATTTGAAAGTAACATACAATTTAGTAATGTAGAATTGTTGAATCAGAATGTAAGACTCATAACCGAATTTACCAACTTAATAAATGTTGCTTTTTATTTAATCTTAATAATCTATCTTGCCAGAATCGATAGCCTTGCTAGCCTGCAAGGCATGGCATGGCATGGGGAAATTGCTTGTAATTTATCATTTATCTATATTCATAAGTATTTTCTATGTAGTTAATATGCAACCAATTTTTTAAAAAAATATTTTAAAGTCTGTTTTTAAATTCTAACTCTATTCGTTCTGTCAGTTGGGAGAGTTTTTTTTTTAATTTTCTCCGCGTCTGGTTTTTTCGAAGTTGTCTCAAAAATAAAAATATTTTTTTTCAGTAGTAGCTCGGAGTGTTATCACTGGCGTGCCTAAGATGAGCACGTAGATCCGTCGGTCCTGGTTATGGCTAAAAATATTCGATAACCATTATCAGATCGGTAAAATCCGATGGGAATCACCACACATCTCGCCAACTAGAACTCTCGTGGTAAACTGGATAGTCTATAAAAGTTCGGTTTACTCTGCCTACCCCTCAAGGGAAAACGGGCGTGATGATATTTCGGTACTTCCTCCTCTTTAAGAATCTTTTTAATTTCTTAAATATGAATAGTTTCTGAGATATCGTCGAAAAAAGACATACCTTTTTTTACTTAAACTCTTAATAATTTGCAATTATTTTTTATGTGCTAATAAACGCTACCGATATATTTGTCGAGACATTATTCTGTGTCGAATGAGCTACCGTACATATTTTGAGAGTTGTATCTCTATTTTTCACCATTTTTAACTTATTGAATAGACTATAAATAGTTTAAGACGAGATCTTTTGACGCGCGCCAATTCTATAGAAAGTAGGCGGCGCGGTATGCTCTGAAACCGCTCGGAAACGGTTTAGTTTTCGGATAAATAAATATAGGACTTCAACTGAAAACCAAAATTTAGTACATTCTTTTTGTATTTAAAACTAAATATTACCATAAAAAACACGTGAAAAATTAAAAATATTATGAACAAATTACTTGTTTTAGAGATGTTTTAAGTCTGTTTTCGGTATTTTATATGATCAAGTAAAGTACATTCTATCATGTAATGAGTTAGTACATTCCTTAGATAAGAATATCGTGTAATTTTGGTAAAACTGTTATTTAACAATCAATACATAAAATGTGATCAAGAAAACCAGTTTTTTCCGTTTGTCTCGGTGCCTCGCCTTAAACAATACCACCTCACAAATGGACCCTACGTGCCTTTAAAACTTAGAACTCCTCGCTACTTTCCAGTAGTACAAGTGAGTCGCCAGCGTATAACTGGTTTCTTACAGCACTACTAAATTAGTAATGCCTATGATACTACACCTTATTCATTGCACAGTTTGTTTACATATTCCCATATATTCCTTAACTGTAACCCTTTACTTAGTTTTAGTTAATACTAGCTGAGCCCGCGGCTTCGTCCGCGTAAAAAATTTCGAAATTATAAGTAGCATAAGTTACTCCTTATCACATCAGCTATCTGCCAGTGAAAGTCCCGTCAAAATCGGTTCAGCCGTTCCGTAGATTAGCCGGAACAAACAGACAGACAGACAGACCGACAGACAGACAGACCGACAGACAGACAGACCGACAGACAGACAGACCGACAGACAGACAGACAGACCGACAGACAGACGGACAGACAGACCGTAAGACCGACAGACAGACAGACAAAAAATGCTATTTTGGTATATGTACCGTTTATACATCCATATGCATTTAGTAAAAAACGGTTATTTTAATATTACAAACAGACACTCCAATTTTATTTATTTGTATATATGTATAGATTAAATGTACGCCGGAGTATGTTTGTTCCCTCAAAAGCTTCTTTCCCTATTGCATTCATTAAAAAAAAAACATTAGGATTATACAAGGTTTCATATTTCTAAGTCCATTGATTTAGACCATGCGTTGTGTGTCTGTCTGTCAGTCAGTTTTGGTAGCTTTACAGGTTCATATATATTCATATATTGTTGTTGACTTAGGTAGTCGTTATTCTTGTTTCTATTATGACTTGTTCTTTTTATATTGTTATACACACGGTCTTATCAAATCTTATTGTTTTAAAATTTCTCTTATGTGAGCTTGATAAAAGAAATCTCATAAGTTAATTGTTTATTATCTACAGTTCTACACTAATATTAATGTTATTTGTATGAGTATAATGGATAAACTCAAGTCAACTAGTCAGTTAGTTATCCTTAACAAATTGGTCGTTTTACATCTGTGGTTTGTTAGCAAGACTCTAAAGCTGACGGGTTATGAATGGGGAATCAACCAACGATATTAGGGGAGCCTAATTCGTTCAAGAGAGGAATTTGGGATTCACCCGAGCGAGAGAGAGAGATAGAGAGAGAGAAATATCATGGGGGAAGTATACCTCGCATACTGTTGAGGTTCTCCACCACATATAAGCCCTATATATATAGAACCAGACATTTAAGGCAGTGAAAAAGTGCCCAACAAATTCTACTCACAGATTTTCGTTGTAAGATCCTTCGAAATAAAAGAAAATTCAAACGCGCTCAAGAATGTCAAAACAACGTTTTTCTTGCTTGTGGCCTTCCTACTCCCTTATGCTACTCTCAATATGCAGATTTTCTAAATTTTTGCTCGCCATTAAACTAACGCGCTTCAATGTTTCACTATTAACCTTTTTGTAACCTTATTCTGGCAAATAAAATTATTATTATTATTATTATTTCATGCAACTGTAGTTTTCATCAGATCTGCACGTTTTGAGGTCCTAGGAGCCTTTTCCGACTATTTTCACGATGATGTCAGTATATCTGTATGTATGTATGTGTGTGTTGTATGTGTGTATGTCTGTATTTGTGTATGTGTGTATGTGTGTATGTGTGTATGTGTGTATGTGTGTATGTGTGTATGTGTGTATGTGTGTATGTGTGTGTGTGTGTATATGTGTATGTAAACATCTCATGACTTTTGAACGGCTGGACTGCAGCAGTTCTTTTCAGCAGCAGTTTTCTGCTATTTAATCGATTTTTGCAATTATATGAATGTTTGAGGAGACTATCGGCCAAATTTATTGCAGAATCAGATTAAGCAGTCTAATTACATGAAAATCTTCATCAATTCGGATCCACAAAATTATTTATACCAAGATAATCCCAATTTTCTTTGATTTTTGTAATTTTTGATGATTTTTTACAATTTTTATTTAGATTAGAGATATTAGATTTAAAACGGTTTATGATTAAAGTACGATCGAAATTAGTATTTAACAGATCAAAATACATGAAAAATATGCTTGCATTAGATTTCTAAAATATTTTTCTTACCAAAACATCGAATTTTCGCTATTTTTTTGGGTTTTTTTGCAATTTACTCGAAATTGAAGCCCGGACGGCCTAAACTGACTTGAAATTCGTGTTCAGCGGATCGAAAAACATGCCCGTAGATAGGTGGCGCCCGGTGCACAGACAACTTTTTTTTGTGTGCCGGTGTTATTTAGCTAAGTAAATCAATACTTTACATCTCAAAAATTGAGTTGAATGCAATTCAAAAGATCAAAATCGATCATCGTTTCCAAAATATACAGCTTTTCAAAAATCAATATACTGCCATTTAAAAATAAAATGTTTGAACTGAAAAATCTATGCTTATAATTTTTACTCGGTTGAGCTTAAAATACCTTATTTTAGCGAGAAGTTTCAGAGATGGCCTGTAGGGTTAACCGCTTACAGATTTTTTATATGTAGATGCTTTCTCCACCATAGAATTGAAAAATATTACATAACCTTTTATTTTTCCTATCATCTAATCTACAAAATCCCCACGACACTTGAGTACATCCATTTAGCAACTTGGACTCTCCCACTATTATTATAAATGGAGCGGAAACAAAACAAGTTTGTGTAAATTGAGATGTCTAGCACTTAATTCTTTCTGCCTATCTCGGTGGATATTGAGTGTATGTTTGATAAAACTTATTGATACTGTTTTTTCACCAATCTTAAAATAATACCAGCTTTCGGAGTAAAAGTGGGCTCATTAGTAATATACGAGTGAATTGTACGCCCTTATCAGATCGAACGCATGTGGCCGGCGCACTGCAGGCCTGGTTATTACCGAAACGGCGGCAGATTAGCGGCCGGGCAATGTGGAATGTCTTCATTAAGATAAGCAGACACCGCTTAATGCGACTTCGCTTTCCTGGTTCCGTTCCAGGATATTTAAATTGATTTATGCGCGGATCATCGGTATTTGTAAAAGGAAAAGGCGTCCGTCTAACTGATCTATTTACTTTATTCACTGATTCAGCTTCAAGATTTTCGAGGGTAAATTGATGCTGAAGCTGAAGCTAGAAACCTAACGCATAATATAATCTATACATATAATAAAATCGTAGGAAAGTCAAAACTGTACATTAAATATTTTTTTAAAAGAATACTTGGGGCGTGATCCACAATCGATATCGAAGCCAAAAATATAGTTTTTACAATCTTTATCTGTTTGTCTGTTTGTCTGTATGTATGTCCAGGGTAAACTCAAACACTACTGCATTGATTTACTTCAAATTTTGCATGAATATTACTAACAGGTCGGGTCAACATATAGGCTACATATTATCACGCTATCTCCTACGGGGGAGGAGCTGTGCGGAGTAAACGGAGTCTGCGCGGACGAAGTCACTGGCAACAGCTAGTTATATTATAAATGCGAAAGATTGGATGTTTGGATTTGGATATCTGTTATTCAATCACAACAAAACCGCTGAACGGATTTGGATGAAATTTGGCACACAGGATGATGATCTGTAATTGCACATAGGTTTTTTTTCTAAAGCTATCTTCGCGCCCGTCTCCCCACAGAGGTAGGCAGAGATACAACAATTACACCCACAATTAGCTGAAGATACTTGCGGCAGATTTCCGAAACGAAAATTAATTTCAACTAGCAATTAATCTGTGTTTAACATAATTTTTACAAGCAAATGATCTGTTAAATATACATTAATTACTTTGTTTGTTAACATTAATTTGCGTTTCGGAAACCGGCCGTTAGTCCCACAATGTGACGCCATGTATTTATCCAACCGGTCAACGTTGTTTTTATCAGAAAACTGAAAAAAAAAACACGGAGGCTTTTTATTTCGGAAAAATAAATTGTTTTACTAAAACCAAGGACGAAAATCTATTACGATGCAACGGCTGCACGGTGCAGTTACCTAGTGATAATATTATAAATGCGAAAGGTTGGATTTTGGCTGTATAGATGAAAGATTGTTACTCAATCACGCAAAAAACTGTTGCCGTGGAATTTACATATTATAAATGCGAATGTCTATGTCTGTCTATTACGTTTTACGGTTAAGCCGCTGAATCGATTTTAGTGAAATCCAGTATTTGAGATAGTTGAAGACGCAGCGTCATCGCGGATATTTATTTTTCAAAAATCGAATGAAAAGGCGAAAAGGCTGAAATAGGGAATGAAAATTTGCATGAAATTACTTATATTAATGACCTTTTAGTTTACTAAAATCGCGGTCGAAAATGTAGGGTCAGCTAGTTTGTTATAATGTTAATTGATAGTTTGAATGTCGGAGGTTTCCTACGTATTAGTCCAGGCCCCTTCTGAAGAATAGACCATCTGAGATTCTGCCAGGCAGTTATATGGTCAGTATAGGTATACACCCAGAGATGTTAATGGTGTGTTCATATTTCTGTGTAGCGGGACGTTAACGCCATATACGTAAGTTTGCATAGTACCTTATTCTTTAAACCGGAACATGACTGTGACCAACATTAGCGCTACTGTGAAAGGGAAAGGTGGTAGTACAAACCCCGGTGAAGATTGCGAAACTCTATTCGATTCACCACTATCATGATAGTCTATCATAGCAAAGTAGACATCTGCTTTGTCTTGTCAGGTTTGAAATGAGATAGATTCAAAAATATAGTACACAGTCTGCACACAAACTTACAACCTTACTTTGAGACTCACGCATTCAATTACACATCATTTTTAAAACTAGTCGTGGCTCGAATAAATGCATGATGCTTCATACTCTTAAAAATTACATCTTTCTGCTGTAACCACAGAGCTGTAACCGTATTCTAGGCAATAAATGTCACTTCAGTTAAAAAAATATGACACGTGTTAATAAACTCATTAACACACAGTCGAAACTGGTGAAGGTAGAAATGTTAAATTTAAACAGGAGTTTCGTTTTATGGTATGTGCTAAATACAAGCGATTTTTTGAAATTCACCTCTAGAAGGATGGCCAGGTTTGTACGGGGAAAAATCCACGAAATGGCCTGAAATTTAGTACTACAACTTTTCAATAAAATTTAACAAACACATGTTCCAGCATTCATTTGTAGTTGTTGTATGTTCACAACTTCAGTGTGTAAAAAAGGATTTTTTTTTTAAATACCTATTAACAAGTATACGTCCCGCCACTTTCGATATAAAGATACAACGATCTTACAGCTAAATACTGGCCGTCATCTAGTCCCGATGTTAATCCGCCGGATTTTGATTTATATTTAGTTTTAGGGAGTATAGCTTGCTCTAAATGCCATGATAATTTGAAGCCCCTAAAACAACCCATACGATTGGCAGTGAAGAATTTTCCCATGGAAAGAATGCGTGCTTCTGTTGATAATCGGCCTCAACGTTTAAAGGACTGTATTGCAGACATTTGCAGACAATGAAGACTACTTCGAATATAGTTTACATATTTTTAATGGATTTATATTAAAGTATTAAACTAATATAATGTAATAGTAATAAATGTTACGTTCAATAGAAAAAATGTTTTCTTCTTTTGTAACAATATTTAAGGCAAGACTAGGTATACATAACGTGATCATATGCCCCGTTTTGAACGGGACTGTCCCGTTTTCAAGTACTCTGTCCCGGTGTCCCCAAGTATATTTCAGCAACGTGAAAATGTCCCATTTTCCGAAAAATATATACAATAAAGGTACAAGGAATTGTAAATTATATACCAATTTGTAGGGAATCCTATTTAATTGGACAGATATTTGCTAAGATATGAGCCGAACACAAAAATCGCGCAATGTTTAATTTTCAGTAGAAAAATTTTGAAATATTCAAATTTTTTGGTAGATCTAACTTAACACCGATATTCATTCAATTTCTTACTTCTTATGAAAATAGATACATCTTACAGACATTACTTCTATCATTTATTGTTTGCGTAGTTAAAATAAACTGTATCCCGTTTTAAGATAAAAATTATGGTCAGTTTAGGCGTGCGTCATACGTAAGTTTACATAGTACCTTATTCTTTAAACCGGAACATGACTGTGACCAGCCCTAGCGCTACTGTGAAAGGTGGTACTACAAACCCCGGTGAAGATTGCGAAACTCTACCATCTAGTAGTCACGACACTCGACATAGCCATTTGATCGTCTTTCACGAATTACCTGAAAGAATGGCAGATTGCAGGCCATCCTTCGAAAGGAGCTCAGAGCAACACAAGAAGAACTCGGCTTTACGTTCACTATACAATAAGCAGTTGAATCGTTACTCTTAACATTTTTGTACATAGAAAATACTCCAATAACAGCAGGTACAGCCTTTCATATGAACTGGGCACCTAATAGCATACAAGTGGTACAACCGCTCATGGTAAAGATTAGACCAGCAAACCAATCAATACCAGATAAGCCATCAACGTGTGTTTATCTCATACGTCCAAAATTACTAGTTTGTCCACCGAGAAGTTACATTTGGGTTAAAAAAGAAAAAAAGCAATTTTATTTATAAAATGTCAAAAAGGAGCTAATGCGAGCTGGCTACTAGGTGGTAGAGTTCTGCATTGTCTCGCCCGAGTCTGGTACCACAGCCTTACCTATTCCTGCCGCAATAGCCTCAGTACTTGTCACTGTCGTGTTCCGGTTTGGAGGATAAGGTAGCCAGTAAACTTATGCTTGTGGAATTACCTAGACCACGCCACAAGATAGCAACGCACCATTAACATATTTGGTGTCGGGAGACATATCTGCTTATTTGGTATCTTATGATATAGAAAAAAATGTAAAGTCGTACGATAATGAAATATAAGAAATTGTTCACTAATTTTTTTTAATAACTTTGGTTCTGCAGCTAAAAGTTACAGGACTAAAGTTTTAACGAATTTAATTTTCAACAGAAAATGGTCTAAATAATTTTTTGCATCACAAACAGTTTGCCACAATAAAGCGAAAAATCATTCAACAATACAGTGGTCGCGAGACAAGGGTTGGACTCCACAACAATACCTTTAATAAAAAACAAAAGAAAAACATTTGCACGCGGAGCCCAAAAGATGTAACTTTTTATTAGACTTTATTTTTATTTTAGGTTATCTTATATAATTTTTTAACCAAAAATAAAGGAAAATTTATTAATTTTCATTATCTTGCTAATGTACATTGAGCTATTTAAACTGTTCCAGGTAAATTAATATTTCGATGCTTGAGACAAGAGTCATAAAAGTTATTTTGGTGAAAATGAGCTTAGAATGCAGCCCTACTTAATTTTTGGCACTGCATCGATCTAAAAATATAAAACTGGAATTCACCTCAAGAAAAATATTTTTACTCCTAAATTAAAAGAAAGATATCCCAAAAGATACAAGCTAAAAACTATTTTAGTTTTTGTTTTTCGTTAATTGCCATAAATGCTATTTTGGTATTCAAGACCTTTGTTTTCGTAAGCGTTGATTTACAACATTACCAAGGTGTTACTGAAATTAGCCCTGACTAGCTTTTCCCGGGAATTATGCCCGAGTAAAAAGAAACCATGTTTCTCCAGAATTGAATAAAAGTAATACACTCAATGATAATGTAGCTCTCTTCCTATCTTTTAAAATCGGTCGAGTAAATATCCAGTACAAATAATAATTTAAGGGCAGTAAAAATGCCACAGCCAACCTCTAACCACCTCTATCTCTGAATCAGATCCTAACCAAATTCATGCGACACCAAATAAAAAGTATACTAAAGTATCTTCGCGCCCATATTACAACAAGTACATTCGGTACAACAAGTGCACCCACGATTAGCCGAAGAGACTTGGTCCCACAAATGTGATAGGTGGCAAACCTATCGCCAATGGGGCACTTTTCAATCCCGGGCAACTTTGTGTTTCTCAGAAAACTGAAACTCTACCAAAAAAGAGAATTTTTCTAATCAGTTAAGAAATGATCATTTTCTGTGGTAACAAACATAAAAAAACCGAACTGACACCTCTTTTTTAGATAGTCGGTTAAAATCAAATCTTTACGTTTATAGCGTTAATATAATATTCCAATTAATATAAACATGTAATTTGTCGGTTAAAAATAAAATCTTTACCTTTGCAGCGTTAATATAATAAATATTCCAATTAACATAAACTTCTAAATTTTAAACTTTTTTGTCGGTTTAAAATCAAATCTTCACCTGTGTAGCGTGAATATAATATTCCAATTAATATAAACATCTAAAATATAAACTTTTATTTGGCGGTTAGAAATCAAATCTTCACCTTTGTAGCGTTAATAAAATATTCCAATTAATATAAACACCTAAAATTTTAACTTTTATTTGCCCTACCACTATCGAATAAAAATTAGAACATAAACTATAAGTATTTAGCGATCTAATAAACTGTAATCAAACGCTATCGGGCCTTGGGATCGATTCCTTACAGGGTCAAACGTCTGTATGATGAGATTATTTCTTCATATGTTTAATTTGAGTGTTTATTTGTGTGTGTCGCCTCTGTGGTCTAAAGGTCCAGCGTTGGCGTTAACCACATGAGGTCCCGGGTTCGATTCCCGGGTCGGGCACATTAAAAAAAAAAGTGTTTTTTCAGTTTTCTGAGAAACACAAAGTTGCCCGGGTTTGGTAAGTGCCCGGTTGGCCATAGGCTAGCCACCTATCACATTTGTGAGACCAAGTATCTTCGGCTAATCGTGGGTGCACTTGTTGTACCTCTGACTACCCCCTCGGGGATATGGGAGTGAAGATACTCACTTTATTTAATATTTTTTAGTATTTTCAATACTTTTCAGCATTCCTGATAGGCTGATATTGCTATATCATTGACCAATACCAATATCACAAGAAAATATTTGCATAGTTTAGAGCTAGGTCAAGCTCTGAAATTTTTCCAGCGCTATCCTATACTTTAAAAGAGCAATCTTTGTACCTATGTAATTAGCTTCACCAAAAAAGCTCTAATGGTTTAAACGAAATTTTGTATTTAGATAGTCTTTTATTATTAAAATTGATCTAGGTAGGTGGCATTAAGATCCCGCCACAAATATAGCAGCGCAACATTAACATCTTTAGTGTCTATAAGCGATGGTGGTATCTTTCCATCAGAATAGCCATCTGCTTGTTTCCTACCTTATGAAATAAAAAATGTGTCAATAATTTCCGTGATAATCCGTTTTCTCGTGAAAAATATCTCCTGGGCGAAGCTCGGTCGCCCAGCTAGCTTATTAATAGAATATAATAGAAAATGTTTATTTAATAATTATTTTAATTGATTTATAGATTGTCATTAAAATTGATTATTTACGTAAATGCTAACAAAACTTATAGAATTCGTACATTTTTAATTATCAGATAAGATAATTAAAAATTTACGAATATTTATCTGATGTATCTTATATCTATCGTAAATTGTTCTCAATTAACTCGTTATTCATAAGGTTTTTATGTGTTACTCTCGAATGATAACATGATATGGCAATAGCTGAAGTTGAACGGTATCAATATTCCGTAAGCCGCGTATGTAGGTAAGAGGTGGCAGCGGGGCGCGCAACAATAGTTGATGTAACGAGAAGGCAGTGCGGCCGGTGCGCTTGCGCAGACATGCTGTGCTCCGCGCGTTGTTCATGCTTCCTCTGTCGTGAGCTACAATCGTGTCGTGCCGCAGATTCCAAAAAACCACCCCAGAAACACAGCATGAGCGACAACTTTATTTTAAAAAAAGCAGAGGCATGGGAGCCCATGAAGCTCATCCGCGGTGCGGCTAGGCTCTCAGTTCGAAATTGGCAGAATCGCGAACCGATAGCACCGAAAACCCGTGTCTCCCCTCACAAGTCCAACAGCTGTGAGCAATTATACTCAAATCCTAAAGAGGAAGCGGGACCGTACATCATGCGTAAAGCGCCAAGCACAGATAGGGTTAAACAAACCGAAAATAAACCGCTATTTAAGCTGCTCGGTAATTCTCGTGCGAAAAAGTTTAATGCCAGTGAAGTGACTGAAGCTAATTTACGTCGAAGCGTTTTGAATTACAAAAAAAATGAAACGCCTAATTGTAAAAACGTTCATGAAAAATACGTGCCTCTACCGCATGGGGCTTCACCTACCAATCGCTGTCACAACGAAGTAAAACAGAGGACATCTCAATATAATGAATCATGTCGATCGTCGGCTTCTCAAAATACTGAAAAATCTGTAAATAATAAAGATAACCCTGAAAAAAAGATATATAGCCACCGCCCCCCTTGCTACGACGAATTGGCAGAAAGACTTTCTCATGATAAAGTGAAAAAGAATGCTTTCGTACCCCTAAATAATAAGGCTTTAGCAAATAAAATTACACAGAATAATAACAAAGTTGTTATTTATTTTGGAGATTCAATAATACGCAAACATAACGAGAAAAAGAAAGAAGAAAACGATATTGTCGAAAACGAAATTAAAAAAGAGGAGGCTACTTATGTTAACACTCCGAACGAAACAAACAATGTGACATGTGAAGAAGTTGACAAAGGAGGAGGAACGCAGCTCGTTTCGGAAGTTAATGTTCCGGAAGCTATTTACACAGAAATTAAAACAGAAGATGAAGCCAATGAGCCAGAAATGGTAACCATTAACAATGCCACTTATAAAAAAGATGTGCACGAGACGAGAAGTTCAGATGGGTTTTTAGTAGTAGAGTTTGAGGGAAATTACGAGAGAGCTAGGCAATTAGTAGAATTAGTGCATGGAGGTAGCAGCATGGAGCACCATGAGGCCACGATGCTCGACGAGGACGAGCAATGTGATTGGAGCTTTATCCAAGATTGGAGAAAACGGTAAGTTGTTATTATAAGCCATTAAGCATTAAGGTTAGAAGTCAGAACATGAATCTAATTTAATTTATTTGGCAATTACATGCCAGAACACGAAGATAATCTAATTTATTAGGTAATTAATATTTATTTAAACATGTATCTACTTGGTGAAAAATATTAAGTCTATACAAGTATATTTGGGGTAAGCAGAGTGAACCAAACGTCTTTAGACTTTGCAGTTTACCGTTGTCGGTTGGCCATTGGATGATCCCCATGACACTTACGATATAAATTTTAAATAACCTTCAAGATCAAAATCGAAATGTCTGTAACAAAATTAAGGAACTAATAGTAAGTACGTTAAACATCAAAATTATAGTGTTTTATAATCCATACTAATCATACAAGACATAGGATAGTTTTTATCCCGACAATCCCACGGGAACGGGAACTATGCGGGTTTTTATTTTAGAATTTTTTGCACGCGAACGAAGTCGCGGGCACAGCTAGTATTATGTAAAAGTAACTCTGTCTGTCTGTCTATCTCTTCTTCACGCTTAAACCACTGAACCGATTTGGATGAAATTTAGTACAAAGATAGTTTGAGACCCCAGAAAGGACATAGGATAGTATTTATCCCGGAAATCCCACGAAAACGGGAACTATGTGGATAAAACCCTGGAATTATCTATAAAATGTTTCCCACGCGGATGAAGTCGCGGGCACAGCTAGTTTATTTCATAAGTCTAAAATTCATTTCTACATATAAAAAGGAAAAGTAATTTAAAAGGACTAAGTTTTTTTTATAATTTTACATGTTAACTTTTAACGTGTCGTTATTTTTACCGCGTGTTATATTTTACGTCATTTTACGTTTATAATGATTAATTGCAAAAGCTGATTCACGGCTACAGTTGCCTAGTGATTAGCCTGTTCGGTCTAGATCATAAGATATCGGGTTTGATTCCCAGGTCAGAGGAAGCATTATTGTTTGTATTCTATATAGAAAAATTCTAGTAGTCAAATGCTTACATCCCGTACTTTGGAAAAAGCATTAAAAACTGAAGTACACAAAAGATAGTCCTTGTTATTGCAAGTAACAAACAATACTTAGTTGTTAAAGTTAGCAAATCGTTCGCGTCTTACGAACTGCCTGACAGAACGGCAGGTGGTCTATTCAAAGAGAACCAGGGCCAATACGGGGGAAAACACTCTTCTCTAATCGCTTGTCTAATGAGCTAGGCATAGATAGGTAACTATTATACTCTAATAATATATATACATACTTCCGAAGCTTGATATCGTAGACACTTCGTAAAACTTATTTTACCTATACACAATTAAAAACAAAAACAACAGTTAAAAAACCTTACTGTTTTTTTTATATTAAAAGATAGCAAACAAGCAGATGGGTCTCCTGATGGAAAGAGTAAACCATCGCCCATAGACACCAGAGATGTTAATAGTGCGTTGCTATATTGTGGCGAGGTCTAATGCCACATGCATAAGTTTACCGGCTATCTTACCCTCCAAACCGGAACACGACAGTGACTAGCATTGACGCTATTGCGGTAGGAACAGATAAGGCGATGGTATCAGACCCGGGTGAGACAATGCAGAACTCTACCACCTAGTAGTCATGATGGTAGTGACTTGCATAGCCAATCGGTCGCCTTTTATGACCTGCCTGGCAGAACGGCAGTTGGTTTAGCCTTCAAAGGAGCCCGGAACCAACACGGGGACCTCCACTGTGTGTTAATATATTGTTAAACGCGACTAATGCTGTTTTGCTACATATATTTATTTATTTTTGTGACACACAGTACTTCTACTAGATAAATCTATATAAGTGAAGAAAAAAACCTCTAACCTAAATCTATATAAGTGAAAAAAAAAAAACTCTAACCTAAATCTATATAAGTGAAGAAAAGAAAGGTAATTAGGACAAATACCTCGTCGCTATGAATCACGTTCAAAAAATAATTTATATCAAATAACATCGAAGTTAAAGTTACATAGTTCCGGGCCATACCCCATGTCTGTAAAAGTATATAATAAATTACCAGAAAATCTGAAAAGCGAATATAACTATAATAAATTCAAAAATAGTATAAATAAACTTTTAATTGAAAAAGCCTATTACTCTGTCAAAGAATATTTGGAAGACAAATCACTCTAATAAGAAGTTGCTACCCCATTGCCATTCCAGTTGCTGCGCCTGACAAGGTACATAATATTATGTAAATCGTTTTATGCACGTAAAGCGAAAAATATTATGTAATGCAACTGTATAATAATAAATAAATAAAATAAATAAATAAAACTTTGGACCTTTTTCTGAGACGATTGCGCGAAATGTGAAGTATGAAATTTGGCTCGATCAAAGTTTTTATTGTGGAGGACTGCAAAAATCTAATATTTTTTAAATCAAATGCATTTGAAATACATTAAATTAATAAAAAATAAATATTACACTGCATTACTGTAACATACCTACATGATAATAATATACATCAGGGACGTAACTACTGACATATCTGCCGTATCAATTATACGGGGCCCCCGGGCCACAGGCCCCCAACTTGCGTAAGTACAAATCAATGAAAACTTGAAAACTTCCCAAATGGCAAAAAAGCAATTTCTGTTTTTTCATAAAAATGTTTGAAAAAAAATTAACGATAGATAGACAGATTAATAAGTATTTCTTTAATTCAATGCAAACATGTTTTTGCCTTTTGTCCCGGAAAAATGAGTTGTTTCCGTGGGGTTCACCAAAAACTTTTATGATGCAGCGGGCTGCTGGGCGCAGCTAGTAATATGTAAATACAAAAATCTTCCGTCTCTGTCTACGTTTTAAATTTTGGCAAGTAGTTAGTTAAATACCCGGGCACAAACGTAGGCAAAATTCAAACTCTAAGGGGCTGAATTAGGGGATGATAGTTTGTATGAAAGATTATATTGACGACATGTTACTCTACTCGTAGACGAAGTTGTGCCAGTAATCCTCTACAGTTCATAAGGGCCTCTCAAACAAATTTTTATACGGAGCTCCGCCAAGGCACGCTACGACACTGATATACACATAATATGGATACTATTTTCTTTACGGTTGAGATCAATTGTTAAACTCAAAAGATATTTTATTAGTCACTAGCTGTTACCTGCGACTTCGTCCGCGCGGACTTGGTTTACTCCGCACTGCACCTCCCCCGTAGATGATAGCGTGATAATGTGTAGCCTATATGTTGACCCGACCTGTTAGTAATATTCATGCAAAATTTGAAGTAAATCCATGCAGTACTTTTTGAGTTTACCCCGGACATTCATACAGACAAACAGATAAACAGACAAAGAGACAAACATTCTAAAAACTATATTTTTAGCTTCGACGTCGATTGTAGATCACGCCCCAAGTATTGTTTTTAAAAAATATTCAATGTACAGTTTTGACTTTCCTACGATTTCATTATATGTATAGATTAGAGAGTCTATGTTCGAATTTAGGTCACAGGCGATCGCTGTATGCTTTGAATACTAAAAGTGTTTAATCACAGAATTTAATAACAGTCATTAGAAAAATAATTAAAATAAGATAAAATTAGAATAGAAATATAATATAAAATTTCGTGTCAAAAAGTCGAACAAATCATTTATTAAATGGACATTCGGCCCATTAGAGAGACAACTTGTTCAGTGTTTTTACATGACTTTATTTTATACAAACGTCTAAATATTGTACGCCGGTACAGAACCCTTTATAAAAGAATGCAAATCAATCTTGACCGCCTTTTATAGACCGACGAGATAGGCGGCGATAGAATTGAAGATATTCTTATACAATACAAATGAGAAACCAAATTGTATTCGAATTATTCATCATAAAACGGAATTGTGCACAACAGCGAATAATCCTAACTTAATTACGGCTCTGTAATTTTAATCATGACTTAAATTACTTCCTGTGTGTTGAGCGAAACGTAAACAACAGTTAAAACTAGTCCGCTAGAGTTTTGGTAAACTTTTGCAATTTATAAAAACTTAAAAGTAAAATATTTATTATCTTTGTTCCGGCACAATTATACTATACAAATATATTCATAGCTGAGAGAATCGACTGAATTGGTATGAATAACAAAGTAAAAGTTTACTTTACTTTATCAAATTTCAACTTAGTATAAAGATAACTATGTAAAAATGTTCAAAAATCATCAAAAGTATAACGAAAAACAATTTTAGAAGAAAATTGATCACGGCCGAATATAGAAATGTGTCTCTTGGAATAAGGAATTTTTAAATTTTTTTCATTGACCGCCCCGTTGGTCGAGTGGTTAGCGGACCTGACTACGCAATCGACGGGGCTAGGGTTCGATCCCCGACGGCGACAAGCATTTGTGTGATGAGCATAAATGTTTGTATTTCCGGGTTTGGCTGTTTATTATGTATGTAAAAGTATTTATATAGGTATGTATTTCTATGTATAAGTATCGTTGACTAACACCCATAACACAAGCAAATAATTTGCTTACTTTGGGGTTAGATCAGTAAGTGTAATTTGTCCCGTGAATATTTATTTATTTATTTCAAACATTAAATTATTATCATTGAATGAGCAATATTATGAGCAATCTTGGCTTAAATATTAAGGGTAAATTCAAAAATAATATAAATATACACGTCACAGAAGACAACGCATCATTAAAATATTTGGTGTTTATAACCAACAGTCTTTTTTCGAAATGTCTATTACAGTTGACCTTATGGGACGTTACTGCGTCATCGGGCTTTTGGGGCGAACAGAGTGCTCAGCCAGAGTTTAAATTGAAATTGGGGCTACACAAACCCGCGATTAGGGCTGTCTCCTGTGAGACCGAACCTCGGCTTAGTGCGGCGTTCGGACTAAATAGAGTGGGCGTAATCGTGGAATTGCGCCCCGCGTTAGGCTAGAAGTCTACGTCCGCGTCGTCGAGACCAGCGACGACCAGAGTGCTAAGTGTGAGTTTTTCTTTTCGCATTCGATCGTGAGTGCGTTTCGAGTTTACTAGGAATTTGTATATGATTTGTACAGCGCCACCTAGTGGTAAACTGGTTTCTCACGTTTACCACTAGGTGGCGCTGTACAAATCACATACAAATTTCTAGTAAACTCCAAACGCGCTCACGATCGAATGCAAAAAGAAAAACTCACACTTAGAACTCAGTTATCTCTCTATATTATACAATATACATACGTACACACACATACAGCCACACATTATAACACACACACACACACACACACTGAGAAGCAAACGCATGACATATAGGTAAGCGTTTATATAGCTGTTATTTTTACATATTTTTATATTAATTATATTTTATTAAAATTGTTAATGTATTCCACAGTATATTTTTCAAATTTTTATATTGACGTCATTATTTATTTCATTATTATAATATTTAAAAAAACTAATCTATATACTAACACGTGAAGGAAAAGTTAAAGTTTAAGTACATTAATTAAAGGTTACATTGTGGAGAACCGCAGTAACATATTAATATTTTTAAATAAAATGAACTGAAAATGCATTTATTGAATAAAAAATAAACATGACACATACTACATTCATGTGACATACATAATATCATACACACATGTATATAATTTTGTTTACAATCAAAGTCTGTTGTCAAACTAAAAACAGAACACAACAACAGGACAAAAAACTTTATTGTTTAGTCTATGGTCGAATTTCGGCCACATTCGATCGCTAGTAATAATCTATACTAATATAATAAAGCTGAAGAGTTTTTGTTTGTTTGTGAACGCGCTAATCTCTGGAACTACAAGTCAGATTTAAAAAAATCTAAAAGTGTTAGATGGCTCAATTATCAAGGAACGCTATAGGCTATATATACCATCACGCTACGACCAGTAGGAGCGGAGAAAACGAAGTACACGCGGACGAAGTCGCGGATAATAGCTAGTAATAAATATTTTAACATCATTTTTAGCTATAGAAGAGCAGGATACGGGAAGATATTTTGTAAAATTCATTATAGGCCGCTTGTAACACCTGCGTAACTAGTTATGTAAAAAGTTGGAAATAAAATTATTATATAATAATAATTATTATTATTATATATATATAAAATAATTTCCACCAAAAAAGCTAACTAGTACAATCATATGCTATTTTTTTCATTCAAATTCAAATTCAAAATATATTTATTTCGTAGGTAAAACTTACGCTTGAAATACGTCATTAGTTCGTTATACATACATACATTCTGTTATACGTATAATATTTATAATAAAAAAATCATTTAATTTTTGTGGCACACAAAGATTAGATTTTACATTTGAAATATTTATAAACATCATTAATAATTTTACATATTGAATAAAAGTGGGTACGCAAAAAGTGCCGACGTTTAAGAGTGTTTCCCCGTTCGTGGGGAAAACAAAAAATATTGAATGCAATACAATTGAATGCAATACAATGTTGTGATAATTTAAAATAAACGTCGACAACAATCAAGAGACCACATCATACCTTAAAATAATAATAATTAAAAAAATATATATTGTTTGTTTTATAGCACTGCCTGTCAAATATTACAACATGAATAAGAATGGGGTTCAAACCTGTTATAATTGTAATAATTTTACACTTCACAAGAAGTGGAAAGTCACGTAAAAATAACATGGCGTTACGTTAATTACACTATCAAAAGTTACGACGTGAACATTTTAAACAGAATAGAGTAATTGAGAAACAAGAATCATAATAAATATTAAAAATTTCCTTTCGCTTTCACGAGCTGTTTGACACAGAGCCATTTATACATATTTGCAATGGCTACAATATAAAATTAAATTATCGTGTAATCTTAAACTGTATTTTAATTTTGATTATAATTAACGTATATTTATAATTATTTGTACACATATGTAAACACATGTGTAATGCTTTCATTATTATATTTAAAAAGCCGGTCTATTAATTTAATGTGATACGCAGAAACGTAAATTGCAGTGTGAATATTTTTACAATACGGGATAGTTTCACCCCGTGTTGGTCCGGACTCCTTTGAAGAATACGTTAACTGCCGTTCTGTCAGGTTGCTTGTAAATCACTAACATTGTGACTACTAAGGTTATAGATTTCCGCCATATCTCGTCGGGTATTTGGTACCACCGCCTTAGATACTCCTTTTTTTTATATCATAAGATAACAAACAAGCAGATGGGTCTCCTGATAGAAAGAGTCAACCATGGCCTATAGACACCAAAGATGTTAATGGTGCGTTGCTATCTTGTGGCGAGATCTAATGCCACATGCATAAGTTTACCGGCTACCTTACCCTCCAAACCGGAACACGACAGCGACAAGCACTGACGCTATTGCGGCAGGAATAGGTAAGGCGGTGGTACCAGACCCGGGCGAGACAATGCAGAACTCTACCACCTAGTAGCCACGATGGTAGTGACTCGATAGCCAATCGGTCGCCTTTTACGACCTGCCTGGCAGAACGGCAGTTGGCCTATTCTTCAAAGGAGGCCGGGACCAACACGTCTACCGCAATATCGTCAATGCTTGTCATTGCCGTGTTCCAACTTGAAGGGTAAGGTAGCCGGTAGATTTATGCAAGTGGCATTGCCATCCCGTCATACGGGTAGCAACGTACCATTAACATCTTTGGTGTCTATATGCGATGGTTTCTCTTTCCATCAGGAGAGCCTTCTGCTTTTTGCTATCTTATAAAAAAATATTCCTGCAACGACTCGTTTACTCTGCTTTATGCTATTGTGTTGCGCTCAGGCCATAAGGTCCCATATTTGATTTCTGAATAGGAATAAGCCAAAAACAAGAGATAAATTTACCTCGTATACGTAACGGTATACGTAAGTGGTAGAATACAGAAACTTTTCGTCTGGATTCGATACCACCGCCTCACATGCCTGTCAGTAATTATGACATAAAAAATAATAGTTAAATTTAATCTACCGACATATCGGTATATCGTGAAATGAGTATTTCAGCCACAGATTTCAGCTGTCAAATGTAATCACGATCTTTGCTAAACAGGCTATTTGTTAGACTACCGAGGCATATCTTTTAATACAATCTACGTTTAAAAAATCTGTTCGTTAGAGATGTCATAGCTGAGAACAACTGGACTGTTTTAATTATTATCTATATTTTCTTCAATAAAGCAACTTCAATAACACACCAAACTGCTTCTGAGATTTATTTATTTTTAGAGTTTTTTAATTGTTTTGAGAAAATCCTCAAAAAAGCTTCAATTACACTTTGGTTGCTCCGGTAATTGAGCCCGGGACCTCAAGATCTGAGCCAAATAGGCTTACACTTTTTCCCCGTGTTGGTTCCGGGCTCCTTTGAAGAATAGACCAACTGCCGTTCTGCCAGGCAGGTCGTAAAAGGCGACCGATTGGCTATGCGAGTCACTACCATCGTGGCTACTAGGTGGTAGAGTTCTGCATTGTCTCGCCCGGGTCTGGTACCACCGCCTTGCCTATTCCTGCCGCAATAGCGTCAGTGCTTGTCGCTGTCGTGTTCCGGTTTGAAGGGTAAGGTAGCCGGTAAACTTATGCATGTGGCATTAGACCTCGCCACAAGATACAACGCACCATTAACACGTTTGGTGTCTATGGGCGATGGTTGACTCTTTCCACAAGGAGACCCATCTGCTTGTTTGCTATCTTATAACATAAAAAAACACTTAGATCACGAAAGCATCTTGGCTATATTATGTTACATACGCAATTTTATAGCTGTTTATGATCAAACATCACAACGGAAATCTATAAATTAAACAAGATATTAAAACTACTTGCTTTACCACTTTTGCAGGATATAGCAAGTATATTGTAACGCTATTAAACGACAACACCATGCAATGAACTTTCTTTCACTTTTTAGACTTGCACAACCCCGATGACGAGAACATAATTTTATCAACACCTGTACCATAACGACATACTATATACTTTTTTTTTATATCATAAGATAGCAAACAAGCAGATGAGTCTCCTGATGGAAAGAGTCAACCATCGCCTATAGACACCAAAGATGTTAATGGTGCGTTGCTATCTTGTGGCGAGGTCTAATGCCACATGCATAAGTTTACAGGCTACATTACCCTCCAAACCGGAACACGACAGCGACAAGCACTGACGCTATTGCGGCAGGAATAGGTAAGGCGGTGGTACCAGACCCGGGCGAGACAATATACTATCACTATAACCACAGGGCTGTAACAGTCAATTTAGTTAGGACAGCTTTCGAAGAATATTATTGATTGGATGCGTATACATACAACTACTAGGTATTAAAGAACTAGGTAGTAGAGTTCTGTAACGTCTAACAAGGGTTTTTTAATTGATTTTCCAAAAACAAAATGTTGTCCATTGGACTATATTATTTTAAATGTTTGTAATCTGATATTTTTTCAGTTTTCTGATAAAAACAACATCGTACGGAATTGAATAAGTGCCCGGTTGACGATAGGCTTGCCACATTTACTAGGTGGTAGAGTTCTGCATTGTCTCGACTGGTCTGGTACCACCGCCTTACCTATTCCTGCCGCAATAGCGTCAATGCTAGTCACTCTCATGTTCTAGTTTGGAGGGTAAGGTAGCCGTGCATTATGCATGTGACATTAGACCTTGCTACAAGATCTAATGTCACATTAGATCTTGTAGCAAAGCAACGCACCATTAACACTTTTGGTGTCTACAAGCGATGGTTGACTCTTTCCATCAGGAAACCCACCTGCTTGTTTGCTATCTTATGATACCAACAACTTCCGGTTTGGAGGGTAAGGTAGCCGGTAGTCTTAAACATCACCATGTATCACTAAGGGCGAGGAGGAGAGGTTAAAAATGCCAAAAAAAGATCACATGATTAATGGATGGCCCCCTAGCTGTATATATATATATACACAAAAAATCCATGTTTGTATAGATGTGTATATCCATCTATATATGTGTCATCATATGACCACCCCGTCGGTCGAGTGGCTAGCGGCCCTGATTATGCAATCGACGGGGCTCGGGTTCGATTCCCGACGGGGACAAGCATTTGTGTGATGAGCAAAAATTTTTTTTTTTTTTTTTTTTTTTATATCATAAGATAGCAAACAAGCAGATGGGTCTCCTGATGGAAAGAGTCAACCATCGCCTATAGACACCAAAGATGTTAATGGTGCGTTGCTATCTTGTGGCGAGGTCTAATGCCACATGCATAAGTTTACCGGCTACCTTACCCTCCAAACCGGAACACGACAGCGACAAGCACTGACGCTATTGCGGCAGGAATAGGTAAGGCGGTGGTACCAGACCCGGGCGAGACAATGCAGAACTCTACCACCTAGTAGCCACGATGGTAGTGACTCGATAGCCAATCGGTCGCCTTTTACGACCTGCCTGGCAGAATGGCAGTTGGCCTATTCTACAAAGGAGGCCGGGACCAACACGGCGGATTAATGTATGTATGAAAATGAAAAATGTTTGTATTTCTGGCTTTAGGTGTTTATTGACTATATTCTAGTATTTATATATGTATTTCTATGTATTAGTAACGTTGACTAACACCCACAACACAAACAAATAATTTTCTTACTTTGGGGTTAGATCAGTAAGTGTAATTTGTCCCGTGATTATTTATTTACTAGCTGTTGCCTGCGACTTCGTCCGCGCGGACTTCGTTTACTCCGCACAGCACCGAAGCACGAACTATCTGGTAGAACTGCAGCTGGTCTATTCTTCAAAACGGGCCCGGAACAACGGGGGGGGGGGGATTCGTTATATATAGGATAGCGTGGATACGTTAAGGATCTCTAGTATCTTATAATTTTCAAGATTCTAATTTTAGGTAATACTAGCGTGATAATATGTAACCTATATGTTGACTCGACCTGTTAGTAATATTCATGCAAAATTTGAAGTAACCCCGGACATACATACAGACAGACAGACAAACAGACAAAAATTCTAAAAACTATATTTTTGGCTTCGGTATCGATTGTAGATCACGTCCCAAGTATTCTTTTAAAAAAATATTCAATGTACAGTTTTGACCTACCTACGATTTTATTATATGTATAAATTTATCTATATAAACCACAGACCACACAAACACTAATAGACACGGTGTTGGGTGCAAAATGCGTAACCGCTCATATGAGCAAATGTATGTAAATATCAAACGCTTGTAGATATGTCGTAAAATAATAGAAATAAGTCATATTGTGCAATTTTATCGTGTCCAATAAAAAGCTAAGGCGTGATTTTGTTACATCGGTAAGTATTATAACTCTGTATTTCTCTGTGTAAATGCAAGCGACGTTGGCAGCCTAAGAAATAGCCGTGAAAGGCATATCCAGTTTAATCCGTGATATAATCTATTATATCCCATTGGTTGAATGAATGTCAAAAAAGCAATAATTCGAAAATTAAATACTTACAACGTAATGTTCGCCTGAAAATGGAAATAACATTATCAGCCCAACTACGTTTTATACAGTTATCATATCATTACGTAGTATAAACCAAAGTCGCTTTCTCTGTCTGCCCCTATGTCCCTATGTATGCTTGAATCTTTAAAACTGCGCAACGGATTTTGATGCGGTTCTTTAAATAGATAGGTTAATTTTTGAGGAAGGTTTTAGTATATAAACATTTCCGATATTCTCACGGGAACAAAAGCTACGCGGGTGAAACTGCGGGCAGGTCGCTAGTTATATATATTTTATATGTGTATGTACTATACGTGTTTGAGAAACGCCTTTAGAAAACCAGAAAATGAGAATAAATTCAGCATTGAACTTATCTGAATCATATTGTAAAAAAGATTAGCCTACAATATAATTTGGTTTTCTTTTTTGAGAAATTTTGCAAGTATTATCTAAATGCATGTTTTAGTTATAATGAATGCTTATTTAGACTAATCGCTTCGCTGATATGATTTCGGCAGACAGATGTATCTGGTAGCCTTCACGTGTTATGTTAATGAAGTCTTTAGCACCATGAAAATAATTATTCCGTAGTTTATAACAGTATTATCCAATTACAAATAAATGAATAATACAATTGACATCTTAAATATGTGTTCCCTTGAATTCAATACACCGGAGACGACAGACACTTTATACGAAGACAATGAACTCAATCACATATGAATTAACACGGTGATAAATTTTATTTTATCGAATGTCATGAGAAAATTTATCTGTTTTTACAGAACTTCAAATTTAAATCTACTATTAATTTCTGTTTAATGATTTCGCCAAAATATATGGGGCTAGTATTATCCAACTATAACAAAATTAATATAAGGCAAGTGATAGAGATATCGTTAAAGGGCCTTGAAGCTCATTGTTAAAGCCCCGTTTTCACTTTGTGAAGTGCGAGTGCCAGTGTTTAATGCAGGTGCTTAGTATTAAGCAAAAAATATGTGAAGACAGCCGTTAATCAGTGCGAGCGATTAGCGTCTATTCACTTTTACTACGCTGAATACTGATCACTCGCACTGATCAACGGCTGTCTTCACGTATTTTTTGCTTAATACTAAGCACCTGCAATAAACACTCGCACTCGCACTAATCAAAGCGAAAATGGAGCTTAACGACAAGTAAATTTATAGTACAGTAAAATACTCGTAGTATCTGTAAAATATCATGGCAGTATCACATACCCACGGTTTTAAGCAAGGTCGTAGTCGGAGCAAATAACATGTTAGGTAAAGTCTAACTTGTGGCTAATTCTAACCATATACTAATATAATGTAATTAACGGCAGTATAATTGATGGAGACAAATTGCCGCTAGTGACAATTATATACTTCATCAATGTAATTGAAAGTAATGAATTCCTATCAGATCAGAACTATTTTGATAAAATTCCAGTTTAGCAATCACATCGACAGATTTTTTGACTTTATGGTAATTTCAGGTCAAGCTAGATAGTCGGATCAGATAGTTAGAGTTATCAGTGTGAAACCGAGGCAGTTCGTTAGTTTCATATAAAACAGAAGAAATCTAGAACATTTAATTTACAACTTTCCGCGGAAATATACCGCTACTATGTAAGGCAACGCAATATTATGTGGAATCAACTACGCGATGACCTAGAAGTTACTGGCGGCGCCAGCGATGCAACGTGCCATCCACTTTTGGATAGTCCTCATTTGAAGAATGAACTTTATCGCCAGGTAGCTCGTAAATGACAATCGATTGGGTAAACGTGTCATCGTAGCTACCAAAGATTTTGTTTTTAAGCTATTGCATAGCTTCTATCGAGGGCCTTGAGCGTGGAGACCGAATCCAGAAATTCCCCCACTCCGACCGGCACAGCGGTGTAACTTTTTAATCTATCGATAAATACCAGAACTTTTAATTACTTTTTGAAATACCACGCTTGTCTCTTTAGTTCAGCAACCCGCCTTTAGGTGGCATTGGTTGTATTGGAAAACTACCGTAATCAGCTGTTTGTGAGAAAGTATATAGGTGTTTGTGAGAAAGTATTTATCATCTACGTACAACAGTGAATATCTGTACTCGTATAATTTGTGTACAAAGTGTTTTAAATATGAATAAATTATATATAATTGAATGAGGCTGTCCTAATGGAAAGAAAAACCATCGCCTTTAAAGACCAAAGATATTGATGACGCATTGCTATTCGTGTAGCGGGTTGGTAAGTTTACCGGCTATCTTACCTTGCAAACTGGAATAGTGACAAGTACTGACGCTATTGCGACCTTTGCAGAACTTTACCACTTAGTAGTCATAACTATAGTGACAAATTTAGGCAATCGTTCGACTTTTATGATCTGCCTGGCAGAATAGCAGATAGTTTATTCTTCAAAAGGGTCCAGGGGATCTTGTGAAGTCCGAATTTAGTAAGACGGCTTTACCATTTCCTGACGCAATAGCGTCAGAGCTTGAACAGGAGCACCATTATGTGTTCCTTTTTGGAAAGAAGGATAGCTGGTATACTTATGCAAGTGGCATTACATTCCTACCAAACGGATAGAAATGTAGCAATAACATCTTATAGGATAGGTTTTTTTTATATCATAAGATAGCAAACAAGCAGATAGGTCTCCTGATGGAAAGAGTCAACCATCGCTTATAGACACCAAAAAATGTTAATGGTGCGTTGCTATCTTGTGGCGAGGTCTAATGCCACACGCATAAGTTTACCGGCTACCTTACCCTCCAAACCAGAACACGACAGTGACAAGCACTGACGCTATTGCGGCAGGAATAGGTAAGGCGGTGGTACCAGGCCCGGGTAAGACAATGCAGAACTCTACCACCTAGTAGCCACGATGGTAGTGACTCGATAGCCAATCGGTCGCCTTTTACGACCTGCCTGGCAGAACGGCAGTTGGCCTATTCTTCAAAGGAGGCCGGGACCAACACGTATTTAGGTTCATCATAAAGTCTTTTCATCAAGAAAGTAATTTGCTCGTTCTGCCTCCCAATTCACGTAATTGAGTCAAAGCGCTTAGGACTCTTACACACGTAAACACGATAGGACGTTGAGTCCTGCTACGACGCAGCATAATATGTAAGATAATGTGTAAGTGTCTTAAATTCTTCGACTCGCTTGCCGCTTGATTACGTGAATTAGGCCCCTGTAACACACGTTTAAGAACACAAACGCGTTTTAAGCGTACGTTTTGCTTCTCCGACGAAGCATCTCAAGTCAAGTGTTGTTGCCAATAAAGATTATTATTATTATTATCTCAAGGGAAATTCAACGTGGAATGCACTTTTGATGTTCTTCTTAATCTTATTAAGTTAAAAATATAGCTGCTTATGAGATACATGAATTTTTAACCTATGATGTCATGAAGCAGCCTGCATATCCTAGTTTCTTTACCAGGTAGAGAAACAAACCCCGACAAGTGATAGAGTTCTGCCGTGTCTCGCTCGGGGTTTTGCACCTCCACCTTATCTATTCCTGCCGCAATAGTATCAACGCTTGTGACTGTGTTGTTCCGGTTTTGAGGGTAAGGTAGCTGCTAAATTTATGCATGTGACCATATCATCCCGCCACACGGATAGCAAAAATTTCATGTTAAACATATTTAAAAAAATACAATTTATCCCCCAGAAATGTCCATTTTAATTTTTTTATTTACGTTAAACTTTCGTTCCTTCGTTCGAATCACCGACTTGTGTACATCAGAGTGCTAAGTGTGAGTTTTTCTTTTCGCATTCGATCGTGAGCGCGTTTGGAGTTTACTAGGAATTTGTATGTGATTTGTACAGCGCCACCTAGTGGTAAACGTGAGAAACCAGTTTACCACTAGGTGGCGCTGTACAAATCACATACAAATTCCTAGTAAACTCGAAACGCGCTCACGATCGAATGCGAAAAGAAAAACTCACACTTAGCACTGAGATTTCAACTCAATTGGTGAAACAGTTTCGGGGTAAATAAATAAACAAACAGATGAGTGTATTCTATAAGTAATCCTATAAGTATCCTGTTTGTCCTTTTGAAGTACAAAACTCTTAAAAGTATATGATAAGAAGGTGAATATTCAGCAGTGGCGAAGAGTCCATATAAGCCAATTTATCGGCTTTCCTTTTAAATTGATTAATTATTATTATTATATAATATGATATTACATATTTATTTAACCAAATTAATTTTAAGGTTAAACTTATATGAAACTTTTTATTTTATCGCTAAAGTTCGTGTAAACGTGTTCGTACGTCCGTACGTTCGTACGGTACTGTACGAACGTACATATAGGATAGGATACTTACAGCAAGCCAGCTAGATTACGGCGCCTACATGCTATTAAAAATTATGCGTTTAAATAAATATGATTAGTTCATATACGGACAGAATCGACCAATTCTATTACTAAAATTTTAAACCTTCAATAAATCTATTAGTACTTGGCTCAAGTACTAAAAATGTTATTAAATTAATTTTACGTTTGAACGTTTGGACGTTTGTACGTTTGTGTGTTTTTGCGTTTGCACGTTTGCACGTCTGTACGTTTGCACGTTTACACGTTTGCACATTTGCACGTTTGCACGTTTGTACGTTTGTGTGTTTTAGCGTTTGCACGTTTGCACGTTTGTACGTTTGGACGTTTGTACGTTTGTGTGTTTTTGCGTTTACACGTTTGTATGTGTGTACGTAGGTAAGCACTTAATGCAAGTTTCACTTCACACTTCTCCTGAAAATGCTTCAGTTGCGAAGCGAAACGTGCATTGGGTTTGCTGGGTGCTTTTGTGCTCGCTGCTGACTGAGTGATAGTGTGGTGGATATAGGTAAACAATTGTGCCGTTGGGATCGTCTTTGTTTTCTAGCCCTTAGTGAATTAAACATATTTATTAAAATGCTGTCTTTCTTTTCACTGGCATTGCGGAGGTCACACGCATCAGTTCGCGGAGAACAACAAACTCAATTAATTTCACCTTTGAGCCATCTACTTGTTTGCTTCTTATAATATTAAAAATCGTAATCAAAACCAGGGAAATTTTCGACGATATTCGCCACTTAACCTTATTTACAAGGAGAAACTCTCAGTAACTCAAGTACACTAATAAAACTCAGCAGTATGAAACCCTACGGTTTAGCTAATAAGACTAATTTCCAATTACATAACAGTGCTTGCATAGCAGGTAACAGCACAATGTCTTACCTTGTAATAAACTACGTATATCACGCTCGCTTAAGTTTTTATTTTATAGTACTTTCATTTTTACTGCAAGAAAAATTACTCCCAGTAATATCATTAATATTACCCAAATATTTGCTTTGATCCAGGCCCCTTTTGAAGAATAAACCATGTAATAAACCACTTTGAAGTACAAAGAAGTTTGTAATTGAAGTACTTGAATAATAAGTGATTAACTAATCTAATTTGTTGTGAAAAGCTCTATATGTATATAAATATTATAATAAATGCAAGTTTGGTTGTTTGGATGGACGGATGTTGGATGTATGGATGTTTGTTACTCAATCACGATAAAACCCGTCAATGAATTTGAATGAAATTTGGCACACAGTTAGGTGATCACCTGGAATAGACTACTTTTTTCTTAAAAATTAGGTGATCAAGTGGGATTCGACAAAAACTTTGCAAGAGACATACAGACTTTCGCCTTTATAATAGCAGTATGGATTTGTTTCTTATAAATAAATATTCACGGGACAAATTCCACTTACTGATCTTACTCTAAAGTAAGCAAATTACTTGTTTGTGTTATGGGTGTTACTCAACGATACTAATACATAGAAATACATATATAAATACTGAAATATATTTAATAAACACTCGTCCCCGTCAGGGATCGAACCCGAGCCCCGTCGATTGCGTAGTCAGGGTTGCTAACCACTCGACCAACGAAGTGGTTTTATTGTTGTATATATTTTCCAATCGATTGATAAATCGAGCACATATCTAGTCGTTAACAAGTTAAGTTTTTTGGAAAAACTTAAAATCTAGAAAACGAAAAGCTACTTAGTTTTTAAGTTGCTATTTTAAAGAATATATTTGTATTTATTTCATGGCCTTAAGTAATTATCTCTATATATTTTTTATATCATTTTTATGTCATTGGGCAATAAACGAGCAAATGGCTCTGTTCATCCATCCTACCATCGCCTATAGATACTAAGGATGTTAATCATACGTTGCCATCCATGTGGGAGGAATTTGTGAGGCGGTGATAATAAACCCGGACGAGACGTTGCAGAAATCTATCACCTGATAGCAATCACGATATTAATGATATGCTTTAGCCGTCTCTCGCCTTTTACAAGTTGCCTAGTTAATATATTCTTCAATTCTTACGATTATGATAGTTGACCCGCGCAGCGTCGCCTGCGAATAGATTAATATGTCGTCAATATAGTTTTTTTTATGCAAAAAATCTATTTGAACCTTTTAAAAGTAGATTTTTTTTAAAGTAAGCTCATCTTTGACTCCGGATTTTTATTTTTTTAAATCGATTTTGCGGTTTAACCGTGATAGTTACGCTTTCATGGTAAAACCGCACAAACAGACAGACTTTCACATTTATAATATTGAGTGTGGAATATGGACTGATGTTGAATTAGCTGTTATTCTGATATAGAATACATTGAGTAGGATATTAGTGTAGGATTTGCTGGCCGAAAGTGAATTCAAACGAAGGACAAATCAATTTATCCGGTCACCGTTTATTGTTACTAGAAGCTGTAGGCTTGTAGTCTCTAATGATTAATTATCATATGGAGATTGGAGATAACAAAAACTAAAATATTTATTTTAATATATAAAGATTAATAGTATTTTCAGGATATAATTTCGACAAAAACATATACTAACGTCACAGTAAACGCAAATCTGGAAGTGTTACGCATATTACGCAGACTATTATGCTTTAGTGTTATGCAGGCTGTAAACGTTCAGTCACGTTTGTCAAACTTTACGTTTTGTTTATACGTTTTTATCAAACAGCGCACACGTACAAACAAGTTTGTAAAACAAAACTTCACTTTCAAGCAGTTTTCGCCATGAAAAGACGCTCTGACGACGCTCAGATGAGTAACAACTAACAATATGACTCATTGGCAGTCGCGGCCGGCGAGTTTGTTTGTCAAACATGACTGTTCACCTTCAAACACATATATCAAACACGCCGTCAATCAAATCTTTCAAATACACAGCCAAACACGTACTTTGTTTGACAAATACGTCAAACATGACCGCAGACTATCAGTGAAATTTGACAAATTGTTTGAGCGTTTACAGTCTGACTTAGTGTTTTGCAAGCTGTAAACTCAATGACTGACACATGACTGTACACCTTCAAACACATATGAAAAACACGCCGTCAATCAAATCTTTCTTACATTCAGCCAAACACGTAGTTTGCTTGACAAACAGGTCAAACATGACAGTAGACAATCAAATACTTTGCCAAACACGTAAAGTTTGACATTGTTTGAGCGTTTACAGCCTGCTTTACGTCTACGTGACATCTCATGACATCGTCGTAAAACGTCATGCTATTTTTGACATTTTCATAGAAACTACAGAGCACAGACTAATATAGATACTGACGCCTACAGAGTATATAATGTATATAAGACGTTGTGACAGTCCAGAGCGATTTCGCGGTAAATTCAATTTTAATTTTAAAACGCGAAATTTTTGTTATAAATGTACTATGTGTAATTGTTATTAGTAGTACGTAGATAGTTTTTTATTTAATACTAACTATTATAGTTAGTAAATTAAATTAAATTTAGTCAATAGCCTAGTCTACCTGAACTACCTGTGTATATGCGGGTCTATTTTAAAGAATATACCTTCTAATTTATTGTCAGGTCGTTCGGAAAGTATAAAATATTGTTCAAATGTATCGCCACTATCGTGACTGTATATTGGTAAAGTTCTGCAAATTATTCACTTAGGTTTTGGAAGACCTCGTTTCATTATTTGTTTTTACCGTTTTTACCAGTGAAGCGTCTCTCGTTTGCTATTTCTTAGTATAAGTCTATAGCTATCATATTATAAAAACATTAATATACTGCGAGTGGGCAAATATCGTCAAAATCAAATACATAAAAATATTTGCCTCGTATAAAAATACACCATATGCCTTTCTGCCAGGCAATTCATAAAAGGCAAACGTTTATCTATATGAGATTATTACTATCGTGACTACTAGAGAGAGTTCTACAGCGTCTCACACAGGTATATAGCATTATACCCTTACCTATTTCTGCCGCAATAACGTCAGTGCTTGTCACTGCCTGGTTACGGCAATATAAGGTAGTCGGTAAACATGTACTGTGGCTTAACACCTCGGAAAGCAAAACATAACTAACATCTTTGGGGTCTATATGTAATGATCGTTTTTACCATCAGTAGAGCCATCTGCTTATTTGCTATCTTATAATATAGAAAAATAATGTAGGACTGTGCAAATATTATTTATTAAACCATTCGCTTTCTATTTCTTTAGCCTTCCTGATAGTACAAGCTATAAATTGGCAAACTTTCATTCCAATCAAAAAAGCAATGACGATAGATATTATATTAAACACGAACTATAAATAAAGGTTGATGATATTTGAATCAATCAATCAATCAATATAGCTCAACCACCGTTGAATCAATCAAATGAAAATCCAAACAAAAGTTTTGTGTTTTTTTTTAAATCTTGGTGATGGTTATAGCATTAATACTAGAAATGCAAAAATGTCAAGTATTTTTTTCTATTTTATACATCTTTAACATACATGTATATATATATATATATATATATATATATATATATATATATATATATATATATATATATATATGTACATGCCATGGCCAAATTGCAGTATTGCTCGAGAATTTCATGAAAGTTCGAAAGTTCGTCGTCCTCGATTGGCCATATCATGAAAGTTGGTTGTCCATAAAATATTTCATAAAAATCTCAAATATATTAGTAACTTGTTTAATATTTTTGAGTACAACAGACCTTTATAATAACTAGGAACTATAGGAAATAATAAAAGTCCTTAGTTTTAGGGTCACTACAAAATAGCACACGGTAAGGAAAGGAAAGCGCCTCTATCGGTAATTAATGAGATTATTTTACGATTTGACCATTTTATGTAGTAGTCGCGCGTTTAGTTTACCATATCGATAAACGATTTCTTATCATTGATCTGATCAAGGAACATCATGATGTGGTCAATGGACAATAAAAAATTTCATAAAATGCCACCATTTCATGAAATTCTCGAGCGTTTCATGATGTGGGTAATTCTGCGATCTGGTTACGACATAATATATACAACGTGTAAGGGACGGTCTACCGTAAATCGGAACCAAGGATTTAGACCATTATTCTGAGGTGGAAACCGCTGAAAATTTTGCATTTCCCTCAAAAAAGGAATTGTCGTCATGACTAGAACTGTCTAGAACGTAAAAATGAAGGTTTGTGAGGTAAATTATGTTGAATGTTATACGCTCGCGGGAGAATATGATTATTTAGCCACATGTATTTTTACTAGCTGACCCGCCGAACAAATCTATACAATAAATAAAATTGGAGTGTCTGTTACTAAATGCATACGGATTTACACGGTACATATACCAAAATAACATTTTTTACAATTTTTGTCTGTCTGCCTATTTGTTTGTTCCGGCTAATCCGATTTTGACGGGACTTTCACTGGCAGATAGCTGATCTGATAGGTTGTAACTTAGGCTACTTTTTTTGAATATTTTCCACTCGGATGAAGTCGCGGGCTCAGCTAGTAGCAAATAAAAAAAGTGTCGGTTGTTACCGGTTTGTCGGTTAGCGAGATAAGTGGTGATCCCCATCGCCGCATTTTACCGACCTTGTAACGATTGACTGTTGCTAGCGATAACGCTTTACGCGCTCATCCCAGTGGTAACACATCACCCGCCAGACTCCCAGCTGCTACTGAGATTTTGGATTTTCGAGAAAAACCTCGAAAATACTTTTAGTCGACCCGGACATCGAACTCAGTACCTCATGATTTGAGCCGAATAGGCTAACCTCTAATCTAAGAGGCGGTCAAATAACATAAAAATAAATTTGGCTAGACTTATTACACGAATTAACCGGGGTTACCTAAGTAAACAAATCATTTACTTGTGATATGGGTGTTAGTCAACGACACTGATACATATCTTCATAATATATAAATACTGTAATATATTTAATAAAAATACAAACATATGTGCCTGTGCAGATGGGTCACTAACTAATTTATTTTTTACATTAACTAAATTCATTATTGGTCATGTATGCCGAGTTCCTATAATTTACGATCCGTCATTCGCAACCGAATACACAATAATCTTTATATTCATTGATTGGATGAAAATTCGAAAATTAAATTTCAAATTTAGATGTATTAAACAGTGGTACCAGGAACAAACTTTTTTTTTAAATTCATAACAAGCTTAATTTTTGTGGACAGCTTCGTTTTGCCGAAACGCCCATCTTTTCTATCTTCGAAAAATCTCGAATCGGGTAACTAATAAAGATAGATAAAAAAGAAAACTTTAGAGTGTCAGACTAAGAAAAGTTTCCACACTTTACGTGTAGGACAAAAGTAACCCTTGAATTATAATGATAATTAACAATCTGTTGTGAGAAAATTAGATTGTTTTTAAATTGATTGATATCAATTTAAAAATCTCATAATTCCGAATCTTAAGAGTGGAAGTTTCGTCACAAAAACCATCAAGTGTATAAGACAAAAATTTTTCGTGTTTTTCATAAAATAAATAAGCGATTAAAGTAAACAAATTTTAATATATATAATTCCGTTAACGACATATCCCCTGCATGAAGCTGTATTATAATCTGGAGGCAGCACTTCTATAGCTACTTGAAACCAAATTTTGAATACTACTGTCATCTTCTGAGGTCTTACCCTCTCTATCTAACACAGCTGTATAAAAGAGATGGGGAGACCTCATAGACAGAGATATAACGTAAATATTTGTTTTAATTGATTAATGCGAGTGCTGGCTCCACCTTTATACCTAATACTTCATGATCCCATGTACATAAATCAGTGAAATGAAAATGACATTAGATCACTAATGCAACAACACGAGCATTACAGATAACAGTTGCACACAACAGTTGTTCGGGCTGGTATCATCCCGATTTTCCGCGGTCGGGTGTAGCTCTCGTCGGTCACGCCTGCCAGTACCGGTCACTGAGATGAATTTTATTAGAATCATTCACCGTTACAGTGTTTTCATTTTAGACGACACGATGACTATACGATACATTATTGGAAAACTAAGTTAAAGCTATATAGCATTACGCACCAGTTCTCGTGAGTGATTATTAATTTTCCGTTACGTATGTACTCGTAAATAAAGAAGTTACTGATTTTGCCCCGATTTTCGAAAATGGAGTTTTTCCGACTATTTTCACAATGTCAGTGTATCTGTATGTATGTATGTATGTATGTTTGTGTGTGTATATGTAAACACCTCATAACTTTTGAAGGGCTTGACCGATTGAATCGCAGGTTGATGGCATTTGATTGGATGCCGCTCAACTTGCACTACCTGAGCAATTTTAAGCAATGACCGAATAGCTTTTAGATTTTGAGAAATTTGTAAAAACCTCAAATAAAAATATTGGCTAAACAACATTTTTTTTCATAAAACTTTACTGAAAAAAATTACGTACCAAATTAATGTATCTAACGATTGAGTACTAAATGTAATCAGTCCTTTTCCTCAAGAAACTGCCTCTAATGCATAAATTGCACTAAAATCAGTTATATAGAAAATGATGTAAGAATAACGAAAAAATATAATCTGACAATTTGCACAAGCTGGTTATCAAAATTTTGTTTAGTTTTTGCTTTAGTTATCCGCCTCTATATAAAGAGCTTATATTAGGTATATTTTGGTGGAAAGCCTCAACATTATGCGAGGCATATCGTATCGTTTAGTGTAAAAGCGATCTCACGTGAACCTATTTTTAATAAATACAGATTCAGAACCGCTTCCAGATAGGTGTAACCGGTTTTATCGCTTAATGGCCCTTAAATACTACTCTTTATGTGGAACATCTATTTTTAGATCCAAGGGCTTCTTATTAACTTTGTGCCAGGAATTCATGTAAATTCTTATTTTTATTCTTAAGACGAGCTGTACCCCGCGTCTTTCTTAGCGTGACCAACACACTACTACACACACATACACTCTATAAAATAATAACCCAAAATGAGTCTTGGCTTCGGATATCAAGATTTTCCATACAAAACTGTCGTGTACTATTTCCTTCCAACTCTCGACCTGGAGTTCTCGCATCTTGTCTTTCATCATATTTGCAGACTTTAACAATCCAGTGTTACCTGGCACGTCCTACTGGCCGTCAGCCATTCGGTCTTCTCAAGCAAGCTCACTTTACAACATAGTTATCCTCCATTCTTTCGCCGAGCCGAGCCAGCAAATTCTGTAAGATTTTATTTCGCCAGTGATATTTGGCACGGCCACTAGACGTTCTGTCTTTATTTTTCCGTAAGCTCCATATTCCATCCTCTGTAAGCATTGGCCCCGATATCATTTTCTAATTTTTTCTTTCCGTGATAGATTAGTAGAAGAAAATAAAAAAAAAGAACAAACGAACTACTTGAAAAATCAAATAGTTCGTTTGTAATATACAAAATTTACCATCAAATGTCACTTGTTTTCAAAACTGACTAAATCTTAAAATAATTTGACCATTTTTGACCAATCATATATTAATTATAACACGCCATTTGAAACTAACGTGGTCTGGTGGTTAGTCTGTTCAGCTCGAATAATGTGGTTCTAGGGTCAAGAGGAAATTATTTTTTGCTAAATTTTTTTTTTTTTTACATTTTTTTTATTTTGACCAACAATTAATTGACTATTTTGTAGAGACCGATATCTCAAATTTAGGGTGACTAAAAATTACCTTCGCCGTTTCAAAATATTCAAAACTGACTAAATCTTAAAATTATTTGACCATGTATGACCAATTATTTAAGCTGTTTTTCAAGTCAATATTTACACTTTCCAGTGCTAGCAACATGAAGCCGAGCAGTAGGTACAAGCTGTGTTTGTTATTGCCCATCGCACAAAACTGGACAAATTATAATGTTTTAAAAAGGTTAATTTTCTTTTTACTAATCTGAATTAGTTCTAAAAAGCACAATTTTACTATCGCCCAATACTTTTATCGTAGGTAATTAAGTGTCGGTTGCAGTTTTTAATTTATAAAAAAAAATACGGCTGTAATTTAATTATTTAAGTGTTTTTATGAATTAAAATTGCATCTGAATTATAATAAACAACGATAAAAATAACTGGTAATGGTAAAATTATGCTTATAAGAACTACTTTAGATTAATAAAGAAAGGTAACCTTCTTAAAATGTTTAAATATATTATGCGCAATAACAAATTCAGCCTCTTCGACTTGCCAGACTACCACGGGCTACACTTTTTTTATGTGTGGTATGCTAAACCGCAATACCCATCGTAGATAATATTGCAAATCTATAAATGAATCTTTACAAAAATCAAAAATATTTTTGTGAATGCCACACATGCCAATGTTTTAAGGCATTCGTAAGACTATGTAGATCAAAAGACAAATCAATAGATGTTATTTGTTGTAAGCATATCTCTACTTGCATATAAAATGGGGTAAATCTAACATAGGTTACTTTTTTAAGTATATAATTAGGGGTTAAATAAAATTTATCCCCTAATTATATACTTAAAAAAGTAACCTATGTTTAGCCTGGGGACTTGAATCAATAGATGTTATTTGTTGTACTACTTGCATAAAAATGGGGTAAATGTATGGTGTTTACATTTACAATATTTAAGTTTTCTTTTATTTCATACTAGCTGTTGCCAGCGACTTCGTCCGCGCGGACTTCATTTACTCCGCACAGCACCTCCCCCGTAGGTGATAGCGTGATAATATTTAGCCTATATGTTGACCCGACCTGTTAGTAATATTCATGCAAAATTTGAAGTAAATCCATGCAGTACTTTTTGAGTTTACCCCGGACATACATACAGACAAACAGATAAACAGACAAAAATTCTAAAAACTATATTTTTGGCTTCGATATCGATTTTAGATCACGCCCAAAGTATATTCTTTCTTTTTAAGAAATATTCAATGTACAGTTTTGACTTTCCTACGATTTAGTATAGAAGATAGCAAACAAGCTGATGGCTCTCCTGATGGAAAGAGACAACCATAGCCTATAGACACCAAAGACGGTATGGAATGTTGCTATGTAAATTTAAGTCTAGTGATGCCGCATGCCGAGAGTAAGGTAGTCGGTAAACGTATGCATGCGATTAAGTTTACCAACTACCTTACTCCCCAAACCAGTAACAAGACATGACAATGACAAGCTTGATGCTATTGTGGTAAAAATAGGTAAAGCTGTGGTACCAAACCCGGGTGAGACGTTACGAAACTTTATCACATAATAGTCACGATGGTAGTGACTATTATAAACTGCCTGCCTTTAAAAGGGATTAACATGGGAGAATCGAACCAACTATTTCAAAATTCTGACATTAAAAAAAATTTAATTCAAAAATATGGACATAAATTTTCCTTTGCGTTAAGGGGGCGTCCATAAATTACGAGAGGTATTTTTAAAATTTTCTGTCCCTCCCTCCCCCTGATGAGATGTCGTGAGATTTTATACAACCGCCTCCCCCATTTCCCAATCTCACGTGAGATTTTTCAAAATGTGGGTTACTTAAATATGTAAACGCGTTGGATTGTTATTGTAAAAAGAAAAAAAAGTTTGCTTCGTGCTTTTTATTTACGACTAGTTAAGACTGTATAACGTCGAAGTATGAATGAAATTATTTTCTTTCGAACGAATTAGTAAATCTTAACCGTATTGCGATTAAGCTTAAGATTAAATCTTAAGCATGTACGATCTGGATAATGGACCAAAATAGTATATATTTTTTTGTTTCAATGAGAAAAAAGAATTGCGTGATATTTGCCGAGACCCCTCTCTCTCCAATATAAGATTAGATGAGATTAGACTCGATCCCCTCCCCCATTAAACATCTCACGTAATTTGTGGACGCCCCCTAATGCAAGATCCTTTTCCAGAATCTACCGTCTGTCTTTTCTGCCAGGCAGTTCGATAAGGGGGGACCATTTGGCAAATGTCTAATAATTATCATGATTACTATATGGTAGAATTCTGCAATGTTTCGCTCGGGTTTGGTACCACCTTTGATTCCTGCAATAACGTTTTAGTGCTTGTCGCACTTTTGAATTCATGTTTAGAAGGTAGAATAGATGGTAAATTTATGTATGTGACACTTTTACTTCTCACCACACAAATGATAACGCATCACTAATATTTTTATGTTTAAAACTGATGGTCATCTCTTTCTGCTTGTCTTCTGCCTATGATATAAACTTTCCTTGCCTATGATAAAAATTGGCGACTTCCCTTTTCTAGCTATAGTGAAAATAATACTCTATTGTGTATTAAGATGTATATTCAAACCATTGCTTCACGAATAACTTACCGCCATTTCGCGTTTAAATTGACACCTTACCGGTTCCACACAACCCGGCTGACCCTTTCATACGTAAGAGCAAACAAAGCAACTGATATTTTCTCATAAACTCACTGTAAACTAGAATCGTGGGGGGAAAGAGGTCAGAAGCTTAGATTCTTATCATCAGTCTCTGTCAAATGGTACGTATTCTTAATCTTCTTTTGATTATCTGCGAAGTAGCAGACTGAGTATGCTCGGAGTTTATTAAATCAATAAATTCACATAATTTATCTCATCACATGAGCATAAGGTGAAAAATTTATTTACTATTCAATACATTTCTGTTATATAATATTTCTTGCAGTAAGGAAAGGACTCAGCCACATATTTTGACTCAGGTATATAGTCTGTGATGTTAGGGCTTTTGTAGAGTTAGGACGTGTCTCTACACGCAGAAGAAGAAGCTTGACTCTATGTGAGTTCTGACGACTTCTTGCCAATGCGATCTATATGGTCTGATGTTGGCAACATTTTAGATTTTTTTTTATAACATAAGATAGCAAACAAGCAGATGGGTCTCCTGATGGAAAGAGTCAACCATCGCATATAGACACCAAAGATGTAATTGGTGCGTTGCTAACTTGTGGCGAGGTCTAATGTCACATGCATAAGTTTACCGGCTACCTTACCCTCCAAACCAGAACGCGACAGTGACTAGCACTGACGCTATTGCGGCAGGACAAAAACATGAAAATATTAGTAATATTTTCATGTTTTTATCCTGATAAGATAAAATATTTTTATTTGCCAAAATAAGGTACAAATGAAACTGACGGGCAGATACAAATATAACAGAATCAAACTTATTCTACCCATTGAGTGTGCAAATACATGTAGTATCTAAGTTTTACATTAATAATTATTACATTCATCCTAGCTAACATTATAAATATTAATGTTGTATTTTAAATAATAACGAAAATTGTAATTAAGGTCCGCCGTTTCCCGTTTCCCCCGTGTTGGTCCGGGATCCTTTGAAGAATAGACCGACTGCCGTTCTGCCAGGCAGGTCGTAAGAGGGAACGCCAGCGTGAGTACTAGGTGGTAGAGTTCCGAAACGACTCACTCGGATATTTGGTACCACCACTTTATATATTCCTGTCGCAATGCTTGTCATTTTCGTGTTTCGGTTTGGAGGATATGGTAGCCGGTAGACTTTTGCCTGTGGTAAGACCCAGCCATGTGAATAGCAACGCACCATTAACATCTTTGGTGTCTATAGGCGATGGTTACTCTTTCCATCAGGAGACCCATCTGCTTGTTTGCTATCTTGTGATACAAAAAGTAACAAAAAATATTGGTGGAATATCATTTTAAGTTCAGTATTTGGCCATAAATTCAAAAATCTTCCTGATTAATTGCACTTCGCAGCCGTACCCAGCGTATGTACCTACAAAAATGCTGGGTACTAGGGCATACTCAGCGTTTTTGTAGTCGTTTTAAAATCAGAGTGCTAAGTGTGAGTCTTTCTTTTCGCATTCGATCGTGAGCGCGTTTGGAGTTTAGTAGGAATTTGTATGTGATTTGTACAGCGCCACCTAGTGGTAAACTGGTTTCTCACGTTACCACTAGGTGGCGCTGTACAAGTGAGCGATCGAATGCGAAAAGAAAAACTCACACTTAGCACTCTGATTTTTGCGAACCTATATTATACAAATTAATTCGCGCGGCTTCGTTTGAGTGTACAGTAACATGCTGTTGACGGGGTGTTACTGCACTCGCAGGCGATATTGAATATTATCTGCAAAATTTCACCCCTAATCATATACTTAAAAAAGTAACCGATGTTTAACCTGTTGACTTGAACTATTTTCCTGCCAAATTTCATAAAAATCAATTCAGTTGTTTAGCCATGAAAGCGGAACAGACAGACAGATGGACAGTCAGACAGACAGACAGTCGTATTAGGATAGATGTTATTAGTTATTGTTAAATGTTCAAACATTTGTTTGTTTCTAAATGTTATTTATTTATTTATATATTTAATATTTACACAAAATTACGGCAAGCAGTATTTTTAAAAAGGTACAAAAGGTGAGCTTATCTCTAAAAAAAGATTTCTTACAGCCAATCCGGTAAAGTGAAATACTTGACCATAAATATAAGTCGAAGTGTACAATATACTAAAAATATTTAAACACATCTATTAATGAAACCTAAGGTACTTCAGCAATATAAAGACAGGCACTTAAATTATTTACAGCGTTGGGTATCTACTAGAAATTAAAACAAAAAAATATATATATAACTACTGTGAAACATTAAATGATATTAACCTCTCGAGATGAGTACGTGTTGCTCTAAAAAAAGGAACTCGTAAGATCCATTTAAAAAAAAAGAAAAAAAAAACAAATTACAAATTATATTAATGTGGAATAGACAAATAATGATTGATTTCAGCAATGACGTTTTGTTAGAAGCTGATTGTGTTCGAAATACCGCTCTACCGCATTGGCCAATGTCCGCTGATGGTAGTTGTGTAAGGTTTGTGTCCCGTCGGTGTTGGATCGGGACACTTGTTAAGGAGTGGATCCATTGCCTTACCGCTAGGCATTTCGTAAAAAGTGAGAAGAGGCACGTATCGCTAACATCGTAACTACTAACTTCTATGGTAGTTCTGTAACGTCGTGCCTGGTTTGATAAATGCCATATCTATTCCTGCTGTAATAACATCGGTGCTTGTCGCCGTCTTATTCCGGTGTTAGGGTAAGGTAGCTGGTAAACTTTTGCATACAGCATCTCAATTCTGTCGCAATGATTTTTAACGAACTATTAATTATTTTAATGTTTATATACGACAGTTATCTCTTTCCATCAGGAGAACCATATTCTTGCTTGCTACCCTATGAAACAAAGAATTAAAGAAATAACAAATAAATAAAACTTATTTTGGCTACATGAGGTCCTGGGTTCAATTCACGGGTCGGGCATTAAAAAAAATGTGTTTTTAATTTTTTTGATGTAAACAAAGTTGCCCGAGTTTGGAAAATGCCCGGTTGGCGATAGGCTGGCCACCTATCACGTTTGTGGGATCAAGTATTTTCAGCTAATCGTGGGAGCACTTTTGTACCTCTGCTTACCCCTTCGAGTATAAGGGCTTGAAGAACTTTCTTAAAACTTATTGTATTAATTAATAATACTAACATAAGTTATATATTATATTGTGTGGTCTGGTTATCCGGTATCAGTGTTGACCTCATGAGGTCTCGGCTTCAATGTCTGGATCAGACAAATCAAAAATATGTTTTATCAGTTTTCTAATAAAGATGGTAGAGTTCTGCATTGTCTCACCCAGGTCTTGTACCACCGCCTTGCCTATTCCTGTCGCAATAACGTCAGTGCTTATCACTGTCGTGTTTTTTTAGACCTCGCCACAAGATAGCAACGCACCATTAACACCTTTGGTGTTTATAGACGATGGGTGGCTCTTTCTAACAGGAGACCCATCTGCTTGTTTGCTATCTTATGATATAAAAAAACAACGTTTCCCGGGATTGAATCAATGTCCGGTTGGTAATAGGCTTACCACCTATCACATTATTGGAATTAGTATTTTTGCCTCATCGTGCGTGCACTTCTGCATACTTCTTCGTGAATACGGGCGTGAAGATACTAACGTAGATTAATACCAATTTGTTAACAAATCGTCTACGGATATTTAATCTGAGTAATGTCACCTATATAGAGAGAATGTCCCCACAATCGACGTGTGAGGTGGAGTGTAACCGCAGACGGCACTGTGACATGCACTGATGCAACACTGAGCTGAGGTGTGAACACATTTGTTGCGTTTGCGCCGCTACATTACACTCTTATAGTGTTAATATAGAGCGCGCACAATATTCGATGACAAAACATATCAGGTAGCGCTTTTGTTTTAAGTACAGGTTGGCTACGCTAGCATTTTTTAATTTATTTTTTATATCATAAAATTATAAAAAGCAGATGGCTCTCCTCGTGCAAAGCGACAAACAGCGCCTATATACACCAAAGATGTTAATGGTACGTTGCTATCCCTGAAGCGGGGTATTTATGACACATGCACAAATTTACTGGCTACCTAACTTTTAAAACTGGAAGACGATAGTGATAAGCACTGATACATTTACGGCAGGAATAGGTGAGGCAGACATACTAGACCTAAGCGAGACAATACAAAAGTCTACCAAATCTAGTATTCACAATGGTAGTGACTTGTATAGCCAATCGTTTGCCTCTTACGAATTGCCTGGCAGGACGGTAGATGGTCTAACCCCTATAAAGGGAGATCGGACTAATACGGAGTATAATATAATATTAAATAACATAAAAAGACATTTCTAGCTTTTTTTTTTATTCTATCATTCGGGTACAATCCTTTTTCAAGATTAATGAGACCTTATATTCTCAACCTTAACTAAGTATATGTGAAATTTCACGATAATCGGGTCACGGTTAAGTGTAACATAAACATACTAACTTTTGCATTAACAATATAATTTAGAACAAGCCTCATCTCGTAGACTCTTTTACGTACAAATTTTTTGCTAATAACTTTGGAGCAATAAATTTTGTTGGATAAAAAATAGCCTAAATAGCTTACTTTGAATACAGTTTACGTGACAGATACACTACTCGTATATTCAAACTTACCTTTGTAGTTTTATACGACATACTTTAGGATTTGGTTTCATTAAACAAGATTTGCGATGGTGTACATCAATTTTACATGAGCTTGTTCATAAAAAAGTTTTCAGATATGCATTAAACTCTAAGGTTTGTCCTTTAAACTTACACCTTGTTAGGACTTGAGTAAAAAATACTTTCATAAGTTTACATCTATATTTACTCACACTGTTAATACACACGATATTACTTTATCCACAACATGCTCGGGCAACAGACAGATATTTGTAATCATGAAAACAAAAAAGGTTACTCAAATACAAGGTCGCTGAATACAGCTGGTGCTGACATGTATCAAATCTACCGACAACTGGATACAAACAAAAAAACAATAAGCACATCAAACTATGAATTGTAGTCGTCATTATCAAGGCAACATTAAATCGTTTTGTTTTATTGGATACTTGACATAAGTAAAAGTTTAAGGTTGCTAAAATAACTAACACACGATAATGCAAAAAACGTACACTCGACAATAACCGATACTCTAAGATTATTTAAGTGATAAAATATCGCAAGACTGACCTACACATAATACATTAAAGTATTAAAAATGAATAGAAGATGTTTAATTACAATAACACTAACAATATACAAACATCGATACATGGATACGATTTTGATGAAAATTTTAAGCAAGAATAGAATAGAATAGAATAGAATATACTTTATTTGCATGAATATGGGTTACAATAAATAGGTCTTACATTTTTTCAGATCGCCATAATCTACCGCCAATGCCGGTGTGCAAATTCATACTATAATCTACTTAATCATAATTAATGTTCATATTTTATAAATTTAATGTCATGATCTTACAATTAATTAAACTCATAGAAACAATATAAAAAAAATGTCCAATTATATGTTATTATTAATACCTATATTATATCTGATAATGCGTCTTTTATTATATTTTTGTCCAGAATCATATTACTATAAAACATTAAAACATTTTTATCAAAATATCATGTTCCTGTTATATTTTACACTAATGGGATCAACTGAAAATTCTATGGTAATTTTGTATCATATGGCTATAGATTATTAGTCACGGACATAGATACTTTTACCATATTCTGTCGGCACTTGGTGAAATTCCATGATTGTAACACAATTGGCTAAGCTCTTGTACAACTTGTACAAGAGCATAAGCATTGTATAAAACTTTAATTTTGTACCTATATCACTCGACCGGTTTCACTTTTTAAACATCTTCAGGATGTAATATACATCCTGAAGATATATTACATCCTGAAGATCCTTAAAAAGTGAAACCGGTCGAGTCGAGTTCGAGGTCGAGGGCTTAGCCAATTGTGCATTATCTCGCTTGGGTCTGGCAAGTCTACCGCCTTAATACGCATAAATTTAACGGCTACGTTACCCTCCAAACCGGAACATGACAATAACAACGATTGACGCTATTGCGGCAGGAATAGGTAAGGCGGTGGTACCAGACCCGGGCGAAATGATGCAGAACTAACTCTATCACCTAGTAATTAATAGTGTATGACTAAGAAGAACAGCTACGGTCCATTTCAGGTTTTTCAGCGGATTCACGTCGGTTTGGCTAAATCCTAACTCCCACCTTGTAGTATTGATGATAATTAAATGTTTATCATTATCTCGACTCTTACGTGCAATATGTCAGTACAGCAAATAGTTTATTATTTAAGTTTATATACAAATTATTATACAAAACCTTCTTCGATACGATACTAATAAAATATTCTCCAGGGATAAATGGATATTATATCAACTAAGCATTATTTTTTATGCACGTATATCAGAACAGCAAACAAGCAAATGGCTTTCCTGATGGAACGAGATAACCAACGCTTATAATTAATGGAGCGTTGCTATCAGTGTAGCGGAAAGGGGCCACATGCATAATTTTACAGGTTATCATATCCTATTAACTGAAACTCGACAGTAGAAAGGTAAGGTCATGAATTTTGAGCATAGAGAAAAGGGTGATCCAATGTATTATATTTCAGACCGTCGAGTGGGTGCCGGCCGGCAGAGGAGGGCACGTGGTGCGGGTCGGGCGGGGCGCGCGCGCTGCGCGTGCGTGTGGCCGGCGCCGCGCCCGCGCACGCTCGCCGCCTGTCGCCGCCGCCGCACGCGCACAGAGCGACCACGCCGCCGCCGCTGAACGATGCCTCTGTCAAACGTATGTACTTACCTCAGTCGTAGCACTCCGTTCAGTTTCAGTAGTCATTGAACTTAATACCGGCAAACTGTCCACACTAACAGTGTGGCTAGATCCTGATAGAAACCACTTATCGCTAAAACAATTTCCCATCACCGTAGCGCAAGCTACTATAGCGTTAGATTAGTAGAAGAATAAGCAGGTATGTGTCAGCATGAGCTCAGCAGAGCAAGCAGCATGAGTTCGATCCATAATCTAGTCGGTGGAGTCGGGAAGGAAAAGTAATTTTCAATAGGACTTCTTTAATTGTTCCTAGCAATAGGTAGGTTTCAAAATCCACCATGTGAACTTTTCGTACTATCTGGTACTCATCACGTTAGCGAAGAAGCCGACTACATTAAGTGGCTAGGTATGTTAGGTTATGACGAAGGTTCGCGTTGTCGCGATGTGATCGAGCTATCGGAGTACTGCATCTTACAATATTTTTATGTTACAATATTCTTGTTTTCTTTGTCGCGGGCCGCACAAATATCACGTGCGGGCTGCAGTTTGATGACCACTGATATCATGACTTAAAAAGTTACAAACAAAACACACAAACCCACATCACAATAACATGAATCTTCGCCTATATGTAGTCACGACGTAAGGGACTTGATGTAACAGGCGAATGAAGTGCGCGAATGAGACGCTTGTTCTGCATTTCATTGTCTAATGCCACATGCACAAGTTTACTGGCTACCTTAACCTCCAAACCGGAACACGAAAGTGACAAGCATTGATGCTAATGCGGCAGGAATATTGTTGTATTTCTTTCTATAGAGTGTTATATATTTTTGTCTCACAGCGTCCCGTCCGCTTAGTATATCAACTCCCTAATTCTTCCAAAATGTATACATGACATTGAATAGGATAGCACATAAGCTAATTGGTCCACCCCCAACAAAGAAACCAAATGTGATAATGTTGCATTGCCATCCGTTAAGTGGGATCTTAACGGGGATATTGCACGGACAAACTTACGGGTTATCATTCCTTACAAACCAGAAAACGATAGATACAACCACTGACGTTATTACGACAGGAAAAATAAAGCGGTGGTACAAAACCGGATGGAAATGTTGCAGATCTCTATCACCTGTAGTTAAGATGTTAGTGACATGTTAGGCCTTCGTTCTTTTACGAACTGTCAGCAGAATGATAAGTGAATAATGATTTGCCCTTCAAAAGGTATCTGGATTGACCGCCGCTGCTTCTAATCTTTCCAAAACGATCTGCAAATTGGTATATTACCGCACCCAATAATAATTTTAAATGTCCTGGATACCCCATATAGGCCCCCCTAATATAGGGTACGGGCCACTTGCCATTCCGCCGGGCAGTTTGTAAAAGGTGAAAAATTAGCATGTCACTAATTAACTATCATTGTGGCTGGTTACTAGGTGGTAGAGTTCCGCAAACAGCCTCCCTTATTGATCCAGCCTCCCTTTGAAAAATATACCATATTCCATTCTGCTAGGCAATTCTTAAAGACTAAGCTGCCTTTTTTGGGCCATTGCATTGGCCTAATCTTACTACTAGGTGAGACTGCAAAATGGTAGAGCTTCGCAACGTCTCAATCACCTTTAATACCACCGCTTTTCCTAATCCTGCCGCAATAGCATCAATGCTTGCCACCGTCGTATTCCGGTTTGGGTGGTAAGATAGCCATTAAACAAGCATATAATATCACCATCTCTGGATTTGGATCAGATCCACATGGATAGCAATGATGCATTATAATCTTTGGTGGTCATTCTATTGGCGATGGTTCTCTTTTTTATTAGGAGCGCCATCTGTTTTCTTGCTATGTTACAGTTCAAAAAACATTAACATTCTCCAATGTCTCGATCATATCATGTCACGTAATAACTGTTCCTGCTGCAATGAGGCCAATGGTTGTCACTTTTTTCGGTACGGACAGTAAGTAATCGGTAAAATTATCCATACGATATCACATTCCTGCCATACGGCTTACATCTCACCATTGCCATATTTGATGCTTACTGGCAATGGTTGTGTCTTTCCAACAGAAGAGATATTTGTGTTTATCAATCAATGCTTTAAAAATGTTTTGATTTCATGATTAATATAAATAGAACTCGATAGTTCTATTAAGTTTCAAAATTTGTAGAGCCAAATAGGTATATTGAATGAGCTAAATTTATAGTACGATCGTAATGAGTGTGTAATGATGAATGAATGAAAACTCTTTATTGTGCACAAACTTACTAATAAAAAATATATGCTTAGTATAATTAATCACAAAACTTTGTATCAGACCACCACCAAATTTATATTGGACTAAACGAAAAGATTACGTCCAAAACAAAAAATTGAAAACCAATCGTATTAAATGCCTCCTCTTTTTTCGAAGTCGGTTAAAATATATTTTTATCATAAATTTGGTTCTTGTCTTTATATATGATTGCAGACTCGTAGTCACACCAGGTTGTCACACCAGTGTGAATAACAGGAATTTTTTTCCTGTTTGTCACACTGTTAATATCGCTTATAGGTAAGGGGGCGTCCATAAATTACGTGAGGTGTTTTTTTTAATTTTCTGTCCCTCCCTCCCCCTTTGGTGAGATGTCGTGAGATTTTATTCGACCCCCTCCCCCATCCCCCAATCTCACGTGAGATTTTTCAAAATTTGGGTTTCTTAAATATGTAAACGCGTTGGATTTTTATTATAAAAAGAAAAAAAAATGCTTCGTGATTTTATTTACGACTAGTTAAGACTAATAATCAATTTTGCTGAGTTATGTCATAACAACTTAACAATAGAATACTTAAATCGTAATTACTGCGATTAAAAAAAGAATGTCTACTCCTCTGATAGTGGCCCGAAATCAAAGGACGGGCTACGCTGTACCGTAAATTCAGATTAAATTGAACTATTTGGTATAAAACAAATATGATGATTTGGCAGTCAGTAGTAATGTATAGCGTCGAAGTATGAATGAAATTATTTTCTTTCGAACGAATTAGTGAATAATCTTAATCGTAATACGATTACGCTTAAGATTAAATCTGAAGCATTTTCAATCTGGATAATGGATCAAAATAGTATATTTTTTCTGTTTTAATAAAAAAAAATTGCGTGATATTTGCCGAGACCCCCCCCCCCCCCCGCCCTCTCCCCAACGTAAGATTAGATGAGATTTGACTCGACCCCCTCTCGCCCTTAAACATCTCACGTAATTTGTGGACGCCCCCTAAGTTTCCAAAACGAAAGTCACTATCACCATAGTTGAGTATTGTAGAGGGGTTGGAGAAAACATTTTCTAAACTGATTTAACGCATTAGAGTAGGGCTGGGCTAATACATCGAGGTAGAAGGAAACTACGGAAACTGCTATTTTAGCAGTGTTGTTAAATGGTTCTCTTATCATCTGTACCCTACATTTATATTATCTACCTTATATCGTGAAAAATGTATGTTTTAAATAAATATATATCTTTTCGTTAGATGCCTGAGATAAATAGAGAAAACAAATGCTGTCTCGTGGTTTAGGGGTTAGCTTTTTCGGTTCAGCTCATGCGCTCCCGGGTTCAATTCCCGGATCGAGCAAAACTGTTATTGAAGCAATAAGCGGGCCACGCGTTACGTGCTCATCCAAGGTACGGCAGTGGTAAGATTCCACCCACCAGACTCCGAGCTGCTACTAAGATTCTGAAACCGGCCGTAAGACCCGTATTATCACAAGCAAATACTTACCTTGGAGATACATCAATTTGTGTAATTTGTCCGACCGATAAAAAATATAAATATATACATTATCACTATTAACTAAGGCTAATTTTTACCCGACTGCCTATAAAGAAGTAATGTGTATAAGGAAACAACTACTTTTTTATAAAAGTATATTTTTTTTTGCGGAGATAGGCAGAGCGAAACGTCAATAAGCTATAAGGTTTGAACTGAAAGATGGAATCCGGCGATGTGTACGTTCCATTATTTCATAATTAAAAGCTATAAGGCTGCCGCCACGTCCGCATCCCATATACGGCCCACCAGTGGCCATAAATCGTCACCGACTGCGCCACCGATCAAGATGCTTCACTCTCATTAATATAAATTTCTGCCGAGATAAGATTGCGGCCAGTTTGATGTTTGAAATGCACGCATTGTTATCCCTCTGTCGTCTATTATTTAAATACCGCTATAATGGTTTCGTTAAAATATGTGTGTAGCGTTAGAGAGTGGTCTTCCCGATTACCTTACTAATTTTTGTATTTTTTTTTTGTATATGTAAATAAAAGAATAACTTCATTCAATTCGATTTCGGCATACGTCTGGCATTATTCCGATCGAGCCAGTAGCTGTATATTTTTAAATTGCGTCCCGACAAAGGATTATTTGAATTAAAATTTTGCTTTTTTCTATTTCGACATGACCTGTAATTTAATCTTTAATTTTAACAACTGACGTCGCATATACTAGAGATATAATCAATCGATTAAGGTCGAAAAATAATTATTGTTATTAATAAATATTTTTCCTTCACCAAATCAAAATTTTCAAAGCCCCAACTTTATTAGTTACCCGATTCGAGATTTTTCGAAGATAAAAAAGATGATTGTCTCGTCAAAACGAAGTTGCTCACAAAAATTCAGCTTATTATTATTCAAAAAAAAAGTTTGTTCGCGGGACCACGGTCTATACGCATTTACACACGTCAGATAAACTTAGCTATAGTACTGCTACTTTATACTTTTTTATTTTAGTTGGAATAAGCGTTTGTCTTCAATCTCACCTTTTTGATGGAAAGTGTCGATAGAGACAAAGGTGGCACACGCTCAACCAAAAGAAACATATTCACTCTACTCTTAAAGGTTCCAGGATTATATTTGTCAGGTAAAATAGACCCAGGCAATTCGTTCCAAACCTCGACTCGAGCTAAAGTGTTGTGAAACCGTTTTGTTTGATTTATTGGTATATCCACAACGTCGGATGGAATTTCTACCTACGATAAAGGAATGGTGAGAGCTTTGGCATACTCCTCAAAGTTCATCCTATAAAAACTCATTAGCTGGCAACCTTACGACGATACTCAAATGTTCGTAATTTTCTATTTGTGAGCTTGTCGTCGTTTATTAAGATAAGATAAGATAGTATTTATTGGTACCACATTTTTACATAATATGTTACAGTAGACAATATACAATATACAATATTTATTAGTTTGTAAAAGAAAAGAACAAGTTAAAAACTATAACAAGTAACAAAATGTAAACTTATACTACTTTTTTTTTATAAGTGATGTGATACCAAAAGGATGCTCATCTCAGCATACGCTATAGCAATATTTGCTATAACACTGATTTTCAGTAAGTCCTCTATGATGCTCCCACGAGACGGTCAAAAAAGGAAACTTAGTGCTTTGTTTTGGTGTTTATATATAAAAAGTATAAGTCAGTACATAAAAGTGTGTAAACATAATAATAAAAACATTATATATATGAATAATAATAATAATATAATATTTTAATCTTAAATTAAATAGTAACTTGGGAGGCCTTAGTACCTTATTTATTGCTTAATACTCGACAACCATCCGTAAAAGTTTGAGTTTATATCAACCATACACCCTGTGCTTAGTTCGTTTTTTTGCAGAGAAAGTAAGATTTTCTTAAGCTTCGTCGCTCGTCGGGCTACAGAGTCTAAAGCTTCTAGCTGATACTGTTTTTATCATAAGATAGCAAACAAGCAGATGGGTCTCCTGATAGAAAGAGTCAACCATTGCCTAAAGACACCAAAGATCTTAATGGTGCATTGCTATCTCGTGGCGAGGTCTAATGCCACATGCATAAGTTTACCGGCTACCTTACCCTCCAAAATGGAATACAACAGTGACAAGCACGACCATATTGCGGCAGGAATAGGTAAGGCGGTGGTACCAGACCCGGGCGAGACAATTCAAGACTCTACTATCTAGTAGCCACGATGTTAGTGACTCGCATAGCCAATCGGTCGCCTTTTACGACCTGCCTGGCAGAACGGCAGTAGGTCTATTCTCAAAGGAGCCCGGAACCAACACGGGGAACCGTCCAAAAGGTGACAGTCCTCCATGTATAATCGAACTTTGGCCATGTAAAAGTTAAGAGACTGTTCAGAGCTGAATTACCGCCGGACCCAACTTCTTGTAATAATATAATTGTAATAATATAATATGTGCCATTGACAGTGATTTTCTTCTTTGTGTTATTGATTTGCACAAAGTTTGAATTATTTTCTTTGATTTTTTATAGTATTTTAATTTTTCAGCGAACTTAGAAGAACACTCAGTGGTGGAAAGCCCAAGTACGGCGCAGCTGAAGCCAGTGAGTGCGGTGTCGCAGATCACAGTCGCCAGCGCGCCAGTCCGGAGCGCGCCGGTGCAGAGCAGCTATGCGCTGGAGCGGCGCGCCAAGCACGAGCACAGACCCGTCGAGACGGTTCCCGTGCAGGTACGGATTGGTTGTTGGAGACACAGTAGTGGACAGAGACGCAAGTGTGGGCTGACTTGTGTGTAACTGAAGGCAGTGTGAGCTGTATGCACTTAACAGTGCTTTCAGTGCAGTTGTGTTTTCGGGCTTAATATACAAATACTAAAAATTAACTTCGTATTGACCAGGGCTGCTTTTTGAAGAATATAATCACCGCCTTACTGCTAAATATTTCGTAAAATGCGAGAAAAGACTAATATACGTATCACTAATATTGTAATTACTAATTAGGTGGTAGAGATCTGCAACATATCCCCCGAGCTTGGAACCTTTTATATCATAAGATAGCAATCAAGCAGAATGGTCTCCTGATGGAAAGTCAACCATCGCCTATGGACATGAAAGATGTTAATAGTGTGTTGCTGTCTTGTGGCGAGGTCTAATGCCACATGCATAAGTTTACCGGCTACCGGCTCCATACCGGAACACGACAGTGACAATCATCGAAGCTATTGCTGTAGAAATAGGTAAGGCGGTGATACTAGACCCGAGCGAGACAATTCAAAACTCTACTATCTAGTAGCCACGATGGTAGTGACTCGCATAGCCAATCGGTCGCCTTTTACGGCCTGCCTGGCAGAACGGCAGTCGGCCTGTTCTTCAAAGGAGTCCGGGACCAACACGGGGGGAAACCACCTTAAATATTCCTGCCACAATAGCGTCAATGCTTGTCACTTATTGACTTGTAGCATTACCATCACAAGGATAGCAACGCACCATTAATATTTTTAGTGTCTATAGGCGACGCGACTGTTGTATTTTACCATCAAGAAAGCCATCTGCTTTGCTATATAAAAAACTGTATAATTGGAACCCTGAGTTTAGTAATCTCAATTGGAATATTTTAAAGTATTTTAGATAATAAACCATTCATTATACCAACGAAATAACTACTTTTCATCGAGGTGATTGAGTGGCCACATTATTTAGTCTTCTTCGTTAATCCCGATTTATACGAAAATATACATTCTGAACGCAAATGTTCAAACCTGTTGCTGAAAATATCAGGTTCAGAAATTCAGCTTGGATAGTTTGGTAGCCAGTAAACTTTTGCCTGTCGTATTATGTTACGTTTTCATTAGCTTAGCATTCGCGCTACATGGATAACAACGCACAAATAACATCTATAATGTTCATATATGATGTTTACCTTATTTCAACAGAAGAACTCTCTCCTGGCTTGCTGTACTAGGAAACAAAAAAGACATGAGCCTTACAGTACTCGCATAGGTAAAATTTATAACATCTGACGTCTAAGAGAATAGGTTGGTACAATTTAATGGCCACAGGCCAACTCTATCAGTACGCGCGCTCATTGGTCAATTCAAATAGCACATATTAATTGGTAAATTCAAATAGCGCATGCTCATCGGTCAATTCAAATAGAGTGCGCTCATTGGTCAATTCAAATAGCACATGTTAATTGGTCAATTCAAATAGCACACGCTCATCGGTCAATTCAAATAGCGTGCGCTCATTGGTCAATTCAAATAGCACATGTTAATTGGTCAATTCAAATAGCGTGCGCTCATTGGTCAATTCAAATAGCGTGCGCTCATTGGTCAATTCAAATAGCGTGCGCTCATTGGTTAATTCAAATAGCGTGCGCTCATTAGTCAGTTCAAATAGTGCATATTCATTGGTTAATTGAAATAGCGCGCGTTCATAGGTCAATTCAAATAGCGGGCGCCTATTAGTTAATTTAAATAGTGCATGCTCATTGGTCAATTCAAATATCGCATGCTCATTGGCCAATTCAAATCACGCGCACTAATTTATTATTTCAAATAGAACACGCTTCTCCTGCTTCTTATTATTCACCAACGCATTTTAAGAAATCACTTCTACATATTGCAGAAAAGCGAGAGGCAAGATGTTACACATGAAAAAGCTAATACTAGACTAACGGTGCAGTTTAAAAATACAAAAATCTTACAAAATCCATAGTTGCATAATTGGTTCCAGTGTACCGCTACCCAATTTTAACGTTACTTTAAAGTCCGGAACAGTTCGGTAATTGATCGCGGCTAAGTGCCCCGGCCACGCGATCTCGTTTGCTCATGTTACGGGAAACTAATATTTTCTCACAACTTTGAATTTTGACCGTCTGTTCAATTTCGTGAAGGTCTGCGGCCGTAAAATCAAAGGAACGATTATCTAACGTCTCTTTAGGGTCCCTGTTTACATTTTAAACCCGCGTTGATCTTGATTCCTTTTTGAAGAGTAGACCAACTACCTTACCCACAGGCCACATGAATACTAATTCGCGACCTTACCTAGACATCTCGTATAAGGCGACAACGGGCTAATAATATATCACAAACAACGTGCCTTATAACAAGGTGGTTTTGGTACGTTATGATACCACCGCCATGCCTATTTCTGTCTAAACAGCGCCGGTACATGCCGCTGTCGTGTTCCAGTTTAGAGGGTAAATAACTGGTAATGTTTGTGGTATTCCAGCCGCGCGACACAGATAGCAACCTACCATTAACATCTTTGACGTCTATAGGAGATGATAGTCTTGCATTAGGAGAATCATCCGCTTTTTTCTATGAAACAAAAATTAAGTGTTACTTTTAGGAAACTACCCTAATTGCAGGGGGCTGCTGTCTCTTCTCCTAGTAATATATGCAGTCACCGTATACCATATTGAAGAGGACCCAGATAATAAATATAAATAATTAGGTACCCCAAAGTAAGGAATTATTTGCTTGTGATTTGAGTGTTAATCAACGATACAAATCCATAGAGGTACATATATAAATACTCAAATAGACTTAACAAACACCCAGACCCAGAAATACAAACATCTTTGCTGATCGCATAAATGTTTGTCCCTGTCGGGAATCGAACCCGAGCCTGTTTGACGCGTAGTCAGGTTCGCTAAGCACTGGATCAATGATGTGGTAAATATTATAAAATTTTATATTAAGGTTGTCCAATTTAATAAATATTGTAAAAAAATATTACTCCTTGACGCCGCTGAAACTGCTGGACAGATTTGCATGAAATATAGATTACGACGTATAGGTTTATTTATTAATTTAAAGTCATGTCTAATTAAAGTATAATGGATGACTCAATGACGATTGCCATTCTAAACCAGCCAGCCAAAGCAGATAATTTGTATATTTAAACTGGCTGACCCGGCAAACGTTGTTTTGCCATATACGGATGTAACGTAACAGATGATTTATGGAAAATCGAAAACATAGCTTTGGACAACGATTCTGAGATGAAAACCGTTGGAAATTTGTTTGAGATTTTATGACAATTTTTTAGCATAATTTGGTTTACTGTAATGTTTTTTTTTTAAATGTGTAAACGGTTGACCCTACGGGCCATCCCTGAAACTTCCCACTAAATTAAGGTATTTTAAGCTCAAAAAAGTAAAAAATATTAGTATAGATTTTTCAGTTCAAACATCTATTTTGGCAAGAATGGCAGTATATTAATTTTTGAAAAGCTGTATATTTTGTAACTCAATTTTTAAGATCTAAAATATTGCTTTAGCTAAGTAATCGATAGGTTGAAACATTTCGATGTAATGGCAAAAAACATTTTATTTTTAATTTTCTTCATTGAAAAAATCCTAAACAAATTGACCGATTTTGATTAAATTACCGGTATTTGACGCAGTTTTTAAATGAGAAAAGCTGATAAGATTTTTAAGTCAAACGGTGATTAACTTGAAAGTTATTTAAAAAAAATAAGTAAGTTTGCTAAAAACAACGAAATTTTAATATTTGAAAAGCTATAAGTTTTGAGAATTAGATTCGATTTTGATTTTTGAAACGGCATTTGACGTAGTTTTTTTAGTACTAAAATATCGTAGAATACCAAAAAATGATTGGTTGAAAAATTTCGAAGCTATGTCGAAAAAACACTTTTTTCCAAATTTTTCCTCTGTGGTCTAGTGGTCCAGCGTTGGCGTTGACCACATGAGGTCCCGGGTTCGATTCCTGGGTCGGGCACTTTAAAAAAAGTGTTTTTTCAGTTTTCTGAGAAAGACAAAGTTGCCCGGGATAGAAAGTGCCCGGTTGGCGATAGGCTTGCCACCTATCACATTTGTGGGACCAAGTATCTTCGGCTAATCGTGGGTGCACTTGTTGTACCTCTGCCTACCCTTTCCGGGATATGGGGGTGAAGATACTTATTTCGTCAACGATTACTCCCAAACGGATAAACTGATTTTGATGCAATTTATGTATAAGACGTAGTTTCTTGAGGAATAGAGCTGATTAGCTATTTGTACTCAATCGGTACATTAATCTAGAAATTATATTAAAAAAATACTGTTTCACCTAAATTTTTTTTATATTTTCTCAAAACTTGTCAAAATGTCCTGGACCGAATCGGTTCAAATTTTCAGGAAGTCTTAGTTGAGCGGAATCCAATCGAATGCCATCGACCGCGTTTCGATCGATCCAGCCGTTCAAAAGTTATTGGATGTTTACATACACACATACACAAACACATACATACAGCCATACTGACGTCATCGTGAAAATAGTCGGAAAAGACTCCTAGGGCCTCAAAACGTGGACATCTGGTGAAAACTCGATTTTCGAAAATCGGGGTAAAATCAGTAACTCGGGGTAAAATCTACGTACATAATGGGAATAAAAATATTTTTCAATAGTTGAGTTTCGGGACGTTGTGTTTTTCAGTGGATATACCTACCACAGAGAAAAACTCTGTAATGACAGTTTAGTTTTGTATTATTTAATGTTATTATTATTTTGGTACAACAAAAATCAAGGAGATTGAAATGATATAAAAAATACGTTTTAGAATTACAAACAAAAAAATAGTCAACATTTTTGGTTCCTTTAATTAAACAGTTATTTTTTTATTAAAATGATATAATAAAATTTTCACGTATTTTATTGCCTTTAAAAATATAAAGTGCGTTTATCCAAAATAAAGTAAGATGCCTTATTATAAAGTTCTGGTGGCAACCGTAATGAGGTGTTCCAGTGGCTACATTATGTGGTCTTCTCCGTTACTTCCGCTATTCTGAATGCAAATGCTCGACTTGTTTTGTTGAATATATCAAATCGCTATATGCCTATAATGTTAAAGTTATATTGTTTCCTCGTAGATCCAAGTTTATGTTTCCTTTTCCCGAATCAACATATTTTTTCTTTGAATCTAATTTAAAAAAATACGGATAGATAACATTTTTTACAGTATTCTTTAAAATTAGATGAAAGCTTGTCACCCATCTCACTTTAACAAGTTTTCATTGAAAAAACCGCAGTCAAATCGATTTACCCGTTTGAAAGCTATGATGAGATGTCCAAGACAGACACACAAACACACAAAGGTGATAAACTTATGACACCCCCACAATTTGCTATGGATTTCATATATTTATGTTTTTGAGATCTTTGTAATAACAATTATATGAAAAGACTCCTGTTAAATTGCAATGTTGTGTTAAGAATTTAAGTCAGTCAATTAGCTACTTTCTAAGATTTGCGGACACAAACTCACAGAAGTTATAATTTTTGTATACAAAATAAAAATATTTTAGTTGCACGTTATAGAGACATCCAAAAAATATTCTACGACGTGATAACTCCAATACTAACATTAACGAATATAAATAATTAGTAGGTCTTCGCATGTAAATAATTTTACCCGTGTCTATTCGGGTTTTAAGACTAGAATAACCTATACAAATATACAACTACATCGTAATATAATATCTATGGCAAATTTATATAAGATGTGATTTTGTGTAAAATGTGCGTTGATGAATTAATCAGTCAGACTTATTATATGCGCAAGCAAATAATAAATATATATGTACATATATATTTCCTACGTCATTGTGTCATCGAAGTTACACGCCTTACGTTAAAAAATCCCTAAACAATTACAAAAACAAAGCGGCAACCGCCAAACGCGGTCACCTAGCTATGCTTCAATTATAATATATTTTTATCGCCTTTCTTCTGTCACAGTCAGTGCTTGTGTTGTGTGTCGACGTGTGTTACATTATACAAACTCTTTGCTAATCGCTTTTCTTGGTGAGACTACTTTTTATATTTAAACCATACAAACATTGTAGGTCCTCTTGACCACTAGATTGACAAACCGGAGATAAACAGAAATATCTTGCGACGTTTGATTCACTCTGCTTACCCTGCTTTAAGGAACAGCTGTGACTATACTTATTATATGTACTTTTTTATTTATTTTAACCAGATGGGTTAAAGACGTGTGTAAGGTTTTGTAAAGAAGTACGGTAGAATGTAAGTTATAACTTTAGAACTTTATCTTATTCACACCAACAAAACATTTTTTTTCTTTCATCTTTCGTCTTCGCTCAAAAGTGCCATCAGGCTGCAATATAACACTCTTCAACATAATCAAGTTACTGTTTTTCAAATAAATTTAGTAACCTTTTTGTATATTTCTTAGTAAATTTATGAACAATTAGATTACCATAAGGGAAAGTCATTTTACGGATTTGAAACGAGCGGTGTTTTTACTTTTAACTTTCATAGATCTAGTTAATTAGTCATCGTAAACGCATCATCAATGATTACAGAAATTACCCAAGCGGCGTAATGGCGAAAGTGTTATCTTAAAAAATAAATAAGCATTGTCTTAAGGAGGTCCCACGATCTTGTGATAGGGAAACCATAATAGTGGGAAACGGAGGTGGTGGAAAGCGAAAGCAGGCGACAATAGCCGCTGGAGCATCTGCTTCCACTGTTTCGTAATGTTTTTTTACTTTATCACGTAATTGAATTACATGTAACACTATGTTATGACAAAAACTCTAATGAAATGAGAAATTACTTCAATACTTTATTTTATAACTTATTTCATTATATTGGTTATAACCAACGTGACATGGGTAGTTTTTTTTGATATTATTTTACAAACTATGAACTAACGTAAATTACATATTATTCGTAGGATGCTTCACTGCCACTTAAAAATTAATAATGTTTGCGACTTCTTACACGGGGATTAAAAAAATGACAAGAAAACATGACATTGGTTAGATAGGTAATTCGTAATCTAAATATTAATATGTGAAGGAAAAAAATACCCCTTTTTAAGACAATTAGGCGAACGCTGGAGAATGAAATTTGGCACAGTTAAAGTTTGTTGTTTTTTAAACGTATCTATTTATCTTTGTAATTTGACCACGACATTTGTATTCGTCCGTACGAATCAGGGGCGTAGCTACCACCATATCTGCCGTATCAATTAAACGGGCCCCCAACATGCGTTAGCAAAAATTATTAAAACATCCCAAATGGAAAAAGTCAAAAAAAAAAGCAATTTCTGTTTTTTTTTTTTCAAAAAAAGGCAAGGAGGGTGTTTATTTAAATTGAATTATTTGCAAAAATTTTGGAAAAGTGACTAATAGATAATTATGATAAATAAATATTTCTTTTAATTTAATGCATTTTTTTTGTGTGAAATCTTTACCCTTAATTTTTTCATTTTTTCAACAAATTTTTATTCGGGGGCCCTTCCCGTATAAAATATGTTTGAAGGCCTTACAAATGTTTATACGGGGCCCCGCCAAGGCATGCTACGCCACTGGTACGAATTACAGAATTTGCCTGCGACTTATTATATAGATTATTTATAGAGTATCGTTACATTTGATTGATTTTTGGCACAAAACTCTGTTTGAGTCATACTTTTAAAATGTGTAATCAGTTATCGACTTGACGCCGTCTAAACAAACTCTTTTGGCGAGGTTGACGCCAAGACTGAGATTGGTCGAAATATTAAAGACTAGCTGTTGCCCGCGACTTCGTTCGCGCGGACTTCATTTACTCCGCACAGCTCTACCCCCATAGGTGATAGCGTTATAATCTGTAGCCTATATGTTGACCCGACCTGTTAGTAATATTCATGCAAAATTTGAAGTAAATCCATGCAGTACTTTTTGAGTTTACCCCGGACATACATTGACTATCCTACGATTTTATTATATGTATAGATTTACATTTCAGAATGGCGTTCGCGACTGCAACAGCAGCTCAGACGAGAATCGCTCTTCCGGACACGCGTCCATGTCGGACAGCGGCGGCGCGGGGGAGGCGGGCCGGGACGAGCCCCGCAGGACCCGCCAGCCACCACACGCCAGAGCGAAACACCGACCACACAACAAGGTTTGTGTCATACATACACACACACACACACACACACACACACTACTTAATGTTTGTGTTGAAGTTAAGCGGAAGTCAGAAATCAGAAGTACTTTATTCAATAACCGCCCCGTTGGTCGAGTGGTTAGAGACCCTGACTACGCAATCAACGAGGCTCGGGTTCGATCCCCGACGGGGACAAGCATTTGTGAGCATAAATGTTTGTCTTTCCGGGTTTGGGTGTTTATTATATATATTCTAGTATTTATATATGTATTTCTATGTATTAGTATCGTTGACTAACACCCATAACACAAGCAAATAATTTGCTTACTTTGGGGTTAGATCAGTAAGTGTAATTTGCCCCGTGAATTATTATTATTATTATTATTATTATTATTTGACGCGTCAACATTTTTTTTAAACTACCACCGGATCAGAAACGCGGTTACACACTGACAAGATCGCGGTTGTTGCAATGCCGTTATTGAAGGTGGACGAGTTGCATTTAGTTTGTTTAAACTCGGGCGACATGAACCACCTTAGAGTTCTAAAGCGGCAGTTGTCTTACAATCATAGAAGCCGCTACAAAAGCCTTTACAAATACGAAATAAAACTGTACCCCTAAGATATGAGCAAGTGGTGCCATCTTCCATTTAGTAATTTTACTTTATGGTTCTTGCTTACCTGTGGTTCTTCGGAAAGATCGTTGACCACAAATACGAGACGAACATAATGATTTTTAAATAGTTTCGTTGCTTTTAAAATACTTGTAAAAATGTACCCATTACTAAAATTAACTCGATCAATAACTTTATAAAGAAAATTTAATTCTCATACTCTCATATCCGAGTCGCTTTCGAAGAATAGACTGAATAGAATTACTACGTGGTAGACTTCTGCATTGTCTCGCCCGGGTGTGATATAATCGCCTTGCCTAATTCTGCCGCAATAGCATCAGTGTTTGTAACTGTCATGTTCCGGTTTGGAGGGTAAGGAAGCCGGTAAACTTATGTGTGTGGCATTAGACCTCGCCACAAATAGCAACGCACCATTAACATCTTTGGTGTCTATAGGCGATGGTTAATTCTTTCCATCAGGAAACCCATCTTATGATAAAAAAAAAGATTTTTTTACCCTCCTGCCAACAGCTCGTAAAAGCCAAACAAATGTCAAATATGTTACTTCGTAACTACTGATTCTATAACTTTTTGCCCAAATTTGCTGCCTCCTATAACCTTTTCCTCCCGCATAACATGAGCGCTTACCATCGTCGTGTTCGGTTTTGGAGGATAAGGTAACTGAAAATTTGCACACAAGGCATAAATAAGATCACTGTCACGCGGAGGGAAATGTACCGTTAACATCCTTAATATATATAAGTAATGGTTATTACTTTTCATCAGAACTGCAGGTATCTGTTTGTTTGTTGTTCTATAATATCCTTAGTTAAATTATTTTTAAGAAATTCGTGCAAACAAGTTATTTCGCCAAAGATGTAAAGTCCTATGAAGGGATGTTTTTGAGTTTGAACTTATTTAAAATGTAAATTCGATCCCTATTTTTTGTAGGTACATATATCGATTCTGATACCACTTCGCCAAAAAAGCGAGGGGCTAGCGGGGCCTAGGTAGATTGCACGATTCTACGCGAAGCATTACAGAGTACTTTACAATCGAAAAATTTTTTCGGCTCCTGTTATTTGCAAAAAAATATCGCCTAATATTTTCAAAAAAAATATTTCTATTGTTATTCTCTTTCTGGTTGCACAGAACCTACTTCATTTATATATACCAATCTAAAAAAAGTACTGAATAAATTGTATAGGTTGGAAACACGTTATCTTGAGAAACAAAACATTATTTTTAACAGTCTCGTATTGTCCTTGAAGGGTTTTGTGTTTGGATTTAAGTAATTAATAAAAAACTGAACTAGTATTTTCTTTAATTTTAAGCGTAAATAAAATTAACATTGCGCACGTGGAGTTTGTTCCTAATATGATTCTTTTATTTGTGATTCATTTAGCGCAAATTTTTCGACGCAGTGATAGAAGCGTTTGCTCATATGCGCGGCGAAACATTTCCTTCTCAATAGCGTGTCTATTAGTATTCATATGGTTTGGGAAGATGATACAGATTTAAATTCCAACAAGTTTTATTTACTTTGCAGTTACAATCACCGTGGCCAGGAGGGGGAGGGTTGGAAGATATTAGATCTGCCATCAAGCAACTGACGCTCAGATCTCGAGACAGCAGCAGCACCGCTACCAGCGGCGCGTCGAGTGCAGGTGGTGGCAGCAACAATGGAGCCCCAGGTAATGTGTCAACTACAATATTCTATAGTTATGGTATGCCGAACCTCCTACGAAGAATATACCACTTGCTGTTCTGCAAGACTGCTCATAAACAGCAACAACTATTTGGTAGAGTTCATCAACGTCTCGTCCAGTTTGGTACCACCGCCTTACCTACTCCTGCTGCAATAACGTCGGTATTTGTCGCTATTGTGTCCCGGTTCGGGTAAGGTAACCGGTGAATTTATGCATGTGGCGTATCCTTCAATAGGAATAGCAACTTTTACATCTTTGGCATTTATAGGCGGTGGTTATCTTTTTCCCTCAAGCAACCTGCATGTTAATAATCGTTCTCCTGTGAAATAAAATAAGTAATAAATAAGTTAAGCGTGCCTTTCTTTCTCCCTTGTGTATTTTGCAACAAGGTGGTCAGAAACTTTTTTAAAGAATGGAGCTTATGCCTTTCTGTCAGGCTATTCGTAATTCGTAAGAGGCGAACGATCGGTAAAATGGATCAACAATCTTGCCCCCACTTCACGTAACAAAAGGTCAATCAAGTCGAAGCGCTTAGGGCGGTTATACACATAAACACGATACAACATTGCTTTGTACTCCAACGCGGCATGATGTATAAGAAAATGTGTAAAAGCTCTAAACGCTTCGATTCCATTGACGGATTGTTACGTGAATCGAGCCACTTATCTATTGGATGGGAGAGTTCTGTAACGTCTCGCCCGGGATAAATATCGTCGCCCTTTTCCTGCCGTAATAGCGTTAACGCATGTCACTGTCCCTTTCAGCTATGGAGGTTGATTGAGCGTTAATAGACGTTGAGGTTCACCACGATTCACCTAATAAATGGAATTGGTCGAAGTTTACTATACAGTTAGTCCATGTCCAGATTTAACATATCGGCTTTCATCCCGCAAGGTCCAGTAAGCTTTGACCTCGTAGTGAGTTTGGGAAGGTGTGTAATGCGTGTTGCGTGTGGTCCAGAGGGCGGCGCGGCGGCGGAGGCGCGGCGGCGGCGCGCGCCGCTGGTGCGGCAGCCCTCGCTGGACACCGTCTGCACCAACGTCACCAGCGCCGACGAGTTCGTGTGGGTCGACTCGCACAACCGGTAACACCACATTTTTTTTATTATCGATAGGTAAGCGCTTGACCTAAGATGGAACGCGCTTCCCTAGAAGTACCTGTTCACTCTTCTCGTGAAGATCCCCAGATTGTTCTCGGCGGAGAACACAAACTCAGGAAGCATGTTTCAGTTCCTTGCGGTTCGAATGAAGAATGTTGAGTCGAACCGCTTTGTTCGGGTACATGGAACGTCCACTATATGGTGATGCCTAGTGTCTGTGCACCTCGACGATCGATAGAAAAACGGGGATGGCTTAATTAAGTCAAGTAGCACTTGACTTAATTAACGTTAAGCGTTTAATAGGTACGCAACGTGTTAAAGTTGCACTAAAAAAAACCTAGACTTTCTAGTGTAATTTCGCTCCGTATATTTCCGGGCCCCCTTTGGAAATAGACCATCTACCGTTCTTCCATGCAGTTATAATTATGTGAGTCACTACCATCATGACCAAGTGATAGAGTTCTACATTGTCGCTCCTGAGTCTGGTACCACCGCTTAAACTATTCCTACCGCTATAGCGTCAGTGCTTCTCATTGTTGTGTCCTAGTTTGAAGGATAAAGTAGTCGGTAAATTTATTCATGTAGCGTCAAGACCCCGCCTCATGGACAGCAACGCAACATTAACACCTTTGATGTCTACAGACGATGTTAGTCTCGCTAGAACTCGAGAACGGCTGAACCGATTTGGCTAATTTTGGTTTTGAATTAATTGTTGAAGTCCAGGGAAGGTTTAAAAGGTGAGAAAATGTAGAAAAAAATAAGATGAAGGTGTACATAGATGCATAAAGGTGTGTATGTGTCGTTGGTGCGAATGTACATGTGCGTTGGACCATCCATATGTGTGTATATATTATGACGTGTGTATGTGGGTGTTAATTGTGTGTCTGTGCGTATATATGCGTAAGTTTACGTATCTATACGAATGTTTGTGCGTTTTTGTATATGCAATTTACTACTTAATGTTTCAAAAGTGATTCCGTATCATAATATGATTTTGTTATAAGCCATTTTAAAGTTGTTTCCTTGCGTTTATAGTTTTTTAACGGATATATATGTTTAGTGCTTATCTAGTATGTTACAAAGATGAAGTGATTGTGAAGAGTGTTGACGTTGAACAAATACTGTTTTAGTTTTAGGTATTTCAGCAACCTTTGTATAAGCATACACATTGTATGGTACCTAAATGTTTGTGTTTCCTTAAAGTAGCACATAATATATAAAAGTTTTCTTATAGAAAGAACTTTACAGAATTATAAAGTTACTCTGTCAAAAATATGTAAGGTTTGAAATGCATTACTTTTAGCAAACAGTGCTGACATTTTTTGACATACAAAAAATTTGTTTTGGTAGCTCCATCCTGGCTCCACCCCATACGGTAATACAATACACAATTACCGACTGTGTTAAGGCAACATAAATTTGCTTAATTAAATTTATACCTTTCAATTTAATTTTCTTGTTCTATCACAACTGAAATCAATATGAGAATGCCATTTAAAATGCCGATCTCTTACGACCTCTATTTATTATATTTATAATAGTATTTTGTTGATGTGACTCTATCTTATTTCTATCACATTATTCACATACTATCTTGAATGTTAATCAAAAACTTAGTGATTTAATGTAATACTTTTTATATACCAAATTGGATTTACGTCATAAGCAAGAGTATTACCAAGCCTGGGCCAGTGCATCAGCGGCTTGTGATGAACAAACCAGTTTACTCAGAAAGAAGTACAGTTTTGCGTCTAGGTCCTTCTAAAGAGTCATTGCAAAGGCAAAGTCGGAGCATATTAACAGAATTGGCAAGAAATTAGTTCGCCTTCCCTCGGGAACACGTGCGTTCTGGTCCCTTGCCAAAGCTGTTTTAGGGAATTTCTGTAAGCCTTCCCTTCCAGCTCTCCACAATAATAACGGCTTTTTGGCCCACACGGCAAAAGAAAAAGCCGATCTTTTGGGCTCACTTTTTGCAAGAAACTCGACTTTGGATGACCATGAAAATACACCACCAACTATCTCAGTATGTGATAGTACAATGCCAGAGGTTAAATTTCTTCAAACCTCTGTTCGAAAAACTTTAGTTTCCCTGGATATCTATAAGTCGAGTGGGCCTGACGCTATTCCACCTATCGTGTTAAGAACGTGTGCTCTCGAGTTGGCTCCGGTGTTGACACGACTTTTCCGGCTCTCATATAATTCAGGCGTTGTACCAAATTCCTGTAAGACAGCTTTAATGCACCGAATACTCAAGAAAGGCGATCGTTCAGATCCGTCCAATTACCGGCCCATAGCTATCATCTGCTTGTTCTCAAAGATAATGGAATCCATTGTCAACTGCCAGCTCTTAAGGTACCTAGAAGAGCATCTGTTGATAAATGACCGGCAGAATGGTTTCCGTCGCGGTTGTTCGGCAGGTGAGCTTTTGGTCTACCTTATTCATACATGGGCGAAGGCAGTTGAGACCAAGGGGAAGCGCTAGCTATTAGTTTTGACATAGCGAAAGCCTTTGATAGAGTGTGGCACAAAGCACTTCTTGCAAAACTTCCATCTTATGGTCTTCCCGATAAATTATGCAACTGGATCACCAGTTTTTTGACAGATCGTAGCATTAAGGTTGTTGTCGACGATGTGTGCTCAGACCTAAAATCTGTCAATGCTGGTGTTCCCCAAGGCTGCGTGCTATCTCCTTCTTTCTTTCTTCTGCATATCAATGATATGCTGCAAATTAGCGGCATTAATTGTTATGCAGACGACAGTACAGGAGATGCTGTATATTCCGGCCGCGCTAACATTTCTCGGTAACATGTTGACGAGTGCCGGAAAATACTTGTGTCTGAAGTCGAGCATTTATTGAACAAAGTCTCGGAATGGGGTCGACTATATTTAGTCCAATACAACCCAAGGAAGATACAAGTTTGTGCGTTTACCGCCAAGAAAACACCTTTTGCCGTATCCCCTCGTTTTGAGAATACTCCTTTGATTGCCTCAGCCAATATTGGAATTCTTGGTATCGACATATCGAGTAACGTCCAGTTTCATGATCATTTGGAAGGTAAAGCAAAGCTGGCGTCCAAAAAAATTGGTGTTCTGAACAGGGCGAAACAGTACTTCACACCAGCCGACCGTTTGCGACTATACAAGTCGCAAGTCAGGCCTCATATGAAGTACTGTTCTCATCTTTGGGCAGGGGCTCCGCAGTACCAGCTCCTTCCTCTTGACCGCATACAGCGTAGAGCATCTCGTATTATCGATGACCGGGCTCTTTCCGATCGGCTTGATCCTTTGGCGTTGCGAAGAGATGTTGGTTCTCTCTGCATCTTCTATCGCTATTACCACGGGGAGTGTTCCGAGGAGTTGTTCGGCTTAATACCACCCGCTGATTTCCACCATCGGACATCACACCAAAATTCTAAATTCCACCCTCATCATTTGGGTGTCTGCAAGTCCACTACAGTGTGATTTTCGAGGCATTTTTTGCCCCGCACGACTGCTCTGTAGAATCAATTACCAGCGGATGTGTTTCCGAACCGATACGACTTAGGGGCCTTCAAGAAAAGAGCGTATTCATTCCTTAAAGGCCGGTAATGCACCTGCAGTACCTCCGGTGTTGCAGCTGTCCATGGGCGGCGGTGATCACTTACCATCAGGTGAGCCTCTTGCCCGTTTGCCCCCTATTCCATAAAAAAAATACCAATTATCTTAAAAAATAACAATTGCGAGTGCAGGTGGTGGTGACTTTTGCATATCCGAAGCCGAATAACTTTTAAACGTGGCCGTAGACTATCTGTATGTGTGTGGCGTGTTCCAGGCTGGTGGAGCTGCGCTGCGTGCCGTGGTCGGCGGGCGAGATCAGTCGCGCACTGCAGGCGGGCCGCTGCCGCGACGTGGCCGCGCGCCTGGCGCCCGACTCGCCGCCGCGCCTCGCCTACCTGCTGCAGAGGTCACTGACACACTCACACACAGACAGTCGCCTACTTGCTGCACAGGCCACTAACACACTCACACACAAACAAACATCTACCTGTTGCAAACATCACTGACACAGTCACACACAAACAAACATCTACCTGTTGCAAACATCACTGACACAGTCACACACAAACAAACGCCTACCTACCGCAGAGTTCACTGATATACTCATACACAAAAGAAACGCCTACCTGCTGCAGAGATCACAAACACACTCATACACACTAACAAATGCCTGCCTGGATCAGAGGTCACTAACACACACTCGCTCAAATACCTACCTGCTGTAGAAGTCACTAACACACACTCATTCAAACACCTACAATCTACATGCTTTAGGTTTTGTTAGGTGACTAACACACACTCACTAAAACATACATCTCTCATTTGATGGAACATTAGCATATATTTACTTCGATTTGTCATAACATTTGAACATTTGTCATATATTTACTTCGATTTAAAAATAAAATACATTTCCGCTGATGTTCCACCAAATGAACGACATTGGTTTAACCGCCTACACGCTGCACAGGTCACTAACATGTAGTCATTCTGGGGACCATCAGAAATTACCACTCTATTAGCCAACCAAGAGACTAGTGAATTGCGGTGACCAGAAATGACTTACGACATTAAGACCCGACAAGCTAACTAATGCGATGATCTTATTTTTATTTATAACTAGCGGTCCGCCCCGGCTTTGCACGGGAAAAAAATGATTAAAATCGATCCACTAGTTTTGATTAATTCATTACTGCCCGTGGCCTGCACGCGTTAAATTTGGAGTAAAACGATTCCCCTTTCCCTATGAAAATTTCCTGCTATCTTTGGAATATCTAAATTCATATAGGTACTACATTTTTATGTTTTTACATTTTTACCTATTTCTTTTATTTTTACAATTAATATATTATGAAATGTATTATATACAACGTTCACAGCTTTCTTGCCATTAGACAATACAAATATGTTTTCTTTAGAGGTTACTCTTGAAAGAGCGATATATAGTTGGCCATGTGAAAAGCAGTCAACGCTCAAATCTAAGCCTGCAACGTTGAAGGCTTGACCCTGCGATTTATTAAAGCGAGGCATCAGGATAAACGGGAAAAAAATATGTAAATGGTTGACTCTACGGGCCATCCCTGAAACTTCTCACTAAATTAGGTATTTTAAGCTCAAGAGTAAAAAATATAAGCATAGATTTTTCAGTTCAAACATCTATTTTGTTAAAAAAGACAGTGTTATTAATTTTTGAAAAGCTGTATATTTGAAAACGATGATGACATTCAACTCAATTTTTGAGATCTAAAATATTGTTTTACCTAAATAATCGATAGGTTGAAAAATTTCGATGCTATGTCAAAAAATATTTTATTTTTAATTTTCTTCATTGATAAATTCCAAACAAATTGACCGATTTTGATTAAATTAACGGAACAAAAGCTGATAATATTTTTAAGTCAATCGGTAAATTAAATTGAAAGTTATTTAAAAAAACTTAAGTAAATTTGCTAAAAATAACGTATGAAAAGCTATAAGTTTGAGAATTAGATTCGATTTTGATTTCTGAAAAGGCATTTGACGTAGTTTTTTAAGTACTAAAATATCGTAGAACAACAAAAAAATGATTGGTTGAAAAATTTCGAAGCTATGTCGAAAAAACATTTTTTCAAAATTTTTCGTCAACGATTACTCTCAAACGGATAAACCGATTTTGATGCAATTTATTTATTAGACAGTTTTTCGACAAATAGAGTTGATTAGTTTTTCTACTCAATCGGTACATAAATCTGGAAGTTATATTAAAAAATACTGTTTCGTCAAAAATTTTTTGGTGTTTTTTCAAAATTTCTCAATATCTCCTGGACCAAATCGGTTCAAATTTTCAGGAAATCTAAGTTGAGCAGAATCCAACCGCGTTTCGATCGGTCTAGCCGTTCAAAAGTTATGAAATGTTTACATACACACCTACACACACACACACACACACACATACACACACACACATACATACACACACACACACACACATACACACACACACATACATACACACACACACACACACACACACACATACATACATACATACATACAGACATACTGACGTCATCGTGAAAATAGTCGGAAAAGATTACAAGACCTCTAAACATGGAGATCTGGTAAAAACTCGATTTTCGAAAATCGGGGTAAAATCAGTAACTTCCTTATCTACATACGTAGTGGGAAGTTTTTTTTTTCAAATAGCCTATGTCACTCAGTGAAAAAAAATGAAAAGTAAGTAAGTAAAGTAGTTAAAAACTGGTTTGCTAAATCACGTTTTTTTACATTGATTGTTAAATAACAATTTTACAGAAATTATACGATATACCTGAAGATATTATCTAAGGAATGTGCTTACTTATTACATGATAGAATGTACTTTACTTGATCATATAAAATTCCGAAAACAGGAAAAATAATTTGTTAATACTATTTCTAATCATCCACATGATTTTTATACGGTGATATTTAGTTAAAAAAAGGAATGTACTAAATTTTGGTTTTCAGCTGAAGTCCTAATTAATAAATAATATTTATTTAAAAATAATATTTATTTATCCGAAAATTAACACGTTTCTCAGAGCAACACTACGGCGCGCGCGCCGCCCGACCGGCCGGTAACCCCGCAACCGCTATGCCCCTGCATTTTAAATCTTTAATATCTTCGAAAATATTCATTTAAATTACATGCTGTAAACGATCATATTGATCTATATTAAATCAACAATATATTTAAAGTATTTAATTGGATAAGGATTGGTGCTGTATTGCTTTGAAAAAAAGCCATTATTTCTCCTAAAAAGTAAATGACAAAAAAATGCTATAGTGGGTTATCCATAAGAGCTAGACATATACCATCGCGGACTTTTCTGTAGACCTTTTCAAGGTGTACAAATACTTAGTACATTATTTTGATAAATCTCGTAGGGTTTAGCCTGCGTTTGCAATATAAGCGGTAAAAAATATAATTATTTACGACATGACATCAGAAAACTCAAAAATTGCAGTATTTGTCTACAATATATTGAATGTTATTATATACATAAATCTTCCTCTTTAATCACTCTATCTATTGTAAAAAACCGTACCATAATCCGTTCCGTAGTTTTAAAGATTTAAGCATACATAGGGACATAGGGACATAGGGACATAGGGACAAACAGAGAAAGCGACTTTGTTTTATACTATGTAGTGATGTAACTTGTGTTAATAATAAATTACGAGTATAAATGTTAAAAATTTCATAAAGATGAAATATATTGTGTTCGTATTTCAGAGCGCTGGTTCGTATTGGCCGTGAAGCACAAAGACTATCTCACAACTTTGGCTTCTGCTCTAAACACGAAGTAGCTGGGGCTTTCCGAATAGTGCTCAGCACACCTCTTGCAGATTCATGCATCAAGGTAATTTGAACATTTCTTTAATGTGATAAACTTTTGACTAGTATAATTGAAAGAGCGAGTGAAGCTTTCCGAGATTAACAAAACAATTCGGTATTGGGGCTGGCCATAAAAAGTAAATCATAGATGGCGTCAACATAGCTAGGCCACTTTTAGAATGCATAGAAAAATTATACACAGAGTAGTCGTTGTCCATCCGTCGATAGAAAGAGAAAGAGAAAGAAGAAAAATGAAGATTGGTACCCGTTTTTCTATCATACTTCTTTAAACGCGTATTACCAAATGAACGTTCTTTGTCTTGCTGTCAACGGAACATTTATATTTACATGACTGGTTGAACAACCTGCTTTGTATTTACGAGTATTGTATTGATATCCCCGTGTTGGTCCCGGGCTTCTTTGAAGAATAGACCAACTGACGTTCTGCCAGGCAGGTCGTAAAAGGCGACCGATTGGCTATACAAGTCACTATCATCGTAGCTACTAGGTAGTAGAGTTCTGCATTGTCTCGACCGGGTCTGGTACCATCGCCTTACATATTCCCGCCGCAATAGCGTCAGTGCTTGTCACTGTCGTGTTCGGGTTTGGAGGGTAAGGTAAGGTAAACTTATGCATGTGGCATAAAACTTCGCCACAAGATAGCAACGCACCATTAACATCTTTGGTGTCTATAGGCGAATGATATAAAAAAATATATATAAATATATTAAACTTCAAATTGATATGACAAGTAACAGATGATATTATAAATATCATCTGTTACTTGTCATATCAATTTGAAGTTTGAAGCGAACTCGGTTGTTATGGGCTTTGTAAGTTGTCAACCCCATTGTAGGTATGGCTGCACTAATCTGTAAACTAATGCATGTGGCATTAGACCTCGCCACAAGGATAGCAAACCACCATGAACAACTCTGGTGTCTATAGGCGATGGTTGACTCTTTTCATCATGAGAGCCGACTGCTTGTCGATATGGAAAGGGAAAATCAATAGGACCAAAAGTTAGGGTAAGATATTAAGTTTGCAAGGGAAAGTTGAAAAATCTAATGGGTATTAGTTTCATACCTACTTTTCTATTGACATTTTTTAACAAAAATATCACGAGATCACATTTGGAGATAAGTTATTAATAATAAATAATATAATCTGTTGGTGTGTGCGCCAGGGTTGTCAGCGCGCGGCCACGATGTACGCGACGTCGGGCAGCGCGGCGCGGCGGCTGGGCTCGGCGGCGCGCGCGCGCACCAGCCTCGTGCCCGGCCGCTTCCAGCGCTGGATGCTGGACGTGCGCGTCGCCCCCTTTGTACACGAGTTAGTCTTTATACTGTTTTATATACAATTTTGCAGGTTTTGCCATTCTATGGAAATGCCCCTGAATCACTTTCAATTCAGATAAATTCAGATAAAGAATAAACAAGACAATTCAAATAAAGAGGCGGCATTCACTCCTATATGTTCAAAATATTGACACACTTTCTGTACTTCTAAATATGCCACTATCCATACCTGAAATTTTGTTAATTTTGAAAGGATAGTAATATTTGCTACTCGTTTTCATGGCCCTATAAATCTCCCTCCAAAAAGTTCATTGTTGGCACAAAGTTGCATGCAAATATCAATTCCACTTTCAACATACTTTTCACGCTTTGCTTTCATTTGTATTCAGTGGCATTTTTATTATAACGATACATTTACTCATATTGTCAGAGCCGGAAAGCGAAAACGTAGTATATCACAAGTTACGAAAAAAAGTTTTATTGAACTGTTGGGACTAATAAAATATCTACATATAAATACATGTTTGTAATATTAATATAAAATTAAAAATTTCAAAAACCTACGAAACATCCTTAGACCGCCATTCTACTACATATGTATCATTTTTAAAGCAAAACGTGAAAGGGCCTAATGATCTTCGAAGGGTCTTGCAGCATCAGGTTAAGCTACCACGGTTCCTCACTCAATGAGTTTTGAGTCGTATTATAGCCAAACTCCCATGACCTCCAGTTCCACTATAACCCAGGAAATTATTTTGATTCAAAATGTATCTAAAAATATAACAAATGAGACCACACCCGATGGGCTTATTTTGTTTAGTGCAGGAGTTCCATGGGCACTTTTTAGTTCCATTATCAAACTCTACAAATCTCCTAGCAATAAAGGCCAACTATATCAGCCCAATTTTCGATGGCCACCTTCCAGTTCCATCATTATTATATCTTAGAAAACAGCCGGCACCTTAGTGTTTGTCACTACTTTTTCTCTTTCCGGCTTCGACGTGTTCCTAATCAACAGTGCAATTGAGTTAAAACTTTTTATTGTTGAATGTGAATTACATCATCAAATTGTAGAATGATCTTCCTAAGTTTTGCCTAAAAATTCACTTTAACTTGCACCTGACGGTTACAATATCTAAAGCTGTCCAGGATCGCATTGCATTATAGGCATTATTAAGTAATAATTTCTAGTAATTAAGTTCCGGAAAAAATAACTAAAAAAGCTGAGTGCTTGCAAGCTAACGTTAATATTCATGTGCATATCTCAATCTACTAAAACGTACAATACTATCAATATTTACGTCACGAGATAAAATGATTTATGAAGTTACATCAGTAAGCCTCGTGGTACAGTCACAACAAATCATGAAACACGAAATCTCTTGGCTGCACACCTCGTGTGGCTGGAAAGATCTTCCCTTTTCCATATTCGTGCGATTTCATCATACTTCACAAACTTTATTCCATAATATTAACTTTCGTTTCTATAACAGGTACGCAGCGATATATCTATGTGCTGGCATGGAGACCCTCCTCGAGGAGATAGCCCTCATTAGTGGAGCGAGTACCAGCAACTCTCCCATCACACCTGCCACAATAGACCACGCTGTAGCTTACTGTGCTGACCTATGGGGACTTTTACAGCCCTATAGCCATTTGAACGCTGGAAGAATTGCCTCTGGTAAGCTTCTATCATTCGCTTACATAATGAGCGTAATGCGGCTACCGTGACTTGAGTCTGGTAGTATGAAAAACCTAAAACATGTCCATCCTAAAACTTTAAACTAAGTTTCAGTTGAATCGCATTAAAATATTTTTTTATGTCATAATATTGTGAACAGGAGATGAGTCTTCTGATTGAAAGAGCCAACCATCACCTATAGACACCAATGATCTTAATGGTGCGTTGCTATTTGTGGCGAAGTCTAATGCCACATCTATAAGTTTACCGGCTATCTTACCCTCCAAACCGAAACATGACAATGACAAGCACTGACGCTATTAAGGAACTGACGAATATGAAGGCAGTGGTACCAGACCCAGGTGAAACAATGCAAAACCCTACCACCAAGGTAGTGACTCGCATAGCAAATACGGTATTTAAAGATACATATATTTAATGTGTAAAGAGTAATCTACGAGTTGGTCCAATCATTTTATGAAAACTACGCTATCTACAATCTTGTCAGGCAGCTCGTAAGATCCTTTAGCGTAAGATTGTTTTCTCGTTGCTGAAGGTAGTGGTTGCTTGGATCCACGGATCACATTATCTTTCTATCTTACGTCGTTGGATACGGATATAGGCTCCGTGTATAGATTATTAAATATTGCTCTCTAGCGAGATGCCGATTTGTTTACCTGCAAATTGCGCTTCCCTTGTGGTATTTTAATAGATTTTCCTTCGATGCCAAGTTTTTCAATATTTCCCCATCTTTGCGAGTTATGTGACCACACTACTCAACAACTTTTTGTAAGTAGATGGATGACAGCCTCGTGGTAACTTTGAGTTCCTTAAGTATCGAGACGTTCGTTCATTTCACCGTCCTGAGGACGTGGAACATTCTCCTCCAGCACCACATCCCGAAAGCATTTACGTGACGTAGTCCTTAGCATTAAGCATCCATGTCTTGACTCGAGAAAATGGAGAATAGCAAATTTCACTAGCTTCTGCTTGATTTTTGTGAGATGTGTGTATCCTTCCATTTCCTCTCTAATTGGCTCATGTTCTTATTCTGCGTTTGATTTCAATATCGCGGGAACACTTTCATCCAATTACTTATAAATTGTTGCTGTAGATTGCTTGCTGTAGGCTGGCTTTACCCTCTATAACAGCATCAACAACCAACACGTCAATAGCATCTTTAATATTTGAAGACGTAAAATATTATCGCTTCTGCGTGTTTCTTATTTTATATGTTAAAATATATGCAAACCAATATAGAATCGGCGCTTTAAATAATAAATTAATCATTTATTACATAAATAGGGTTGGCTATATTTGTTTTTACAGTCATATACTGTATGATATATAGTTCATCTTATTTAACTCCAAATTATTAAAACTGGACAATTTAAATATATCAAATTTGTAAAAATCTTACGTTATAGGAGCATTATCGCTGTCTCGGTGGGAATCAATGAGTTCTCTGGGATCCGGTTCATCTTCGAGCGCTCCGAGGTCTGAGCACCGAAAACTTGGAATGAGCCATGACTCAGGAATTACAACAAATGGTTCAGGTATGTCTTAGGTGCCAGTTGTAGATGGATTATATTATAATTAAATTCTACTTAGTTTTGTTACTAGGTCAGTCACTAATCATATTTTGAGATTTGACACAGCACACATTTATTTATTCCAACGACTAATTAAAAATATACCTAACATATGCATCATTGTAATCAGGTACGTAGGTACCTGATCACAAGCGATGCTGCCTGTCTAAATCGTAATACGACAGTGACAAGCACTAATGACAAGGCGAGGATACCAATCCCGGGTCGTCACAGAGCTAAACAGTAAGCACCCAGTAGTCACGATGGTACTAATATATTTGGTTAATCGTTGGTCAACGTTTTTGCACTAACTACTGCCACTACCGTACCATTAACATTATTAGTATCGATCAATCAATATGTGATAGTTGTCTCTTTTCATCTGGAGAGGCATTTGATTGTTTTCTACGTTGTATCTAATATAAAACAAGTTTGTTTGTGATCGTCTTGTAACGTGTGTATGCGTGGTGCACGCAGGCGGGTCGGGTGGGTCGGGTGGGTCGGGCGGGTCGGGCAGCACGGGGTCGGGCGGGTCGGTGCTGCTGACGACGTGCGCGGGCTCGCCGGGCGAGCTGCGCGCCGTGCTGCGCCAGGTGCACCCGCGCCTGCCGCCGCTCTCGCCCGCCGCCGAGCGCGCGCTCTACTACTTCATGCGATGCTCACAGGTAACCGCTTTTTTATAAATTAGCCTTTCTTCAAATATTACTAATTATCCTATATGTTAAGTCACGATATCGACAACTTCTATTAAGATCTAACTAATAGTTTTAGTCTGAGTGAGTGCAAACCATACACACACTGTACGGTCAACAGCTGGTAGACAGTGCCGTACATCACGTTTGGCATTGTCAGCGTATATGTCGCCACGCGTTATTACAATTTACATATTTTAAACAGTTCGCGTCAAGCCGCCAATCGGTTCGCGTGCTCACCTAACCATACTTCACCATTTTTACCATTAAACCATTTTAGTATAAGTTAATTTAGTTTTTTTAATTAAAAGATTTTAGTAATTAAAAGATTTTGCCCCGATTTTCGAAAATCAAGTTTCCACCAGAATGCTAAGTGTGACTTTTTCTTTTCGCATTCGATCGTGCTCGTGCGTTTCGAGTTTACTAGGAATTTGTATGTGATTTGTACAGCGCCACCTAGTGGTAAACTGGTTTCTCACGTTTACCACTAGGTGGCGCTGTACAAATCACATACAAATTCCTAGTAAACTCGAAACGCGCTCACGATCGAATGCGAAAAGAAAAACTCACACTTAGCACTCTGATCTCCACGTTTTCCAACTATTTTTACGTCAGTATGTCTGTATGTATGTATGTGTGTGTATGTACGTATGTAAACATCTTATAATTTTTAACGGCTGGACCGATTGAAACGCGGTTGGTGGCATTCGATTGGATTCCACTCAACTTAGACATTCTAACAATTTAAACTAAATCGGCCCAGGAGATTCTGAAAAATTTTGAAAAAACACCAAAAAAATTTTAAAGTTAAAGAAACAGTATTTTTTTAATATAACTTACAGATTTATGAACTCATTGAGTACAAAAACTAATCAGTTTTATTCTTCAAAAAACTATATGTAATGCACAAATTGCATCAAAATCGGTTTATTCCCATACGGATAAACCGTTTTTGATGCAATTTGTGCAAACGTTGATGAAAAATGTTTATATGTGTTTTTTCGACATAACTTCGAAATTTTTCATCGCATAACTTTTTGGTATTCTACGATTTTTTGCACTATAAAATCTACGTCTTATACTGTTTCAAAAATCTAATTTTCAAAAGTTACAGCTTTTCAAATATTAAAATTACGTTGTTTTTAACAAACTTACTTAATATTTCTGAAATAACTTTCAGGCTAATACACCGATTGCCTTAAAAATCTTATCAGCTTTTCTCCTTTATAAACTGCGTCAAATACCTTTAATTGGATCAAAATCGGTAAATTTGTTTGGAATGACGAAAATTTTTGAAAAATGTTTTTTTGACTCCGCTTCGAAATTTTTCAAGCTATCGATCGACGATCTCCAATATTGCTTTAGTTAAATAAGCTAAAGCAACATTTTAGGTCTCAAAAATGTAGTAGAATAATGTCATTCAAAAGATCAAAATCAAAAAAAAAGAAAAAATCTATGCTCATAGTTTTTATTCTTTTGAGCCTAAAGCACCTTAATTTAGCGGGAAGTTTCAGGGATGACCTGCAGGGTCAACCGTTTACAGATTTTTTATCATAAGATAGCAAACAAGCAGATGAGTCTCCTGATGGAAAGAGTCAACCATCGCCTATAGACACCAAAGATGTTAATGGTGCGTTGCTTTCTTGTGGCGAAGTCTAATGCCACATATATAAGTTTACCGGTTACCTTACCCTCTAAGCCAGAACACAACAGTGACAAGCACTGACGCTATTGTGGCAGGAATAGACAAAGCGGTACTATCACTTAGTAATGTTACGTAAACTGGTTTGTATAGGTAATATGAACCGCTCTCATCTCAGACATCTCAGATATAAAAGCCACCAAATATCTCTAATTACCGATATTTTTTAAACCAGTTTCAAGCCCTGGGTGCGTGTGTTTGTTCAGCTGGAGCACAGTGGCGGCGGCAGCGGGTCGGGGTCGGGGTCGGCGGAGGCGGGTGCGGGCGCGAGTGCGGGCGCGGGCGCGTGCGGCGGCGGCGCGGCGCTGTGGGGCGAGCGCGGCGCGGGCGCGCTGCCGCCGCTGGCCGAGTGGCTGCGGGCGGCGCGCGCGCACGCCTCGCTGCGCGCGCCGCCCGCCGTGCCCGACGCCGACGACATCCTGCAGGCCGCGCGCCTGCTGCTGCCGCACGCCGACTGCCCGCCGAGACCGCTCACGTACGTTACACTGTCTCTGATACACCGACAGCTGCTGCACTTCCAGTAATTACCAAACGAATGAAAAAAATATTATGTAGATGGAAATGGTTCAACAGCTATCCAGACCTAGATATTTTTTTATTATTATTATTATCGATAGAGAAGCGCTTTACCACGATCTCGTCTGATGGTAAGATAAAATGCGACCTAAGACGGAACACGATTTCCTAGAAGGTACCTGTTCACTCTTCTCTTAAAGATCCCCAGATTTTACCCCTCGGGGAACACAAACTCAGGAAGCATGTTCCAGTCCTTTGCGGTTCGGATCAAGAAACGTCGGTTTCGGGTACATGAAACGTCCAACATTATATCGTATATAACGAACGTACACAACGAACCGCTTTGTCCGGGTACGTGGAACATCCAATATATCCAAAATACGACCTGCGTAGCCATTTCGTCTTTTGACTTCTATGGATTCATAGCTGCCAATCAAGGACATTGAGTTAAATGACATTGTCATTATCAAGGAGGAAAACATGTCCCCTGGAAAATGGACATAAGCACGTGAGTGCGAACTCCACCCCAGAAGGGACGAACATATCCGTGTGGTATCATTAAATACATAAAATAGCATCATCAAACGACAAGTTAATTATATCACTTGTTCAATGTTCAAGATTCGAGATAATATGTACATATAACAATTTAAAATATTAATAGCCAATTACGAACCTCAACAAAGGAGGCGAATATAAACATATGTATATCAGCTTACATAACAATGAACTTTAATAATTATAAACATTGATAACATGGTGTCAAATACCCGTCGGACGCAAGAAAGCCTTCACTGACCTTAATGAATATACATGTATATCAAGGACAATTATTACTGGACATCCGCATGCAATTACCTGGCCAATTATTATGGAAGCATTTAAATTTATTTTCTGGTCAATTAAATGGAGAAAAATATAAAATACCTAACTATTCAAAATTCTATACGTCCGAACTAAAGTTAAATTATTAGCTTTATACAGTTTTATTGTGGGAATAAATATACGTCTGACTACGAGTGAAAACTACGAGTTGGTTCACGTTATCAGCCTATCTATATCAGAAAATATAATACATCGTATTATACAATCGTGGAGTTCATGGCATGTCGAAATCTGAGGTCATGTATAATATATCACAACAACAGATAATGTGCTTTAAAGGCTCCTCCTCCTCCTCCATATATATATCGACGTAAAATAAAACAATAGAAATGAGGATCAAATTGTAATCGAACGCCGGATGGTTGTTTTGTTGTACTAAGTCAAGACTGGGACATGATGGACAAGATATAAAAATCCGGCTCAAAGGACCAAAAAATGTAGGGGGTTTTTCCCTACTAATGATATAAAACTGATATGTGATAGTCTGATATGCGAGTGATCCTACAGCTAATGATCAGTGGCGTAGCTATCGTAGGGCCCGGTGGTGCAGTGCACCGGGGCCCCGGACCTCGGGGAGCCCTTTGCCCATTAACCTAAGCTTTGAAAAGAGCGGGTAAATGTTTCTCTTGATATACGTGTATTCGTAAGTATTATTCCATAAGTGCAACACGAACAAAATAGAGACATTTTTACTTCAGAAAGTTGTTTGATTTCTTTAAAGCGAGGGTCTACCCCCTAGAGTACTACCTAAGGGGACGTCCATAAATTACGTGAGGTGTTTTTTTTAACTTTCTAAGGAGGTATATATTTTTTGTTTCAATATGAAAAAAAAATTGCGTGATATTTGCCGAGACCCCTCTCCCTCCAACGTAAGATTGGATGAGATTTGTTTCGACCCCCTCTCCCCCTTAAGCATCTCACGTAATTTGTGGACGCCCCCTAACTCGTCGCGTTGAGGCGTGCAATGGGTAGTGTAGCTCATCATAATTTACTAGGAGCTAATTGCTAACCAAATCTCCATCACTACATTGCGTTAAGGATAACCGGGAATAAAAACTAAATAATATGTTTTCCAACGAACAGGGTACCCGCCAACTCGTCAGCTGCTGTTGACTTTTTTACAACAGTCCCCGACGGGGATCAAACCCGAGCCCCGTTGATTGAGTAGTCAGTTCACCACTCGACCAGCGGGGTGAACGAAATAGTTTAACTAAATTTATTCCCTCTTTTTAATCTTTTCAATCCTATAGAAATTGTAAACAATGCAATTCAACACTCTGTTATTTACTTTAAATGGTATATTTATTAAAATGCAGTTTAGCAGGAGATGATTGGTTTGCACTTTGCAGTATGGAAGAGGCGATAGAGCCGGCGTGGTCGCAGGCGGCGCGTGGCGGCGAGGAGCTGAGCCGCGCGGCGGTGGGTCTGGCGCAGCGCGCGCTGCTCAGCGGGCGCGCCGAGCTGGCGAGCGGCGCGCGCGCGCTGCTGAGCGGCCGCGCCGAGCTGGCGGGCGGCGTGGACGCGCCCGACGCCGCCGGCCTCACCGCGCTCATGAAGGCGGCGCTGGCCGGCGACGAGCAGGTCGTCGCGGTGAGTGCTCGCGGCAACTGCCAACTGCCAACTACTAACGAGTAACGACTGAACGGGCAATTAAAGCATAGGAACATTGACGGAACGGAACTCGGAATAGCCACTAACACCACCCATACATATATTATTATAGTACGGGTGGCAATCATAGTTATTCCCTACTATATTAGATTTATATTCACGACTTCGTCCGCGTGAAAAAAATTCTAAAATGAAAGTAGCCTAAGTTACTTCTTATTGCATCAGCTATCTGTTAGTGAAAGTCCCGTTAAAAATCAGTCCAGACGTTTCGGTGATTAACCGGAACAAACAGACAGATAAAAACTGTGAAAAATCTTATTTTGGTATATGTATCGTTTATACATACATGTTCATTTAGTAAAAAGCGGTTATTTTAATATTACAAACACACACTCTAATTTTATTTATTTGTATAGATAAGTATTATAAATTGATTGAACTCACAGAGCAAATATCCACCAACAGGATATTTGCTCGCTGATTGAACTTAACAGTGTTGAGTGAAGCAAGTCTACCACATACCTACATAAGTTTACCGGCTACCTTACCCTTCTAACCAGAACACTAATCTGGTTGGAACCACTACTACTTACATTCGGGCTGAGTGAAGTAAAAAATGTTCCTTTCTCCTGAAGATGCTTCGGTTTCGAAGTAAAACATACGTTGAGTGCGTAAATTGTGAGATTTTGCGTCCGACGTGGCTGAAAGTGTTGTGGATGTGCGTGGATAATTGTGCCTTTGAAGACTTCTTGTTGGTTCAGACCGTCAGTAGGTTTTATCCATTTATTAAAACACCGTTTTCCTTTTCGATGACATCGCGAAGATCACATGAAGTAGTTCGTGAAAAAAAGCAAATTTAACTAATTTCACCGTTTAAAGAGTTCTAAGCTGCAATGATTTAGAAAATGTGGTGCTGTAATATGGACGTTGTGTTTTTTAGATGTTGTTAGAAGCCGGTGCCGACCCCAACATAGAAACCTGCGGAGCAGCAGCACAATCCTGCGGCCCATTGTCTCCACGGTCACCGTCACAAACTGCTCACTCGCCGACCACTGCCACTACTGGATACACACCTCCTACTGCCGGTAAACATTGACACTATTAATAGCATTAAATAAACCACCACAGCGTAGGATTTTTGTAGTAGATATATGAAAGCAAACATGCTAGCGGTTCTACTAGAACGAAAACTGGAATAGATGTTTATCAAGATATCAAATATATGAATGACACACAGTTCTCACAGCAGTACTAAGTACAATAGTAACTAAAGAATAACCGCCTACTGTCTGCTATCACAGATCTCATCTGGCTTTATATTCTACGTTATTGTGGGAACACACAACTGAAAGGCAAAGTTTGGATCTAATGTTTTAACGCACTGATTCTTAACCTCTAGTCCGCGAGTATATGTAAGGGGGTCCAACGTCTTATATATGGACATATGAAATAATAAATAAATACCAATGTTTTCTATTAAAGGGGTCTTTGAAAATGTGCTTGATTTTTCTAGGGGTCCGCGGACTGAAAAGTTTAAGAAACGCTGTTTTAGCTATTTTTTTAAAATAATTTAGATCACAGTGACGATCTACTCGAAGATTAAAGTTAAAAGAATAAGATATGGAAATACAGATTTAAAAAAATTAGGTTCTTGTGTTGATTTATGCTATTATCATGTTGCGGCTTCAGGCTTGGAAGTTGAGGAATATGTATAGTCACAGTTAGCAGCGCACCATTCACATCTTTGGTAAGCGATATTTTTCATCAGGAGAGTCACTTCCTTATTTATCCTACGAAATAAATACCCAATATACGTGTATTTTTTATATCTTCAAATGGACCTGACAATACTCCACACCTACTCATTTGGTTATAACTCCTCAAAGAAACATGTTTTTTTTATATCGGTAGGACAACAAACAGGTGGTTCTCCTAAAGGAAAGAGATCATCGCCTATAGCCATTACAGATGTTAATGGTGCATTGCTATCTGTGTGGCGAGACGACAACGCTTTATGCATGTATACCGGCTATCTTACCCTCCAAATCTGAATAAGACAGTGTAGACACTATTGCGGCAGGAATAGTTTAGGCAGTGGTAGCGTATACCCACCGACCACACAACCCATAGACCCCTAATAACAGGCGAATGGCTTCTGTCAATACATCTGACTTATAGTTCCGATGTAAATGTCCATGCACCAATACCCAATCAGTGTCGACCAATCAGATCCTCTGTACATCACTATCTTTCACTGTGGCCTTGAGTAAGCCAATGTTGCAGCTCAGCTCAGCTAGTTGCCAGAATGCATTCAATACGGAAAATCGAACATTAGGCGTCTACGGGCTGTGTGGTTGATGCGTATACCCAAACGAGATGTTGCGGAAATCCATCTGGGTGTTTGGTATATTGTTCTCACATCTCTCGCGCACACACTCACATTAACGATTACGGTAAAACGCGTGTGTGTGTGTGAGTGTGTGATTGTTAGAGTAAATAGACTAGACTTAATAACGACCTTTGTTTTGTCAACACATCAGACTAATAGATCTTATAAGTATTCCCAACTGAAACACAAGAATTACCATAAACTACCGTACCTACCTGTAAACGCGCACCAAATATCTATCGATTTTGAATTAGGCAATTGGAACACCGTGTTCTTTTTCCCGCGCTTTATATTATTCAGGAATCAGAAATCAGAAGTACTTTATTCAATAAAACTTTTTAAAAGTTATTTTGACACGTCAACATATTTTTTAAAACTAGCGGATCGGAAACGCGGCCACACACTGAGAAGATCCGGCGAAAGAAAGTCAGCGGGCTTGTCTATTTAGAGAGAATCAGTTTTGGTGTAAGACACAACATTAGGAATGTGTGTGCGCAGGGTGGACGGCGCTGGTGTACGCGTGCGGCGGCAGCGGCGGCGCGGTGGAGGTGGCGCGCCGGCTGCTGGCGGCGGGCGCGCGCGTGGACGGCGCGCCCGCGCGCGGTGACGACGTCTGCACGCTCACGCCGCTGCAGGTCACTCACATCGCACACTGTCCACCACTAATACTCTTATAAAAAACAGAGCCAATCATGAGAACAGACCACCGACGTGAACATTTATAATTATCAAACTGATTATAACATTAAAAATTAAAATGTCATAATTTGCCCTTTAACATTAACATATTGCTGACGTGAATATATAAAATTTCCCCCTACCGAAAATCCTCAAACGCGCCTATTTAAAAAAATATGTGTGAACTCACACGGTATTACTTCTACAGCGTGAGCTTACACGCGCTAGAAGTAATACTAAGTTGCAATAAACTTTCGCTGGTTACACTGTTTGTATCTGGCCGGTTTTGAAACCATTCAATAGATGATAATATTTTAAATATAAAACACTATGTAATGTATTTTATCTCATTCTTTTGCTTCCTTAATCCTACCCATTTATTTGACGTTTCTTTATCTTGACGCCTTCCCGTTTCATCGAATTTAAAATCACAACTATTCTAAATGAGTTTCAATTCAAAAGCCTGACTCTAATAGTATCGAGCCGAACCTTTGCTATAATGTCGGTCATAATTTTCCTTAATAGTTAACAATATTCAGTATTGCTTCGCTCGCTCAATAACAGAGCTTAACAATCGCCGAACAGGGTGGACACGGACGGACACGCCGTGTCTGGTACACGGCCTAAAAATTAAACATCTCTAGCTAAATCCGAATAAATAGCAAACATAACTGTGGTCACATCACTGATCAGATTGTTACTCCTTAGCGATAATGTATTATCGCCCTATGTCTAAAATTCGCTTTTTTTTAAATTCTTTTATTTAATAAAGATTTTTTCATATAATGAAGATTCGCTTTATCGCGATACTAGCTGTTGCCCGCAGCTTTGTCCGCGCGGACTTCGTTTACTCCGCACAGCTCCTCCCCCGTAGGCGATAGCGTGATAATATGTAGCTTATACGTTGACCCGACCTGTTAATAATATTCATGCAAAATTTGAAGTAAATCCATGCAGTACTTTTTGAGTTTACCCCGGACATGCATACAGACAAACAGACAAAAATTCTAAAAACTATATTTTTGGTTTCGATATCGATTGTAGATCACGCCCCAAGTATTCTTTTAAAAAGATATTCAATGTACAGTTTTGACTTTAGTACGAGTTTATTATTTCGAGATATAATATTATGTAATCTATCATTGCACTGAATTGTGAATCTTCTGTCTTCTATTAGTAGACCCAAGACGACAAAGACGATATGTATAGCCGTTAACGGAGATTGTAGATATCATCATCATCAACAATAACGTTGTGTCTTTTCTAGGTGGCATGTGGCATGGGTAATCTAGAGCTGGTGCAGCTACTGCTGTCACACGGCGCCGATCCATTCCTGTCCACGCAGCTCAACGACGCCTTGTGCTACTCTCCAGCTGCACAGTACGGATGTTACAGGTATGTGTAATCTACTGTTTTTCCACGTTTTAGTCGCATTTTTTGGTTGAAATTCAATGAAGAAGAGAATAACGTTTTTACAAGACAATTCAAAACAGACGTGGACAAAAGAAAAAGCGGACACAGAACAAACATATTGCTATCATCGTGACTACTAGTTGATAGAGTTCTGCAACATCTTGCTTGAGTTTAGTATTAGAGCTATATTATTTCTTGTCGTAAGAACGTCCCGGCTTATCTCAGTCTTGTTTAAGGCGATTACAGCTGCGAACGACCTTGAGTTTCTGACAGGAGCAGCGCAAAAATTATATCGTGCGCTAGCTTGCTCCAACGTCAAAGAGTATTTACAGTGAATGCAGATACCTACGTTTTAACATTTTTGTTCACCTATATGAACTTTTATCATCATGAATCGACTGAATGTTGTCAAACTCAAAACCAATAACCAGTAATCGCTCATTTATCGATTACATATACATTCGTTTTAGAAAAACGATAAATATCTAAAGAAAAAAAATGTACCGAAAATCGAAAACAGTTTCGTTTCCTATTTCTTTGAAAGTGTTGTAATATACAATACATCCCGTGTAGCACTTTATTTTAATACATACAATCAACAATTAATATTTAACAAAACCTTTCAAAATTTGATTTGGTTAAATATAATCTCTTGAATAATATTTTAAAACTAATTAGCTTCTTAGTTTTTGTTTCAAAATCTCGTAATAAAAAAGAAGATATATAATTTGATTTAATGTTTATAGAGGAAACTACTAAATAAGTTGATTTATTTAGACTATTTGTATGTATAATATATTTAATTTATTTATTTTTAGTTGCGAAGTCCTTAATACCTTCAAATAGTACCAGTTTTTTTTTCTTTAGAGTTTTGCTTTTTATTCGCTTGCTTGAATTATCTTCGTTGTTTATATGTTTTATTTTTTGTTTATTTTTGTACATTTATACAAAATATTGACAAAATACTTATCTATCTATAGCTAATAAAACATTCAAGCGTAAACGTAGGAAAGCATAAACATGAATAGTCTCAAAATATTATTCAGCGTCTACTCGCAAACAAAGCATAAACATGAATAGTCTCAAAATATTATTCAGCGTCTACTCGCAAACAAAACTATTTATAAAGTACTAGCTTTCAGCCCCTTTAATACCCTCTTTTACCTCTTTAAGAGATAAAACTCACAGCATCCTTACATGCACGTTTATTTAATTGAATTAAAGATCATGACTAATAAATTTGAAGAGATTTTGATTAAACATATTTTATTTTTTCTACAAACTTTACCACTTTTTTCATCCTTTGAAGAGATGACATTTGAAAACCTTAAACTCGTATTCATTTAATTGTATTAAAAATCATAAATACTAAGTTTTAAATAATTTCTACAATATTCTACAATAAACAATCTATTTTTTATACAAACATCAATGCTTTTTTTACCCTTTAAGGAATAAAATTTTAAAAAATCCCCAAATATATGATTCTTAAATTGTGTTGAAGATTATAAGTGCCGAATTTCAAGTTATTTTCACCATAAACCTTTGATTTTTCATATAAATTATAACACACACTTTTACTCCTTTAATGGATGAAACTTCGAACATTACATGCATGTTTCTTCAATTTAGATTGAAGAGCATAAGTACTAAAAAAATCCAAAAATTCGTACTTCTTAATTGTATTAAAAATCATAAATACTAAATTAAAATAATTTAGAGTTTATAGTAATGCAATAAATAAACAATTCATTTATGATACAAACTTTAAAGCCTCTTTTTACCTCTCTATAGGCTAGAATTCCAAAAATATTAAATTTATATTTATTTTTTTTTTCAGTTAAAGGATAATTTAATTACGGCATATCATTCTATTTGAGTTGTAATAACTCAAAAATGACAGAGTTTCAAACAAACTTTCACCCCCTATTTCACCATCTTAGGGGATGAATTTAAAAAAATCCTTTCTTATTCCTTGTCTATATCATAAGAACAACATCTGTAAAAAAAAACAGACTTCTCGGTCCAAGCTCATTATTATAGTAGATATAAAAAAACATCCAAGCGTAAACGAAATCTTCAATTTCCAAACGGCACAATCTTACTATTGTGCCAAACGTTCTATCTGTACTATTACTCTTTGACTCGAATATGGAGAGCGGAGCATGCTAACATGCGACACAGCCTCCCCGTATGAACGCTACCGGGAGACTGACTTTCGACGCGAGCGCTGTCCGCGAATTAAATAATAAGGTTTTTATTGATTTAATAGCACACTATAATGATTTTGTAAAATTTTGAACTTAAATTTTATAAAGCAATAAATTGTCTGTAATAAAAAGAAAAAATCATCAAAATCGTTACAGTAGTTTGGAAGTTATAAGCAATTTTTAGTGTAAAAATAAGAAAGATATTCGATTTTTTTCCGTCAAAAATAACAATAAAATTTGAAAAAACGAACTTAAAATTTAAACTTAATTATATTATACGTATAATGCATATTTTTTTTAAATTATTGGACCAATCGGTTAGCAGTAGTAGGCTTTCAAAGAGGTGTCTATTTCGTAGTTTGGCATTACCTATCGCCTTAAATTTTGAGGACATGGTATCTTATAAACTTATACATGTGGATATAGATCCATGCCATATTGATGGCTAATCGTAGGTCACACTATAAGTTTTGCGTAACTTAAAAAAACCATATGTTATAACCAAAATATTATGTTTATTGCTTTTCAAAATAATCTCCTTTACATTTTAAACATTTTTTCATGCGATCGAACAATTTTTTAAAACAGGAGGACCATAGATCTGAAGGCATGTTTTCTATGTGCTGACTGAACGCTATCACTGCCTCTTCGGAGTTGGTAAAAGTAAAACCTCTCATCAAATATTTGATTCTGAGGAAAATACAGAAATCACAGGGTACTAGGTCAGTTCTATGCGCAGGATGAGTGACGAGATGCACTTTTTCGGAAGCTAAAAATGACTGTTTTGTTGGCCGTGTGTAAAGAAGCGTTATCATGGTGTAGGAGAATGCGGCTTTTGGGTCGTCTTTTTTCAAACCCTGGGTAAACAAATAGTAGAATACTACTCGACATTAACACTCTTTTGATCTTCAAGTAGAATTGTACAGATGGGACCCGTAGCTGCGAAAAAAAACGCTATCATTTTTTTACCAACGTTTCTCGCCTGTCTCACTTTTGTTGGCCTGTTTTCATTTTCAAACACCCATTCACAAGATTGCTGTTTTTTTTCGGGTTCAAAATAATAAATCCACGTTTCGTCTCCTGTAACAATGTCATAAACAGCATTAGAATGTCCGTAGTCGTACTTCAGTAGCATCTGTGAGCACCATTCCACGCGAGCCCTCTTCTGCTCCACTGTCAGTTCATAAGGGATCCAACGACAACAAAGTTTCCGAACTTTCAATCCTTGGTGTAAAATTTTTCGAATTTGGCTCATACCAATCCCCAATAGTCCTCAAATTGTCTCATAGGTAATCCGGGGGTTTTCTTCAATTAACTGCTTAACAGTAGCCACATTATTTTCGTTGACGGCAGTTGAAGGTCGCCCTTCACGAAATTCGTCATGTAAAGAAACTCGACCTCTCTCAAATTCAGCAAACCATCGCCTCACGGTGCTCAAACAAGGTGCTTCTCTCCCAAAAGCATTTTGAAGACGAGCGGCACAGTTTTGCGGAGAAAGAGAACTTTTAAAATCATAAAAAAATCATCGCGCTAAAATCTTTTCGACTTAATTCCATTTTCATTGCGTACGTAGAACTTTGATGTATGAAAAAAAAAACAATTGATAAATCATTTTCCGCTAATTGTTTTTTTTTTTTTCTAAGAAGGTTGCAACGTTTTAAAAATATAACATTCGAAATTTAAATAGTTCCGATTAGCTACAAGAATATAGAACGTTTTACACTTCTACAAGCTTGTAAGAAAAAAAAAACAATTGATATAAATCATTTTCCGCTAATTGTTTTTTTTTTCTAAGAAGGTTGCAACGTTTTAAAAATATAACATTCGAAATTTAAATAGTTCCGATTAGCTACAAGAATATAGAACGTTTTACACTTCTACAAGCTTGTAAATGATTTATCAATTGTTTTTTTTTTGTTTAGTGTGCCCCATGTACATGAACGTCACTTAGAAAATCGTCCGGTCCCTAAACAAATTGTTCTGATCCACCCAAACAGAATCAGGGACAAGTGCTTTATTTAATACTATACATGTGATAATTGATTTTTTATTTAATAAATATAGAAACTATGTGGTTTTTTTAGTTATTTTACTTTTAATATAAACATTGACGGGTTTCTGCATTATACCACAAATTGTATAACAGTTAATAATATTTACATATATAATATAGTTTGTGATCTTAACACTTGTGGTGCCATTTACGATTTTGTTTTGACAGAACACAGAACAAACCTTAACTCAAACAGCTGTGAAAAATTCAAAGTAAAATGTGGCGATAGAAGTCACCACCTGACACATCAACCGATATCGAGAAATCATAGTGAATCGTGGTGAATTGATACGACTATAAAGATTGAACCATTTGATCTATTTGGCAAACAAAAACAACTTGAATATATTCATATATATATATATATATATATATATATATATATATATATATATATATATATATATATATATATATATATATATATATATATATATATATATATATATATATATATATATATATATATATAATCACTTGCTGTTCGTTAGTCTCGCTAAAACTCGAGAACGGCTGAACCTATTTGGCTAATTTTGGTTTTGAATTAATTGCTGAATTCCAGGGAAGGTTTAAAAGGTGAGAAAATATAGAAAAAAAATAATAGTAGTTAAAAAGGCAGACCAACGTTTGCCGGGTCAGCTAGTTTATTCATATTTTCTTCATATACATAATCCTACTTTCTTCATATGTATACAAGCCAGTTTCAGATACTTGATTTTGGCCCGTGTAATATACGAATTAATCTGAATACGCCTCTAAAGGTAATTTTTTAGGTTGTCAATGTAGTTTGGATAGTTATATTATAGCAGCTATTTACCAATGAAATTTAAAATTACTCCGTGGATATTTTTTAAACCTTGGCTTCTTTTTCGGCACGATAAAATATCACAACATGCCATATTTATATTTTGTCACAAAATAAACAAGTATTATGAATAGTAATAGACATGCCATTAGCAAGGAAACGTGTCGCCGCACTTGTGATAAAACGCTCCTATTACTGTCAAAAATATTTCAGACATTTTTAGGTTATTTTGTGAAAATAACTTACAAATGTATGAAATTTTTGTCAAAAATTTCACAATTTTATTGTGAAAAAATAGAAATAAACCATGTTGCACTGTTTTATCATACCGAATGAGATGACAAGGTTTAAAAATTACTCTTGAAATGATTTAATTTCATCGGTAAGTAGTGTAACTCTGTATTTCTGTGTGTACAACACAAACGGAGAAATAGTTAGTATTCGTGTGGTTTACGGTATTACCATTGAATATGACATAGTAAAGTGTGTGTGGTGTGTGGTGTGTTAGCGCGGTGGCGATCTGCTGCAGCCACGGGCGGCGCGCGTGCCTGCGCGCGTGCGTGGCGGCGCGCGGCGCGCGCGGCGCGGGCGGCGCGCTGTCGCTGGAGGAGGTGCTGGCCGAGGGCGCGCCGCCCGCCGCCGGCCGCCCGCCGCCCTTCACCAAGCACCAGCACCGCGCGCTGCAGGACGCCATCTACTACGCCGCCGAGACCGACCACCTAGGTGACACACCTACACGCCTACACGCTACACACTACACACCAACTCTCTACTGCCTCCTACTATCTATCTAGTGTCTTGTACTAGACTCGGTTCAAATGAAAGTGCCAACGGAACATGTATATACACGACAGTTCAGTATTTCACAATATATATCATGTAAAAATATTACATTTTTAGTATATAATACTCGTATATATACAAACGTATTATACTTTAACCGCATAGAGTGCATTGTTAAAAGACTTCTCTTGGCACGTACAATATTAACATTCAAGTGTAATAATCAACCGGTACTAGATGGTGGAATTTAGCAATGTCTCGTCCGGTTCTTCAATGTATAAAGGAACTCTGTCATAATAAACTCGTATTATATTCATAATCGTCATATTGCTAAAATTACTAACCGATTAAAATATTCCACGAATCCACAAATGTAAACCGCGAACGTACCTTTCAGCTCAGGGGCGAAGTTACCACCGTATCTGCCGTGTCAATTGTACGGGGTCCCTAACATGCGTCAGCAAAAATTTTTTTGGAACGAAGTTCCTTACGGCAGGCTTGGAGGGGATAGAGATTTTGCTGTGCGACCGAACTGAAAAAAATGTGATAGTAAAACCGTAAGAAAAATGCGTGAAATAAAAGCGTTAAATGAGACGTGCGCAGGCGCGACAGTCGCGTACACAAGCGAGTAGTGCCGTTTAGCCGAAGGAAGTTCGTTCCTACCTGGTGTCCCGCGACACCACATCATTTTTTTTATATATCATAAGATAGCAAACAAGCAGATGGATCCCCTGATAGAAAGAGTCAACCATCGCCTGTAGACACCAAAGATGTTAATGGTGCGTTGCTATCTTGTACACATTGTGGTCACATGCATAATCTATAATTAATTGGCATAGAATAATACTTTTTATGCATTCTTTAAACTCCCGCAAGCATGTAGTTCAAAAACTTACTGTTTTTGCCCCGATTTTCGGAAATCGACTTTTCACCAGATCTCCATGTTTTGAGGCCCTATTTTCCCGACTATTTTCACAATGATGTCAGTATGGCTGTACATATATATCTGTGTGTGTATATAAACTCTATCTCATAATTTTTGAACGGCGTGGTCGATGGAAACGCGATAAATGGCATTCGATTAGGTTCCGCTTAACTTAGAATTCCTGAAAATCTGAACCGCTAAATTGGCTGAATGCCAAGGGATTTTGAGAAATTATAAAAAACCTTAAAAAAATTTCAGCGAAACAATATTTTTCTAAATATCCTCCTGATTAATGTACAAATTGAGCAGGGGCGGCTTAACCTATAGTGCAGGGTGTGCAATGCACACGGGCGCCGCGGCGCTCCCTGAGACAGCTAGGAGCATCGTCTTGGACCCATTAGCTTTATCTTTTAAAAAATTGCTTTATCTGTACGGTATATCAGCTTATCTGTTCAAGAGTTACCGTTAATGAAATTTTGAAAAAAAAATGCTATTTCCACATAACTTGAAAATTTTTCAACCAATCATTTTATCATCTTCTACAAAATTTTAGTGCTTAAAAATTACTTCAAATGCTGTTTTAAGAATTAAAATCGAATCAAATTTTCAAGCTCAAAAGCTGTAAGCTTTTCAAATATTAAAATTATGTTGTTGTCGCGTCTGTGGTCTAGTGGTCCAGCGTTGGCGTTGACCACATGAGGTTCCGGGTTCGATTCCCAGGTCGGGCACATAAAAAAGTGTTTTTTCAGTTTTCTGATAAACACAAAGTTGCCCGGGATTGGAAAGTGCCCGGTTGGTGATAGGCTTGCCACCTATCACATTTGTGGGACCAAGTATCTTCGGTTAATCGTGGGTGCAAGTGCACCTTGTACCTCTGCCTACCCCTTCGGAGATACGGGCGTGAAAATACTTTTTAAAATTATGTTGTTCACAGCAAACTTACTTCATATTTTTAAAATAACTTTTAGGCTAATATGCCGATTTGTTTCAAAATCTAGGCAGTTTAAAAAACTAATCAGTTACTCAATTCACTTAGTTAAATACTATGAATCGGATTAAAATCGGTAGATTCATTCTAGATTTATCAATGATGAAAATTTTTGAAAAAGTTTTTCTGACATTTCTTCGACATTTTTTAACCTATCGATTTTGTAGCTAATAAAACAAGTTGAAACTCGCAAGGTTAAGGTGTAGTTTTCACTTCTTTGAGCTTAATACCCCAATTTAGCAGGAAGTTTCAGGGATGGCCTGCAGGATCAACCATAATTTCCATAAAAAATATTTTTTGTAATGTTAACAGCAGTAAACGCTGGCCTAAGCCCTTAAGGGTAATGCAAAATTGTCTTTTAGTTATCTTTGGTTGAAATTTTTGCATCACATAACAGTTTTTTCTATAAAAAAATCAACTATTTGCAAGATAAAGTAAAGCGCCACCCCTGCCTGCCACGAAGGACAGTGCTTCTCCTAAAACGCCACCAAAATTTTACTATTCACCGAAAATTGTTGTTCAGATTTGGCGTTTTAACGTTCCTTGCTATCTGGAGACGACCGCTCTCTCAATTTACTCCGGTCCCGACGGTAACGATTATATTCTCGACTCATTATTCAGAAAATGTTCATTTTTACGGCGTTGTTAACACTATATACAGTTAGTAATAAAAGCTCCACCCGAACCGAAAATGCATATAGGTAGATTGATGACATTATTCAAATATAATTAAAAATTTTATTTTAAAAAAATATAGTATTTAAAATGCTTAAAATTTAGCTAATATTTTTAATTAGACAACACCACGTCTTATTAGTGGCCGCGGCGTTTTTGATGTCAAACCGGCCTCTGGGTTTTTGTCTCACATTTTCGTTGTCATAGTAATATATAAAATATCATTTAAGATTATTGATCGAGGAAAATTTATATATCTATATTTACAAAATAATAACGTAATATAATATTACGTACCTAGCTTTGCCTTAAATATTGTAACACAGATAAAACACATTTTTTCTTTGCACGTAACATTTAGTACTATTACAGTATGTTAGTTTAATATACATAAAACCATCAAAAATATACAAAGCTTATTCAAAGTGGTCTCCATTGGCTGCAATACAGTTCTTTAAACGTTGAGGCCAATTAGCAATGGAAGCATACACCCCCTCCATGAGAAAATTCTTTACTGACAATCGCTTGGATTGTTTTATAGACTCCAAATTATCATGGCATTTAGAGCAAACCGTACTCTCTAAAACTGACCATAAATTAAAATCCAGCGGAGTAATATCGGGACTAGATGACGGTCAGTCTTCAGCTCTGATGAAGTCGGGAACGTTGGTTTCTAACCAACATTAGGTGGATCGAGCTTTATGGTACCCGGCACCAAGTCTTGTTGAAAGGATAATTCTTGGTTATTAAACATAGTCTTGTTAAGGGGCTAAACTACCTTCTTAAGAATGGTATCTTGATACACTTGTGCTGATGTTTTGATACCTTTTTCACAAAAATATGGCTCAGTCACTCCCTCATATAGCTAACACCCCAACAAATCCTCACTGAAGTCGGATAGTGCCCAAGTTGTACTCTGTTAACTGATTGAAAGCCTCCTTAGATTTTTGAGCATAAATACGGTTATTTTGTTTTTTTAAAATTTTGCTCAATTGTAAAAAAAATCTCATCCGTAAACAAAATATTTTTGTGACATGCCTTTGCGAACCGCTTAAGAAGTTGTTTTGATTTTACCGCCCTATCCTTTGTAAATTGTCAATGACAATACGGGACATGGTTCTAGGTGCTATCTTCACATCCCGAGATAAAATCTTTTGCTTTCGGACAGGATTTCTTCGAATTCTTTCCTTTACAGATTTGATCATATTTCTCGTAAGAACGCTACGTATATGGCCTGGTCTTTTTTGTCACAGACGGAGGTTTTATTGCACCTATCAATAGCCCGGTACACAAACATTTGACTAATACCAAGCATATGGAGAGTTTTAAAAATTATAATTTTTCCATTCCATTTTAATATCACAAAATTGTACAATGTATTGGCGCGAAAATAAGAAAACACAATCAATAATCATATAAAAATGACAGATTCCAAATTCAAATGTAACATTTTGTTAATTTTTAAATTGTAACAGTACTTATGGCCAGACTATATATGATGCCTTTGACGATCGGACAGGGTTTGACAAATTGATTTTCCAATAATTATTTTGTGATTGCAGATATAACGTTAGAACTACGAGCCCTCGGCGTTCCCTGGTCGCTCCACGCGTGGACGCTGTCTCTGGCAGCGGCCGCTGAAGCGGGTCTGGACCACGTTATAGACCAACTACTACAAGACTTCTTACAAGTATACCATTATTCATCACAATTCTACTTTCAATATAAATATTATTTCAATGAATATCTAAACATTTAATTTATAAACTTTACCTCAGTAATACGGTATAATTTTGCAACAGTTTTGGACGTGGTTGGACAATCATGAGACCAGTGGATTTATTGAATAACATATTTATAATGTTTTACGAGATGGTGAATCAATCTCGTTTTACCATTAAACAAATAAGGAATTTTTATGCTGTGCCTATTAGGGGCCAGCCATAAATTACGTCACACGACATTTCATGATTTTTAACCCATCCCCCGTGCTTGTCACAGCTGGTGATGAGCTCCCCCCATGCATGGAAATTGTAAAATATGTGATGTCACATATTTTACAATATCCATTGGAATAATAATCTGTTTCGTTTATTTTTTTATTTGTACAGGTAGCTTTTCAAATTTAGTGTTGTAATACTTAGATATAAAATATAATAATTTGAAAAAAATGTGATGTCACAAAATTTGGGATTTCCTCCCCCTTAACATGTGACGTAATTTATAAATGGCCCCTTAACAGGAATCTAAATTTAGAAATCGTTACATTATATGAATGTGAAGATGGTTTAGTTTACATCACATGTATTTACGTTATAGTACCTACTGGTCAAATTATGTTCTGTGTTAAGAAAAATGATTTTTCTTATTCTATTTGTAATGCAGGTGTGTCCGTCAGATGACAGCCATTACAGCAAACAGTTTATCTACGAGTGCCTCCCCCTGCTTTTCAACATTTTACGATATAGCAAGGTAAGATGTTATAATGTTGTCTAATATATCAGCCACTTTTGTTTGCCTTCACTAATTTTTTACGAGGAATAAAACTAAATATTATACTTTTTTTGAATATGCCATATTTATTTTCTTTAATGATTTTTTATTTATTTATTTATTTAATTATTGTACACATAAAAGTCAAATTAAAATTTTATTTGTGAAAATACTACAAAAGGCGAGCTTATCTCTGTAAGAGATTTCTTCCAGCAAACCCAAAAAAGGCAGAATGGGTAAAGAAATTATTAATTATGAAATATATACAGTACGAAAAAGTTGTAATGACTTTTTATCCTAACTAAAATAAAACTAAAATAACCGGTAATCTAAAATAAGTCATAAAGAAAATTGCGTTAAGGTTTTTTAAAATTGCTAACGACTGACTGCTTATAAGATGAAAAGGAAGTGAATTGCACATAGTAAAAAGTAAAAGAATTACTGTAGAATAAGGAAGAATTCATAGGATAATCCACGTAATTGAGAGCGCACATCCGAGTTGAAACCATTTAAAAAATCAACGTTCCGGGAGATAGTAAGGAAAATTTGAGTTAAATAATAATTATATTGAAAACAAAGTGCATAAGCGTTCCTCCGCTCACGAATAGGAAGCCACTTGAGCTTCGATCCAAAATTAGAAATATGGTCAAATTTTAGCGAATACCTACATTATGAAGGCATTCAAGTTTATTCAGGCCTTCTTCTGTGATATTAGGATAGCAAATATCAGCATTATTAATTAAAGGAAAATCAGTATTTGCACTAAAAAACTCTAGTCTTAAAAGGGATAAATAATTGTAAGCATTTAAGAGAATGAAAAGTGTAATAAACCTTTTTGCATACTTCAGATATTTGCGCATTCCAAGTGAAATCTTCACTAATAATCAGCCCTAGGTTTTTAGCTGACTTGCTGTCAGTTATGATGCTATTGTTATATACTAAGTAAGAAACATTTACATTTTCAAGAGATGCAATCGATTGCCCATAGTCAAAAATTTAGATTTTGTGGAATTTACCAAAAATCAAAATACTTCGCCCGTCAGTGAATACGCGTCAGATCTTCATTCATAGCCTTAATTGCGTCAAATATATTTGGAGCAGAAAAATGGCGGTACCATTGCAGATCATCAGCGTATAAATGAAAACTCGAAGATATAACATTGGAAATCATATTAATAAAAACGGAAAACAAGATAAAAGATAAACCCCCCTTCCTCCTGAGGAACACCAGCTTTAAATTCACAAAAACTAGAGAGTATATCTTCGAAGCGAACACATTGAGAACGATCTCGGAGAATCAAACCAAGATATTGACTGAGGAGAAAGATTCAAGGAGCGAAGAGTTCCAAGTAGAACATCCAAACAAACTTGTAAAGTGAGCTGTTTATTGCCAATAGCATATCTTATATCATCAGTAACTTTAACAAGAGGCGTGGTGGTGCTATGCCCAGAGCGAAAACCAGATTGAAATTGATTTAATAAATTACTATCCCAGACAAATAAGTTAACTGCATGTGGACTATGAGTTCTAGAACCTTAGCTAGAATTGATATAGGGTAATATTGAGAGAAATCAGTAGGATATGAGACTTTAGGAAGTGGAATTACATAAGCAGCCTTCTAGGCCGGTGGAAAAGTGCCAGAAAAAAGTGAAAAGTTGATAATATGAGTTAAAGTGGGGAGTAGATCAGGAAGCGATAGGGACACAATGCGCGAACTGATATTGTTGTTGTCGACCGGAGAGGAAGAGATACATCTTATTATGTTTAGCAACTTTAGTTTCACTTACCTTCTGAAAATAAAAAGGAGAATATACAAGAGTCGAAAATTTAGAAAAATATTTAAAAGTTTCGGCTTTGATTGGAGTATCAAGAACAAGTGGAGGAGTAGAGACATGCAAATTAAGATTGTTGAAATCTATATATGAACGGCCAATATTCGTGGTCTTACCAACATCAATAGTCTTAAGAAACTGCACGACTTTACCAGGATCTACAGACTCAGTTATTATGAATGTAACAACTGAGTTTGCTGTAACACGTCACAATGGCGTACAAAGATTGCGTAAGGATGTACATACATCTAGCTAAATTTATTTCGTTGGGACGTTTAGTGTACTGTGATTTTGAAGTATGTGATTATGAAGAAGTGTAATAAATCTATGTACCGCGTTTTTTTTTTGCGCAGATGTTTGTAAGTTTCTTTTTTACTAGGCGTGCTATGGCGGAGCTGAATTTAACCGATTTCAAAAAAGGAAGCGGTCCTCAATTCAGACCGTATTTTTATCTATTCGATGTATATGTTACTCTATTTGTACGGTGCAAACGTTATATATTGAAATTCATCATTTTACACGTCATGCATCGTTCATTATCATTTTAATTTGTAAAATAAGTCAATGCGCATACAGCTCGTAAGATAGTTGCCGGTGCTTACAACGCTTTGTAACACCATAATTGAACAAAATAAGTAATACCAAGTGGAAAACACATTTCATTTACAAATCTATTAGTCTACTAATTAACAAGAACCAGTTAATTAATGGTTCTACGAACCGCGTCATTGTACACAGCTATTTGTGAATTAATGTAATTATTTTTTGTTCATTTCAAAATAGTTTTCATTTCGTTCCTTAGAAGTTTTAATAAGTTTGATCGTGTAGATTTTGGGTTATTAAAAACAAATTGAGTTGAAGTCGTTTGTTGCAGTTTAACGATTGATTTTTATCATAAGTGTAATCGTTGCATATCTATTAGTATACACGTGATACATTTTATTTATAAGCGATGTGTACTGCGAACACAGAAGGAAGGCACGGTGCTGCTGCTGGCGGACATCGTGTGCGCGTGCTACGGCCGCGAGCCCGTGCCGCCCGTGGCCGAGCCGCCGCCCGCCGCGCCCGCGCCCGCGCGCGTCGACGTCGCCTTCGTCAACAACCCCGAGCTGGCCGACGTCACCTTCAGGTAACTGGGGCTCGCCTCCACCGAGCTAGTAGCTAGCGGCGCCTTCGTCAACAACCCCGAGCTGGCCGACGTCACCTTCAGGTAACTGGGGCTCGCCTCCACCGAGCTAGTAGCTAGCGGCGCCTTCGTCAACAACCCCGAGCTGGCCGACGTCACCTTCAGGTAACTGGGGCTCGCCTCCACCGAGCTAGTAGCTAGCGGCGCCTTCGTCAACAACCCCGAGCTGGCCGACGTCACCTTCAGGTAACGGGGGCTCGCCTCCACCGAGCTAGTAGCTAGCGGCGCCTTCGTCAACAACCCCGAGCTGGCCGACGTCACCTTCAGGTAACTGGGGCTCGCCTCCACCGAGCTAGTAGCTAGCGGCGCCTTCGTCAACAACCCCGAGCTGGCCGACGTCACCTTCAGGTAACTGGGGCTCGCCTCCACCGAGCTAGTAGCTAGCGGCGCCTTCGTCAACAACCCCGAGCTGGCCGACGTCACCTTCAGGTAACTGGGGCTCGCCTCCACCGAGCTAGTAGCTAGCGGCGCCTTCGTCAACAACCCCGAGCTGGCCGACGTCACCTTCAGGTAACTGGGGCTCGCCTCCACCGAGCTAGTAGCTAGCAGCGCCTTCGCCAACAACCCCGAGCTGGCCGACGTCACCTTCAGGTAACGGGGGCTCGCCTCCACCGAGCTAGTAGCTAGCGGCGCCTTCGTCAACAACCCCGAGCTGGCCGACGTCACCTTCAGGTAACTGGGGCTCGCCTCCACCGAGCTAGTAGCTAGCGGCGCCTTCGTCAACAACCCCGAGATGGCCGACGTCACCTTCAGGTAACTGGGGCTCGCCTCCACCGAGCTAGTAGCTAGCGGCGCTTTCGTCAACAACCCCGAGCTGGCCGACGTCACCTTCAGGTAACGGGGGCTCGCCTCCGCCGCGCTAGTAGCCAACGGCGCCTTCGTCAACAACCCCGAGCTGGCCGACGTCACCTTCAGGTAACGGGGGCTCGCCTCCACCGAGCTAGTAGGTAGCGGCGCCTTCGTCAACAACCCTGAGCTGGCCGACGACACCTTCAGGTAACGGGGGCTCGCCTCCACCGAGCTAGTAGCTAACGGCGCCTTCGTTAACAACCCTGAGCTGGCCGACGACACCTTCAGGTAACGGGGTCTCGCTCCACCGAGCTAATAGCTAGCGACGCCTTCGTCAACAACCCCGAGCTGGCCGACGTCACCTTCAGGTAACGGGGGCTCGCCTCCACCGAGCTAGTGGCTAGCGGCGCCTTCGTCAACAACCCCGAGCTGGCCGACGTCACCTTCAGGTAACGGGGGCTCGCCTCCACCGAGCTAGTAGCTAGCGGCGCCTTCGTCAACAACCCCGAGCTGGCCGACGTCACCTTCAGGTAACGGGGGCTCGCCTCCGCCGCGCTAGTAGCTAGCGCCGCCTGAGTCAACAACCCCGAGCTAGCCGACGTCACCTTCAGGTAACGGGGACTCGCCTCCACCGAGCTAGTAGCTAGCGGCGCCTTTGTCAACAACCCTGAGCTGGCCGACGTCACCTTCAGATAATGGGGGCTCGCCTCCACCGAGCTAATAGCTAGCGGCGCCTTCGTCAACAACCCCGAGCTGGCCGACGTCACCTTCAGGTAACGGGGTTCGCTTCCGCTGCGCTAGTAGCTAGCGGCACCTTTGTCAACAACCCCGAGCTGGCCGACGTCACCTTTAGGGGACGGGGACTCGCCTCCACCGAGCTAGTAGCTAGCGGCGCCTTTGTCAACAACCCTGAGCTGGCCGACGTCACCTTCAGGTAATGGGGGCTCGCCTCCACCGAGTTAATAGCTAGCGGCGCCTGAGTCAACAACCCCGAGCTGGCCGACGTCACCTTCAGGTAACGGGGGCTCGCCTCCGCCGCGCTAGTAGCTAGCGGCGCCTGAGTCAACAACCCCTTAGTTTTGCTTAGTTTACTCGTAACTTTATAAGTAGGTTTTAAGTACTATAACGTGTAAAGTGCTAACAGTCCGACAACTTTTTGTTTTAAATATAGTATTAAAACAACACTCGGCTCTCTCTTATACGCCTGATCATCAAAACACAAGGCGAAAAGATAGAGCTTGTCCGTACAACGCAGTAACAAAATTTGCTTTTTCATCAAAATTCTACGTATTTTTAGGTCCACTTCTGTATAATAGAATCAATGCAATTACAAATATTTATTCACAAAATTTTAGGAACTGCAAAAAGATTGTAATTGACATTTTACAAAGAATGTCCTATGATGACACTGAGAAGTTATTATTAGTTTGTAAATAAACAAAACCTAGAATTATGTATTTTATTACGTTTAACCACTCGACTCTCGTGGAGGCAAATATTAGACATTATGTATGACAATTGCGTGTACTGTCACTCTGAAGGCAAAATTTTACGCAGCTCGATTTTTTGAATTTTTGAATTTAAACTTTAAATTTCTAATTATAAAGTCCAATGTTGTATGAAAACGTCTTTGACGTTTATTCTATGATAAAATATCTGTCATGTCAAATTCGTAAACTGACATATGCTATTGTCGTTTATTATACTCCAGCCACTTTTGTTCGTTCGACCGGACCGCGTTTGTGTTATCGATTTTTTAGTGGTATAAAACTGAATTTTTTGTTGTTTTACGGTGCATTTCTCTCATGTAAGTATTGTTTTTATTAGAAAAGCCGTTTAATTATTCTATTTGGACAATTCGTTGTAAGAAATATATCGTGATAGCCAAAAATAAAGTCATTTAGAAATCATTATTTTTCACGTGATTTTTGTAATACTTGTTTGTAAATATAAAAACTACTTTGTCGATTAATTTATTTTGATCCCTAATAGACAGAAAATATATCAATTGATACACAGTCTTTTACAGAATGAGAAAATATGGCTTAGTTGTAGAAATAAAAAGATTTTTTTTCCAACGAGTCGACCGAGTCACCATTCCCGCCAAAAGGCGAGTGATGAGACCTGGCCACCGACCACACAGCCTATAGACGGCTAATATTTGATTTTCCGTATTGAATGCATTCTGGCAACTAGCTGAGGTAAGACGAAGTGGGGTTGCAATGCCGTAATTGGCTAACTCAAGGCCACAGTGAAAGATAGTAATGTACAGAGCATCTGATTGGTCGACACTGATTACTCAATCACTACTCATTGGCGCGTGGACATTTACATCGGAACTATAAGTCAGATGTGTTGACACAAGTCATTCGTCTATTATTAGGTGTTTATGGGCTGTGTGGTCGGTGGACCTGGCGCTTTAATTCGCTCTTGCGTGTCAAAGTTTCGAGAGGTTAATTTTTCTCTTCTTGTTGTTTTAAAGAATTACTCTCGTTTTCCTAGTTATATTATTACTTAAGACAATATAGTTTAAGAGTTTAATTTAATAACATTATAACTATGAGTACTTAATTTTTTTATTAGTGATTATTAAAACTATTGTATTTCACTAGCCCCTATCGCCTGAAACACAGGTTAACCTAGTTCAGGCAGATACATGTTAAGTTAGATCTTTAAGATAGTTTTTAGTGATTTTACAATTCAGTGTAGTGCACAATTCATTTAACTGAATAAATATATTATGTGTTATATATTATATATAGGTAAGCATTACGTAGATTTATCATGCCCCGGTATTGCAACTTGAAATGCGCCACAAATTATATTTTAACATTAATTAATTATTAACAAAATTCATTTTCCCCTTGTTGATCAAAGTTTCTTTGAAGTATAGAGCAAATGTCGCTATGCCAGGCAAGTTGTAAAAGGCGACCGATTGGCTATACGTGTCACTGCCATTGTGACTACTAGGTGGTATAGTTCCGCATCGTCTCACCCGGGTATATGGTACTACTGCTTACCTATTCCTGCCGCAATAGCGTCAATGTTTGTCATTATCTTGTTGCGTTTTGGGGGTTAAAGTTGGGCAGTAGACTTATGTATATAGCACTGCCATCCTGCTGCGCAGATAGCAACGCACCATTTATATCTTTGTTGTCTATAGGCGATAGAGTATCTTTTTTTATATCATAAGATAGCAAACAAGCAGATGGATCTCTTGATGGAAAGAGTCAACCATCGCCTATAGACACCAAAGGTGTTAATGGTGCGTTGCTATCTTATGGCGAGGTCTACTGCCACATGCATAAGTTTATCGGCTACCTTACCTTCTAAACCGGAACATGACAGTGACAAGCACTGAAGCTATTGCGGCAGCAATAGGTAAAGCGGTGGTACCAGACCCGGGCGAGACAATGCAGTACTCTACCACCTAATAGCCACGATGATAGTGATTCGTATAGCCAATCGGTCGCCTTTCCGACCTGCCTGGCTGAACGGCAGTTGGCCTTTTCTTCAAAAAAGTCCGAAACCAAAACGGGGAATCTTCGAGACAACCCTGATTTCATTAGAAAGGATAAGAATTACGCGTTAGAAAGAGATGAAACTTGTAGGTAAATATAAACGTAGGTCAACAAGCACCGCGCGATCTGAATTCGACTGAATTGTATCGTATCAAGAGTCCCTATTTCTTTAAACGCCTTTCCGGAGTATCTCTTCTGTACTTGTACTACTTTAAACGACTTTCCGGAGTATCTCTACTGTACTGTACTGTGCATATTCTGTGTCCGAGTTGACCGACGCGACGTCACCTTTAAGTAATGTGGGGACTGATCTCTAACTGGCTACTAACAGCCAGCAATGTCTGTGTCTGCCCGAGCTGGACGATGCTTTATTGCCACATGCCCAAACGTACCGGCTATCCAATTCAAGAGAGAACACGATAATAAAGTCTTATGTAGGAATAGGAAGGGCGCTGGCACCAAACTCTGAAGAAATACTGCGCCGCAATTTTCTGGGTAGGTAGGCGCAGATCATCGACCACACAGCCCATAGACGCCTAATGTTCGATTTTCCGTATTGTATGCATTCTGGTAACTAGCTGAGCTGAGCTGCAACATCGTGATTGGCTTACTCAAGGCCACAGTGAAAGATAGTGATGTACAGAGGATCTGATTGGTCGACACTGATTGGGTATTGGTACATGGACATTTACATCGGAACTATAAGTCAGATGTGTTTGTCAGAAGCCATTCGCCTGGTATTAGGGGCCTATGGGTTGTGTGGTCGGTGGCGCAGATATAACTATGACATACCGACAAAAGCTGTATAACTTGACATACCGACAAAAGTAAATTAATTCTGGTCACCGAATTTTGGAGTATACATGTATTTAGTAATTTTTTTTTAACCGCTCCATTGGTCTATTGCCCACAATGGACTGCCCCAACTGGCCCCAGTGGACTACGCAATCGATAGAGCTCGGATTTGATTCCCGACAGGACAAATATTTATGTAATGAATATAGATGTTCGTATTTCAGGGTTTGGTGTATATTATATATATATATATATATATATATATATATATATATATATATATATATATATATATATATATATATATATATATATATATATATATATATATATATATATATATATATATATATATATATATGTATCTATGTATTCATATCGTTGACTGACACCCACACCACAAGCAAATAACTTGCTTACTTTGTGGTTAGATCAATTCGTGTAATTTGTCAAGAGATGTTTATTATTTATTATTATAATTATTTTGGGCCTGCTATCTTTTAATATCGGCTACGCATGTTAAAACCCTTAGGGGGGTAAGCAGAGAATGTTAAATATCATACATCATGTTCCAAACAGACTTACCTTGCTTCCTCGACATTCATGACTATCTTAATCTTAAATACGCCTGTTTCGGTGGCTTTTAAGGCCACCTCAACAGCATCTGATGAATTTCTATCATGGTACGGTCAGCCGTAGACCTCGTTTTTCACCGATACTTATACCATCCACATTCGCATTATATATTTATCTGTTTTGCTAAACTTCCATTTGCTATTATTTCCACGTGTCACGAAGCACGCCCTGTCTTACTCCGTGTATACAATGGTCAGTTATCGTGGTGCGCAGGGTGGAGGGGCGGCTATTCTACGCGCACAAGATAGTGCTGGTGTCGGAGTCGCCGCGGCTGCGCGCCATGCTGTCGCCGCCGCGCACCGACGCCGCGCCGCCCGCCGCGCCGCCGCTCGTGCAGATCAACGACATACGCTACCACATATTCGAGGTATGGAACTATGGGCACACTATACTGGAGACTAACAGTAGTCAATCTACATACATGTGATATTTGAGCAACACACACATAGACACCTCACACGGACGCGATATCTCGGAATGGTTCGGGACAGTTTGTTTCGCACCACTCTGTGATGTCGCGTCCGTGCGAGGTGTCTATGTGTGCTATGCTCGAATATTACTTGTATGTAACATTAACTTCTGTTAGTCTCTAAGTATTCTGTGCTACGAGTCACAAAATCTTTCAAAACCTGATCGAAGAAAAATTTTAACACGACTGAATTTAAATCCGCGCTCTTGCCTCAGAGTCAGGCCACGTTTAACCACCGAAATGTAGCGTAGAGGTTAGAGTGTTACCTAACTTCACCGATCACGTAACCCATAGACACCTAATACCAGGTGAGTGGCTTCTGTCAACAGATCTGTCTTATAGTTCCGATATAAATGTACACGCTGAAATACATAATCAGTGTACATCAGATCCTCTATACATCACTATTTTTCACCTTGAGTTGGCCAATTACGTTGTTGCAATCCCGCTTCGTCTTACCTCAGCTAGTTGCCAGAATGCATTCAATACGGAAAATCAAATATTAGGCATCTAGGGGCTGTGTGGTCGGTGCCTAATTTTTACCTGCTTCAAATTTGCGTTAAAGCGGGACAATCAGACCTTAAACAAGCGTCACCAGAAGCATTATCAAGGCCGTGGAAACGGGATGTCCCATCTCTTACGTGTTACGTTTGGAAACCATATATTTTGCACTAACTTTTAGCAGGGCTAACAGCGGTTATGGTGAAGTTTAGGGTGAGGCTAGGAGAAGCAGTTACTGTATACTGTATTACCAATTAAAGTATCATCACAGCAGTTCCTTTACAGGATAGGCAAAATATACTAACGTCTGTAGACATTCTGATTAACTACTATTCACCAGTTTGTCGTTGGCATTTTAACGATCTGATATTGATTATCGCCTATTTCTAGCGACAGCCGAGACCAACATCTTTTTGTGCTAGGGAATGCATGGAATAGGTAACACAACATCTTGCGGACTCGGAGCTATAACTACAGAGATAATTTAATTTTCGAGAAAAACCTCGAGATACCTCGATGACACTTTTAATTACTAACAACGAAATCGAATTCAAGACCTCATGTGTCTTTAGATACGCTGTACTGGTACTAATGAGATTATAAACAACTTAATGTAGTGCGTAGGTACATATCACAGATAAAATAAATTGTATTACTTACATACTTTTTAAAATAAAATATGGAAAAAGAAGTAAAAAATTTAAAATATTTATTTTTCAACTTTGATTAATTTTAATAACTTGTAACACCTATAATGTTGCAATTTATTAAAATTAATCAAAGTTACCAGCATATATATTTTTTATATATCATAAGATAGCAAACAAGCAGATGGCTCTCGAGTAACGAGGTCAGTGTCATTTTTGAACAATTGTTAGCCTTGTACAAACTGCTCGATAGAGCTGCCTGCTTTGGTATCTTCTTCTAAGGGGAACCAAAACATTAATACATATAAAAGATCCGAATAAAAGTAATTTTTGAGGAATGTAATGTGTGGTGTGGTGGTGTGCGCAGCAAGTGATGAAGTACCTGTACGCGGGCGGGTGCGCGGCGCTGGGGCTGGCGGAGGGCGACGTGCTGGAGGTGCTGGCGGCGGCGGCGTTCTTCCAGCTGCTGCCGCTGCAGCGACACTGCGAGGCGCGCGCCGCCGCCGCCGTGCGCCTGCACAACCTCGTCGCCGTCTACGTGCACGCCAAGGTGCCGCCACACAACGCTTACAATATACCTTCTCTATACCTATTAGCCATAGCAGCAAACGTGCAGATGGCTCTCCTGATAGAAAACATAAACGAACGAGCCTTAAGCGAACCATAGACCTACAATAACTATGCGCAATACTTTTATTGTGCAATAACCAAACGTTCAATAAATTCACCCAATAAAATTGACAAACCAGTCTTATCAATATTTTCATGCGAGCAACATGTCTGACGACGAAGTTTTGGCGGCCACCATGCTGGTGATTTTGTTAAATAAATCTCTATACAATTCTATACACTCAAGTAAAAACTTCCGTTCTTTATCTTTTATAGCGTTCTTGCTCGCCATTTTGCTAAAATTTACGACACGACCATACATTAAACACCATCACTGATCGAACGCGACCGCTACAAACTCTGAAGTGAAAAATATTCTGCAATATTAAGCCTACACAGTGCAAGAAAAAATATTGCGCAATAAAAATTAAACCCGCTCAAACTTTCATTTTCAATATTAACCCTAAACGGTCAATAATATTGCACAATACATAATATGGCGCAATATTATTATAGGTCTATAGGGCATCTTACAGTAGGTAGTCGCATGTAATGTGCAACCTAAGTGATTATGTTAGGTATAATCTTATGACTACCGCACACGCTCATTGATCAATTCAAATAGCACGCACTCATTAGTCATCTCAAATAGCGTGCGCTCATTGATCAATTCAAATAGCACGCGCTCATTGGATGGCCAACAATTCATATAGCGAGCAATTTCTCGGCTTTCTGTTATGCTGGAGCCACACTTGCGTCTATCGTCACAAAGCTTCATGCAATGACACGATAAATGCAGATGTGACCGGCAATTATCGACTATTTTCGAATACATTCCGGACTGCGCGTGCCTTAGCGCGCATGTAACTTCGGGACGATAGACGCAAGCATGCTCCAACATAATGCTGGAGCCGCACTTGCGTGTATTGTCCCGAATTTATATGCGGCGAAGCCTTGTACAATTTGACACTAGCAAATTATCGTGATAAACCGTGGTCATATTAACAGCAAAGATACCTATTTTCCACGAAGTGTCGTGCTAGAATCTTTGGATTTGGATTTTAACCATTTTGATGGCTGAATTCATGTTTAAACTTGCATGGACGTCTATGGACGACGGCAATCTTTACTTTTAAGTAATAATTATTACTGTGTATACAATTAAGAACTAAAATGTTTTTTTTGTGACTCACATTATTAAGATCCCATATGATAAGCTCAACTTGATATTTCACTGCTTCACTCCATTTTACACGACCACCCCATACGTTCGACCCTCAGATGAAGGAAACTACTACTAGATATGAAATAGCCAAGGGAAAACCGTGTCATTTCGTCCCTAATAATGGCGGACTAAAAAAACAGCTGTTTACTGTCTACATGACAATTGATAAATTATATTGCAATTGGGTATGTTATTTTAACAATTAGTTTTTATTTATATTTAAGGTACACACTAAAATTATAGAAAAATACTAATAAATGCTAAAATCATTTTAATATTTTGTAATCAAAGGGTTATTTGACATTAAATTTTAACTACATTGACAGCATATCTTAGTAATGGCGTTTTGGCCGCAAACTATTTAAGAAGACGTTAATTTTCTTAAATGATTTGAAATTAGAACACTGACAAAATTGTTGTAGCATTGTCTGTTATGAAAATTCTAACTTGTTGGACAGAGATAAGGCCATTTTTAATTGTTCAGCGTTGAAATGCATGCAGTTTTATAATTTTGATTGTTTATGGAAATTAATGCCAAGTCCTTTAAATCTTTCTCTTGTCAAAGGTTCGACCAGATAGAAAACAACGACTGAAATGAACCACCGTTACCACCCAACACTAGTCTAACCACGTAGCTGTTAGCGCGCTAAAAACCCTTTTACGTTCCGCTAATCCTCCATAAGACACATAGTCCGAATGTTTGCGACGATAACCGATAATTTAGCCGGTCACACTCACATCTACATGTAGCGTGTCATTGCTCGAAGCTTTGTGACGATAGACGCAAGTGCGACCGCAACATTACACATTTGCAATGCAACTAACAAAAACTTCCATAGATTGCAGGAACGCGAGAGGAAAAAATATGTCACACATTAAAAAACAACCATCACCTATAGACACCAAAGATGTTAATAGTGCGTTACTCACCTCGCGGCGACCAATATATCACACTATATATAATTAACTAATTTCACAAATATTAGTATCTATATATATATAAAAATCAATTGCTGTTCGTTAGTCTCGTTAAAACTCGAGAACGGCTGAACCGATTTGGCTAATTTTGGTTTTGAATTCATTGTTTCAGTCCAGGGAAGGTTTAAAAGGTGAGAAAACATAAAAATAAGAGTAGTTAAAAAGGCAGAACATCGTTTGCCGGGTCAGCTAGTCTATATACATACAAATAAATAAAATTGGAGTGTCTGTTTGTAATATTAAAATAACCGCTTTTTACTAAATGCATATGGATGTATACACGGTACATGTAACAAAATAACATTTTTTACAATTTTTGTGTCTGTCTGTCGGTCTGTCTGTCTGTCTGTCTGTTTGTTCCGGCTAATCTTTGGAACGGCTGGACCGATTTTGAAGGGACTTTCACTGGCTGACAGTGACAGCTGACGTGACAGGGAGTAACTTAGACTACTTTTTTCGAAATTTTTCCATGCGGACGAAGTCACGGACGCAGCTAGTATTTAATAAATGTCATCGCGCCAGTTCTGTCATGTACAAACTGTAAATCGAATATCAGTAGACACTCCAGTTCGCAACGACTTACCGGTTTGTACTTTGGTGAGTTCGGTGATCCCTAATAACGAAAGTCGCTTATACCTCGTAATAACCGGGACCGCCATCTTCACGTACTTATCCAAGACACGATGTGTTGACACACCGACACACACGTAGAAGTCCGCTACTTCTACGTGCTATTGAGTGATCTAAGCCGAATAGACTGAACAGGTGACAGTCATTTGTTGAGCCTATACTCGTGTACCATATTTGTGTACTTATAAAAGATACACCAGCATGTTATAATATTACATCGAAAACGAAATCTTCCACACGGTTTTACCTTCCTTATCCTTCAGATCTGAATGCATCATCGCGCTGGTGCCCCTGACATAAAGAATCATGTGTATGAACCGCTGATAAAAGTCATTAGGTACTAACACTAATTCTAACTAAGTTTACCGGCTACCTAACTCTCCAAACTAGAACACTACAGTGACAAGCATGATGCTATTGCGGAAGTATAGGTAAGGCGGTGGTACATAATGCCCGGACGAGACGTTGCAGAATTCTACCACTAAGTAATTATGATGGTAGTGATACGTTTATCTAATCGTTTGTTACAAAGTGGCCGGCAGAATGGCAGATGGTCTATTCTTAAAAGGGAATCTGGATCAATACGGGGATAGAGGGTTCAGCACGATAAGATGATCTGGATAAATCCGCTTAATGTTCAGCAAAGCTACGAGGCTCTGAGCACTCAAGTAAATAACAGGTATTTAATTTTAGAATTGATTTGATAAAACAAAATACCTGCTAATATTGGTACAATAATTGTGTTATTTAATAAGGATTCTGCCTACATCGCAAGAGAAACGTGCTCATTATATTAATTAATTTATGTATATTTTTAATTGTAACACTATTGTTTTTAATGATAGGTGTATGGGGCCACTCAACTCTTGGAGTACTGCCAAGGTTTCCTCTTACAGAACATGGTTGCCCTGCTCACCTACGACGACTCCGTTAAGCGACTACTCTTTGGAAAACGTCTCCCAGGCCATAATGTATTGGGTGCATTGCTAACTACACTTCAAAAGAGGATCGAATCGAGGAAAAATCAAGCCAAAAGCCGGTAGCATCTGTGAAAATACTAAAAAAGGCTTTTTATTCGTTACAATCACAGTACAAATAAAAGCAGTGATTTATATTATTATGGAGAAAACAATGTTTTGTAACAAAATGCGTTTCGAGCACAGAAAATGATAAAACCAGGCTTTAAATCTTTGTAATAACGAATTTAAACGATTCAGAATTTTTCTATACGTTTCCTTCTTATTAATATTTTTCCTGTAAGAGCAACGACAATTGCGTTAATCAATCTATGTTACGATAAATACACAGTTCATTGAATAAAATTTACAATAAACTTAATAAATAATATTATACACAAACACCACTATATAACATATTGATAAAATTATTGGAAATGGTAGTATAATGCAGTCTGCAGGGCGTAAGTAAAAAGTAATTTACTGCAAGGGAGCAAACAGTATGTTATATATTCCTAATCACTTCGAGAGCATATCACGATTAACTGTGTGTCGTAGAAGCAAGTCAGATTCCATCATCATACTATTTCATAATAAGAATATTATTGTGTGGCTCGGAACTACACTCCCCTGTGGCTGTTATGCATCTCACCTCTGCAGTGCAGTTTTATCCTTACTGTCTTTATCATTTAAGATCATATATAGGTACATATACCTAGTACGGTTTAATATAGAGTTTATAAATTGGTTTATTTTTGATAGTCGCCAAAATTATTAATAATATTCATATAAATTTTAAATTGATACACATAAGGTTTTAATAAAAACAAATTATAGTTCAATGAAAATTAATTAATATTTAAATTATTTATATTCACACGAGATTAAAGCGTGATTAGAATTTGGGAATGTATTTACATCTAGAGTAAAAATTTATTTATTTTAAACTAATTAACGAAGGCGGCCTTAATATCTTAGCAATAATTATCTTGTTGCAACCTAAGTACTTACCTACTTACCATTTAAAATCATTTTAAGTTTGAGCATCAATAGGTGCAATAGGGTGGACAATAGGACAAAACTATGTCACCTATTTATATTTTAATTTTTAAAATAATGTAGATATTTAAATTTATTATTTGTCTATTCGACGCTTATTTAATACACCACACCTATCTTCAAACATATTTTTTGAGAATATATTTTAAATAGATGTGGGACCAGGAGAAAGATTTTGGTTCATGTAAAGATGTTAACGTTGAAGTCTGTTCTGATGTTCTGAACGTTGAAGTTTGAAGTCAAAAGATGTTTATGCCTTTTTGTTATCCGTGTCTTAATAACAATAAAAGAGGCTGTATCAAGCATTTATATGATAAAAAGGTCATTCCCATTGCAGGACAAATCATAGATAAACTATGAGCATGTTGATTACTTTGTTGTTTATTATTTCCCTTTATAACATTGTTTGTGAACTATGAAATATATTAAGATTGAGACTCAAAAAATGAACCAAAATTTACCCACACTGGTGTGATGTGGTGTGACGACACCAAACGTGTCGATAAAAACAATCAATGTGCCTATTTTAATATGAGCAATATTAGACATTTATTATAGTTAGATACGTATATATAGATGTTGATAAATACTTAGAACCGGTAATCGTATAAATGGTACAATTTATATCAGAATTTTTGGTAGATATCCCAATTTCATAAATTGCTTTTTCAAAAAATAAAATTAGATATCACATTATTGGGATCAGCTGATCATATTGATCCGCATTGTGACGTAATATAACAATGAAACGTTCTTAATTATTCTAGATTTTTTGTGACGTAGAAAAATGACTCTGTTTTAGTCCAAATCCCACGTAAGGAATATCGTAAAGTGCCTCTTGTGGTGTCTTATTTAAAAACTTAGTTCTAAAAGTAGAAACGAAAGTGCTCTTGTAAAAATATAACCTGTAACATTTTATTTAACTGTTAAAAATAAATATTAATTTTGTAGATACGTAGTTGAAAATAGAAAGTACAATTAAATAATGTATTAAAATAAATTATATAATTTGTGGTCTGTTAGATGTAAAATGTGTAACTTTGTAATTATTGTTGAAATTAAATTTTGTAATTAAACCCGCTCTTTTTTTAATTGCTTCCAATAATGACGACAACGCAAAAAGACGACACGTTTCAACAGACTTTTCAAAAGGAGGCGGTCTTCAATCCAACTGCATGTTTTTTTATGTTTGTTACCTCAGAACTCGGTCATTTATGAATCTATTTTGAAAATTATTTTTTTTTGTTCGAGAAAGTTCCTCGGCTAGTGGTCCCATTTTAATTTAGTGACGATCTGGTGCAGGGTTTGGGATATATAGGTAATGGGCATAAGATTGCTGCAGCTTGATACAACAACAGCAATGTTAGCAATTGAGCGCATGTAACGGAAAATCTATAAAATATACTCGTATAATAATAGAATGTTATGTTTGTTTAAATAATATAAAACATACTTGGTATCTAAGTAGACTATCCTTGTTTGAATAATATTTAAAATATATGTATAAAAAGTTATAAAATGTTTATCGATTTATACAATTGTACTGTTTCACAATAAGGTAAATTATAATTGGTTTCCAACCGGTTTCACTTACAAAAGCATTATCAGGGTATTTACAGTTAGGTACTAACTAGAAACAAAATCTAATTATAATCAGGTATCTTATTTTGAAACAGTACAAGTATGTTAATCGATAAAGTTCACGCCCGTATGCCTAAAGGGGTAGGCAGAGGTACAACAAGTATGTCGCTGGCTGCCGCTGCCCGCTGTGCGTGCGCATCGTAATATCAGCTAGCTTCATATCGTTGTCTCCCGGTGTGCGTGCGCCAGGGTTCCCAACTTAGGGGTTTTCCCCCCAAATTTAGGGGGAAAAAAAGTGGGATGGGATTTTTTTAGGGGTGTTATATTTTTAGGGGTATTTTTAGGGATTTTTTTAACTTCAAATATCCGAAGAAAATGATTTGTTACTTGAAGTTTTAAATAATTTATGAATAAAAAATATAAAAAAATGTTGCTGAATAAAATTATTTATTGATTGTTTTGAATTTATTATTTGTTTAATGATATTTTAGTATTTATCAATTATTTTTAATGTATTATTTATGTAAAAATATTTAATTATTTATTTTATAAATAGTGAAATTTTTTAGGGGGAATTTCTAGTAATTGTAGGGATTTTGGGGGTTTTTGATTGGGGCTATAGGGAGATAAATTTTTGAGAGTTGGGAACACTGGCGTGCGCATTGTGATATTAGTTAGCTTCATGTCGTGGATAGTCGTGGGCGTTTAAACGATATAGGCTTAAAAAATTAGGCTTTTCAAAATAAGCCCATAAGCGCGCTTACGGATTTAAGCTGTTTTCGTTTAAACGTTGTTTAAGATACAAAAATTTAAATACTATATTAGCATGATTGAAGAAAAGTAACCTTATTTCAATAACGTTAAAAATCAAAATACAATAGCATAAAGAACCTTATTTCTATACACTAAAACTCAATATAATTTTTCATTTTATTGGATTAACAACCTTATTACGATTCGTATAAGAAACGATAACAATTTGGATTGGTTATCGTATTAGCGGCTAAATTATTTTCTACTTGTTTACGCAATATTTGTGTCGGACTGACAACGCTTCGTTTTTGGTTGGTTAGTACTTTTTACAACGAATTGACAACTTACGTTTTTTCAAGTTCTGAGTTCCAGTACGCTTTTCGTTGTTGAAGCGATTCGACGAGCTCATCAATTGTTTATTTTATTTAGCGCGACGAATTTCCAAAGTAATTTTGTTTATATTAATTATTGAAATTACGTGATGGATAAAAAAGTATATATTGTGTTACTATTCATTTCAGACAGTCCTAAGTCTGAAAAGTACGAAGGGAAGTTGATTGATTGAGAAAGTACCTTATATATAAAATTCTCGTGTTACAATATTATTTACCATACTCCTCCGAAACGGCTTTACCGATTTTCATGAAATTTTATATGCTTATTCAGTAGGTCTGAAAATCGGCTACTGTTTATTTTTTATACCCCTAAGTGATAAGAGTTGTCCACCCCTAACATTATTTTTTTATTTTTAAGACATTTTTTTTATTTTTATTGGAACGAAGTTCCTTATCGCGCATTGTGAAAGGGAGCTAGACGGAAAAAATTCTTACGAAAAGTTGTCACGACACTTTTTGCTATAGTAAGGTATAGTAAGCACAGAAATATCCAGCCACTTCCCTTTAGCTCGTGCATTGAAAGTGAAAGAGTCTATCTACTATTTGATTGAGTTTACTTTTTTTTCTAGTGCCAAATGTTCGACATTTATACAGAATTTCGGCCAAATGTCGAATTTCGACCAAAAGTTGAATTTCGACGGACAGTCGAATTTCGAACGAGTGTCGAAATTCGACCGAGTGTCGAATTTCGATCGGTTGCCGAGTTTAACCGCCGGTCGAATTTCGACCGGGTACCAAAATCCGACCGCGGGTCGTAATTCGACCGGGTGCCGAAATTCGACCATGGGTCGAAATTCGACCGAGTTCCGAAATTCGACCGGGTGCCGAAATTCGACCGTGGGTCGAAATTCGACCGGACGCCGAAATTCGACCGTGGGTCGAAATTCACCCGGGTGCCGAAATTCGACCGTGGGTCGAAATTTGACTGGGTGCCAAAATTCGACCGTGGGTCGAAATTCGAACGGGTTCCGAAATTCGACCGGGTGCCGAAATTCGACCGTGGGTCGAAATTCAACCGGGTGCCGAAATTCTATTTCGCATTGAACAGTGTGGTGTCGCGACGATGATTTTTGTTGAGTGTATACAGGTTTTTTGTAAATAATAATAAAAGGAACTTCGTTCCATTCTGGTGTCCCTTGACACCTCTCAAGTTTTTTTTTAAATTGTGGCTTTAAAAATACATACAACCCTCATATTCACCCTTCTATAATCAACCCCTATTTTTTAATTCAATAATTTATATTATGACGAAACAACGTTTGCCGGGTCAGCTAGTATTGTATAATAATTTGTATTGTATTTGATAACACGTCATTTCTATAAGCTAGTAATAAGTAATAACACTAACAAAACCACAAAACATTAAACGCTTTTTTCAGCTCTCGGCTTTATCGGTCGCTAATAATTCACTTAAATCTTCGTTTTATAATTGACCTTCTCAACGATCAACAATTTTTATTTAAAAAAACGTTTAAACGAAAAGCGCTTTTTTAAGCACGCTTAAAAGTATAAGCAAAACGTTTAAACGTGTTAATAATTAAAAGCCGTTTATCACATCTCTAGTCGTGGACTGCCGGTATGCGCGCGCATCGTAGTATCAGCTAAATTCATGTCGCTAGCTGCCGTTATGCGCGCGCATCATAGGCTCACTGAATTTGGCCCCACTTTTTTTGATTTTCAGATTTTTGATATTTTTAATTATTTGTTCGTCGTTCGTTCTTTAATGTTCGATTGTAAAAATTGTTTGTTCGTCTTTTATTTATTTATAATTAATTAAACAAATGATCACCCTTAAGTTGGCCCCCCTTACTAGATATCTTTATTTTTATCACTTAGATTAATTAATTTTGATTAATTATCGTTTGTTCGACGACTATTGGTGATTGTTCGATCATAAAAACAATTAAATTCCCAATTATTATTTATTTTATATCTAATATGCAAACCATTACCTCACGCCTACATTGCGCATGCGCCAGCAGTCTAATGGCGACTGAGCGATGCGTAGTGCATGTCATGTAAAAAAATGACATTATAAATAATGCTCCATTTCGAATATCATCAAATTATACGATTTGAATGAAGTATTTATTCAACAGTGTGAGTACCTCGATTAAATATAAAGGTATTTAATTCTTATTAGGAAATATTGTAGGTAGTTCCGATAGTGGTAAATTTAACACGATACATAAAAAAAATCTGCACATTTTTTGAGGTTAACTAATAGTACATCTAATATATACATCTTTAACAGAATTATAAATAGGCCTATCATTTTAGCAAAGAAACAAATTAAAAACAGTTGTATGATATACACACCCACACACATATGTACATATATAAGAAATTCATATTTAATTAGAGTAATTACTCTTTTTGTTTACTCAACAAACAGCTTTATGTGGCTTTATGAGTTAAGTACATATTATATTGAACGTAATGCATGTAAATGGACTATATAGACATTAGATGTTTTTCGATGATTATTAATAAGTACATAATTTATTAATAATGATTCTTTTACAACTAAACATTCGAAATGGAGCATTATTTATAATGTCATTTTTTTACATGACATGCACTACGCATCGCTCAGTCGCCATTAGACTGCTGGCGCATGCGCAATGTAGGCGTGAGGTAATGGTTTGCATATTAGATATAAAATAAATAATAATTGGGAATTTAATTGTTTTTATGATCGAACAATCACCAATAGTCGTCGAACAAACGATAATTATCAAAATTAATTAATCTAAGTGATAAAAATAAAGATATCTAGTAAGGGGGGCCAACTTAAGGGTGATCATTTGTTTAATTAATTATAAATAAATAAAAGACGAAAAAACAATTTTTACAATCGAACATTGAAGAACAAACGACGAACAAATAATTAAAAATATCAAAAATCTGAAAATCAAAAAAAGTGGGGCCAAATTCAGTGAGCCCGCATCATAGTATCAGCTATCATATCGCTGGCTGCCAATGTGCGCGATCATCGTAGTATTCTATATAGTTAACTTCATATCACTGGCTGCCAGTGTGTGCCACATCGTAATATCAACTAACTTCATGTCGCTGGCTGCCAGTGTGCGCCCGCATCGTAACATCAGCTAACTTCATGTTGCTGATTTTCAGTGTGCGTCATGAAGTATTAGGTATAGGTGGAGCTAGCACTCTTAGCACTTAGCACTATTAATCGATTGAAACAAATATTAACATAATGTCTCTGTCTATGAGGTTTCGCTATCTCTTTTTATACGGCTGTGTTAGAAAGACCTCAGAAGATGACAGCTGTATTTAAAATTTAGTTTCAAGTAGTTATTAGAAGTGTTGCCTCCAGAAATAATACAGCTTCATGGTGTGCGCTCATCATTGAATTGGCTTCCTTCATGTTGCTGGCACCTTCAGCAATCTTTATCACTGAACGCTTATATATATATATATATATATATATATATATATATATATATATATATATATATATATATATATATATATATATATATATATATATATATATATATATATATATATATATATATATATATATATATATATATATATTACTTTTAAGGCTGCTTAATGCGTATCAGTTTCAAATAATATTATGTTTTTTTATGTATTATGTTTTTTTTTGAAATAAAATAAAAATCTATCTATTTTTTTAATTACATTCCTATTTTTTATTTAACCTATTTTTTTATTTCATCTATTTTTATTTCAGTTGAATATATAATTGGATTTTGAAAGAGACCCACTTTTTCTGTCGATAACTCGATAATACCCATCATTAGCGTTTATCGTGGCCGTATATCGATATAGTCATAACACCATTGTCAGTATCGTCAAACGTTAATCGTCAAAAACAGTGGAAATTGGAATCAATTTAAAAATAATATGTAGGTATGTACGTGTCTGTGTGTGCAGTTGGCAACGATTCGCGGAACCACAGAGTACCTTGTTGCGCGGAACCCTTTGCAGCTCGACCTAAATATGAAGGGCGGTCTCTTAAAACGTACCTAGTGATTGTATACCACTTGTATACTCTGACTAGCACAATAATTCTATGAAAATAAATGTCACGTTGTTACTTGTGAGAATGCCAAACTGTCAGGGAATTTTCTTGCCTTTAGCCAATAGATGTGTTCTTAACAAACGTCTAAACTCAGATTTCTTACAAAATTTACAGATGCCCTAACTAAGAATTTGCAAGAACACTCTGTAGATAGTGTGATATAATCCAATATTGCCATTTTAGTTTGTAAGTCAAGGCATCTTTGCATAAGTTATTTTCTATAGATTATGACAATTACAGATAGAAAGTGTGTCCGAAAAAATATCTATACTACGATTAATTAAAAAGCTAGTTGTTTTCACTTATTTCCTGTCGCTAATCTTCACTTGTAAAGTGTTTTTTTTTTATTTAGTGTTAATATTGTTAGATGTCAAACTATGGCGTAACTCAAGCGGTAAATTGTTTAATTGCAATTTGTAAATTGTTGCTTTTTGCTGACACACAAAATTTTCGACTATCTTATAAATCGACGATCGAAGGACAAAAGGTCAAAAGTTAGAAAATTCATTTTGTTTACCTTTTTTATGAATAGGTCTTCTACAGACAACTTTTAAGTCATCCGGATATTTGCCTGTTTTGATACTGCTGTTTATTAAATCAGTGTCAGTTTATCAAATTGCGGTAGGATTCAGAAATAAATGAAGCGGTAATATTAAACTTGATCGGGACATGGTAGAACGCTGCCATATAGTAATTACGATATTAGTGACACGTATAATCATTCGCCTTTTACAAACTGCCTGGTAAAATTGCAGATGCTTCGTTTTTCAAAAAGGTCTATGACAAACACAAGTTATATGTATACGACTACACATTGGTAAAAATTTGTAAGACTTCCTATTAAAATGCTTTACCCAACTTTATTTAATTCACATTATATGCATACTAATATTATAAATGCGAAAGTATGTCTGTTTTACTATCACGGCTAAATCACTAAACAAATTTTGATTATTTTGGTATGGCGATAGTTCAAGATACGGGTTCAAACATAGGCAAACTTTTTTGTAAATCGATACCTAGATGGCTGAAATAGGGAATGAAATTTGTACCTGTAATCAATACCCTACATTTGACAAAGTGCTGCATGAGAGAATACCTATGGGCAATGGCCAGATTCCGCCCTTGTATTAAATATTAATAACTGCCTTTTCTAATTAAAACAACGTAATCGGTTTTTACAATTTTATATTTTCTTTTACATTGTCTAATGTAACCAAAATCCTTATTACTCTAATTTTAACATTCTATCCTTAAATTCTCATGATGAAATATAATATAAATTAATAAATACATGTAACTTAAATTGCTTATGCACGTTCTGGATTATTCAAATATTATCGTACTTTTAAACGGAGACCAGTGTGTGTTACACTGGTCGATGCAGGAGACTACTACTATACACTGTTATCTATGCAGGAGACTGAATGTCCTCTCGTAGAGAGTATTATATTCTTTGCTGAATGTCCGAGTTCTCAACCCGTCTTACCCGCCATTGTTGTTTTCGTGCAAGCTCTGTGTTACCAGAGTAAATAATTTTAATTCGTATAACAACGATGTCGGGCAAAATCCTGCTTTATTAAATAAAAACCTAACATACGCAAAACCACGAAATAAAGAAAACAAGAACGGAATTGGCAAGTACAAACATTTGTATCAGGACCGCGATCGCCACACTCACACATAAAATAAGCATTATTGCATATAAACTACTAATGCAAACATTGTTTCATTGGTCGTTTTCATTTTAAGCAACAATAATCCGAAACACACAAACAGAACATTTAAAAATATACCAAACTGCGTTACAATAAATTTTATTTTGCTACAAAAAAAAAAGAGTATTTACGTCCTTTTGTAGTCTATTTAAAATAGACTCATCTATTTGTACAATAGTGAAACTTAAGATCGTAATAGTTTCGCTATTCTACAATAGATGGCAGCATTGATTTTTCCGTAGTTTTCAGTTGATCATATTTGAGTAGAGAACTTTCTAGAACGAAATACGTAATGACTGTCATTACGTATATCTTTCTAGAAAAATTAGGTCAACCTAAAATGAACTTTATATGTAAGGTGTACGGCTGATTTTAGCTTGACTTTCTATTATATCATTAGAGATTATATTAAATCAGGAATTTAATTAAAATAAAATGAAAATTGTACTTTCGAATGATATGAAATATCTCCATTTTTAATCATCTGTATTCTACTATCATTTCTGCATTCAAGGATGGCACAATACGGCATAATTCAGTGTATAATAGATTTTCGCACGACGACTATCTCCTAATGATATGGTAAGTATCACTAAGGCAATTTAGAGTAAAAGCACATAATAGTGACGCACGCGGCACGCCCACTCTTCAATTCCTCTTGTTTTCTTTATTTCGTGCGCAAAACTATATCTATAACACGTTTATCTACTCGCGGGCAAAGCTGCATGGGTATTTTATAAATTATAAATAACTTAGTAGGTGCGTTCATAAAAAAATTTAAGTTTATTTTATAAATTTTGTATTTGTTATCATTTTAGTACGAGTAAAACGGGGTGTCCAGTTTGCCCTACTTTCTTCGATTAGTATTTATATTTGTCTTCTGTAATCAATACCCTATTTATATATGTTTCTTCGATTATATTTGTCTCCTGTGCTTTCGTCAATTCATTTATTTCATCACACTGAACTTGACAATATTAATAAATAATTTTTTTTTTCTCTTTCTTACGATAAATATTACGTATTTTTATCTCTTTCTTCGCGATTCGTCAATGTAGAAGTGAATACATACTGTGATATGTAGCTGTTGTAACTTTGACGCTATTTTTAAATGCAGTAATGTATGCGTATAGCCCATTGACCTCTAATCTATGGTATAACCTGTCTACTAGTAAAATGTCATTGGGTGACAGTATTTAATTTTATTACCTACTCTTTAAATTGGTAATACTGGCACGACGCAGAATATATAATAGTACAAGTACTTTAAATATATTCTCGCCGTGTTGGTCCCGGCCTCCTTTGTAGAATAGGCCAACTGCCGTTCTGCCAGGCAGTTCGTAAAAGGCGACCGATTGGCTATCGAGTCACTACCGTCGTGGCTACTAGGTGGTAGAGTTCTGCATTGTCTCGCCCGGGTCTGGTACCACCGCCTTACCCATTCCTGCCGCAATAGCGTCAGCGCTTGTCACTGTCGTGTTCCGGTTTGGAGGGTAAGGTAGCCGGTAAACTTATGCATGTGGCATTAGACCTCGCCACAAGATAGCAACGCACCATTAACATCTTTGGTGTCTATAGGCGATGGTTGACTCTTTCCATCAGGAGACCCATCTGCTTGTTTGCTGTCTTATGATATATAAAAATAAAAAAACTTACGGCATGACAGTAATCGAGTAGAAAAACGGTACATTTTATCATATTCGCACTTAAACGGTAGATGCAGTCAAAATTGAATCAGATATAACGACTTATTTTTTTTATGATGAATGAATACTAGTTCTAGTCGGATGAATACTAGTTCCATGATCACACTTCACAGCATTAAATTGAGCTAATATGATACCTACCTAGTTGGCTAGTGGCTACCTCTGAATAAGGAAACTTATGGAACTGCCTTACCTACAAAACAAACGTGCTACATATCTACGCAACGAAACATGGCGGATTACATACTCCGTGTGGTACTCCATCAGGAGAATATTATTGTTCTATGCTTTTGTATTTTACCATACATAGCATATACTTATCTATAAAACTATTCTTGAAGCTTATTGATTTCGTAATAAAGTCCACTTTGACATTATCCTAGTTAAAATGGGTTTTACGGTTCCATACTCAAAAGGTAAAATGGGACCCTGTTTTAGTAGCACTAAGACTCAGTTTCAGTGGCAGCTACTACTGAATTATATTAAATTTATGAACGATTATATTTTAGCCTGTTTAGTAGTGTCCACAGAGTATATTTATGATTTACAACGTAAGTACATAGCGACGAAAAATGGCGGATCGGCACACTCTTGATGTCACGTAAAATGTTGTCACTAAAGCAAAACTATTGCGTATAGGTTTGGCTTGTTTTCATTGCCTATGTTAGCCAAAGACGCCATTATGTTTATTATTTCGTCTTGTAAACTATTACATACCTAAGTATCTATATGAAATTGTCATGAAGCTGTATTATATCTGTAGGCAGCACTTTTAATACCTACTTGAAACACAATTTTAAATACTGCTGTCATCTTCTGAGGTCTTACTCTCTCTTTCTAACAAAGCTGTATAAAAAGAGACGGAATGACCTCATAGACAGAAATATAACATAATATGTGTTTCAAGTGATTAATACAAGTGCTAGCTCCACCTATAGGTACCTGATACTTCATGGTCATCGTAACATTTCCATAGGTTTCCTTATTCAGAGGTGGACCATTCCCCTTGTCAAACATCAATTGTCAGCCCGTTAGGAGTATATCACAGAACAATATACTCTATAGGAGTATATTGTTCTGTGATTGTCAGTGATGTCACTGTCAAGTGTCAAAATGTGTGAGCGATTTGCGGTTGCCACTTGCCAAACGTGAAACGATGCTCGTCTTTATCTGACGAAATGAAATAATAGATTTTCCATCACGGTTAATAACAAAGTGGCTTAGTATTATGAGTTAAAGTGAGTTATATCAAAGGAAATTGTTAAATGTCTTGACAGTGAAAAAAATGCAGTTTTATAAAGAAAAGATTTTAAACGCTGCACAATTAAAAAGACTTAGTGAACACAAATATTCGTGTACAAGTGCTAGTATATTAGATGCTTGGCTTCAACCCTGGTGGTGCTGGTTGGTTTCTAAAACACCATTATGGCTCGCACCGAATCTCATTACTATATTAGGTCTAATCATAAATATTGTTACCACGCTTATATTGGTATGGTAAGTACCACATCTGTCAATCTTAAGAAAATGAGCTAAAAGTGTGTCAGATTACGAAGCTGCGAAACTACTTTCATTTTTGCACTATTTAATCAAAACTTTCTTTCACAAATAAGTCTCCTTTGCCTGAATCTTAAATATTTAACATCGTAGTATTTGTCATATTCAGAGTTCCGACCTTACATTATGTGATTGGTGGAATCTGTCGCGCCACTCATTGATAAGATATTGAAATTATTTATGCAAGATGATTAAATAATAAACTTACGATTTAATATGCCACTGTATGAGAGTAAATATAATCACAATACAACAAGATATTAAAATGACAAATAGTTTGAATAAATACATCGAAAAGCGTAAGTGCAATTTAGTAGTAGGTGTATTGCTTATTTTTGTAATGCATAAAATTGATTGTAGATGGACAAAAGGATCCAAAATTCATACATGGTTACTTTTATTCCAAATTAAAAAAAAATCACATTGAAGTTAGTATTAATCACTGAGCAGTACTCAATGTTCTTGTTGCGAATGATTAGTCACTGTGAGTACAACAGAATTTACATCAGTAACCTAGACCTAAGTCTAATATTAAATAATTATAAAATATTTGCTAAAATTTTTAATTGCATTAGCAAAACTGCATAAGCTTATATAGCCAATAGTCACAGTATTGTAAATCAACCTAGTCAGTAGAGCACATACATATTGTAGAAAAATGTGAAAGATAGATCATTTGTTGCTACTATTGCTCTGTGGACTTAGTAAAGTGATTCATTGATTTAACTAAAATATGAAGAATTGGAATAAATGCACAGCTGGCGATAGGCTTGTCGCCTATCACATTAGAGACGGTAAAAGTGTATCTCATATAAGATCGGAACATTAGTATCTGGATCTGTAGAGAGACATGTATCAGTAAAACATATCATTTGAATCCTCAGATCTCTTATTTTGAAGGCTATCTTTGACATTTGATGTGTAAATATAAATGATCGAAATTGTTGTTACGAAATAATCAATGTTTTATTATCAAATTCATTACATGGCAAATAGTATTAATTAAATACCAAGTTATTTGAAATAGGTTTATTGATTTCCCTTCATAATTTTTAAGCTTAGGACTGACAGTTATTTCAGTAAGTAATTGTTTATATTTATTTAGATAGAATCACACATATCAGAAAATATTTAGGTACCAATTAAGTGAATAACAATGACGAAGACACGCAAAAAAAATGACATAAAAAACTTGAAAAATTACCCATCTCACTTTGTTGTACAAAATTTCCTAATAGTTGTCCCTCTCTCCCATGCATGAGTCGCGAGAGCTGAGCCACCATGACTGTGGCTGAGCCATTTACAGCCAGTGTGCTTTAAGATCCAATTTTTTTTCAACTAACATTTTATCTTATCAACAAATAATAATAATAATAATATTTATATTTATTTAAAAAAGAAGGATTACAAAGATTATAAAAAATTAACATTGACCTACACTAATTAAGAATAATAATTTTATATTTTTGAATTACCAGAGGTTCCCAAACTAGAAGAAGCCTGTATTTTGGGATACCGTAGTTAATTAAAAATAAAAAAAATTCATACAATAAAGGTCGAGTACAATAATAAATAGAATTATAATAATTGATTTACATTAAAAATAAAGGGATAATATCAAGATAAAATTGAAACATGTAATGCGTGTAATTCGCGTTCCCTCAATCATATGGTCAATTTACTTAAACATATCTTTTTATTGAAAAGAGGACGGATGGCGTTCGTTATTTATAAATGTTCTGTCTTTCTAGCCGCAATCATGCTAGAACAGTGCACGACTCTCACCTTAATAAATTTATTTTTAGTAAGTATAACATACTGACCCCACTTTATTTATTATATAAATTTTTTAATTTTTTTTTAATATAATTTTTTTTTAAATACTATAATTTGACCACATTATTTATTTATATTTAATTGCTCACACCACCAGCCACTTTCACATTTTTTTCTGAAAACACACGGACTGTTACGCGCACGCGTTCTGAGTCTGTTCCGGTGGATTGTGGTCACAAAAATGGTTTATGAGTTGTTTGGATTGAATCCGATACTGTAAAGTGTATATTTTATAAGTGGTCTTGAGCACTGCAATACACTGGTGTTAGAATTGTTTAATTTAAATGGCTTAAGCTACAAAATAATTCAGGTGTAACACGACACTTTGAGAAAAATATGACTACTTGTTAGTCGAGGATTTTTAATTCAAAAAGTAAATCGATGACCTATGCTTTATTTTTTTTTTTATATAATTGGTAAACATATACATACAGAAAAAAATAAACGACATATATTATAGTACAAAAATATTTATTTACATAAATACTAGCTGCAGCGTGCAGCCTGCTGCATTATACACAGTGTTTTGCGCATCCCGCGGGATCACCTCATTTTTCCGGGATAAAAAATAACCTATGTGCTATTCCAGGTCATCAGCTACCTGTGTGCCTTCATTCAAATCCATTCAGTAGTTTTTGCGTGATTGAGTAACAAACATCCATCCAAACATCTATCCAAACATCCATCCATACATCCAAACTTTCGCATTTATAATATTAATACAGATTCATTTTTTTTTTCATAATTAGTACATAGTTTTTTTGTAATTTTTAAATAATTTATTTCTTTTTCAATTTTACAGCTATGTTAATTTTTTTTAATATTGTTTAGGATATTTCACATTCACATTATATGATTTTTTTGAGATCATAGATATCAACACTAAAATTTACGAAAATACCGAAAGCACTGGTATCATCAAGTTGGTTGTTAACGAAATATATGTTTTATTAATTGATATTTACGGTTTATTATCTAAACGGTTAGATCATGAACTAATCTTGATTATTAATAAAGTTTACTTGTTCATTAATACACAGAAACACTTTTAAATTAACCTGTATCATAAACTGCAACCAACACATAACACACAGCACAAATCAAAATGGCGGACTAAGTTCTTTTATTTTTTCCCCAAGAGCGTACTTGAAAAAAGAATGCCAATTTGATGTTATTCTGTACAATGTTTCGTTCGAAAGCCATAAAATACCATAGAGTATTGTATAAAAACTTGTAAATAGTGAAAATATTGTTTTTTTTTGATGAAGTTAGCGTTGGTCCCTATAGAGACCATAGTGTATGGACCATAGTGGACCAACGCTAACTTCAACTTCGTAACCAAAGTGAAGTGAGCAGTTATAAATAATTTTTTTTTTAAGTATTACAAACATTAATTTGAAAGCATAATAAATTAATAACACTCAAAGTTAAAACATGGATAGCAGAACACCATTAACATCTTTGGTGTCTATAGGCTATGGTTTCTCTTTCCATCAGGAGAGCCATGTTATAACACTAAAAAAGTGTTAAGAAGAGAAGTAAGACAGCTTGATTTTCATTATTATTATTAGACACTTTTACTATTTCACTTGTATATAAATTTCACTTTTACACATATTTTTTAATATATTACTCGACCGGTTTTACATTTTAAAGCATCTTCAGGATGTAATATACTTAACTGATTATTATTGACTGTTATGGAATATAAACAAATGTATTCAACGAGAATTAAAGAACAGTGATTCTACCTTTGCGCAACACCTTATAAAAGGTCATACTTTTGATAGTACAAAAAATTTAAGAATACTACATTTCTGCAGTAAAGGGAGAAGGCTCAATGACTTAGAAGCGCTTGAAATTAATCAACACAAAGGTAAACAAAGGGTCTTAGATGACCAAATGGAGCTCAATGCTTCACCTTTGTTAAACCCTTTTTAATATTTATATAGGCACAAATATGTACTAAAAGTAAAAATAATTATTAATTATAACGTAATTCAATGTAATAAATTTTTTAGTGCAATTTCAATTTGACATTTTTGATAGTTATTCTATTTTATTATTATTATTTTTGTTTAAATATTTTAATTTATATTATTAATTTGACATTTAAACATTTTTCATTTTTATTCACTTATCTTTTATTGGTGATAATCTTTTTTACTCATCTTTGACATAAATAACTGTGTAATAGGTAATAGGTGTGTTAACCTATTTTTACTTTGTTTTACTTGACATTATTTATATAGCATAATTAATTATTTAATTGACATTTTTGTATCCATATGTATTTCGCCGTGTCGGTCCCGGCCTCCTTTGAAGAATAGGCCAACTGCCGTTCTGCCAGGCAGGTCGTAAAAGGCAACCAATTGGCTATCGAGTCACTAACATCGTTGCTACTAGGTGGTAGAGTTCTGCATTGTCTCTCCCGGGTCTGGTACCACCACCTTACCTATTCCTGCCGCAATAACGTTAGTGCTTGTGGCTGTCATGTTCAGGTTTGGAGCGTAAGGTAGCTGGTAAACTTATACATGTGGCATTAGACCTGACCACAAAATAGCAACGTACCATTAACATCTTTGGTGTCTATAGGCGATGGTTGACTCTTTCCATCAGGAGACCCATCTGCTTGTTTGCTATCTTATGATATAAAAAAAAAATGTATGGTTATAAATTAGTGCAATATAATTGTAAATTAAAATTGCCCACATCATTGGGCAAAATTTTTAAGGCTGACAACACCTTTGAGCGATATTTAGGCTTACCCTTTTAAAATCAATATTTATGTTTGTTTATGCTCCACAACAGTCAATAATAATCAGTTAAGTATATTACATCCTGAAGATGCTTTAAAAAGTGAAACCAGTTGAGTAATATATTAAAAAATATGTGTAAAAGTGAAATTTATGTACAAGTGGAATAGTAAAAGTGTCTAATAACAATAGAATTTCATCAAGTGCCGACGATTAAAAGTATAGAATATATTGATTTTCATTGTTAACATATAGCAGTCTTGAACTCTGACTGTTTCTGAGCTACTAGAAAACACAGAAAACTACAGCGACGATTATTACATATAAGGTTATAGATAAATGAACATTACAATATACTATGTAAAATGTATAATATGTATTATAATATAATAAAATATATAATAATATAAATAGATATGTGAAGCAAAAGCTTTGTATCTCTTTTTATGACAATTATGCAAAAATGAAGTATGGGCACTGTTAAAGTTTAACATGGAGAAGGAGTGCAGACTAGTTTTCTTTTTATATAATATGCATTAGAAACACATTAAATTAATAAACATAAACATTATACACCTTACCATTCATTTGACATAACTACATAATATACACATAAAATAATAATATATATGTACTTTTTTTATGTCCTGTTGTCAACCACCACCACTTAATAGTGGTTTTATTGTTTAGTCCATTGTCAAATGTAGTCAGAACTGTGGTCAAATTTCAGCCAGAAGGCAATCACTACTATGAATAAACAAATATAGTAATTGCCTGCCAAATTACATAATCTGATCTAAACAAATTATTTGTTTGTCTATATCACATGTTATTCAATGATACTCATAAATACATTGTAAATACTAAAATATATTTAATAAACACCTAAATTCAGAAATACAAACATATAACTATATGTACAATATGTGCAAACGTTTGTCCCAGTCTTAATCAAAACTCCTTTGATCGGATAGTCAGGTTCGCTGACTACTTGACAAATGGAGTAGTTTATTTTGTATACGTAGTATGAGTGTATAGACATAGCTTGCGCTATAAGTGTTAGTAGACAATACTAATGTAAATACTGGAACATATTTAGTAAATACCTATATTCACATTGCACATAACAAAAATCCTTGTTCCTGTTTGAAATTAAATCAGAGCTCTATCAATAGCTATTTGAGAGTGCTTCTTCTTCTTCTTCTTCTTCTCGTGGGCGGGTCTCCGCAACTCGACGACTAGCGCCTTTTTTGCGTGTGGTTAGGATGGTTCTACTCTTGCCATCCCAACTCCTCCAGGAAGCCCAGCAACCCCTTGATGTGGGAGAAAGCTTCGGGGAGCGACCTCGGGGATCCGAGATACTTGACCCGGTAATTCGCCACGCCTTCACAATCGATGATGATGTGGGCAGCCGTTTCTTCTGTCTGCATGCAAGCTCTGCACAGAGGACTGTCTGTAACACCCATGTTAAACATGTGTTTGTTAAATGGACCGTGCCCTGTAATAGCGCCAGTTATTACACGTAGCTGTTTTTTGTTTAATTTAAGTAGCCTGTGCGATAGCTGCGGGTTCAATTTGTCAAAAACCTGTTTCGATTGCCCACAGTCGGTACGCTCGGCCCAGTATTTATTGTGCATGTCGGTCGTGCGTTGACGTAGACTCACGTACAGCCAACGGGCCGGCAAGGGGGCAGCGGGTTCCGCTCCCAACATGGCCATATCAGATGCCCGCCGAGCTAACTCATCGGCTGCATCGTTTCCTCGTGAGTCACTATGTCCTTTAATCCACTGTAGTGTGACGTTGTTATACGTACCTATGTTATTTAGGGAAGTATGACATTCGTCAATAAAGCTTGAAGTAATTTTATTGCTTTGAAGAGCCATAAGGACCGCTTTGCTGTCTGTCAGGATCTTGAGAGTGCTTACTACTATGACAGTGGGGTTTGTTATCATGTGCTCTTCGAGACTGCTTACTACAATAACTGAGGGGTTGTCATCGTGTTTACCGGTCACCACACTTTGGTAACTAATGAGACCACTGAGGAAATCCCGTTAATACACTATGGTCTCTATAGGACCAACTTCTAGAGTTTTCATAAAAAAAAAACAACAATATTTTCACTATTTACCCGTTTTAAAACAATACCTAATGGTATTTTATTGTTTTCGAATGAAACATCCAACAAAATAACATCAAATTAGCACTCTTTTTCAAGTACACTCTTGGGAAAAAATATAAGAAATTAATCCGCCATTTTAATTCGTGCTGCCTGTTATGTGTTGGTTGCAGTTTATGATGCAGGTTAATTTAAGTGTTTTGGTGGATTAATCAACAGGTAAACCTTAATTATAATCAATATTAGTTTAAGATCTAACAGTTTAGATAATAATTTTGTCAAAAAACCGTAAATATCAACTAATAAAACATATTTTCCCATAACAACCAAATTGATGGTACCTGTGCTTTGGGTATGATGGTACCTATTTTTATTTCTTTTCGTAAATTTTAGTGTTATTAATGAGAGGAATTAAGCAACTGGTACAACCTAACAGTACTGGTCTGATTGATACAAAATTTGCTATTCTTTCACTTTTTTTTATATGAAGCAGATGATTAGTTTTTATATCAAGCAGATGGGTCTTCTGATGGAAAGAGTCAACCATCACCTATAGATACCAAAGATGTTAATGGTGCGTGGCTACCTTTTGGCGAGGCCTAATAATGCCACATGCATAAGTTTACCGGCTACCTTACCCTCCGGATCGGAACACGACAGTGACAAGCACTGACGCTATTGCAACAGGAATAGGTAAGGCGGTGGTACCCAGCCCCGGGCGAGACAAAGGAGAACTCTACCACCTAGTAGTCACGATGGTACTGACTCACATAACCAATCGGTTGCCTTTTAAGACCTGCCTGGCAGAACGGCAGTTAGTCTATTCTTCAAAGGAGCACAGAACAAACACGAGGGATAATCACCATGAGATAATCATGGTAAAAAAGTTACCGTGTTACTGCAATAACATTACTTCAATAATATTGCAATAAAACAGTAATTTTAACCTGAAGTTGCAGGGATTCAAATGGGATTGAAGATCATTTGTATTTTGCGCTGCAAAAGTTAGAGTGGTAATTTCTTTTTGCATTAGCCATATTTGAAAAATCTAATAATGCAAGCTATACCGCACTTAGCCTCACTAGGGGCCATTGTGTGCAAAAGGTATAGGCTTCTCCTGCCTACCCAGTTCATTCAAGAGATCCAGTATCTTATAGGTGTAAGCTCAAGTAGCTTTTTGTATGTTTCACTCTTATTGAAAAACTGGGCTCTTAGGTATTGAATTTTTCTCCCACTCAAAAGCATGTGGTTAGTTTCATCATGGTTAAGGCATGCCCTGCATAGAAAACTGTCTGTTAATCCCATGGCATGCATGTGTTTATTCATTTGGCAAATATCCTGTTGTCAGACCAACTACCTATTTCTCTTAGTTTTACCCTTTAATGAGTTTTCTGGTCAGTTTGGGATTTAGCTCAGGATATGCTTGTTTAGTTTATCTATAACTGTTTAGTATTTCCCAGTTTGTTTGTGTCTTATTTTGATGTTTTCATTTATCTTTGTTTTTCGCCTCTGTGGTCTAGTGATGCGGTGTTGGTGATGACCACATGCGGTTCGATTCCTAGGTCAGGCAATCCAAAAATGTGTTTTTCAGTTTTCTGATAAAACCAATGTTGCCAGGGATTGCATAAGTGCCAGGTTGGCGATAGGCTTGCCACCTATCACATAATGGGACTAAGTATCTTCAGCTAATCATGGGTGTACTGGTTTTACCTCTGCCTACCACTACAGGGGCGTGAAGATATTTTTTTGGTTTTAGTAGATTAAAGGGTAAAAGTGTTATTGATTTAGGACCTACAAATACCATCTTTGACCCCTTTTTTCTTGTTTATCAGCAATATTATTTCCTAAGGAGCTACTGTGTCCTTTAATCGTTGTTCCACAGTGACCTTGCATGTTGTCCCTATTTGTCAAATCATCTTTCTGTATTCATGTACTTAGATCTCATTAACCAGTTCATTTTCAAACCTAAATCAGCACAAGTACATAAGCAGCAATGTGAAAAGGTTTGGCTTAACCTTTACCTCAAACATACTGTTTATTTATTGTATTTTTATATCATTAGGTGATTAGATAGCAATCAAGCAATGGCTCTTCTGATGGATAGAAAAACAGTCGCCTATTATCACCAAAAATGTTAATGTGCGTTGCTATCTATGTGACGGAATGGAAATGTCACACGCATAAATCTACCGGCTACCTTACCCTCTGAAGTGGAACATGAGAATGGCAAGCATTGACGTTATTGCGACAGGAATAGGTAAGGTGGTGGTACCAATTACCCTGGTGAGACGTTGCAGAATTCTACCACCCAGTAGTCACAATTGTAGTGACACATATAGCCAATCAGTCTCCTTTTACGACCTGCCTGGCAGAATGGCAGTTGGTCTATTCTTCATAGGAGCTTCAACCAACATGAGGGAAAATTTAATTGAATAAAGTATATTTAGTACTGATTTTTGTGTAAAAGGTTAGTTGTGATAGATATGTCAATGTTATATTTTATAAAATATCTTAGCCCTGAAGATGCCATAAAAATCGAAACCAGTTGGAGTTATAAACTAAATAATAAGTGTTTTAGGACACAGATCCTGTGCATTTTAAAATAATTACAAACAGAGTTTTACAAAGTACCAAGAACAAAATGTATAAAATGTATTTTGGCTATATTTTATACCAGACTGGAACACGACATCGACAAGCACAGACATTTTCGCAGCAGGAAAAGCTAAAGAAGTGGTACTAATTCTAAATGATAGCATTCACATTCAGCGTAGAGTGGTTCGAATCAGTGATGACCAGACTATTTCGAAATGACTTGTCTTATTGCACAGATATGAGGGTTCAGTCTGCTATCGTATTTATCATGGGGAGTGATCAGACGTGTTGTTTGGATTAATTCATGCTGAATTCCATCGTCGGATATCACATTAAAATTTGTCTATATGGAAATCCACAACTGTGCGTTTCTCTCGACACTTTTTTCCTCGCACTACTCTGTTGGGGAATCAATCACTGACAGAGGTGTTACCAAACAGAGTGGATATTTTTGGTTAGACTGAACGCTGTGTTGAAATATGTTGGAAGAACCTTATATACAAACTTTAAAGTTTAAATATTTCTGCGCCAAGGCAGCAAAGTATATTAAAATTAATGTATGAAACAATACATGGTGCTGATGATGAAAATATTTTATTTACATCATTAGATAGCAAACAAGCAGATGACTCTCCTAATGGAAAGAGAAACCAACGCCTATAGACAACAAAGGTATTAATGGTGCGTTGCTATGTCGTGGGATGACGACGCCAAATGTATAAGCCTACCAGTTACCATACCCTCCAAACCGGAACACGACAATGACAAGCATTGACGCTATTACTGTAAGAATAATTAGAAGGTAGTGCCATATACCCGGGCGAGACGTTGCGGAACTCTACCACCTAGTAGTCACGAGGGTATTGAAACGATGGGTCAATCCGCCTTTTACGAACTATCTGGCAGAATGGTAGATGGTCTTTTCTAAGGGTGCCGGACCAATACGAGGACGGAGGGAAAGTAAATTAATATTTTTTTTAAATAATACAAGGTGCCGACGATAAAAAGTATGCGATGTATTTTAAAATAGACACGTAGTTGGGCAGAAAACGTGTAGCTGCTCGTTTGAGCAAACATTTGTACACATGTATTATATCGTGAAAAATAGAAATATGCCATTTTGTGCAGTTTTATCGTGCCAAATAAGAAGGTACAGCCAAAAAATATCCATGGAGTATACTTTATTTCATCAGTAAGCACTGTACCTCTGTATTTCTGGTTGTAAATGCAAGTTACACTGACAATTTAACAAATTGCCTAGAAGGGCGTATCCAGATTTATCCGGAGATGAGCAAACTGAAAGACTTCAGGTGCTCAAAATTCAATTTCACTATGTATCACCAGTTAAATGCATTTTAAACACGTAATTATAATTTGTTATTGTACGTTTTCAGGTATAGCCCAGACGCAAGGCAAGAGCCTCCGCGATGGGCTTGCGCTGTGTGCGCCTTAGGAGTATTTGTATATCAGAGTCTTGACGCCATCGATGGCAAGCAAGCTCGACGCACTGGGAGCCAGTCGCCGCTGGGCGAATTATTTGACCATGGCTGCGACAGCATATCCACGGTCTTCATAGCCCTTGGTGCATGCATAGCTGTAAAGCTGGGTGAATATCCAACGTGGATGTTCTTTCAAGTAAGTTAAATTTCTTACAATTATACAAAGAATCTATTAAAACGTGAAGGAAAAACGTTGTACCACTTTTTAAGACAATTACTTGAACAAAAAAATAGTGTGTTTTATGATTGCTTTTTTTTTTACCCTTTCAAGTAAAGTTTGGGGAAATTTGTAAATTAAATAGTTTTCTTCGTTGAGTTATAGATTCCCGGAAAGAAACGTCTGGATTTATAAAATATCCTAAAAAGTATCCAATGTTTGAGCCCATGTCTTTAACTATCTTCTTGTCAAATTTCATCAAAATCGGCCAACGGATTAGCCGTGAAAGCGTAATAGACAGACAGACAAGCATACTTTTATGGATTAATAGTATTTATATTTTCATTCCCATTCTACCTCTTTAGTTCGAATAGTTTAAGCGCGTATGTGAAATTAATTGAACTTCGTATATATGCAACTGTACCTATTATCTATACTTATTACCTTCATGCCAAGAGGTTATACCTAGAGGCTTCATAATACGACGATGATCTGGTTGGCAAAAAACTTCAGAGCCTCGCTCATGGCCGCAAAGTGACTAGTTTATCGGTCTTTTATCGGATACACTTTGGAGAGTGTGCTGCAGAATTGCACGACTACCTCCATCCCCGTTTTTCTATTAATCTTTGAGGCTCACTGATTCTAGGCATCGCCATAATACGGTGCATGTTCCATGTACCTGGACAAAGCGGTTCGATTCGACATTGTTCATTCGAACCGCAAGGGTCTGGAACATGCATCCTGAGCCTGTGTTTCCCGACGAGTACAATCTGGCGATCTTCAAGAGAAGAATGAACAGGTACACATTATCATAGGCCATATCTTAGCTTACCATCAGGTGAGATTGTGGTCAAGCGCATCCCTATCGATCCTAAAAAAACTTATGGATTTAACGTTAGATAAATTTGTTTAATTTGTCCATCGATATTTATTATTATTGGATAAACTTTCACCCCTAATTTCATTCTCTCGGGGATGAATTTTTAACAGAAAGAAAGAAAGAAAATATTTATTTGCAAGAATATCGGTGTTACAAGTTGTTAAAAATAAATTAAGTAACCGACATATTCTACCAATATATGGTGTGCAAATATTTAAAAAAATATCATTGTATATATCATATCGTTGTATATATATTACATTTAAAACTATAAATTGTATCGATTTTTTAGAATTTCTACCGGATCGAAACGCGGCCACACACTGAGAAGATCCGGCGGAAGAAACTCAGCGGGCTGGTCTTTTTTTCTCTATTTTATGTTCTTGTTATAAATATACAAGGATGATTCCATATTACGTAGTTATTTTTATAATTACAAGTTTCATATTTTGAGTAATTTTTTTTTTTTATAATTTACAAAATGTTCACCATTTACAAAATTTTACTACATTGAAATTTTTTTAAGGACAATTTAACAAACTTATATTTCTATCCATTAACATTTAATTTTACCACCTAAAAATTCTTTAATTGCATAATAAGTTTTATCTAACAGCAAATCAAACAACTTTTTGCGAAATTTATTTATAGGCAATGTTTTAAAACTATCAGGAATATGATTGTATATAATAATAGACATACAATACACATTTTTTGTAAAAATATTTAATTTTTGGTTAGGCACATATAATTTCTTACTATTACAGTCCTTTGGTGACTCCAATCACTATACAAAGAACCCCTGCACTAAGTTTCAAGTTTCTAGGTCTACTTGTTTAAGCTATACGTTGTCTATCAGACAAACAGTCAGAAATCAGCATTAGTTTTATTAAGTATGTAGATTATGATGAAATAATGAACTTTGTTCAAACAAAGTGCACGTTAGAAAAGAAAAAATGTATGAAAAACCTTTAGAAACGCAATAATTATGTACAACATCCTCATAAACTTACACACACATATTAAATATGTGTGTAATTGTATATACAAAATATAGTAGTAAATTTACCAGAAAAGCGTGCAATTTTTTTCCTAATGATACGCAGTTCTAAAATTTGACCTTCCATCATTCGTAGGAGTAACAATTAGCAACAAATTTAATAATAATGAGGCGGTGCACAAGTTGTTTGGGCATTTGGTAATTTGACGTACCTACTAATATAGGAACCGATCAATCATAGATGAACACGCACGTAAGGCTTTCGGTACCGGTTATCGCAAGAAACAATCTATAATTGCTAAAGTTGCCAAAATCTATGATGGGAATTAACATTCATCTCGCTATCCGACAAAACGGTAAATCATGTTAAACCAGGCTTTCTTTAGACGATGGTTTCTATTTTTATACCCATAAGGGTATACTCGTTGTCAAAACCATAGAAACCCCCTGAATGCTGTGAAATGATATATTTGGCTGTTTTGTTTCTTTTTCAGAAATCAGAAGTACTCTTATATTTATTCAATTAAACTTTTTACAAGTTATTTCGACGCGTCAATTTTTTTTTTAAAACTACTACTGGATCGGAAACGCGGCCTACACTGAGAAGATCCAACGGAATCTTCTGAATACTGATCAGTTTTCTCGCACATTTCTTTAGAAATCTGCATAACTTTAGAACTCTTTTCACACCTTAAAACTTCCTCACGCGAGGGTTGACATGAAGATGATTAAAAAGACGATTTGTAGTATTTTCAAATGTTGGCAAGCGTTGACAACAAAATTTTAGTGTTGTTGTCTGCTGATATCCGTGGGCGGAGGTAACTCTTTGTCATCAAGCGCCACTGGTCCATGTGACGTCCGTTTGTATAAAAACATAGAATGGTATTCGAATTAAATTCGTGTACACACATATGTGCGTATACCTCGACTTTTAAGCAACTGTATCATGAATATTAGTATCATGTATCATGAATATAGCCTTTGTATCATGAATATAGTCTTTGTATAATGAAGCATGGGAATACCGAGATTAAGTTTTTATAGTATATCTAATTACTGAAATTGCGCTATTACTTATTTAGATTTATTCTCGCTTAGCACTTAGATTATATTCTCGTTACTTTTAGATATGATTCGGAGCGACCGGCTCGCATCGGCCCAGCACGGTCGGCATTTTACAATGAGTTAAAGAAAACTGGTATTACAGTTCCTATGTCCGGTCACATTCACGTTCTGCAGAGACTGAATGACTTCAAACTGCTCGTATTCGTACGGCTCCGAACGGATTCCGCGATAAATAGCTCCGTCGGAATATGAATGGAGAGTAGGATTCCAGTTAGTCGAGTCATTTAAGTGACGTACGACTACCGCGGCACGCATACAGCTTCCGCGGCACGCGTTCGGTTTCCGCGGCCCGCCTACTGCTTCCGCGGTAAGCGTACCGCTTCCGCGGCAATACGCATCCGTTCCGACGCGGGCCGATGCAAGCCGGTCTGTGTAAATTATACCTTAAACGACATTTAACGTAGGTATAACCGTGCGATTATTGCCACCAAATTCCACGAGATCGTAGTTAAAATTATTCATTTAATGTTATACCAGGATATAATAGTCGCTTGTATTGCATAATTCTACCGTCCGGTAATATATTAATGCTAGCTCAGCCGTGCATCTTCCGCGAGTTGAGTAGGTACCATGTTATCAATATATCACTTTTGGCAAATTTCATTAAAATCGGTTCAGCATTTTAGTTGTGAAAGCGTAACAGACAGACAGACTTTCGCATTTATAATATTAGTACATACGATATCTACATGCCTCGTGTCCTTGTCGTAGCAGGTATAATACAATTAAGCCAGTCTACTGGCTACCTTACCTTTAAACCCAGAACACGACAGTGACAAACACTCATTATTTTGTAGAAGGATAAGGTATGGACACATAGTACGAAACCCAGTCGAATAATGGGACACATATTAGTAATTTTAAGGCAAGTTAGGTCAAATATTATTATATTAAAAACAATTAACCTTACATTTTTTTAAATATATACATATACATAATTTATGTTGTAATTTGTTTTTAATATTCGCTTTATAACTCACTGACATCAAATCATTTCGAATTGTTTGTCTATATCTTAGTCTGTTTGTCCCGTTACAACTCAAGAATGGCTTGATCGATCCAGATGGAAATTAGTACACAGTGATAACACGCGAATTCTCAAATAATAGGCCATATATTTTTTATCGTCAATTAATGCACGCCCAGTGAATCGAACGGGTTGGTAGCAAGTTATACGTGTATTATTTGTTGATAATCCTTAACAATATTTATGCAATACTATGGGAAATTTAAACAATGTTAAATAGTGATTAATAAACAATATTAATAGAACATAGGTAAACATTTCAATTAAATTATTAAAAAAACAATATAAAAATGGTAGGCCTCCAATATGATATCGTCTCGCCATTGGATGGCAATTTGAACAATTAGCGACAGCACGTATCGTCGGCTGACAGAATTGGCAAGGTCTCGCATTCAGACTAGAATCTGGAATGAAGCCAATTTGTCAAACCAACCATTTTACCTAAATAAAGTTGTTATGTGTCTAAATATAGATTTTAATAGCATTGAAAATCAAACACGCAGACGGTTCTTTCGATGGCTAAAAATAACTAAGCCCCTAAGGAGAAAATATCATTTTTGTCTGTCAGGCAGCTCGGAAAATGCGAAAGTTTAGGCAGACATATCTATTCCTGAGACAATAGCGTTAGTGCTCGTCACTATCGTGTTTCAATTGGAGGGTAAGGTAGCTGGTAAACTTATGCAAGTGGCATTACCGATAGCCAATTTTTATTTTTTTAACTATTACTATTTGTCATATTTTTTTTTAAATTAAGAATGTACACACTACACACACATGCATACTTTTTTGTTAATTAAGAATGTACACGCACATGAATAAAGTTCTTCTGATTTCTGATTTCTGATTTCATGTATATATAATAATGTTTTGCACATGCTGTAAGCTCGTTTGCTGTCATATAAATAGGGGATACTGAAAACCAATGCTGAGGTTCACCAAGCCTCAACAAATAAATTTCCCTTTTAATGGACTCAAATTACCACCCACTATTACCTTTTGCTTTTTCTTTTAGATACAAGTAAGTTTTTTTAGCTTAAGCTTCGATTTGTTTCCGTTTTTGTTATTGTATGGTAAATGTCCAATCTATACATATAATAAAATCGTAAGAAAGTCAAAACTGTACAATGAATATTTTTTAAAAGAATACTTGAGGCGTGATCTACAATCGTTATCGAAGCCAAAAATATAGTTTTTAGAATTTTGACTGTTTGTTTGTTTATCTGTTTGTCTGTTTGTATGTCCAGGGTAAACTCAAAAAGTACTGCATGGATTTACTTCAAATTTTGCATGAATATTACTAACAGGTCGGGTCAACATATAGGCTACATATTATCACGCTATCACCTACGGGGGAGGTGCTGTGCGCAGTAAACGAAGTCCGCGCGGACGAAGTCGTGGGCAACAGCTAGTAATAAATAATTTCTAATTCTTATTCTTACCTACCTCCCACAAGGATAACCACGCACCATTAATATCTTATCTATATGTTGACCCGACCTGTTAGTAATATTCATGCAAAATTTGAAGTAATTCCATGCAGTACTTTTTGAGTTTACCCCGGACATACATACAGACAAACAGATAAACAATCAAAAATTCTAAAAACTACATTTTTGGCTGCGATATCGATTGTAGATCACGCCCCAAGTATTCTTTTAAAAAAATATTCAAGGTACAGTTTTGACTTTCTTACGATTTTATTATATGTATACCATGTATAGATCTATGATCGAATTTAGATTTTAGACCACCAGGCTATTAGGCGAAGAGACGGAAAAATCAATATGATATGATCATATGATGTGTCGATCAAACGTGTTTATTGTTATGGGCCTTTATAGCTGGCTAATAAATTGTATAATCATTATAGCTTACAATATTATCAATTACAAATAGTTGCTAAGTACTGTTCCGCAGTGTGCAGATCATTGACCTTGTTTACTACTGTATTGTTATCGTCGGGAGCAATGGCGGACGAATTTCAGACCATATTGTGATACCCATAATAATAATAATATAAAAGCGAAAGTCTGTTAGACTTTCGTGGCTAAATAGCTGAACCGAATTCCATGAAATTAAGAAGGAGATAGTTAAAGAAGTGGGCTATTCAAAAATCAACCTTTAAGGGGTTGAAATAGAGAATGAAAGTTTTATGAAAGATTACATTGATAACATTATACTCGTGGACGAAGGTGCTCAGGTCGCCTAATCTAATGCCTTTAAACGAGCAATTCTTGTATATATATATATATATATATATATATATATATATATATATATATATATATATATATATATATATATATATATATATATATATATATATATATATATATATATATATATATATATATATATATATATATATATATATATAATTTCAATCTCGGAATCGGCTCCAACGATTTTCATGAAAGTCACACATCACCCCTGATTTTTCGGGTCAAGGAATCGACTTATCAAGGTTCCAGGTCCAAGAAAAGCTCGGTTCCCAAAATATGGATATGTTAAAAACCGAGCAAAGCTCGGTCAACCAGATCTTAGTATATAATCTTAACAAAACATCTGTCTATAGTTTATTAGTTCCTACCACGACTTTTGTTAGACTACGTGGTTAAGGCCTATTAGGCTTAGATCAAGAGATCCCGGATTCGATCTCCGGGTTGTGCAAAAGTGTTATTGAGGTGGTTTCGAAGTTTTTCTTGAAAACCCAAAATCTCAGTAGCAGCTCGGGGTTTTGCGGGGTATGCTACCACTCCTGTACCTCAGATGAGCACGTAAAGCCGTCGGTGCCGGTTATCGCTGAAAATACTCTATAACCGTTATCAGGTCGGTAAAATGCGGCGATGGGGATCACCACTCACCTCGCCAACCGACAAACCGTTGAATCGTGGTGAATCGAAAAGTCTGTAGACGGTCTGTTTACTTTGCCTACCCCGCGAAGGAACCGGGCGTAATGATATTTTTTTTAGTTTGTTTGTTGTCAGAAGATATTAGATCTCCGCCATACAGATGGCAATTCGCCATTAACAAATTCAGTGCTTGCTATGGTTACCTCTCCATCAGGAGAACCATCTGTTCTAACCAACAAAAACTGAGCTGTCGGCTGCTCTTGATTATTTTAACTGCAATCGCTAACTTGCTAACATTTGTGCGATATTTCTTGTAATTGCAAATGGTCGGATTGGCCAAATGGAGCGGCAACATCGGAGTTCCGCTCGGATGGCACTGCGCCGGTCGTGTCAACACCTACTCGTACTGCGAAATCATTTGTTTCTGCTCATTAATTTCCGATTGCGATACAACTTAACAACCGACTTCCGCAAAGGAGGAGGTTCTCAATACCGGTATGCCGAAACTGATTTTGAAAATTCGTTTTTCTTTTTGAAGGTATATTCCCCGTGTGGTCCTATTTTAATTTTGTAAATATCTGATGTAGAGTTCCGGAGATACAAGATATGGGATGTCGGTTGCTGCAGTTTTACTGCGTTAAAAATATTCTTATAGGCTCCACTTTTGAAGCCCTTTAATTACTCAGCTTCCTTGCAGCCTTATCGTGTCCCTACTACATGACAAAGTTTTGCAACGACTTGTCCGTATAAGATAACATACCTACTTCGGTCGCAATAGCGGCAGTGCCGGCCTGTCGTGTTTCTTTTTTCGAAATGACTATTTCAGTTCACCTTATGGGTCGTTACTGCGTCACCAAAATTTTGGTGAGCAGTGCTTAGCCAAAATTTAAATTGGGGCTATGAATGCCCGCGTTTAGGGCTGTCTCCTGTGAGACCGGTTCTCGGCTTAGTGCGGCGTTCGGAATAAATATGGTGGGCGGATGCCGTGTTGTAGTTTTGAGTTTGAGGTATAGCTGGTAAACTCACTTATACATGTTGATTTTCATTCATGCACTCTGAAAAATGCCTCTGTGGTCTAGCGGTCCAGCGTTGGCGTTGGCCACATGAGGTCCCGGGTTCGATTCCCGGGTCGGGCACAAAAGAAGTGTTTTTTCAGTTTTCTGAGAAACACAAAGTTGCCCGGGATTGGAAAGTGCTCGGTTGGCGATAGGCTTGCCACCTATCACATTTGTGAGACCGAGTATCTTCGGCTAATCGTGGGTGCACTTGTTGTACCTCTGCCTACCCCTTCAGGGATATGGGCGTGAAGATACACTGAAAAATAGACCATCTGCTATTCAGCCAGGCAGTTAGTAAAAAGCAAGCGATTCGCTACACGTGTGACTCGTGGTTACTAATTTGTAGAGTTCCGCAACGCTTCGCCCGGGTTTTGTACCACCGCACAGTATTTCGCCTAGAACATGCTAGGTGGACAAAATTCATGTTATCATTTCCAGGAAATCTTAATTGCAAAACGTAAACAACACCCCTAATCTCCAGATTCCAAGAATCGGTTGTTTGTCAAATGCTTAACTGATAAGGAATAGTGGTTAGAAGTCAGGTATTGAGTTTAATGAAATCGTTACAGTCAATCAGTTGCAGTTTAGTGACACTTTCGTACACATCCATAGTGGCTTATAGTTAATATTTTGAGTGTTTGTGATGGATATCAACACGGAGGGTAAGTCCTATTATTTAAAAAACCTTTTTTAAAATCTGAATCTGTTCAAATGAATTTTAGGTATAATTTTAACATAGCTTATATATTTTAACGTATTTTTTTTATGAAAGAATAGTTTTAAAGAGTTAATTTTGCAGACATTCACCTTTATCCGGGCTAGTTCTTTGATATATCATAGGAAATACTTTATTCTTCATAAAAATACACAAATTGTTTAGCACACTTCAGTACAACATATTCTTTTCTTTTTTTTTTCAGAACGCTTATACTCTATTTCTAGGGTAGAATTTTTTGAAGAGTGGTTGAAACCCACAAAAAATGAAAAGAACTCGGGTATATATGAGTACCTTTCTTCAAAATTTCACTTTGGTAACATTACTGAATGTAGCCAAAAAGAAATAAAGTTGAAGATATCCAACTTTTCCAATAAAATTGGTGTCAAATGGTTGGCTTCAGGAAAATCGAAGGAGCGTTTTTTAATTAAAAATAAGACCTGGCTGGATGAAGAAGATATACAGTTTACTGTGAGTTCTTTTGAGCCACAACCATCAACTTCGAGTGAGGCTGTGATTTCAGCAGGAAGGCCTCGCAAAGAATTCGAAGAATCGTCGTTTAAAACCAAAAAACGTCGAGTCGTGGATCTCGTAGAATCGCGAAGTGTCAGTGAATTGGTGACAGCTGCCGAAATTGCTGCGCGTTCAGCAGGACAACGGAAAATTGCCAGCGTAATTAGAGACATTAGTGAAAGCTCAGTTATTAATGTTAAGTCTAAGGATACCAGTAATGTTAATCCTAGGCAGTTAAGTAGTGACGAAGCGTTAGCTTACTATATAGATTCTAAGTCAACAACACATGCGTACAAACAAACAAGAAAGTGGTCTATGAAGGCAGGACATAATGTGTTTCCATCATATTATAGTTTGACAAAATCTAAACAGGCCTGTTATCCTGCACAGGAGCACATTGCTGTAACAGAAACACGTGCTGAAATAAATTTGCAAGCATTATTAAACAAAACAGTGGAACGTTTAGTATTAGCACAGCATGAAGTTATCAGCAGTGTCCTCGCAACAAGTTCGTCTTTTACACTTGTAAGTAAATGGGGATGTGATGGAAGTTCTGGGCACAGCACATACAAACAGAGATTTGAGAACACTGAAGATACGGACGAATTTCTTTTCGTATTTTCTTTAGTTCCCCTTAGATTATATGATGGGGCCAAAATTGTTTGGCAAAATCCTCGGTCTTCATCAACATTGTATTGTCGCCCAATCAAATTAATATTTGCTAAAGAAACGAATGACTTCACGTTAACGGAGACAAATAGATTGTTGGAAGAAGTTAACGCTCTTCTTCCAACACGTATCGACTTTGGTGATTCTCAAATCTCTGTGAAACACGAACTTTTGCTGACAATGACAGACGGAAAGGTATGCAACGCTTTAACGGAAACTCGTTCAACTCAAAAGTGTTTCATCTGTGGCGCCACCCCCAAGACGATGAATGATGAACCCGCGAACTTCAACAGCAACCAAGATCATTTTGGCTTTGGTTTATCTACACTTCATGCTTGGATTCGTTGCTTCGAATGCCTTTTACATATCAGCTACAAGTTGAATATTAAGAAATGGCAGGCTAGAAGCAACGAAGACAAAGCAGATATCAAGGTTCGTTCCGACGAAATTAAGTTAAAATTTAAGAACGAGATGGGACTTATTGTAGATAAACCAAAGCCAGGATTTGGTTCTTCAAACGATGGAAACACGGCTCGTCGGTTTTTTAAGAATGCTGAGATGAGTGCTCAGATCACGGGATTGGATGTTGAAATCATCAAACAGTTCGATGTAATATTGAGGACTTTGTCTTCTGGATTCGAGATAAACTTAGTTGAATTTAATAAATTTTGTCTTGAAACCAGAAGACATTATCTAAGTCTCTATTCGTGGTACTGTATGCCTGCTACTGTACATAAAATATTAATTCATAGTACAGAGGTCATCAAAGCTGCATTGCTTCCAATTGGGCAGCTTTCCGAAGAGGCTCAGGAAGCACGTAATAAAGATTGCCGCAGATTTAGGGAGTACAACACCCGCAAGTGCTCGCGTGTTGCCACGAACAGAGACTTGCTGTCAATGTTGGTTATAACATCTGATCCCTTGATCAATAGCCTTCGAGAGATTCCCCAAAAAAAGCCGGAAAAAATATGTTCAGAGGTTTTAAAGTTAATTTTAAGCCCTAGTATAGTAGAATCAAGACTGGAAACGTCATCATATTATCGCACAGTTCCACAAAATGATGACGATTACACAGTAAACGATTCATCAGAAGACTCTGATGATGATTATTAGGTTACGTTATGAAATATTATCTTTGCTGCTTAGTTTTAGTTTTCATGCATATATTTTCTTTTATTGTAAATAAACCTATGATTGTTTTGTTACTATTTGTAATTTTATGTATTTAGATTTATATTGTACATACCTCTTGATACTTATTCGATCTGAACTGCATGCAATTTACAGCATTCATAGTACTCGCTAAGTTAATTGTTGCTCATATATTATTTTTGAAAATATTTTTTTGCTATCATAATTTTTTTCGTTTTTTATTACAAAAACATGACTACCCATATTTGAAATAAGTAAGAGCATCGTTATATAACATAAAATAATATTGTCCACCTAGCATGTTCCACGCGATACACTGTGCACCGCCTTATGTATCACTGCAGTGTTCCGGTTTGGAGGGTATGGTAGCCAGTGGTCTGCATGTGGCATTAAAACCGCGCCACAAGGATAATCTAGATTCGGAATTTCATTCATGTCTTGATTAGTATCTATCGTTACATACATACATACATATCTTCACGCTAGGTCCCTTACGGGGTAGGCAGAGAGAACCGAGTGCCATACATCACGATCCTTGCAGGCTTGTCTCGCTTCCTCCACATTCATCACTCTCTTCATACACAAACGCCGGTTGCGAAGACTCTTGACACCACCTTCGGACAGTACTCGATCAATCTGATCGTGGTATGTCAGTCTTGGTCTTCCTCGGTACCTACATCCTTCCACATTCGCATTGTATATCTGTTTTGTTAACCTTTCATCTACCATTCTTACTACATGTCCGAACCAACGGAGCATGCCCTTTCTCATCTTTACACCGACACTTTCTTTCAAACCTAACCTCTCTCACACATCTATCGTTATTTGTATTTAAATAGATTTCCATAACACACGAATGAACGAACGACGTAGTACTAATATTGTGTTGTTGTAATAGCCACAGTTCTATTGGAAATTTACGGAATAGATCGCATTATAACATGACGTGTCTTGTAATTAATAATTATATAATGTTTATTAAAGTCTCAAAAATCTCATGAATCCCTGTAAAGTTTTGGATGTAGGTCGTTAATTTTTCTTTAAAACACAAAATTAAGCGTTTATTTCCTTTTGCGGAGTAGAACGAGACGACACGAGAGATCTAGTTCTCTACGATATGCCGGCTTGCCGATTTGGAACAACCTTAAAGGCTTTATCACAGCAATAACCGGTAGCTGAAGGCTGAAGTTTTACTATGAATGAGCTTTTGAGAATGCCCGGTGTTGCAATTCTGTAACCCACGTGTGATTCCAGGAGAATAAACTACCTACAGTTTGTAAGAGGCGCATGACTGGCTATGCGATTAACTACCATCATGTGTATTAGGTGGTAGAGTTCTGCATTATCTCGCTCCGGTGTGGTACCACCGCCTTACCTATTTCTGCTGAAATAGCGTCAGTGGTTGTCACTGTCGTGTTCCGTTTTGGAGAGTAATGTGGCATTAATACTCCGCCACAAGGATAGGATCGCACAATTAACACCATTGGTGTCTATAGGCGATGGCTTACTCTATCTTTCAGGAGAGCCACCAGCTTGTTTACTATCTTATGATATAAAAAAAGGTTTCGAGCTGTTATATTTATAATATGTGAAATTTCCAGTAGATTGTTTGGTTTAGTGGTTAAACGGACTGGCTAAACCGAATTACATATTAATTTAATGTTTATTATAATTCTACCTACATTATTTATGAAAATGAAAATAAAAATGAAAAATATTTATTTGCAAGAATATGGGTTTCACAAGTTTAATTAAAAAGAAATTAAATTACCAACATTTTCTATCATGATATGGCGTGCAAACATTTAAATTACGGTCGATTTCCTTATAAATTTAACATTTGATTCTTTTTTATTTCTAGTGTTTCTGCGCAATGACGCTATTCTACTGTGCGCATTGGCAAGCGTACGTCACAGGAACCCTAAAAATGGGTCGTATTGACGTCACGGAGGCCCAATACGCAATAATTTTCATACACTTAGTGTCTGCCATACTTGGCCCCAATTTCTGGACAACGCAGGTAATGTAATCTAAGAAATGTTTTTATTTTAAATATTAAATAGATTTTAATGTTGCCAGATTTCAAAAAATGGTTGCATAAAGAATGTAAAAACTAAGTCAGAGAAATCGTTATATAAATTCTATGTACTTACTCGAAATAATCAGCTTATTTTAAATTGCGTAATAGAAAGTCCGCGAATGGAATTAATCTGACTTAATGAATAAATTGTCGATTTACATAAGTTATGTTAATATATTGAAACAATCCAGATATTTTGAATGGATAAATACAGTAAAGTTAATTTGTTTTTAATACGTGGTTGTACCGCATCAGAAATGTGATTGCTGTATTTTTTTAGATTTTATAATATTTTTAAAAGGAAGGTCAAAAATATTATAGAAGCCGAAGCAGCTATTTTTCGTACTGCAACTGCCCATGGGCAGTTGTGACTGCTTTCCATTAGGTGGCCCAGTAGCTCGTATGCCTGCAAGTATCACCGATTGACTTGTAAAAGACAACATATTGAAGGACACGACAGTTAGTGGTCATTTGTTACCAATAAAATAATAATAAAAAGAGAATATTGCTTAACTAATTCAATAATGTTTAAAAAGTATGGTCACCCATCGAGCGATAGCTGTGCATAGTTTATTAGTCTAGTTAAAATTTCAGCAAATCGCTGTTTGTAAACAATGAACTTTCATATTCGGGTGTTCGTACATAAATATTTTTATTGGATAATTAGGTTAAAATTGTAGTATATATTTTTTATATCACAATCGAGTACTGCACACTCTCAGCATGTACACTCTTTTACCAGTCAATGTCTATAAAAAAAAAGTTTAAATAATTAATATTTTTTGCTTAACTAATGTAGAACACGATAAATGTGTCCATTAATAATAATTAACCTTTATCTGTTAAAATATATTTTACTATATTATTAAAATATATTTTACTATATTATTAAAATATATTAAAATATATTTGTTATTTTAAGGAAAGCATAGAATACACATATTGTTGATATGAATCATTTTAATCTGGCCATTAAAATCTATCAATGATAACTATAAGCACTAATTTTTATAAAGTCACCCACGACCACGACACGGGAATTAAAATAGCATTTTAAAAATGCCCACATGAAGTGTATTACTTATATTTCCTGAAACATAACCAAAGGGAAACAAACTACTAAACAATAAGTATATTTAGCATGATAAATATAAAAAATGTAAATACATACAATATACAGTATATTAAATATTTTTGTGATTTTTAAATTATATTCTCTACTTTAGTTTTATTGCATATTAATTTTATATATGACTACAATGCTTAGCAATTCCAAAAAAGCTTGGAATCCTGTTTAATGATTATTAATTAAAAGTAACATTTTTAACTTCGCGCCACGTTAGTTGTAAAAGGAAGTTACTGATTTTTCCTCGAAACTTGCAAATATGAAGAATAATGTACTCTTAAAAGCATCAATGATGAAATCTAACAGCAATATTTCAATAACCACTGCGGTAAGTGGCTGAACGATGTTTTATGTAGACTACCCATTTGATCCCCGTGCTCGATCTCTTCGTGTGTGAGAGAGACAGCGTTTTATAATAACTACAATATATCCACTGGTCTATACCTACTCTCTTACATTAACAAATAAATTTTCAAACATTTCCAATTCCTGTAATGCTTTAATAGACACTCAAATACTCTTAATAGTTATATAACTGGACGGTAGTATTATTTTATTTGGTAGAGATGATAATAAACCATAACACCTGGAGGTATATCGGGAGGGTACTACTGTAACATTGACTCATAGGTCGGTACGGTGGAGGCGCGGTACTCGCTGGCAGGGGCCGCTATCGCGGGCTCGGCGGTTACCCTCACCGCGCTAGCCACTGCCATCGCGGCCGGAGGCATTGGCAAGAACGGCTCTACCGTCGCTGTGAGCGAAATAATTATCCTACGGTGGCCTGGCAGTTAGCGATACCAATAATGTATTCTACGCGGCTAATCTAACCCTTGCAGTCTTTTAAAGTACACAGCAGATCTCTTCAAAAATTGATTCAAAGCATGGGCATGATATCACATCTCTACTATCGCATGATGTTGATTTACTTCATCTAAAATTGTAATATTATCAGCTCATACAAAATATTAATAATTAATTACAATTCTCGTTAATATTTACGGAGGCAATCAATAAATTGAAGGCTCTTTATCCAGATATTTGAAAATGTATCGCTTTGTTAATATATGCATTATTAACTAACAACCAGGCCGCCCACGTGCAATTAATGGCTGGGCTTCTTTTCCAATCTTGTATTTTATTTCTAGTTTAAACTTCATCTTTAGCGTAGATATTTATATACAATTTACACTCCTTACACATATGGTTTTTAAATAATCTACCTCATTCAATAATTAATTATAAGTTTGTGAGGATTTACAGGAAATTATTGCTTATGTATTGTAACATTGTTAATTATTATCATGTGGGTTTTTTTAATAGCATGAACAATTTATTTGTATCTGTATTAATTTACAGTAAAATAGATGTTAGTCCTTGTTCAGTTTGTTTATTATTATTCTGTATTACATACGGAGATATTCAATCATTGTCGTGGTACATTTTGTGTCTCTCATGTGGCTCTTCACTCATTGTATTGTTCGTCTCAACTGTAAACTTTAAATCAGTGAAAGTTTTTAGTGAGCGGCTCTGCAGTATTTGTTATCATAAACTTTTACTTTTTCGTAGTTTTAATAAATTTTGTCCTCTTAACCTTCTTATGTAGAGCGCGGGTTTGTCTATTTTATTTATTCTAAGTGCTTTTTACTATCTATATTTTATGCGATATAAAAAACATTGCGATATAAGGTATTTCGTATTTTTGCATATTTATAAATTACTCTTGCAAAGATGGTGCTGTTAATAGTTTTATAGCTTTCTTCTAACACACTTTGCTAATATAGCATTGAATATTATTGTTTAGATATTTCAAATAACATGCTAAGCTATTCAGTGCACTAGTAGTCTGGAGGTATCCGTTACAAACATTTGTTAAGTAGGAATTTAAAATATAAAACATGATATTCTCTGTGTGTAAACTCCATCATAGGAGAATATATACATTTTCAGGAACCTAAATAGTAACGTTTTTTTTTGTATAATAGTCTGTAACGACCAAGTAGTTTCTTTTTATTACATAATTTCAAGATTTTAAGGCCTTGTCAAACTTCAGAATATAATGTATGAATAGATCAGAGTAGTTGTCGAATATTTATTATTTCATCGGATCCCAAATGCAGTGTATACATACGGGCATCTATTTTTAATGTGTCAGACTTAGGTTACATGAACTAATTTAATACTTGGAGCTTCTGATGATATTGTTGACGATTATAATCACTCGTATTTCATGGCTTCTACTACCTACCTTGTTTAGGTCCACTAACTTAGGACATTATGTCATTAATTTATAGGTAAACATATGATGTCCATGGTGAATATCAAAAGAGTTATCTAGATAAACTGAGATAAATAGATACTGATAAATACTCAATGATCTTTGTATAACTTAAGGAAGTTATTCAGAATTTTCCTTTACGAAAACTCACCCATAACAAAAAACAACAAAATTGTAAAAAATAACATAACTTGTCACAAAAAATGTCCGTGTATAAGGTATCGAGTTTAGGTTCTATTCATTTAAATTAAAAAAAAAGCTTAAAATTAACTTTTACTATTCTACGATATAAAACCATCAGGTGCTGTTTTGGCAGGCAGGTCCAAAAAGGCTGCCGACCGTCACTACCATCATGGCTACCTGGTAGATTTCTGTAAATCTCGCCCAATCTTAATATTTCTACTGCAAGAGTTTTTTCATTCTTGTTTTGCGGCTTTGAAGGTAGGGTAGACATTACTATTTTGTATTAAATCCTCACTACACGAATGGCAACGTACCTGTACCTTTGGTGTCCATAGCCGATGGTTGACTCTTTCCATAGAGATACCTATCTACTTGTTTGCTATCTTATAATACACTACTAATACTTTTTACTATACTTCTAAGACATGGATGTGTTCTTATTATATACTTTAAAAGTAGGTACGTCAATATGTTACTTTAATATAGTAGTATCTTATTTATATGGAATGGGCCCTCAGGTCTCAGTGTTAGGTGTTCAGTGGAACCAACAGGCGGCCACGTTCTGTTTCGCCGGATACGTTTATAATTTCATCAACTTCGCAACCACTTTCCGTCTTAGGGGCTGCGGGAAAAATGGATCAACAGTTGCCGTAAGCAGGGCTGAAGGAGAAATTATTGCTTTGTAAATAATATAAAGACAAGGGTGTGGATTTCTTCGGTTAAAGGCTTTATGTATTTTAATGTTAAATACACTCCATTCCTGCTTTATTAAGCTTAAATAACATTTGAGGTTATTTTTGGTCTCGCCTCATTTACAAGATTCGCGCCATCCTGAATTAGGGTAAATTTAAAATAGTTATTTAAATCTTTTTTCTCTGCAAGAGGCAGTTTTATTTGTCCTCGGCCTTACTAAATTTTAACATAACATTTTAAAAGTTTTTGCCACCAGAAACATTGTTAAGAATTCAATTCTGGGTGTATTTTTAACAACCTTAGCATTTATCAAATTATTAAAAATATAAAACAAAACTTCATTGAAATAAAGTCTTACACAAACGTTATTATAGGTGTGTAATACCAGCGAATAAACGTATGGTAAATACGGGGGGTTTGGTATGTCTACGACGTTAGAATGGTATAATAAAATTAAAAAAATACCATAAAAATGAAATATTTTATAAAACGGAAACTGTTATTTTTTCAAATTTTGCTCAAAAATATTTTTTTTTTGAAATAGACAGCTTCTAAGTATCCTTCGCAAATAGACACAGCAGAGTTCAGGGTCTTAATTATCTACAATTCTTTGTATGGAAAAACCATTGAAGAGTTCGAAGATAAATTATGGAGAGTTTCATGGAATGGTACATAGTGGTTTACTGAATTTCGTTGTGGACATACTACCACTAAAGAGGCCGCACAACCAGAAATACTGATTCGGGTCATGGTAAACTCAATCACAATTCCAAGGCGTTTAATTGGATGGATTCTAATGGTATGGTTAACAAAATCCACGATATTGTTACGGTCGAGCATCGAGAAAAGATACGATGCTGTGCCACATATTAACAGAACGAGTTTTTCATATTTTGTATGATATTTTAGCTCCAAAACCTATGCGAGATGGGAATTATCGCATTTACTTCACAGTCAAACAAAAAAGAAATCGCTTCAAACAACTTCTGAGGCATACTAAGCGATCTGTACTCGTAACCCGAGAGAATTTTTACATCGGTACGTCGCAATTGATGTAACATGGATTCACCAGCTTGTATTTGACAGAGACTAAACAAAAGTTAAATCAGTAGACTTACCGGGAGACGTGCTTCACAGAAGGCATTTTTTTCAGCTAATAAAGTGATGGACACGGTTTTTTGAGACAACCACGAAGTTATTTATGTAGATTTTTTGGAAAAATAACAAACTTTTTTGGAAAAAAGGTCCAAATAGCACTCAGCGAAGAAAAGATGCCATTTAGCGAAAAAATCCTATTTCACACTCTGACTTGCTTGTCTGCCATCGTGATATCAAAACTTGTCGAATTGTATTCCTCAGACAGTATTTCCCAATGCGACTGCTTTCTCATACCAAATATGAAGAAGTTGCTTAGTGGACAAAGGTTTTAATCAAATAAGCATGCGGTCCATAGCTGAAACTGAAGCTTGTACTTCAGAGGCTGACAAAAATATTTTTCTGGTGAGTTACAGAAGCTAGAACATCATTTAACAATTGACGAGGGACAAATAAATAAATTAAAAAAAAACTTAAGTGTATACAGTTAAAAGGAGACTAGAAAAAAAAGACGACAAAAGTTTTAATTCTTTTCAAAGACACCGAATTACCAAAGTGCCCTTTTATAACACTATATCGAAACTATTGTTACATAAAATCACGCTGTAAAAGCAGACAATATTATGCTTTTTAGAAAATATTTACCGGACTACGTCTTAGTAATTTGCACCGCCTTTATTTTCATATATTTTTTAATTATACATTCATGAACAATTTTAACATTGTAGATTTAATCCGATCTATAGTCTATGAACGACATCTTATGTTGTAAGTGCTGCTTTTAAATACATTGTATATAAATCATAGCTTATTTCTATTTTAATATGGTAGTGGTTCATCGTTTTCCCAAAATCCCTCATCGTGTTATTCATGTTATGCATTTTTGTATTCATATTAAATTTTTAAACACATATGTAGATTATTTAATTCCCTAATTTAAGCTACCTCGGTGGCTTCTTGATATCAAGTAGTCCTGTATAAAGAGGTTTTTCAGTAGAAAATGTATGATATTTAGAAAATAGTTATAAATGAGTGAAGATAACACATATTAGATAATATTGAATAGCATGTTCATTGTATAATGGCCGCGTACACGCGACGAGCGGATACACGGACATAGGCATGACTCGGTTCCGCGGTCACCGCATGTTACAGCTACCCACAATCAACATCAGTCTGAACCTGATGTCCAATTACGGCGTGGTCCTCATGACGACCACCCTCGTCTTCGGATACGTTAAAGTGATAATGAGAGGTGGAGTGGGGAAAAATGGCTCCACGGTCGCAGTAAGATTTGTTATTTTAAGCATTGTGCCGTTGACACGCGGTCTCCGACCGCATGTGCTAATGACGTCACATCACACGTTCACAGCGTACACGGAGACTTACAAGCATGCCATAAAACTGTCAAACGTCTTGCGTACTTCATACTTCAGTATCGGCTTTTTGTTTGTCCATAACGTTTAGTAATGCTCTTAGGTAGATTTGAATTTCAAGTATTAATTCAAGTTTGATTTCTTTTCATACTAACTGCATGTTTTGTTGTACTGCTTGGAAATTCTAGATTAACTTGCACGATTACTTGTTTCATTACTTCTTCAAAGATTTACGTTATTAATGAAACGTTTAGTTGGGTATTCTAACGACACTTAAGCTAGTTATGTGTATACAATATATTTCTTTGAATGTTTATTAGATAAAGATCCTTTTCATATTGGGAGGGTTAATAATTTGACAGGTTATTAAATATTACTCGGACGAGTGAAGTAATATTTTATTTCATGCGTAGAGGCAAATAGGAAGGAAACTCACGTGATACAAGCGATAACCGCTAACCACAAATCTCAGCACTACATAGCTCTTGCAAACGAGTTGTGAACGCAGAACATGTAGCGCAAACAAACATTGAATCGTTATTGTCTGGTCTATGGGTTATTCAAATTAAATTGTCTAATCTGAATTTTCGCTTTGAGGGAGCTTTTATTATAGGCTAACCTTACTAATCTTTTCTTACTATTTGGTTGACTTCCTAAGGAGATACTCAATTCCAAGTGTTAATACATATAACCGCTGGTTGCCGCTGTTGATTCTGGTTTACAGGAGTTACAGTGGTGGGAAGGACAGGTGGGCCAATTGCCCTTACAAAAATATATAACCGCTATGTGTTGCACTAGGAAATGCAAATATATTTCCGTTTAGTATTCCTACTTGTTTGTTTTTGTTGAAAAGCGTTGAAATTTGGTGATGGTCAGTGCAGGTATCACACGAAATAATATAGTATTGTAAATATTTGTGACTCTTTGGCTGTTTAAACTGCAATACCTCATCCGGTTTTGTTGCTACTTTTTTCTGCCGCAGTAGCGCCAGTGTTTGTCACTCTCGTGTTCCGGTGTGATGGGTAAGTTAGTCTGAAAATTTATCTACTTTATAGTTTCTGCCACACACATGACAACGCACCACTTCTTTAGCGATGGCGAATCTTTCCATCAGGAGAACTATCTGCTTATTTGCTATCGTGTGTAAAATTAATGCGCTCTCAACAAAACAGGAGGCATATTTTAACAGATTCCTCTTATATGTTATGTTTATTAAGGTTTTAATATTCGTGAAAATATAAAGTTCATGTTTTAGTGCACGTGATAGAAGTAATGAAACAATGGTATGAATAATTTTAGTAAATAGTGGAACTTTATATACAAAAACAAATCTAAAACTTAAAGAAAATATTATTTGAATGTCACTTAAAATTAAGTCGTAAAACAGAATTAACATATGAATCAGTGGAACTCAATTGTTTTGTTTGATAATACTAATAATGGTAACAAAAGTATAATTATTTTTCATGAATATATGGTTTAAACAATGTGTATACCCGTACTAATTTCAAAAAAGTTTATATAAACTACCACTATTAATATAATTTTAATAATTTATTTTTGAATTTTAATAAGATAATAGAATTTAATTATACTCCATTGCAATAAATTTAAGAATATTTATTATAGTGGGGTGTTACAGCGCCGGGATAAATATATCTTATCTGGTTGGTCATTTTATTGTAATAATAAAGGAAACGATTTCATTGTCCGGTCTGGCTCGTCTAACTCTACAAATCAGAGCGGCGTAAAAGTATTTACCCTGGTGGTCTGTTGAAATAGGATTTTGCACATATACCTGCATAGATTCGTTTGATGTTAATATTTGTTTAACCAATAATTTTTTGCCATACCTACAGCACTTGTTAACAGGTACTGTGCTTGAAATAAAAAATTTGGAAAACTTACTCAAGGTGACAATCTAAAACAAAATAATTCAAACAAGTTTCAAATAAACGCAGGGCTTAGAGAAATTATATCTATAACCAGAAGTAGAAACTACTGTAAAATTGCGATTGAAAACCTTCTAACATAAGTGCAAGGATGGATCCAGCCTTTGGGTCGAAGGGGGGTCACATATTGGTCACAAAGGCGACCGATTGGCTTTGCAAGTCACTACCATCGTGGCTACTAGGTGGTAGAGTTCTGCATTGTCTCGCCCGTTTTGACGAGACGCCCATCTTTTTTATCTTTGAAAAATCTCGAATCGTGTAACTCGTACTGTGTAAAATAATGATAGATAAATAAGAAAACTTTAGAGTGTCGGACTACGAAAGTTTTCACTTTACGTGTAGGACAAAATAACCCTTGAATTGTGATAATTATTATTAAGCGGTTGTGAGAAAATTAGGTTGTTTTTAAATTGATTAATATCAACTTGAAAGTCTCATCATTCTGAAACTTTAGAGTGGAGGACTCGTCGAAAAACCATCGAATATGTAGGAAAAAGTTTCATCGTATTTTTTATAATATAATCAAGCGATTAAAGTTGAAAAATAATTATTTTTATAAATAAATATATTTCCTTCAGCGAATCAAAATTTTCAAAGCCCCATATTAGTTACCCGATTCGAGATTTTTCGAAGATAGAAAAGGTCGTTGTCTCGTCAAAACAAAGCCCCAAATTGGAAATTTTTTGATTAGCATCAAAGCGGTCCAAATTCTAGTGACATGTCATTCAATAGACGATGGAAATGACATATTCACAAAGGATCAAGTCTTTTGATCATAGATCTACATCTAACTGTCATACTTGAAGATCAGTAGTCGGCGACGGATTTTGGATGTAGTACGTAACCTTTCAACATAATTTACCGGATTCGGATATTGTATGCAGTGCCTTATCCGCTCTTATTGCCTTAAGCTGTGTGAAATAATAGTACATTATTGCCAAGTCCGCGAAATAGGCAATTGCAGCTCGGGTATGAACTGAAGACCGAGCCGTACACGAAGGCTTCAATGATACGATACAGACAATTGCAATTTCCACCAAGGCATATATAGTGCTTTTCTCAAAAATACAACGAAATAAAAAATACTTTTTTTATGTAATACATTTAATTTGTGACTACGAGTATACAGCCACGTGAACGCAACTTGTACCAAAATAGAAGAGTTCTTAATTCAAATTACAACTCACCAAGCCTTTTCATACAATTTAATTTGAAACAAAAAATGCGCTCGGTAATGTAACATTGCCGGCGCGTTTCTAGTTCCAAATTCAAAAAACGTGCTGGCAAATAAACTTTGATTTTTCTGTGTACGTAAATTTGATAATTTGCGTGCTCTTTATTTAAACGTAATGACACCATTTCCACGTATGTTTGAGAAAAACTTCTTCAGATGTTTGAAGATTTTTGGTAACATAGTGCCTACAACAACAGGCCCTATAACGATAGAAGCACACGTATAAGTAAAGCGATGGAACTATACCCTAGTCTAGTAAGTCGTTGTAGGCAGTATTAGACAATTAAGGCCTTTCCTTGATTCATTCTACTATATTGACCAACTTTGTACTGCAGTTAGATTGGTCCTTATAATATTATAAATGCGAAAGTTTATATGTATGTATGGATGTTTATTACTCTTTCAACCAAATACTACTAAACTGATTACGATGAAATTTGGTATGTAGATAGCTGAAGATCCAGAATAAAACATAGGCTATTTTTTATCCCGGAAAAGTTAGGTGATCCCGCGGGATTCACTAAAAACTTTTATAATGCAGCGGGCTGCACGCTGCAGCCAGTATGTTATAATTTATATAGATAGGACTAACTTTGTACTGCAGTTAGATTAGTCCTTATACAAAATATTTTTTAATTTATATAGATAGGTAAAAAAAGAAGGAGTTTACCAATCCGGCTGAATATTATTTATATTTTATGTTATCACCGTGGGCTATGAACTAATTTTTATCTTCTTTTAAGTGTTTTGTTCTGTAGTTTATATTTGGTAAAACTTTGATTTATTTTTTCAATAACTAAAATACTCTGTATGTATGTATGTATTTTGGTTATAGTAGTTCAATTCAGTTTAAATTATTTTCGTTTTTATTATATATTTGTTACATGTACCATACTTATACTAAATTTATAAAAATATACCGTAAGTAACTAGACAAGTGTATGTGCCTTATCCTAACCTACAAACCTATCAAGGGAATATCATTTCATTTCTGATAGGTATAATCAGGCCTTTTTGTCACTTCTTTTTTGGGGCATAAAAATTCTCGAAAATTTTAAATTCGTAATGTTTCATTTCATTCATTCATTCGTTCATTTGGCAATTCTTCGATATTTTCGAAATTTCCTTTGGGGCCACTGCGTGCCCCCGCGAGTCATCACAAAAAAGCCCTGGGTATAATTAATTTCAAGCTATTTATAATTTTATTGACAATATGAAATGTGCTCGTGCGACACATCTCTTGAGCAAGCTACAGCTCCAGTTTCCGCAGGGAACCAGTATATTGACACCGGTGATACCCTTCGCGCTAGTGGTGGTGCCGGCGTTCATCATCTTCCAGAAGAGCGAGTCTCACGTGTACGAGAATCACCCGTCGCTTTACATTCTGGCATTTGGAATGGTCGCTGCTAAAGTCACCAATAGACTTGTGGTAAGTTTAAATAATTTTATAATTTCCTATATTGCTCCACACTCCTATTGACGAAGAGATAATCTGACGTTGACAATAATTTTAGCGTCAAAGGTGAGAAAAGAGTAATCATATATGTCATTAACATTGTACTTAATTCACATTACACAACATTAACAGAATTCTACCATTTAATTAACTACTAACTAAATGGTAGAATTCTGCAACGTTTGGATCGGGTTTTGATACCACCGTCTTGCCTATTCTGCCGTAATAGTGTCGGAGCTTGTCGCTGTCGTACACTTATCCATTCAGCATTCCAACTCTGCCATACAGACAGCAATCAACTATTAACATTTTTGGTGTCTATAGACGACGATCTCTTTCTATCAATAAACATCAGTTTGTTTGCTATCTTATGACATAAAAAAGGAAACGAAAGTTGTTCGTTATCAGGTTGGTAATGGGGATCACCATCTATCTCGCAAATCAATAAACAGGTGGAACATGGTGGACCGAAACGTCTGACGTTTTGTTGGTGGTAATAATTTTTTTTATTTTAATAGCGAAAAGTTTACGATAAGAATTTACATCTAAAACGATGAGAAAAAAGAAGCATTTATGTGTCGTTTTTATTTATTGTGTCCAATGCCATCCCATTTGTCAATCCTTGCTTCACATTTCGATTTAACTGGAAGATATATATAGTAGAGATAAGATGACTTTTTTCTTGTGTATTTGTCGTGGTATGTACAATAAAGTGTTAAATAAATCCCCTACCCCGTAAGGGATTTACGGAGGGAACCGGATGTTACACATTATGGTCCAGGTAGACTTGAATCGCTTCTTCAACGTCGCAAACGCCCTTGACACCATCTTCGGACAGCACTCGACCCATTTGATCATGGTACGTCAGTGTTGTTCGGGCGAACGCGTTCTCAGTACCAACATCCATCCACAATTGCTTTGCATATCTGTTGTCTTAGAAGAGAAATTTCATTAAAGGAAAAGGGTTATGAGTGTCGGTAACTCGCCAACTATTCACAAGCCTGTTGAGTTCAGCGTGGCAAGTTTTTCTATAAAGAGGACCAAGATCCATCTTCCAAGCATTGCTTAGAGCACATACGGAACCTCTAACCTTAACCTTAAGCCTGTGTGTTCTCTTATTTCAGGTGGCGCATATGACGAAGAGTGAGATGGAGTACTATGACTGGTCGATGCTGGGCCCGGCGATGCTGTTCTTCAATCAGTATTTCAATAACGCCATCCCCGAGTACTACGTACTGTGGTTGTGTACTGTAAGTCAATTTTAATGTTTAGTCTGTTATAAATACCTGTTATTTGCACTGATCTCGTGCTATGGAAAACTTAAAACATTTTTTAGGGTTCCCTACCTCATAATGAAAAACGGAACCCTTATAGGATCACTTCGTTGTCCATCTGTCAAGACTCTTTTTTTCTCAAGAACGCGTAGAGGGATCAAGTTAAAAATTATCTTTATTCTTTAGGTCTATGATCCCCCTTAGCTGTGAAAAAAAAACTTGTAAAACAACGCGATCAAAAGATTTATGTCGCAAATTTTGCGGTTTTTTTTGCAATTTTAAGAGAATCAAAACCTATAGGGTTCTTCCCGTTGACCTAGAATTATAAAATTTGGCAAAAGCAATGTCTTACCGCAAATGGTAAGGAAAAAATTTTTAGTTACATTCCAAAAACACGTGATCAAAAGATATGACCGTTTATGTTCTATACTTTGCGATTTTACAAAGAAATAAAAATCTTTTTTTATCATAACAGCAAACAAGCAGCTGGGTCTCCTGATGGAAAGAATTAACCATCGCCTATAGACACCAAAGATGTTAATGGTGCGTTGCTATCTTGTGGCGAGGTCTAATGCCACATGCATAAGTTCCCGATGACCTAGAATCATGAAATTTATGTGTAGCTAAGTTTACCTACAAGTTTGTGCGGAATCCCCGGTATACGAGTCCAACACACACTTGATCGTTTTTTTGAGATATTTGGGAAAACCCTTCTAAAAACGTGGGTCCTTATAAATGCTACAAATTATATATAATATCACAGAAGGCGGTTACATAATACATTTACGCTTTCACTTTTATGTAATTAAAGATGCTTATAATTAGTCAATCTTTCCATTTACGGCCTTTTTTCAACGAAACATTTTTTATAGATTCCATCAAATTAATTTTTTTGCATCGTTCTACGGATATACCTTCAAACTCCCACTCTCCCACTCCCAAGGTAAAAGCAAACACTGTGAAGGTCAACTTTGAGATTAAGTAGAGCCGATTTAGGCTATACTACTAGGTAAATCCAATTTTTATGAAATTTGGTGCTTGGTAAAATTATACGAGAAAACGTTGATTGACTGCACGTTTAGCTAATCATTTGTCTTTTACGAACTTCCTGATAGAATGTGTATTGTTCAAAGGAAAGGGGTCTCGGTTTTTATATCTCGGAATATATTCGGCAATTACGAAAATTGAAGAGTTTAATAAAAAATTATACTTTTACAGTTGTATAAAATCTCGCCTTCTGATATCTGTCAAGTTTTTCCCGGTGTTGGTATCGTTGTCGGTTAGTACAATAGGCTTCTCGGAACCATAAAAGATTTTTCAATAAACATATATAAAAATGTGTTACACAAAGTGTGTAATAAGGTTATTATAAAATTTTTGATTATTTAAAGGACATAGATGTTTGGGATTGATTGCTTCTATAATAATAATTTATTAAAAATTGTACTCTATGTAAAGTTGAAAAAAAAAATACAGCTAAAGTAAAGCGATTTTGTTGAGTTATTTCCACTGGATCTTCTCAGCGTGAGAGAGGAACACCAAATACACAACGTAACGTATGGATAATGTGAAACAACTCAGCGAATAGAAAGTAGTGACTAGCACGACCGGGTTATAACAAACACAAAATGGCGCTGGGCCATTGAGTGTTCCAACCTCGAAAAAATATGTTTGAATGTTTTTGTTATATTTGTCTTTATTCAAAATATAATAAACATTTATGTGATCGATATTATTACTTATTTGGTCACAACACTACAGCTATCAAATTAGAACTGTCATCCAGAAAACAAAGAACTGGAAATAGTATAAATAGTTTGTTAACCAGCCAAAAGATTGCAAGAAAACTAAGATCTAAGATTTAGTAAACATTTGGAGGTTATTTAGGTTTAATAAAAAAAAATAATTGTTTCTTCTGCCTGTCTCAATTTTGTTCTTATTCCGCTACGTTGCTAATGTTTTTAACGTAAACTATTTCTTTATAATATCCCCAGACAAATAAATCGATTGGAGTCAAGTCTGGGGACCGTGGCGGCCATGCAATGGGCCCTCCACGGCCGATTCATCTGTCTCTAAATCTTTCTGTTAAATGTTGTCTGACAATTCTTGCAAAGTGGCATGGAGCACTATCGTTTTGGAAAATCATGTTTCTGCGCATTAACAGATATACGTCTTCTAGTAAGACGTAGAGGTCATTTCTTAAAAATTCCAAGTAGGCCTTGCCATTCAAATGGTCAGGTAATTCGAACGGCCCAATCAGCTGTCCGTTTAAAATGCCTGACCATAAGTTTACGCTGAATTGCTCTTGAAAATTGGATTCACGTGTCAGGCGTGGATTTTCAATGCTTCAAGAATGATAGTTGTGTATGTTGAAAAACCCGCATTGCTTGAAATGAGATTCATCAGTCCATAAATTAGTGTTAAAAAAAATTTCATCTTAAGCGTGGCGACGTTTTTTGACAAACATTTATTGACAAAACGCCACTCTTCTCGGGTAGTTTGCGGGCTTAAGCTATTGAACTCATTGAATGTGATACGAGTAAAAGCCCTCTTGTCGGAGTATTTGATGTGCTTGTGATTTTGGAATTCCGATTCTACATTTTATTGTCCTCACACTAACTGATATATCTCTTGCCCTTTCTTGTGTACTAAATCATCATCATCTGGGTCATGAATTTGTCGAGGCCGCCCGGATCTACTGCCTTGTAGATGTCCATCCATGTAAGAGTGATGGACTCTTAAAATCATACGATGATCAGGCCAAATTTCGGGCTGAGTTCCATGTCCTTTTTGTGCTTGCTCCCTGTACAATCTGGCTGCTTCACTAGTATTTCCTCTTGCATAACCATAAAAGTAATGCATAAGAGCATAGTCTCTTGACGTAAAAGCCATAGCTCACCAAATTAATGTGCTCGAAAAATCCGTTGAGAAAATTCGTTGAAGTCTGTATCAACACAAAACCGAATCGTAAACGCACCTCAAAGTCCGTAAAGAAAGCAAAGTTCGTCAAATAATCACAAGTGAGGAGTGTTTTGTACACAGCGTGTCGTAAAGTGCAAAGGCAAGCAAGCGACTGGCCGTTGAGATAATAGACCAACATTCGCATCGCACCGCCCCGTACCCCTCTCCGCACCTTACCCCTTTATGACGGCTTACCAATACTTACAAACAACGAAGCTTCGGTTGTGTGTTGCCAAAGACTACACCCGCTGCCCTTCTCCAATGAACGAAAGTGAGAGAGATAGCAATAAACCGGTTTTTCGGAGCACAAAACATGATTCACGAGAACGAATATCAAAATTAATGAAACTTAAAAAACTTCCCAATATTTGAATCTTAGCTTTTCTGCGGCCATTTTTGGTTGGTTAACAAATTAATGAACCTAAAAGGAATAATTAATTGAACAAAAAAAAATTCTTATTCAAATTGGTAAATTTAAGAATTTTTCACCTTGATGTCTTTGAAGGTAAATTTAAGCAAAAGAAGCCCCATTAAGTACAATTTTTAATGATTATGAAAGCTGAGACTGGAGAAGTTTTAAGCCCTACTTAGACGCCATAAAACCGCCTGTTAATTTTAAGTTGAAAATTGAGGTCATAGTTTTCAGAACGTAAAATTTTCACATTACACTTAGATTTTCATAATTTCCATCAAAGTTAGTAGCTGAATATTTTAAGCGGAAAGGTACAACTCATGACTATTTAGATACAAAGACAAAAATTCTAAAAAGTCTTCTACTTTCTTTTTAGAAATTTTTAAAATTGTTCAGGTGGAGAATTCTCAAAAACACATAAAAAATTCATAACTCGAAAACTGTGCAAAATCGCGGAACATACATAGAGGTGATTCGGATACCCCAAGGGGTGCCCTATCTCTGGAATTCCGCTTGACACTACTTTTTAGGACAATCTGTATATATAAATGTATGACAATTTCGACAGTGATAGGAGCGTTCGTTTATATGTGCGGTGACACGTTCCTTTCCCAATGTCGTATCATTTAGTATTGATGTGGTCTGCGTGTGCAACGGTGGCATGGTACGTTCCAGGTGTGGGTGTGCTTGGACCTGACGCGGTACTGCGCGCAGGTGTGCTCGGAGATCTGCGACCACCTGCACATCCGGCTGTTCCGCATCGTGCCCGCGGCGGCGCCACACTCGGAGCGCAACGGTACGAGCGCGCGCCGCGCCGCCAAACACCCGCGCCGCGCGCCGCCCTCCTAGTGTGCCGCACACCGCGCCCGCACACACACACTACACTCGGGTAACTTCGCCCATCACGCCCCGTTACCGAACACACCTTCAAATGCTGCTTTGGAAAAAAACATTTTGCAAATCCAATAGTCACTGAATACTTATCTTCGCCAAATGACATTAAAAACATACAAGTCTTTGATAAATATACCAACATTTAAAGACAACGCTACAATTATTTAGCAATAAGTTATATTTATTTAATCATTACATAGTATAAAACAAAGTCGCTTTCTCTGTCTGTCCCTATGTCCTTATGTCCCTATGTATGCTTAAATCTTTAAAACTACGTAACGGATTTTGATGCGGTTTTTTTAATAGATAGATTGATTCTTGAGGAAGGTTTAAGTGTATAAACCTATCCGATATTCCCACGGGAACAAAAGCCGCGCGGGTGAAACCGCGGGCAGGTCGCTAGTAACATTATAAAACTGGAAGTTTGTGAATATGTATGGATTTTGTTCCACTTTTACACAACAGTTATTGAACGTATTTAGATGAAACTTTATGGCAATAGGTTGTATATCAAAACACGGAGACTATAAATTATAACGATATTTTAAAAGTGTATGACCTCATACGAGTGAAGTCGACGTCTGCTGGTCTCAATAATGTATGCGAAAACTTATATGGTTATTTTTTTAGTAATTCACGCTAAAACAACCAGACAGACAGACATAAGGGCTAGTATTTTCTCTATAAAATACAATGCTCTCTGGTAATTCACGTAAAACTTTGATCTTGCTACGGACATGATGGGTCACTAGTACCATATAATATAAAGTTGTTACATATGTAATTACTAACATAAGTGCTCATCACACATGCACAATCCAGGTCACATCAAACGTGAGTGACCATAATTTTATGGTCGTCAGTATTTTTACTGTACAGATACTATTTAACAAATTGAATGTAAAACTGAATTAAAATGTTAAAAATATAAAATGTGCTTGGCAAGTCGATCATTGTTATTGTCCATGTTATGATCTAAAGATGTAAGTCAATATTACTATATATAAATACGAAAATAAATAAAAAAAGTAATAAACATAAACTATGGAACATCTGAACCTACAAATATAAACATAATATATGAATGTTTATCCTGGTCCACAATCAAACCCAAATCTATCGGTTTTGTCGGCTTAATCCGTCAGATACGTATTAAATAACTGTATATATTTTATGTAAAACACACTTAAGTCTACCACATACCTTCCATTACATCAGTTTAAAAACAAATGGGCGAATTTACCGCGAGTGGAGTCACCTGTGGTTCTAAGATTACTTATTTAGTTGTAGGCTTCAAGTCACTTAGGAATCTTCCCCGGGTTCAGGTTAACTTTGGGATACTTAATGACCGAAGACATTTACATACTACAGGCATGTTCTCCTTGAAAGAGAAGACGCCTTAGATAATATTAAAGTGCTCAAATTAATGTATCTAAGGTTAAAATTATAACATCTTTGGCATTAAAACTCAACTCAAAAAATAAGCTTAAGGAACCTAGCTTTGGCGGCCTTAAATAAAGTTATTGTTTTAATATTACCGCACAATTCATTTAATTCTTCGAATGTTTAGTAAAAAATTGTCTCAAATCTAAAAGTAAGGCGCCGTTACATCCACAATACTATTGCTAAATCCAATTTCGCAAGAGGTGTGGAAATTTCTGAAATCTCTAGGTCTTGGGAAATCACCTGCCCTTACCAGTACTTGTATTAATCTCAATGATTTAAATTCTCACTTTACCACTCTTCCTTTCGCAATTAATACTGAAACCAAAAATGACACACTAAATTATTTGTCTACTGTTTTGCGTCCCTTTTGTTCTTTTTCGCTCGTTTCAGTCACAGAAAAGGAAGTCGAGAAACATATTCACTCTATCTCATCTCCTGCGATTGGCAATTATGGTTTATGTTCCAAAATGTTACTCAGTATTATCCCTTATATTCTTCCTGTTCTTACGTATATATTTAATCTTTCCCTATCATCTAGTACGTTTCCCTCTATATGGAAGGCTGCCAAAGTAATTCCTCTGCCCAAAAGCGCTAACCCAAAAAAACCTTCTGACTGTCGGCCCATCTCCATACTACCTTTTCTCACAAAGGTCTTAGAGCACATAGTACATTCTCAATTATCATATTACCTTCGCTCTAATGACCTTTTGAGTCAGTTCCAGTCAGGTGTCCGGCCGGGTCACAGTACTGTGACAGCACTTGTCAAGGCATCTGATGATATTCGGTTGGCCATGGACTCAAAACACCTTACCATCTTAGTGCTTTTGGACTTTAGTAGCGCCTTCAACTCCGTTGATTTTGACTTATTGATTGGAGTCCTGCACACTCTTAATTTTTCACCTTCGGCTTTAGGTTGGTTTGATTCATATTTGCGGGGTCGAACACAATATGTTTCTCTGAATGAAGTTTGCTCTAACTGGTGTGACATTATTTCGGGGTTCCGCAAGGCTGCATATTATCTCCTTTAGTTTTTTTCTGTATTTATTAACATTGTCACCAAGTTTATCTCTTCTAACTTTCATCTGTATGCCGATGATTTGCAGATATATCGTCATTGTAGTTACGGGGATATAATGGAAACTTTAGGTTTGCTGAACAAGGATCTTAGCGCAATTTATTCTTGGGCTGAAGCTTTCGGTCTTATGGTTAATCCATCTAAATCTAAAGCAATCATTGTGGGTAGCCGTCAGATGATAAAATCCATTGATCATTCAAATTTACCGCCATAGTGTAACAAATTTGGGTGTTATTTTTTGCTCTGATCTATCGTGGGATGGTCACATCAGTAGCATTAGCAAAGAAATGTATTTCACTTTTCACTCCTTACAGTTATTGAAAAATTTCCTGCCTATTAAGACAAAAAATTCTCTTGTGCAAACTCTTGTCCTTCCTATTCTGGATTATGCAGATTCCTGTTTCCTTGACGCTACTGAAGTGCTTTTAAATAAACTCGAGAGGCTTCAAAACTCATGTATAAGATTTATTTTTGGTCTTCGTAAGTATGACCACATATCTACTTTCAGAGTCCAGCTCAGATTGCCTATCCGTTTTCGTAGGAACACGCATATTCTTTGCCTTCTGTTTAATATATTGTTCAATCCTGCTGCTTCCAAGTACCTTCGTGAGCGTTTCTCGTTTTTGCATTCCTCTGATTCCCCATGTCGTTCTCATATTGGCTCTCTTCTTCGTTTTCCTGTGTCACATTCTCAAACGTATTCATGGTCATTCACTGTCCACGCAGTTGTGGAATTCTCTACCCACTGAGATCCGCAGTAGCCCCTCGTTGCTAGTTTTTAAGAAGCGGGTTAAGGAGCATTACCTGTCATTGTCGTAGTTTTTTTTCTCTCCTATTTATTTTATTACTGTGTTCTCTTTACTATAGTCATCAATTTGCGTTTTAGCCTTTTCTTATCTATGTGTGATCTTATCCTTGCAATGTATGAATAATTAGAATTTCAATGTAATTTATATATTTGTGTTTGTCTTTATGGTTGTGCACGATGCCTTCCACTTTCCTTTCCCAGCTTCACTTTCTGGGTTAGCTGGAAGAAATCTCTGTCATTAGGGATAAGCTCATCTTTTGTGCATTATTTTAAGTATCGTTTAATTTTTTTGTCATTATATAAGTGTACAATAAAGTATTAAATAAATAAATAAAATAAAAATAAGTTTTTTGTGTGTGTTTTGAACAAACCTACTTTTTGAATTGAGTTAATTTTGTATTAAGCATTCGTTGTGTCAAAAATTTGGTTTTTACAATTTTCCACGTTATTATAAATTTGTGTTTATATTTTTTATTTGAAAAACGTTAGACGCTTAACAGGGCGCGCGGCGATTAAAGCTCTTACTCGTCTTAATATTTTACTCTTGATAGTTGGTGTTCAAAATATATTCCACCGAAATTACCTGGATATCTCAGAATACCCACTGTCAATATTTTAAGTAGTATTGCTTTAATATTATTTTAATTTTGACATTCTTATATTACGCCAATTCAAATTCATTTTGAAATAATACTGTTATAATATATGGCGACATTTTAGTAGTTACGTTGAGAGCATATGCCATCGAAGTTAACTTTGGACACATTTACGTTTGCCCGGCTATAGTGTGTAAGTCACTTTGTTTATAGCTAGTTAGTGTTTAGATTGTCGCGGTTCAATGCGCTAGATAGTCTCGAATTGTTTATTTATTCAACATTTTTTGTCTGTAGCACTTGGATGAGTTTCATTACAAATATTGATAAAAACTAGTACAATTTCACTATTATGGTTTTTTACGCTTTCGGTGTTGGCTTATAGCATTTTATAGTCTGTATTGATGGTTGCAAATTTTTATTGGTATTAAGACACAAGCGGGTGCAAATAAACACCGATTGGATTAAAAAATGACGGATGCCTCAGTAGCACGCTCACGTTCCACAAATGAGCGGCTAACGAACAGTTTAACAATTATCTTGAATGTTTTTGCGCCTTGAAACATAAGATGCTTACTGTCCAGATACATTGTTATAGATTTCTAACAATTATCTTGAATATTTTTGCGCCTTGAAACATGCTTACTGTCCAGATACATTATACTGATTTCGAGCATAAATTTTGCCCCACGCACCACCCGAAATCAGTAATACTAACTCTTAAAATTCTGACATTGAATGTGCTTCGCTTAAAATGCTATAACAAGAGAAACCGATAATAGTGAAACTGTAAAAGTACGTTTTTGTCAAAAAAATAATATTTCTGACACGTAGGCTAGGGAGATACCTAACACCAAAATGCGTATCATTTATTACTATTTATTTTTAAATGAATCTTAAATAAAATGAATTTTGCTTTTGTTGCCTTTTATCTATGTATATGTCTTTGAATATTGTTTCTGCTGCTTTAATCATTATTCCGTATACGGTTAAAGATATTGTCCTTTTGTATATTTCCGTCATAAAATGTTCACCTAATTTATCTTTGTGCGAGTTAACAAATAAGAAAAAGCAGTTTCGTACAGTTACCCTCGATATACAGAGGATGACAATTATTATCAGATAATGATTTGTCGATTTTGTCAAAAAAATTATCTTGTATGCGCTTCACACAGATGCTAGTGTTTATTGGGAACCAACGTTGATCACTGCTCTAACGACTAAGTTATTACATTTTTTTTTTGTAGATTTCATGGAAAACACAAAAAAAATCTCCGGTTATTTCTTTCACAGATTATATTTTATATACATTTCATTTTACAGTTATTTTAATTTATTGTGTCTTTATTTGTAGCATGTATGAAATTTAAACTAATTTTGTATCTACATTTCAATTTAAAACATACATAGAAAGGATTAAAATGTCATGTGACCTCGTTAGGAGGTTTGTCCGTCAGATATTACTGACGTTAATGTGTGAAGCGATGAATGAAAAATATCTTAATTTTCTACGAATGTTGCTTTTCAATTTTATGAAAACAAAAGTATAATTATGATACGTATCTTGAATTCGTCTCCTATAGTTCATGCTACCCGTAAAAAAATTGGCCTCTCATTGTTTCACTGGAACGATGCAAATTTTTTTAAGTGAAATCAATTAGAGCGCGGCAAGAAACTTAAAAAGAAGTTAAACTTCATGAAATTGCCGCCATGCAGGCTAAATGCGAGAGCCAGCTGTTTCAGTTCTATTACATATACACATTTTCTATTCAATAATCCTCTACCGCGAATTTGTGACAATATAAAATATTTGCCAAATTATTTTTCCTTTTGTTAGTTATAGAAACGCAATTTTTCAAGAAACATTACTTGATTCTTGATTGGTTGTAAGTTTAAAGTGTTGTTTTTTTAGTGACCAAGTCATCATTAATTATGTTGATCGTACTGTTGCACAAATTATTGTTACACAGACATAATCGTCTATAAATTTAGTTCTAAGTGCATCCTGACTAACACGTTATTCTATTTCCGATTAAAGTATCTGACGCATACAATATTACAAAGACGTCTCAAACCTAATACGTAATGTTACACACGTATAAGCCTTACATGAAACTCACCCCTGTTAATCTTGGAAAACGAAGAAAAAAATTCTTGGTACGCGGACGTAAAACTAGTGCAACCACAGTAACCCTTAGGGCGCAGCTTACTTAATCAACACTACGAGCTCATGGTGTGATTAAGTAAGCTTATCGATGATCGGACTCATATATTGGATTATTCTACCTGATATTTTTTTTAAATTTAGGTTTTAAAAGCGTGTCATAGAAATAATATTTTTTGGACATTCAAAAAAATAGAATTATTGGATTATTTTATATTCAAAAATAAGCAGCAGAAGAAGTCGAGTGAGAAATATCACATTAGACATAAATTAAACTTACTCCACATTCATAATTCTCTCCATACATAACATACTCTTGCTGCATAAAGCTGCACAGTGGACATCGTTAATCCGTTAGTAAAAAAGTTAACTTTGTTTTAAGTTAACTCGTTTTATTTTGGAAGTTTTGCAATATGTTAACTTTAATCGTTAAAATTGTGATAAGAATTGCATTTTATATGACCTTATATTAATTATTGCCCACTCACGCAGCAACACAGTTCACACCGGTTTCATCTGTTCATCTGGCTTATGGACTTACTCTTATTCTAAATTTATTTATGAGAGCCTTTTTTATGTAACGTTGCAAATTCCGTGCGGGTTAATTTATTACTGAAATTATTAATTTACTTAATTTATAATTAAGGCGAGGTATTTCGACGCGCGTCAATTGTATAGAAAATATATAGCCGGCAACGCAGCTGCAAGACCTCTGGTGATGTGGCTGTCCATGGGCGGCGGTAATCACTTATCATCACGTGAGCCTCCTGCTCGTTTGCCCCTTTTTTCTATAAAAAAAAAATGGGTGGCGCGGTATGTTCTGAAACCGCTGATAACGTGTTAATTTTCGGATAAATAAATATAGGACATCAGCTGAAAACTAAAATTTAGCACATTTTTTTTGTATTTACAACTAAATATCACCATATAAAAATCATGTGGAAGATTAGAAATATTATTAACAAATGTGAGTGGTTACGCAAAAAGGGACCTCAAGGGAAAATAATTGATTTCGAGTAAATCACGTTTAAAATGTTGAGTCGAAATGAGAGAGGCGCGGGGTGTTTTATGTTAGTGTCGTTAGTGAGCGACTTCGTCAGTGAGAAATAGCACGTGTTTGCGATAGCTGTATTATTGGTGACTTATTTATTCGTCTTTTACTTGTCTTTATGTGCGCGCTAGAAAAAGAAACTAGTGTGCGCTGTGTATAAGGTGTAATATTTTCAAAACTGCCTCGGCTTACATAAAAAATCATTAAAAAAAAACTACGGCACCTAAAATTATTTTGATTAGAACAAAACAAAGATGAAGGACCATAGAATCAGAATTTATCAAAAAAAAAAAACCGTTTCCAATCCCTTCAGGTCCCTTTTTGCGTAACCACTCACAAATTATTTGTTTTAGAGATTTTTTTAGCCTGTTTTCGGAATTTTATATGATCGAGTAAAGTACATTCTATCATGTAACAAGTTAGCACATTCCTTAGATATCTTCGGGTATATCGTGTAATTTTTGTAAAAATTTTATTTAACAATCAATACAAAAAAATATGATTAAATAAACGAATTTTTCCCGTTTGTCGCGATGCCTCGCCTTAACGGGTTAACGGTCTTAAGCCCGATTTGAATTTTATCCATTACAAACTGGTTTCTGGGTTGGCTTAGTATACTTATTGGAAATGGAATAACAGTCACTTGGTGATGGCTCGCATTAACCACTGTCTTTTCTCTATGTATGTATATGCTGAATAAGGTCTATTAAAGAATTAATGTAGGTTAGTGTTACGCCAATGTGTATGTATTATATTTATTTATGTTTCATTATGTTAGGGATAATAATGTCTAAAGTTGTCTACACAGACAGGTTTAATGTTTTGTAACTAGACAATAATTAGGTGTTAGATTCACATGAAATCCTTCACTTAGCATCGAATATTCGGAAATGTTATTATTGGTTTTGAATTATTTTACTGTCTATTGTTATTATTAAAAAATGTAAATAAAAATTGTATTTATAACACTCGTCCATTTTTATATCCACACGATATATAAACTACATTATAATCTCGTATTAGGAAAAGCACGTATATTATAGGTAGTACGTATTAATACTAGGTAAAAGTTATTCAATGGAGCGAAAATGTCGAAAGGGGTAAATAGTAGTAAATCACTTATTTTGCAGGTGAACGTTTATTTTGACGTTTTTCTCGTATTTAATTGTAACTATTTGCGTTGTTTTTATAGCATTATAATATTTGTGCCAAACTTCACTCATTTTAAAGTAAATTGCACAGCCTACCAAAAATGTATTTCCTAGCACTGGACTAGTTGTCTGTTATATTTATTTGTGATTTATTATTGATCTTTATTATTGATATATAAAAATAGTTAAAAATACATTTTAAACGATATCCAGTTCTATAACAAAACTAAGCTTTTGTTATTCATACAATTCAAAATATTTAAAGCTACGATTTACAAACGAAATATCGGTGCTTATATAGAAACGTCAGTGCTCGGCACTGACGTGACTTGAAGGGTGGGGTAGTATGTGGCTTTATTTCCTTGTCATTGCTATCCAAGTGTACATCAATATTTGATATATACAAGTATAGGCGGAAATTAAATTTGTACCACCACAAGAGCTGTCACCTAGCTTGCTCTAATAATATGTCGTTGGCTTATCACAATTTCTTTTTGCCAATAAGTTAATACATAATCTGTGCGAATTCATAAATTGGCCTTTTACAAACGTTCAAGATAGCTTGGTACCTTCAGAGCTGTGTTGTTAATATTGTCGTGTAGCCACAGAATGGCTGTAAACAGAGAAACCGCTTTACTTTATACTCAAAAAAGTTTGTAAAGCTTCTGTAAATGTATTCTTAACTAAACTATGACTACAGCCCCGTACCGTACCGTAGCACCGTATAAACTATTTTATCGATTACGCAAAAATTATTGCGATTCAACAAATTCAATTAGTAGATTAACAACATACATGTTTTAGATAACCGTAGGCGTTAATTTTTTTGGGATGTATTAATTTGACAACAGAAACATGTAGCAATTCTATATATTTTTTTAAATTAATGACGTTTGTTTATATCAAAAGCGTTTTCAGCTGTCCGCTTCCGTGTAAATATGTGTTAATGTTAGTGATGATGTTAGAACACGCAGTCACTGTAAAATATTATGTGGAGTGTATTTTTATGTGAAATATAAGCAGTGTACATTTACAATAATTGTTTTATTCCAACTGTTTTGTCTGTATTTTGTGCATTGCTTTGGGGAAGTAAATAGTATTATGTTTAGTCTTGACAATAACTTTCGCTTATGTAAAATGTATATTTTATTTACACTTTAAAAAAATCACAAGGAAAACATATCGCACATACATACATCATACATCCAAAAAATCCGTTTATTGGGACTCAATATTGTTTTCTTTTTGAGTTATACTTCTTTTGGCACGTTAGGGAAAAATGATTAGAGTAAATTTTTACGATGCGCGCGCTCACCGTCATGAAAAATCGACATCATGAAATTAGCTTATCAACATTTTAGTTTTTTAATTATGTACAAATAATTCTTTTATGATATTTATATAAAACTAGCTGTTGCCAGCGACTTCGTCCGCGCTGACTTCGTTTACTCCGCACAGCACCTCTCCCGTAGGTGATAGCGTGATAATATGTAGCCTATATGTTGACCCGACCTGTTAGTAATATTCATGCAAAATCTGAAGTAAATCCATGCAGCACTTTTTGAGTTTACCCCGGACATACATACAGACAAACAGACAAAAATTCTAAAAACTATATTTTTGGCTTCGATATCGATTGTAGATTACGCCCCGAGTATTCTTTTAAAAAATATTCAATGTACAGTTTCGCCTTTTCTACGATTTTATTATATGTATAGATTTACCCAACTAGATAATGCGTTATAATAAAACATAATAATAATAATATTCACGGGACATATTACACTTACTGATCTAACTCCAAAGTAAGCAAATTATTTGCTTGTGTTATGGGTGTTAGTCAACGATACTAATACATAGAAATACATATATAAATACTTTTACATACATAATAAACACACAAACCCGAAAATACAAACATTTATGCTCATCACACAAATGTTTGTCACCGTCGAGAATCGAAACCGAGCCCCGTCGAATGCGTAGTCAGGGTCACTAACCACTCGACCAACGGGGCGGTCAAAACATTATCTAGTAGTTTTTTATGACAAATATTAAGTCCTTTGGCAAAACCAAAACCTATATCCATTGAATTATTTTGAGCGACAATTTTTGACAATTTTTTTTTGACAATTTTTGACAACTTTGTAGCGACGTACGCGCATGTCGCATAGTGTTCTTTAGGATTAATTTAGAATATTGTATGGTCCTAACAAACGCACGGCTAATTATAGGACGGCTTCGTCCTTGCAAAAAAATAAGAGCGGCGAAAAATATACAAACAGAATTTTTAAATTGTCGCACCCATAACGGAAACAGCCATTTAAACACTGCTTGTATACCTGTTATTGTTTAGGCTAAGGTGTGGTAGTCGTAGTGTAAGCTTAGAGTATTAGCTATAATCGCTTTTATTATTAAAGTAATTCTTTGTGCTTTTATGTAACATGCATGCCACTGTCATATGTTTCCTCTGCTCACAAAGTTAATACAAAAGTCACTAATTAGGTACATTGTTTTATTTTTGACAAATTACAATATACAGATTTTTAAGGGAATAAACGAAATTACCCTCATGTTCGTGTCCTTATTACACATAGCGGTCCGTTTTAATTTAGATCGCATACGAGACCTATTATATAGGATCAAGGCATAATGCTGGCTCTCTGACATGTTCGCATGCACATTGGCAAATGTGACTTAAATAACAATTTGGTAGCCGCTTTAAGTCGACTCCTACAAGAAATCGTATGGAGTGGCCAGCACGATGTCTAAAATCACCCATCACAATATAATTAAGGAAATTTAACAATTGCCATAAATGTGGGTTTTATGCAAAGTTGTTTTACACACTATCATATTTTATTCGTGAACCGTTTTTGCATGGATTTTTTACATTATTTAATACCATATACAACCCCGACGAACAGTTGAGCACCACATTTTCCTGTCATGTCCTGCAATGTGGTTGATACTATAACCTGATCAGGGGTAACCAACTAGAAATCGATTAGTTTTCGTTATAGACTAATAACGAATTTTTACCGCGATCCGTTTCTATTTTCTTTCCCGATATTTCGATGCTGTTGTCAGCGCCGTGGTCACGGGTAACTGAAGTGACAATAAACACGTGCTGACGTCAGGCACTAATCACTGGATTCACGGGCGTACCGAAGGGGGGGCAGGGAGGGGCAGCTGCCCCCCCCCCCCCCCCCTGGAATTTGTTTATCTCTACTAACTATATACTGTTGTAGATAATAAGATAAAAATATAGCCTTAAAATGTTACGGTTGCGCTCCCCCCACGGCCCAGAACCTGGGTACGCCCATGACTGGATTGAACTACATAAATGCCATTATCATTTCAGTTACCCGTGGACATGGTGCTTACAAAAGCGTCGCGGTAAGAACCCGTTTGTTAATAACACAAATAAGTGTTATAATAACCGTGACAGTTTAAAGGTGTTTGTAATAACGAAAACTAATCGATTTACGAATAATTATTACTGAAAATGTTGCAGTAGATTGGCCACACCTGACCTTTGCTGTGTATAACAAAAACCCTGTCTGATTGTCCAAGGCATTGTTTAAGGCAAGGCAAGTAGTGCACTACAATATTATTATTTTTTGGATGAAGATCGGTAAAATTTACGCGATCAAAATAATTAATCTTATATATAAATCTATAATAAAACAAAATGTCGCTAGAGGGCGGATTGCTAGGATATCAACGAGCGGTACTTTTGTTGTCTTTACAGAACATCATCTATGCGCGGCCGCTGACACGACGTGGTGTTGCCCCGCTTAAAATATTTGCTGAATTTTAACAAAATTGAAGAATAAGGTTTTTAAAACACCATAATATTTTTATAAATAAGATCATTTCATTATTTTTTTTATAATGTCATTGTCTCATCTACCTTCCGGGCCGGACAGGGTTTTTTATTCACTGTATAATATAAATGGGGATAAACCTAATATGTTTGTGTGTGTTTTCTTTACAGTGACGAGTGACAGTGAGAAATCCGAAAGTGAAGACTCCGCGCCTCTATTAAATAACAATAATATTACTTAGCTTATGCGATCAAACTTAGCAAATTTAAGGCGCCGATCGCGTTACAACGAACAAGCCGCCGCGCCGTAACGCTGAACCACAGTGCCTTTCTTATCTCGACACATGCAAAATAAAAAAGCTGTCCACAAAAATAGGAATTCGCATTATTTATTTAATATTATGCTATTAAGTACTAACTTTATAGAATACATAGGTAGTTGAAAATACCTAGGTGTATTTAAGAAATCGTACGACATACACGATCAACTGATTCTTCACAAATTACATTTGTTTTGCATATTTCTATAGGTAAGGATATTGGAACCAAATTAGCACTTAATTTACTTAAGGAAAGGTGATATACTAAATACTTAAGGACGACTTGGTGATATGACAAATTTTAATTCCTTCCACACGAGATACCGATAATCCACTTACCCTAGCTCTGCCTGCCCAAAAATTAATATTAAGCTGAAAAGTATTTTTTTTTCTCCCTCAGCCGAAAGTTCGAGTTTTGTCCCTGTGAGACGAGGCAAAAGCGACATTTTCTTTCCTCGGTTCTTACCTGCGTCGGCTCTCAGCACGTACTTTAAGATTTTTACACATACCTACTATTTCCGATAACAATTGTTCTTACATTGTTAGTGCAATATTTCATAATTTTTTGTCATTTTAATGTAAAATAATATGTAGTAGTAGTAAAATTGTTATTGAAAATTAATATTCTGTTGTTCTTATGGACAAAACGTAAAATCATTAAAAGTCCCTAAAACAATTTTAATATTTATAATTATAATTAAACATTTGAAATTATAACAAAAATTATAATTCTATTGTTCTTATGAAGAAAAAAAAGAAATTTTAAATTAATTTTTTTTTAATATAGGTAAATATTTTTTAAATAATAGTTTAAGTAGGGCTTCGCTCCTGGACCCCATGCATGGTGCTAATTTTCACGAACTTTCGGCCTGGCAGGGAAATAAATAGTTTGTGCAACACTGGACAAAAGTATTACATTGTCATCGGTAGCGGGAAAAGTCCCTTGTGGTACTATATACTATCTCTCAACACACAAATATCCCAATAATTAAAACTCATAGGTCAGATGTAATTCATCGTATTGCCAAATTATGGGTTTGTAAAAAACGTTGGCAAATAGAAAAAACCTTTTAAAAATAGTAATGATACGACTAATAGTTAAAATGACTTTCTTCACCAATGTAGTCGTGCGCAAAGAAACGCCTATGAAAACTAATAAATAGGCGAAAGTCAATGATGTACACAGATTCTATCGATGTGCGTTGCAAGTCATGCAAAGCCTTAACAAACTTTATACTTTATTCTACACAGGTGCAACAATGTAACTTATTTTTATTGTACTTACTCTACTTGCGTTATTAGAAACCAACATAAGTTATAAAATCGCGGAGAAGACCCGCTGTAAATATAGAAATACATATAGGCATTACGAAGACTACTGACTGAAGGCTAAATAAAGCCTTGCTATATCTCGTCTATTCGAGGCCTAGAACATGTATTCCAAAGAATTTACCTTGCATTAGTTTACTTAAATTAGTTTACTTAAAAATAAATATTACTGATCAAATTACACGAATTGATCTAACCCCAAAGTAAGCAAATTAAATGCTTGTGTTATGGGTGTTATTCAATGAGACCAATATTATTACTATTCAATGATAGAAATACATAGATAAATACTAGAATAATTTTAATAACAGAAAAGAATTAAAAATACATATACATCGTAGGTGTTACATAATGACCTCCTTACTTAAATTCATATAATTTCAAACTTACTTGATTTGGCGATATTGTAGTATTTATTTTATCACTACCCCAGCTAGGAAAACGGTAGATCTGGAGACTAAGGACCTTAGATATTACAGTAGTTCTTAACGATAATAACAAAATCATCGCTCACAAGGACTCAAAGTATAAAAAATAAAATATTCCAGATTAATGTTTTATTCGGAATTAAATTATATATTTAAATGTTATGTTAAATTGTAAATTGTCATATCTTTTTTATTAAATACAAGTTTCAACTTATGTTTTGTGATGCGAAAAATAAAATAATGTTGGAGATGTGATTTTTTTATTTGGATAGTCGTGGTTTACATGAAGATAGCGACAGTTGGAAATGTAAAGAGTAATGTAGCTTTCAGGAAGCTTCCTTAATCTTGTAACGTCCAATGTTGTAAAATATATCAAACTCATTTAAGATGAACTGTAAAGATCTAACAACAGCTGACACATTAACTGAACCTGCATATTCTGAAATTCTCTATACTAATAAGGCACCTTAGGTATTCCTACAGTTTTATTAATTTTGAAAATAAACAGATCACAATCAGGCATTATGATTATTTTATTCGGTTAACGAATGTTTTATTTGGTTTGTTGGCGAAAGATGTAGGTACCTACAACTTAAAAATAAAAGGTTGATGAAAGTTGTAGGTACCGGTACCTACATGTTTAGCATCTTGAATAATAAGGTACCTTCACGTATCGCGCTGACGTACCTATTTCATAGAAGATGAATGAATATAGAATATGCGGCCATCAGCGACTGCATAAGAGAAGCACCAATAACCTTGCAAGAACTAGCACCTACATCGGTTAAATGTAAGAAAATGTTTCAATAGTAGTTAAGTCCTAAATAAATAATGTATGAATGACACAGAGTCATGTAGATTGTAGATAACTGCCGACCATTCAATTCAATCAGTCGTGACAAATTGATTAAAATATGTCGCATACGGATGAAAAAAGCTTGCGAATAGATTTTTTTCATTTTAAATATATTCTCAAAATGGATGCTAACTTTTAAAATGAAATGAAGAATATATATTTTTTATAAGCATGGACCACAGAAAACAAGCGGAAGTGGGAAGTAAAAACATTTGTATCAGGACCGCGATCGCCAAACTGACACATAAAATAAGAGCATTATTGCATATAAACTACTATAATCCTTTAATTTTAAACAACAATAATCCGAAACACACAAACAGAATATTTAAAAATATACCAAACTGCGTTACAATAAATTTTATTTTGCTACAAAAAAAAAAGATATTTACGTCCTTTTGTAGTCTATTCAAAATAGACTCATCTATTGTACAATAGTGAAACTATAATCTTAATAGTTTCGCTACTCTACAATAGATGGCAGTATTGATTTTTCCGTATTTTTCAGTTTGTCATATTTGAGTAGAGAACTTTCCAGAACGATATACGTAATGACTATCATTACGTATATCGTTCTAGAAAAACCTAAGCTCAATCTAAAATGAACTTTATTTGTAGGTTAGATGTACGGCTGATTTTAGCTTGACTTTCTATTATATCATTACAGATTATATTAAATCAGGAATTTTATTAATATAAAATGAAAATTGTACTTTCGGATGATATGAAATATCTCCATATTTAATCATCTGTATTCTACTATCATTTCTGCATTCAAGGATGGCACAATACGGCATAATTCAGTGTGTAATAGATTTTCGCACGACGACTATCCTAACCATATGTTAAATACCACTAAGGCAATTTAGAGTAACAGCGCATAATAGTGGTGCACGCGGCACGCCCACTTTTCACTTCCACTTGTTTTCTTTGTTTCATGTTTATAAGATAGCAAACAAGCAGATGGGTCTCTTGGTGGAGAGTCAACCATCACCTATACAAATTAGGTATATTATAATACCTAATAGCGACTATAAACCACTGAGGAAGACAGATCTTCTTTAATGATTGATTATTTTTGCTTTTATTTACTATAAAAAAAAAATCACATATTTACTCCAGCAACTCTAATCATATCCGTCATTCGCGTGAGAAAAAATACACTCGAATCTCATCTTCATTGGAGTGCCTCAGATTTGACTGCCGAGTGATTCGAGTGAAAAAACGACACTCGAGTTTGATCTTCACTCGAGTGAATCAGTTTTCACTAGCTAGTGACTACCTACTGATACCCTCGAATCACTATAGACACCAAAGTTGTTGATGGTGCGTTACTATCTTCAGGCGATGTCTACTACAACAAGCATAAGCTTAAGTTTACCGTCACCTTACCATCTAAACCTGAGTGCTAAGTGTGAGTTTTTCTTTTCGCATTCGATCGTGAGCGCGTTTGGAGTTTACTAGGAATTTGTATGTGATTTGTACAGCGCCACCTAGTGGTAAACGCGAGAAACCAGTTTACCACTAGGTGGCGCTGTACAAATCACATACAAATTCCTAGTAAACTCCAAACGCGCTCACGATCGAATGCGAAAAGAAAAACTCACACTTAGCACTCTGGACACGACAGTGACAAGCACTGGTACTATTGCGGCAGGAATAGATAAGGCGCTGGAACAAGATCCGGGCGAGACAACGCAGAACTTTACCACCTAGTAGCCACGATACTAGTGATTTGCATAACCAATTGGTCACCTTTTACGACCTGCCTGGCAGAAAGGCAGTTAGTCTGTTCTTCAAAGGAGCCCGGACCAACACAGGGAAAACTAGGAAACCTTAGTTTCACTATGTCCGTCCGCACGATAGTTCAGAGATCTTTAGTACTAGAAAACTATAATTTAGCATGAATAAAAAATACATACATACTAGTCACGGCAACAAAGTGTTAATATAAAATCTTGAAAAATATTTCGTTTGTGAAATATTAAGTTTAGTGCTAATTTTTATTAGAGTCAAGTGTCCCCCCTCTGCCAGCTAAACGGTTGGTTTTGGGGGTGGGAAAAATCAAGGTAGTAGTAAATATATTGAAAAAAAGGAAAACTGTCACGGCTCTGAAGATTTTACCATAGTTGAGTGAAGTGTAAGAGTTGAGTGAAAAAGTGAATAATAGTTGACCTACTTATAAAGTGTACTCTGAGAAGTTTTTATAGGCGGTGAACCTGTGGTGCGGATATATCTGTCATTGACGTTAAATAGGTTCAATATTCATAGTATGAAACAATAAGTCCTTTTTTAGTAGGTACGTGTTATTGTGATAAGCAACTTCGGAACCCTACGTTGCGCGTGGCCCGACACGCACTTTATCAATTTTACTACTACAACCGACTTTACGAATTAGAAGAGGTTCTCAATTGTATTTCTGTAAATGTTTGTTACTATATAACTCGTTTATAAACTGATTTTGAAAATTATTTTTGTGGCATACCTACATCTCATTTGGCGAAGATCTAATGCAGTTTTTTAGAGAGAGGTGAATCAGAAGTCGGTTGCAGCTTTACTGTGTTTTATTGTGTTCAACGGATTCTTATGAAACTTTTCAAATATTAATATTATTAATATTAATATTATTTATTTATTTATTTTTATCGTTTTGACATTGTAATTTAACTTCATTTAATTTTAATCCAAAAAAAAATTGTTTGACATATTATTTTGTAATCTATGGGACTTGGAACCTGAAATAAAAAAATTCATTCATTCATTCATTCAAATAGATACATGAAATTCCTATTTCGACAACTTTGTTATATGATAGAGTTAGGAGATGAACAATATATCTTTATAACCGTCGCAAATAAAAAAATCAAGTAAATGACCTAAACTCGAGAATTTGGTAAATTACTTAATTAATCTTCTCGAATTTAATCATTATTTGTTCACCTCGATTTATCTAGTTGGATTTAACGACCCTCAAACACTTAGGGAAGAGGGTTTGATGATGGATGTAGAAGATGGAATGTGAGTTTTTTAAAACATTACCTACTTATTTGTAGGAAACCATTTGGCTCGTTTTAACAAGTTACATAATATTGATTCTTTAATATAAACACTTGTACTGTTTTACAAATGTAATTTAAATTTTATTTATATCACAATCACTTAATTTTACAGCCAACCGGTTTTTTATAACATATTAAAGCATCATCAGGGCTTCTTCTTTCACGTAAACATTTTATACAAACTAAGTAGGTATATCAAGTTACATAATAGTAAGTAGGTATATTACATAATAGTAAAGGTCTATTTAGCACTCTAACAGCGCTCAGGCGCCAACTTCCCTCCGTGACAAACGTACCTATTGTACGTATATTACCTATTGCACGCCTCAACCTGAAGCGTTTAGATAGGCATACGTTTTCTATTCGATAAAAGCTAGGTTAAAAACTTTTAACGAGTCAAAAACTTGAAAAATGTATATTTAAACATATTTTTATCAGGGCGAGCAAAGCGAGCCCTACACTAGGCCACTTTCTATGCACTTTTGTGGTACATTTTACTGAAAAAATATCGCATTTTTAGGTTTGAGTTTCGACGTGGTAGTTTATATTCATCTCTAGATTTGTTATCTACCATAAAAATACCATTTTATAAAAATACAAAAATAGAAGGCACAATTTGTATTAGAATCTTATTACTACTAACGCCATCTCTTATTAAATTAACGAGTTAAAATTGATAGAAGATACATTTCCTATTAGAATTTCGGAACTTATTAAGAGACTACCTACTTCATGAATTGTTTCATCATATTTGACTGGCGGCGCGCGGTTAATGTGTCCTCGTATAAAGGCGAGGTTCAAGTATAAACTGCAATAGCTGTAGGACCATCAGTTTGATCAGTTTGGCATCGAAGGTGTATGATAAAATCATTGAAAGGGGAAGTCCACCTCTGTACATGTTGTGCATAAATTTTAAATAAATAAATAAATAAATAAATTTAGGTCTAGAGCAGGAATGTTTGCTGGCAACAGAGTAAATAGAGCGTTAGAGAGTTTCACAATATGCTTATTGAGAAACAGTACAGATGTATTAATTGATTTATATTGTATTGAGATCAATTCCCAATCTTAACCCGAGGGCGAGGGTAAAAAGCTAAAAAAAGGTATATTTACGCCCGTATCCCCGAAGAGGTAGGCAGAAGTACAACGTGTGTATCCACGGTTAGCTGAAGATACTTAAGTCCCACAATGTGATAGGTGGCCAGGCTATCGCCATTAGGGCACTTTTCCAATCCCAGGCAAAGTTGTTTTATCAGAAAACTGAAAAAACACATTTTTTCATTTGCCTGACTTTGGGATCGAACTCCAAGGGTTTCTCTGAGAGAAAAATTCAAAAATGTATTCGCTGAGTGTCCACCGTCAATTCTTCGTGCATGCGTAGTCCAAAAATTTTGAAGATTTATTTAAATAAAACATTTTTTGATTTTGATTTCGTAAATCGACGTAAAACCAGGAACTTCCTGATTTTAGAAAAAAAAAACAAAATGTCAAAAATGTGTTTTTTATAAGATCAACCTTCATTTTTAATACATATTTTTCTTGAAAATACCAACAAACAAAAACCAAATATTCCTAATCCAAAGCCTGACGACGCGGGCCTTTGATGCAAATGTAATGTTTAAGGTGAAAATACGCTGAGTTTTTTAGGTTAGATAATTATAAATAATGTCCATACATTAAAAGATGTAATTCTCATAAAAATACTTTTACTTATAACAATATTACTAGATAGTAAAACTTTGCGAGCCCTTACAAAGCTCTGCTTTTTGCTAGTTGTAGCTATCTGTATGTATACGAGGGATCATGAAGTATAGGTGGGGCTAGTACTCGTATTAATCATTTAAAACAAATATTTACATTATATCTCTGTCTATGAGGTCTCCCCATCTCTATTTATACAGCTGCGTTAGAAAGAGGGTTAGACCTCAGAAGATGACATGACATGACAGAAGCAGTATTTGAAAATTTGTTTCAAGTAGGTATTAGAAGTGTTGCCTCCAGATATAATACAGCTTCATGCGAGGGAGTGGGTCATTTGACTTTTGAGGGAAATCTGTCACTCTGTCTATTGACATTTGCAACACAAACAGTTGCAAAGGCGATCTTGGCTTCTGTGAACGTTGTCGTCTTTACGGCGAGGCTTATAACTTCAACACCGGCACTAAATTAAAGAGCTCATCAGCATCTTTATTTTACCGTTCTTACCTTTAAATTTCTTACAATACCTACATAGAGCGAGCTTCTTTATACATAGAACTCTTTCAAGCAACTTACGCAGGACATATTATGTTTGATCTTCTTCGAACAAACTAGAATCAAAATATGGTGTGTAGGTACCTGAGACTCGGATGTTTTTTTTTAAATTATTTTTAGCAAACAAGCAGATGGTTCTCCTGATGGAAAAAGACAACCATCGCTTATAGACACCAAACATGTTAATAGTGCGTTTCTATTCTGGTGGCCTGGGGATCTTAATGCCATTTGCATAAGTTTCCCTTACCTTCGCCTCTAAACCGGAACACGACAGTGACAGGCACTTCCGCTTTTGCGGCAGGAATAGGTAAGTAAAGCGGTGGTACCAGGTCCGGAAGAGACAATGCAGAACTCTACCCTCTACTAGCCACGATGGTAGTAACTCGAATAGCCAATCGCTCGCCTCTTACAAATTGCCTGGCAGAACGATAAATAGGCTATTCTTCGAAGGGGACCCGGACCAATACGGGAGAAATACTGATGAAATGAGATGATTTTTTGTTTCATTTGTTTAAAGACGCCTTTTAACAAAGTAGTCAATGCCTCATAGGGAAATACGTAAGGGTTTAGTATAGATTAATTTCTTAATTTTAAATATTCTTTTATATTATATCTTTTATTTTATTTAACTTACCTACATTTTTTCTTAATTCAATGGTCTAACTGCACTCCGTTAGTAAATGAATAATATCTTCAATTTTGTCACAATTTTCACACAATGAGGAGGCTCTTTTTCCAATAAGGTAAAGAAATTTATTTAGTGGTAAGTGGCCAGAAGGAGGACGAAGCCAAGAAAGGCAAATATCTAGTAGGTATTTATTTCATATAAGTACCTACTTTTTTAAATACTTTGTTGTACGCCCCAAAGACATAGGTGATTTATGTAAACTAACCAAAATACCAGTTTATATATCACTAAAATTATTCCTTCCAGCAAAACCAGAAGAAAGAAAATATCTATGTGAAAGAAATATAGAATACATAATCCGTATAATATACAGGTATAAAAATATATAACATTTTAGTAGAAGAAATCTGTCTTTCTTAATTTTTTCAAATGTATCATTAGAGCAGATGGCTCTCCTGATAGAAAGAGAATCATCGCCGTGTTGGTCCCGGCCTCCTTTGTAGAATAGGCCAACTGCCGTTCTGCCAGGCAGGTCGTAAAAGGCGACCGATGGGCTATCGAGTCACTACCATCATGACTACTAGGTGGTAGAGTACTGCATTGTCTCGCCCGGGTCTGGTACCACCGCCTTACCTATTCCTGCCGCAATATCGTCAGTGCTTGTTGCTGTCGTGTTCCGATTTGGAGGGTAAGGTAGCCGGTAAACTTATGCATGTGGCATTAGACCTCGCCACAAGATAGCAACGCACCATTAACATCTTTGGTGTCTGTAGGCGACGGTTGACTCTTTTTATCAGGAGACCCATCTGCTTGTTTGCTATCTTATGATATAAAAAAAAAACACCAAAGATGTTAATAGTGCCTTGCTATCTGTGTGGCGGTATGGCAATGGCACATGCATAAGTCTATATACATCTACCTTACCCTTCTAACCGGAACACGACAATGACAACGCTATTGCGGCAGAAATAGATAAGGCGGTGGTACCAGATACCCCGGGTATTAGATATATTATATTATTATTACTAATGTAATTTAACTGCAAAGACATAGCAGTCGAGCTCTAGTACATCTGGAACACTTAGTTAGATATACCTACAAATAAAAACAGAACAAAGTCCACATAACAAAACAAAAAATCATTCAAACTAATTAAAGACTTCTTTATTTCAAAGTCGGTTGAAAATGACACACGAAAGAACCGACCCTAAAAGAGATAATAATACTACATTCGTAGCGCCAACTGAACGATCATTCCCTTATCTTTAGTCAATAATATACTCGGGTGTGAATGTTTGTAACGCAGTATCGGTCGGCAGCAAAATGTCTAAACGATTCTTTACGTGTGCTGTTAAGTGATATAGTTTGTGTAAATGATTCCAATGAGGAATGTGAGGAGTGATTACGAGGATTTGGGTCACGAAGGTATGTGGAAACGTCATATTATTTGTTTAATATCAAACACGATAAGGTTATCTGCTAGAGATTGACAGAAAGGTGCTTATGGAGACATCCTTATTTATTGCATCGTTATAAAGTTGCGAATTATTATAGTAAAGAGAGTAAATATGGAACTACCAAACCTTACCTCTGCCCGTGATTGTTTATCGACAGCATGTCTAAAGGTCCACCGCCAATACTAGTCAAGAGGGGAAACTAAAGAACTGCAAATTCCGACGTTCATGTCAGCATGAAATTGAAACCTATATTAATTGTGTGTCCGCTTTTAGATTTTGTTATAGGCCTACTGTTTTTATGCCTACGTGAAATTGTATAAGTCAAACAGATCTAAACTATGTAGAGCAGCCATATTGTTTGATACTTGATTAACTATTATAACATCATGCTTGTAGACATTGCGGAAAACGACCAATAAATTGAACCCAACACCGCGAAGCGTGCACGAGCTCCGCGATATGGCAAACCTTTTTAGGAATCACTTTAAAATTGAGCCACCCGATGATACCAATTCCGGTATAAAGGAAGGTTATAAGGTCGTAAGTTGAGATGAGTATGACCCATAAGTGCGTGAATGGGATGAAATTTCATTTGACGTCCAAATCCATTTAAAAAGTTTAAAAGCTTCGAATTGATTTTTGTTTCCGTTTAAAGACTTCTATGTACTAACGTACTAGAAAAGGCGTGCGTCACGTCACACGTGCTCCACTAAAGTGCGGTCCACGGACCGCACCTACGTCAAAGCTTGTTGAATATAACGCGAACGTAAGTGACTTAAAATTCACGGCGGTTGAGTTGAGTCCTTTTGGTCGCGAATGTATGTTCTTCTCTATTACATAGTACATTAAAATCTCCGTTTCCATCACAGTGGCTACACACTATTAACAATAGGATTAGCAAACTTAGAGAGGAAGATAATTTTCTGAACTTACCTGGCCGTCGCTTCCGCCATCGTCAACACTTTCTGTGAAAATAAACTTGAATAACTAATCACTAACGATAGTGGAGCCCATTCAGTACAAAACTATTGTACGATGCACAGCATCGACCCCTTACCTTTGACCAAGATAGAGCAAGATTGTCGTTCGAAGCCTTTTGGTCGACGCTTTCGTCATTTACAAAGAATTCAAGTACACTTTGCCGCTCTTAACCGCCACAATAGCCAGCGCTTCAGAAAAAACGGTATCAAAATGTTATAAGTACCTCTTAATTGTTTTTCGGACTTGGGATTTTAGCTCCTCTTACCATTTGGCGCATAGAGGGACTCTACTCGCTCTATCCGCGGGCCAGCCGAATATTTGGGAAACAATGCAACATAGCATCTTTGGTGTCCATAGGCAATATTTATCTTTATGAGGAGATCGAGTTGTTTGCCATTACATGGTATTTACTTTTTTTACAAGAGATCTACTACTAAAGAAAGAAATATATCGTTATTCTAGGTTTGTGCATCACAACACTTTTTGTGATTTCATGGTTCCAGTGTTTTGTATATTCCAGATTAAGGTCCACCGTGCTATTTAAAAATTCACACAGAAATAATGACTTTAGGGAGTAACAGTTGCATATCCCTATCAATACTAATCGTAGGAACGAAAAGAATAGGTAAAATGAAAATGTACATAGGAACTAAACAGAAAAAGGCACTCTTCAAGAAGGGTCAATAAAAATTTCTTGAAGATCTTGATACATACAGAGATCATAGCGGCAAGAGAATCAAGTCATCTTCTCTTCTGTCTATAGTGAAAAATTATCGCCTATCCATAATAACTTAGGGGTTTTTGCAGGGCAGAACATGATTAGCTAACTTGTAGCTAGTGACTGCAGCTCGCCAGAGTCATGCAATACGTCAAATATTGTCTGATTTTGCTATGAAATTCGGTACAAAAAGAAATGGTAATGTTGTTACTTCGAATAGTTGCTAAATAAATATCAATTTTATTTTACATACCATCTTTAGCAGATAAGTCATGTTCGATTGCTTGATAATATATCTCAAAGGCCGGGATACTTACCCCTCCCCCTGTTAGGAGAAAGTGCCCATTTAAAAGCAACTGGGATAAGGTTTTGCGGAAATTTAAACATTTCTACGAAACCAGGCCACATCGGCCTAGTTTCATGAGATGTACATGAGAGCCGGCGACATTTAAAATGCTCAAGCCTGAGCAAGGTCAAGCTTACGGTAAAATAAGTCGGTCTTGATTTCTGTAAGGAAAAAAAGAATATAATAACATGGTTGTTTTTTTATTACCTTTTTATTTTATTTCGCAATCGGGAAAAGTGAAAACGGCCTTGCAAAAAAAATATTCGAAACGTTGGTAATTTTGATTAATACACGTTACAGAGAGTGAGGCAAGATGTTCGAGAGCAAGAGTGCGATGGCGCTATGGCTCCACCACGAGGTGCCTTCGGTACGTCTGGCGGAGACTGCAGTTGTATACCAGGACTTGGAGGGTTATGTGTGAGTAACTTATTTAATATTTCTTCTGATTGTATACAATGCAAAGGAAAAGTTTCCTATATTATCTTGATATTATTTGATCCGGCAAACGTTGTTTTGCCATATAAATTATTTGTTGTAAATATTTTGTAGGGTGGGTATTAATGAGGGGTGGAGGGGTAGGATGGTAAAACTTGGGGATAGGTAGGTATTTTTAGGCAAAATCAAAGGATACAAAAAAAGAAAATAGGATAGTGATATCCTAATCACGTAGCGATTTGAATATACTTCTCTGCCTGTTCTTATACCTAGGTACCAAATACAAAAAAAAATTATAACGATCTGCAGGTCCATTTTGGAGAACTGCGTACAGGTGTTTCGCAACAAAAATGCAGCACAAATACAGCATAACACATTAGGCCAGACCGCAAGGGGCTGAGCGAACCGCATCGCAAACGCGGTGCATTTCCGTATTTATTTCCAAATGTTTTTCTTGAAGAAAACAAACCCCCCGTGTTGGTTCCGGGCTCCTTTGAAGAATAGACCAAATGCCGTTCTGCCAGGCGGGTCGTAAAACGCGACCGATTGGCTGTGCGAGTCACTACCATCGTGGCTACTAGGTGGTAGAGTTCTGCACTGTCTCGCCCGGGTCTGGTACCACCGCCTTACCTATTCCTGCCGCAATAGCGTCAGTGCTTGTCGCTGTCGTGTTCCGGTTTGGAGGGTAAAGTAGCCGGTAAACTTGTGCATGTGGCATTAGACCTCGCCACAAAATAGCAACGCACCATTAACATCTTTGGTATCTATAGGCGATGGTTGACTCTTTCCATCAGGAGACCCATCTGCTTGTTTGCTATCTTATGATATAAAAAAATATCCAGAAAGTTGATTTTTTTATGTGATATTCATTAAAAATATACCTATTAATTTAATAAAAATAAACATTACACATTTGACACACATCACACTTACACATATATAGTATACTATTTCGTTTATGGTGGAAGTCTGTTCTAACTTAGAAGAGATTTAAATTATATTAAAATCCCTGGTAAGTTTGACAACAGACTATGATCAAACTTACGGTCGAATTTCGACCAACGGGCGATCGCTAGTTTATTAAGATAGTCAATCTACTAACAAAGATCTAAAACACAGACATTGACCCTGTGTCAATAGGCAATATTTAGCATACAAAATGGCTACCTGTCATCACGGCCGTTGACTTCGAAGTTCGAACCGACAACGACCAAGGCTGTATCAGCACGCAACTGGGCTCGGCCGCATATGCCACACAGACGTAATTAATTAACCCCGCCGTTTTGACTACACACCCTTGTGACTAATTTATGGCGGACGTTATCAAATATGTCCGCAAATATAACTATCACCGAAATTAATTCAATTTTGTGTATCACAATTTTCAACGCGAGTATTTTAACCTTGTTAATTCGGAATACTGATCCTTACTACTTGGTATCTGCTTAATACAGTATAATGAACACTGTATTATGAGAGGAGGGTGTTTATAATTTTGCAACCATTTAAATGTAGAAACATTATTTGACCGCCCCGTTGGTCGAGTGGTTAGAGACCCTGACTACGCAATCAACGAGGCTCGGGTTCGATCCCCGACGGGGACAAGCATTTGTGTGATGAGCATAAATGTTTGTATTTCCGGGTTTGGTTGTTTATTATATATATTCTAGTATTTATATATGTATTTCTATGTATTAGTATCGTTGACTAACACCCATAACACAAGCAAATAATTTGCTTACTTTGGGGTTAGATCAGTAAGTGTAATTTGTCCCGTGAATTATTGTTATTATTATTATTATTATACAGTGAATTATTATTCAATTAGATGTCCTCAGTGTCGTATATGAGATAGTCATTAACTTTCACTCTTCCTGCTGACCTGGATAGCTGGTGCATACGTACAGTATGCTGCCGTCTTGTGATTCTATTGCAATGGATTTGATGTACCTAGATAGGTAAAAATTATTTAAACTTTAAACTGGGTTTGTTTGAAAGAATCAACACCTATAGGGGATGAAAGTTTGTAACGAAGCTGATTGTGATGAGAATGGATCGATTGCCTCACTAGTAGGTATTTGGTAAAAGGCGAGAGAAGGCTAATATATATCACTAACGTTTTGATACCTAAAAGGTGGTAGAGTTCTGTAACGTCTCTATTGGTGTTGGTATCACAGCCTTACCTATTGTTTTAATCTGCTTAGGAGACTAAGGTAAACGGCGTTCCCTTCCTGCTACACAGATGACTACGCACCGTTAACATACGTCTATCTATCTATCTATCAAAGCAGGCTATACCACACTTAGCCACACTACGGGCTATTGTGTTTAAAGGTATAGTGCCGACGATGGAAACTATCCAATTTAAAGGTATAGTGGCTATTCCTGCCAACCCAGCTCATTCCAAAAACCCAGCACTTCGGAGGAATGCTCAAACAGCTCCCTATACGTGCCACCTTCTTTAAAGAACCGGGTCCTTAGGTACTTCAATTCCTCGCACTCAAACAGCACGTGATGTGGAGTTTCTTCATGGTTTAGTACTCCCTACATGCGGAACTATCAGTTAGCCCCATGGTATGTATTTGGTGTATATAAGGCGATGGATATCTGTTTACACCATGAGCTTGTTTGCTATACTATACAATTTACAAATTCTTGCTCATAATGTGTCACGAGTTTATCTTGACACAGGATCTAAAGTCATTCAGTGAACATTTTTGCATATTGCATCTCTGCTCACCGCCAAAAATATAACGGAAGTAACGATGTTTAGATCATATTTGATTTTATTTTTGTTGTAAAGGAATGCCAATCAAAAAGATAATGATCTCAATGGCGACGGTAAACTTGATATCGATTTAATTTACCGAAGTAATCATCGTAATACAATTTTTTTTGAATCGGCTATCTATTGTCATGGTCCTTATGTTTACTATATTTACATAAAATGTTTGGTAGTGTATATAGGTGGCAGGAGTACATGTAATCGCGTAAGTAATAAGAAACTTTCTTATACTGATGATTCTAATACTATCAGTATCAGTATCTAAGTAATAATTTTGGGTAAGTGTCAAATACTTAATTCTGTTGATCATTCTAATTTATCACCATTACTTCATAATGTGACTCAACTTCTTTTTTTATCTAGTGTTATAAATTGTTGTGTTGTTTTAGTTCGGACCTATCTATCACATCAGTAACATTAGAAAAAAATTTACTTTCCACTCCTGCAGTTATTGCAAATTTCCTGCCCGTTAAGTCAAAAATCTCTCTTATGTAAATTCTTATGCTACCTATTCTAGATTATGGGGATTCCTGTTTTCTTGGCGCTACTGAAGTGCCTTTAAATAAAGTCGATAGGCTTTAAAATTCGTGTACGAGATTTGTTTTTGGTCTTCGTTAGTCCGACCGTATCACTGCTTTGAGAGTCCAGCTCAACTGGTTGCCTATCTGTTTTCGCCGAAATACACGTATCCTTTGTTTCTGTTCATTATATTCGTCAATCTTACTGCTCCTTATTACCTTCGTAAGCGTTTATTTCACGCCTCTTCCCCAATTTTTCCCTGTGTCATTCTCATATTGGCTCCCTTCTTTGTTTTCCCGTGTAACATGCATTTCATGAGAATCCTCGCTCAACCCTGTAAATTCTTTAAGGGATCCGGCGTATAGACGAATTTTTTAGTAAAGTTTTTCCTTCGTAGTCCGGATCATTCTGAAGAATAGACAATCGGCGTAATCCATACGGTGAATGATAGGCCAAATGTGCATCGTGGCCATTTTTCTTGTACGGGTTTCATACATCGCCATATCTTTTCCTGCTGCAGTTGCATCTGTGGTTGTTGGTGTCGTTGTCGTGTTACATTTCATTATGCTAAAATAGCTGCTAAACTTATACAGGTTGCATAATCACCCTGCCATACGGATAGCAACGCATAATTAACATCTTCGTTGTCTAGACTATGATTATTATCTATTCATGCGTGACATAGGTATATGATATATAGCTACCTTATGATATAAATAATACATAAATTAGTGAAATTCCCTGTAGATTTCTGTACATTATTATCTTTCGGTAGAACTTATGAAGTTAAATGTACCTAGTGATGTTTAACATCCGTTAAATGTCAGCGAATATCGAGGACGGGTGTAATGGCGCTCGTCGGCTGATCGACATTTTTATAACTAAAAGGTGAGCTATGTTTTCTTCGAAGTAGGATACTTTTCCATTTCAACATTAAAAATGACCATTTTAGTTAGGAACTAAAGTATAAATAGGACAAAACTATAATTTAGTAGTGAGGTTGTCTCGGGGTCGGACACAAATTATAACGAGGTTTTATCGAAAAATGAAATTTTAGTAGCAGTTTGAAGATCAGTGGAGGTGTGTGTTTATAAGACTTCTATGTCTCAGAAGAGCACGTAAAGCTCACGGTCCCAAATATCGCTAAAAACATGCAATAGTTGTCATAAATACGGTAAAACTGCAGTGATATCGCCAACTGACAGACGGTGAATCTTGGTTAATCGTAGTTATTATTGACGTTAAGACGTTAGGTTAACTCTGCCTACACCAAAGACCTACGAAAAAATATTAATATTTTTTGTAGGTCTTTGGCCTACACCACAAGAGAACCGGTTTGACGATACTTAGTTTCTACAATACTTACTTGTTATAATAGTAAAAAATATCAAAAATTATTTTACCGAAAGTCGTAAATGCGATTTGTTTTTTTTTATCCTAAGATAGCAAAACAAGCAGACGGGTCTCCTGATGGAAAGAGTCAACCATCGCCTATAGACACCAAAGATGTTAATTGTGCGTTGCTATCTTGTGGTGACGTCTAATGCGATATGCATAAGTTTACCGGCTACCTTACCCTCCAAACCGGAACACGACAGCGACTGACGACGCTACCACTGACGCTATTGCTGCAGGAATAGGTAAGGCGGTGGTACCAGACTTGGGCGAGACAATGCAGAACTCTACCATCTAGTAGCCACGATGGTAGTGACTCGATAGCCAATCGGTCGCCTTTTACGACCTGCCTGGCGGAAAGGCAGTTGGCCTATTCTTCAAAGAAGGCCGGGACCAACACGGTGTTTAATTTCCGATTTTCATAAGTTCGATGAACCAAATGCTCGATAAGTTCTTGGTCCGAAAAACGATATACGGATAAATTGCATAGTTGTAGTCGATTAAACGTCAAGATAGTTTGGATGGATAACTTCATTTGATACCTACTAGGCGTAGTGAGTGATTTGTGTAGATGGGAAGGCGAAATGATTGAGTCTAAGAAGTTAAAACAACAAGACTTTGCTTGTCCCGCTCTTAAATTTCACTTCGATGATGCGTAACAATTAATTTCACAATAATCTGCTAACAAAACTATATTGACAAAATTAAAACAGCACATTTTTCTTATACATTATGATACCGAAAAAGATAAGTTATTTAATATAAGTAGAAACCATATTAACTGGATTATAACAGCACTCTTTTATTTCAAACTAGTTATTACTTGCGAATTCGTTCGCGTGATCCAAACTCATTACTTCTTTTTGCTCACTTGGGTAAAATGTAGCCTATGTTCTGCCCTATAAATCCTCTATTTTTCAGTGAAATTTTCATCAGTCAGTCCACTCGTTCCAGAAATTACCTTAAATAAAAAGAATTACTACTAGGTATTAGTATTGTATAAATAACACACTGCATTTGAAAAAAACCTAATTATTTTGAAATCACAGACATACACTTCAATTTTATTTATATGTATGTAATAAGTAATAACTTATATTGACTTACTGTTTTCGATATTATAATATTGAAAACAGTAAGTTAATATAAGTATCTTCACGCCCATATCCCCGAAGAGGTAGGCAGAGGTACAACAAGTGCACCCACGATTAGCCGAAGATACTTGGTCCCACAAATGTGATAGGTGGCAAGCCTATCGCCAACCGGGCACTTTCCAATCCCGGGCAACTTTATGTTTCTCAGAAAACTGAAAAAAACACTTTTTTTTAATGTGCCCGACCCGGGAATCGAACCCGGGACCTCATGTGGTCAATGCTAACGCTGGACCACTAGACCACAGAGGCGAATAAATATAAATGCTTTATGTTTGTCAAAATATTGGAGTTATTCCAATATTTTGACAAACATAAAGCATTTATATCATAAATATGTATTTACATTATATAATATTATTATTATTTTTATTATTTATATTATATAATATCTATTGCGGGACCTGTAATAATAATATAACCCTTTTACCGTACGATTTTATTTTATACAATCTCGAATCTTGACCTATTAATGGATCAATGTTAATAGTGATGGATGGAAATGTTATTACCGTCCGATACACGCCGGAAATAGGTAGCGGCCACCGCCCTCGCCCATTTCCGCCCCATCCCTGCGCAAACTACAACATCAATGGAAGTGTAGCGATTTATGGTGGCCGCTACAATAAAGTAATCTGTGTTTTATATCTACATACAAAGCACCGAAATGTCAAAGGTTTTATGTCTCTATAAAATTAAATTAAAGAATACGTCGTGTAAGGAATGGTGTACCGAAAAATTAAGAAAACATGCCATTTTTACGTTCTTGTCATGATAGCAATTCCATTTCTTGGGGGTAATGCAAAATTTGCGAGTTATGAATTTTTAATTTCTACGCCACGCAATGTAAAGTGTACATTACTTGTGCTCTGCGGTGCACCTGCACCTGCGGTGTTCTCCAACCGGCCGGGCCGTTAAGTTGCGTGACGCAATAGATACATTGCTTATGTTGTGTATTGTTGTTATGTTATTATTTGTTAAAATATGTTATATATATATATATATATATATATATATATATATATATATATATATATATATATATATATATATATATATATATATATATATATATATATATATATATATAAGAGGGGTCAAACGAGCAGGAGGTGCGCCTGATGGTAAGTGATCACCGTCGCCCATGGACATCCACAATACCAGAGGTCTTGCAGTTGCGTTGCCGGCCTTTTAAGAATGAGTAAGCTCTTTTCTTGAAGGCCCCCAAGTCGTATCCGTTTGGAAACACCCCTGCCGGTAATTGGTTCCACAACGAAGTAGTGCGAGGCACAAAGTGTCGAGAGAAACGCACAGTTGTGGATTTCCAGACATCGAGATGGTGAGGATGGAACTTCAAATTTTGACGCGATGTCCGATGATGGAATTCGGCGGCAGGAATTAATCCAAATAACTCGTCGGAACACTCCCCACGAAAGACACGATAGAAGACACAGAGTGAACCAACATCTCTGCGCAATGCCAAAGAGTCGAGCGTTTTGAAATAGCCAGGTCGTCAACGATTCGAACCGCTCTACGCTGAATGCGATCAAGAGGAAGGAGCTGGTACTGAGGAGCTCCGGCCCAGAGATGAGAACAGTACTCCATGTGGGGCCGAATTTGAGCCTTATAAAGTTGAAGGCGATGGGCCGGCAAGAAGTACCGTCTCGCTCTGCTGAGCACACCGAGCTTTTTGGAGGCTAGTTTAGCCTTACCTTCCAAATGACCGCGAAACTGAACGTAATTCGATATGTCGACTCCCAGAATCCCGATACTAGCTGAGGCTGTCAGGAGAAATCCCCAAATCGAGGTGACACGACAAAGGGTGTCTTTTTAGCGGAAAACACGCAAAGCTGTGTCTTGTTGGGGTTAAAAGTGACCAGGTTTTGACGACCCCATTCCGAGACATCGGTTAGTCGATTCTCAACTTCGGACACAAGCTTGTTTCGGCTCTCTTCGACGTGTTCCCGAGAAATACCGCTTCGGCCGGAGTATGTAGCATCACCAGTACTGTCATCTGCATAGCAATGTATGTTGCGAATTCGCATCATGTCATTGATATGCAGAAGGAACAGTGTCGGTGATAGCACGCAGCCTTGTGGAACACCAGCATTTATAGATTTAAAGTCAGAGCACACACCGTCAACTACGACCTTGATGCTCCGATCAGCCAAAAAACTGGTGATCCACTTGCATAATTTCTCGGGAAGCCCATAGGAAGGCAGCTTCGCCAGAAGCGCTTTGTGCCATACCCTGTCAAAGGCCTTCGCTATGTCTAAACTAACTGCCAATCCCTCCCCCTTGGACTCAACTGCTTCCGCCCACCGATGTGTTAAGTATACTAGAAGATCACCAGCTGAGCGGCCGCGACGGAAACCGTACTGGCGGTCGCTAATCAGCTGGTGCTCTTCTAAATACTTGAGGAGCTGCGAGTTGATGATTGTCTCCATAATTTTGGAGAACAAGGAGGTTATGGCTATCGGCCGATAGTTAGACGGATTAGAGCGATCTCCTTTTTTAGGGATGGGATGCACTAAAGCTGTCTTCCATGAAATCGGTACTACGCTGAGTGAGTAGGAGAGCGTGTTAGTACTGGCGCCAGCTCTGGAGCACATGATTTAAGTACAATCGGGGGGATGCCATCCGGTCCACTCGACTTATGGACGTCCAAGGAAAAAAGTGCTTTACGTACGGAAGACTGCAAGAATTTTAATTCCGTCATAGAACTATAGCACTGCGGGATGGTAGGCGGTGCATTTCCTTGGTCGTCCAGAGTCGAGTTGGCCGCAAAGAACGAGCCTAAAAGATCCGCCTTCTCCCTTGCGGTATGGGCCAGAGAGTCATCATCTCCGTGTAAGGGTGGAAGAGAGGGCTGTGAGAAATTCCCCAAGATAGCCTTGGCGAGAGACCAGAACGCACGAGTTCCCGAAGGAAGGTGAACTAATTTCTCGCCAATTCTGCCAATGTGTTCAGATTTTGCCTTGGCGATAGCTCTTTTGAAGAACCTCGAAGCGGAATTGTACTCCTTACGTAACGCGCTGGTTTTTTCATCACGAGATGTCGACGCTGCAGCCCAAGCCCGGTAGCATTCCTGCTTTCGGCGTGAAGCCGTTTTGCAGGAGCGACCAAACCAAGGCTGAGACTTACCACCAACTGGTACCGCAGAAAATGGAATGAAAAGTTTCATGCCCTGCAGCACCACATCAGCGATAGAGTCAGCGATGACACTCGGATCATCCAGCGAGAAGCACATCCGCCCCCATGGGTAGGACGCAAAAAAAGACCGCATCCCGTCCCAATCTGCTGACCTATAGTGCCAAACACGACGACAGCCTGCAAAAGGAGGCCGTGATAGGCGCGTAACCGGCACTTTACTCCGGATCAGGCAGTGGTCTGATGTACCAAGAGGGACGTCCACAGATACCTGATAATTTTCCGGATGGGAGGTCAGCAGAAGGTCCAGCAGTGAAGGCGTATGATCGTCCACATTGGGAACTCGCGTAGGCGTGGTTACTAATTGTGTTAGACCATATGCCAAGGCGAAATCGTGAACAGACCTGCCCGCATGATCGGTAGTGCGTGAACACAGCCATTCGGTGTGGTGGGCATTAAAATCACCTAAGATCACGAAAAAAAAAAAATATATATATATATATATATATATATATATATATATATATATATATATATATATATCAGAGATAATTATCACACATTATCACGTGCACGAGGGTTCATTGATATCCCTGTGGCGGGGTTAGAGTGCCACATCCAAACCAGAACATGACAGCGACATTTTACAAAATAAATAAATAAATATTCAGGGGACAAATTACACTTACTGACCTAACCCCAAAGTAAGCTAATTATTTGCTTGTGTTACGGGTTTTAGTCAATGATACTAATGCATAGAAATACATATATATATATATATATATATATATATATATATATATATATATATATATATATATATATATATATATATATATATATATATATATATACTAGGATATATTTAATAAACACTCAAACCCGGGAATACAAACATTTATGCTCATCACACAAATGCTTGTCCCGGTCGGAGATCGAACCCGAGCCCCGTCAATTGCGTAGTCAGGGTCGCTAACCACTCGACCAACGGGGCGGCATGTAATATTGAAGCTAGTGACTCATAAAACTAATATTTATTGCGAAATTTGGCAATATAATCTTTGTTGATTATGGTCTCATTACTCCTAAACAATTCGACCGATTTTTGCCGATTTTGCTATAAGAATATGTTGTAAAGATATATTCATACCGTAAAGTTGGATGGTTATGGAGTATCAAACAATAAATAAAATACCAAGACCTCCGTACTTACTATTTAAAATTAAAATACTAAATTATCATTCATGTATGTATTGTTTTACTATTATATTAACACATATTTATGTATTGGTTTATAATTATCTTCATACATCAATACTAAGGCTCCTTTTTGACCGCCTCGTGGGCAAATCATACAGGACTCACTGAAAATCAGTGTTATACCAAATTATGCTATAGCGTAAACTGAGATGAGAATCCTTTTGGTATCACATCACCTATAAAAAATTAAACACTTTTTATTAAATTTTATTAGCTTATGTTTATGTCTAATTTATTTGTCGCAATAATAGTATAATTTAAAAATTTTATAATCAATATCTAACCTAAAAATATTGTCTAATGTACTGTATTAGTTGCGTAAAAATGTGGTACCCATAAATATTATTATTATTATTAAAGTAATTAAGGTGTCCTACCCAGAAAAATCTATTTATTGAATGGAAATTGGCGGCTGGCGTATACCGGCGCGACTCGTTTCCAACGTAAAACGAGCGAAATATTCCAAAAGCAAATGTATCTCTACCTCCAGCTTGCAGCGAGTGCGCTGAAGCATCACCCTGGGTGGTGCGGCACCGGGCGGTCGCCAGACCACTGATTACACATGCAGTATGCTCAGTACACACACAAACAACAGGAACGTTCGTTTCAATTTACTGAAACGATCAGCGCCAGTGAGAAACGCGGGAACAATTACCGAGGCGGGAATGAGGCGGTCCGCGGATTACAATGACACACACTGTTATTTAACTGTCTGCTATCTACTTTTACTATCTGCGCCTGGAAATATCTTCATGTATTTTTAATTTTATTTGTAACGCAATGTTTTTGTCATTTTTTTTAAGTTTTCATTTAAATTATAACAACCAGAAAAATAGCACCTCAATAGGCATAGCGTAATCGAATTCGTACGTAAAACCAGGCACTTCAGGAGTTTTTTTTTATATAATAAGATAGCAAACAAGCAGGTGGGTCTCCTGATGAAAAAAGTCAACCATCGCCTATAGACACCAAAGATGTTAACGGTGTGTTGCTATGTAGCGGCGAGATCTAATGACACATGCGTAAGTTTGCCGGCTACCATATCCTCCAAACCGGAACGCGACAGTGACAAACACTGACGCTATTGCGGCAGGAATAGGTAAAGTGGTGGTACCAGACCCGGGCGAGACAATGCACAACTCTACCACCTAGTAGTCACGATGGTAATGACGCGCATAGCCAATTGGTCGCCTTTTACAACCTGTCTGGTAGAAGAGTAGTTGGTCTATTCTGTAAAGGAGCCTGGAACCAAACACGGGAGAGAATTTGGGGGAGAGCTTAGTGAAAATAATAGATACTAAAAATTATTACTATCAAACAAAAAACAAAACTTTTAGAAGAATTCTTTGGTATTAGAAATTGCTTGATACCTAATATCATTAACAATGCTCCTCGTGTAAAAAACATCTGGACTTCAACTGTGCCAACATATCAGAAAGTGGACGGAGGAAACTGGGAGGAGATAGAAGAGCTTCCTGGAAATGTCCGTCCTGCAGAATCTTATCTCCGCAACCAGGGGCTCAAGCAAATTCAACGACTGTCTCACTGGAATCAAAAATACTTTCGGAAATCTCGGATATAAAGCGTCAACTAACTAGTCTCCCTTCACTAGTTGACAAAGTATCTGCCCTCGGAGATGAATTAAAGGAACTTAAGTCCCACTGTGGACTTAATACCGAAAAAATTAACGAGCTCACTTCGAGGCTAGCGGTGTAGAGGATCAAATATCTAAATATAAAAAATAGATACAGCCGTAGATGCGCTGAAAGCGGAAGTTGAATTAATAAAAATAGAACATGCAGTGAACGACCAAAGATCTCGCCTAAATAATGTTGAAATTAAAAGCATACCGATTAAAAACAATGAAAATCTATTTACTATTATTGAAGCCATATGCCAAAAAATTAACTACTCATTTCCTAAAACACAAATTAATTACATAACGAGAATCCCGCAACATAATTCTAAAGAAAAGCCAATTATAGTTAGTTTTCTGAACAGATATATAAAAGAAGATTTTGTCTCTTCTGCTCGTGCCTCAAGAATACTTTCGTCGCAGGATCTTGGCTTTCAAACTACTTCACAACGCATATATGTAAACGATCATCTCTCTCCGGAGTCAAAAAATTATTAAATAAAACTAAACAATTAGCCAAAGATAAAGATTTTAAATACGTGTGGATAAAGCATTGCAAAATACATATTCGTAAGAATGATAACTCTAAAGTGTATATAATAAGTAAAGACAGTGATTTAAACAAACTTATATAATTTGTAATTTTTATTGTTGTGGGAGTGAATTGTGTTTCTGTTTGACAGTTAATTATAATTCTTCGATATTAGCGTTAAAAAGGTTTAGTACCAATGCATTGCATAAAAACTCGGCAGCCCGCTATTATTCATGTAAGTACTATAATATTTCTTATCGCGCTGTTAATGTTAAGGATGTTGCTCACTTATTTATATTCTGCTCTCTCGCACTTAGGGGACTTTATTGGAATACTTATCTTTACAATAATAAATACAAGCTACTAAGATACCTTCTTCTATATATTATTAATTTAACTAAAATACCGATAATTATGATAAATTACTATACTAATAACTATTTAGATTTTGTGCTTACTGGAATTAATAATGGATAATTACGCCAATAATTTAAATATATACTACCAGAACGTCCGTGGTCTACGCACGAAAACTGATATTTCTTACCGACAGTTATGTCTCAATAACTATGATATTATTATATTAACCGAAACATGGCTAATGGATGGATTGTTTAGCACGGAACTTTTTGATGATAGGTACACTGTATGGCGCCGCGACCGGAATTATGACTGCACAGGTCAATCTCGCGGGGGAGGAGTTCTTATCGCCGTAAGAAAAGGCATACCCACGATTTCACAACCATCTTACCATTCCACAGCTGAAGACTTTTGGTTAACTTTACGCGTGTACCAACAAAGTACTAAAAATTTGTTAATCTACATTTTTGTGTTATCTATCTTTGCTCGCAAATGTATGGTTTTTCTTTTTCGGAACAACTATCTAACTTCTTATCTAAATTAAATGACGTAGTATTTAATCATTCATTGGACAGTATTATAGTGGTAGGTGATTTTAATATGAGTGACAGAACATGGTACCAACAAGATGACTCAATGTTACCTTCCACAAATACGAATAGTGATGCGATTATGTTTACAGACGAACTTGACATCATGGGCTTGAAGCAATTTAATGGAGTTAATAATGCGTTTGGAAAGATTTTAGATTTGGTTATTTCAAACGGGGACCTAATAGTTTCTTGCAATTACAAACCTTTAGTACCTATCGATCCCTATCACCCAGCCTTGTCGATAAATTTAACTTGTCTCGAGTTGACTCCCCTCAACGTCATACCCTATAGAAAATACTTATATAATAAAGCTGACTTTGATTTAATTAATTCTCATATTTCACAGATTGACTGGTATAGGGAGCTAACAACAAGATCACTTGAAGAAGCTGTTAACTATTTTTATAAAAATATTTCGGGCATTCGTGACAAATATATTCCTACAAAGTTAGTAAAAAGTGATAACTACCCGATTTGGTATAGTCCAGCTTTGAAAAAAGTGATTAAAGAAAAACATAAATATTTACGTAAATTTAAAATTTACGGTAGGCTCTCTGACCAATCAACTTTTGATCTTCTCTGCAAAAGGGTAAAAACACTAGAGTCGGTTTGCTATAAAAATTATTTATGTTGTATCCAGTCCGGCATTGAAAAAAATCCAAAACAATTTTGGACATTTGTTAAACGTAAATTCAATTCGAACGCTATACCGAGTAATATGTCTTAAAATAATGTCCTTCTGTCCTCTGGTGAATCTATATGTAATGCTTTCTCGACATACTTTAGTTCCAACTTCCTTGAACCTAACGGCGATCAATCTCAATCCAGTCTCAATTCACCAAACTCACCTGTTACAATGGCACACATCTCATCAATTGAGATAGATTGTAATAAGGTCGAGAATTTGTTATTAAAATTGGATATGACAAAGAGTCCTGGACCAGACTTCATTGCGCCCCAACTTCTGGTTCCTTGTGCTAAATCTTTATCTCTTCCTATCTCCTTACTATTTAACAAATCGTGCACTTCTGGTTTGGTACCAAAAATTTGGAAATCAGCATTTATTACACCTGTGCACAAAAAGGGGTCGAAAACGGAGATCACTAATTATCGTCCTATTTCCAAATTATGTATCATAGCTAAAGTATTCGAAAGAATTATTTATGACGAACTATATACTACTCTAAAAACTTCATTTAACCAGCATCAACATGGTTTCCTGCCAGGACGTTCCACAGTAACTAATCTTATTCTTTTGAATGATTATGTTTCTGAATCAATGGAAAAAGATTCACAGGTTGATGCAATTTACACTGACTACACTAAAGCCTTTGACCGGATAGACCATAAAATACTCATACACAAGTTGCAGAGCATTGGAATAAGTGGGGACCTTCTAAGATGGTTTTCTTCATATATTGACAATAGGTCCCAAGCAGTAGTCTTAAATAATTATATATCCAGCTGGGTTCATGTTTCGAGTGGAGTGCCGCAAGGTTCTCTTTTAGCGCCTCTTTTGTTCACAGCCTATGTTAATGACGTCAGCCTTTGTTTTAATTCATCCAATGTACTTAGTTTTGCGGATGATATGAAAGTATATTTATCTATAAATAAACCGACAGATGTTTCAATTCTCCAAAATGAATTATGACGCTTAGAATCTTACTGTACGAACAATAAGCTTGATCTTAATCCATCAAAATGTAGCGTTATTTCGTATAGTAGGAAACTAAAAACATTGCTTCTACTTATACATTAAAAAATCAACCCCTGCCTAGAACGTTTATTATACGCGATCTTGGCGTATATCACGATGCTAAACTCCTCTTTGCTGATCACATCGACAAAATAGTTAACAACGCGTCTAAAGCACTTGGATTCATCATAAGAATTACGAAATGTTTTACAGAAGTTAAAGCTTTAAAAATTATTTATTGCTCATATGTTAGGAGTCAGCTTGAGTACGCATCTCAGATATGGAACCCACAATACAACAAATATATTGACAGAATTGAAAATATTCAAAAAAGATTTATCAAATATCTATGTTACAAAACTAAAATTCAATATAAATCAGAAAATTACATGAATTTATGCGCCAAATTTTACCTTCTCCCTCTTAAAAATCGAAGAGAAATAGCTGATTGTACCTTTTTAATAAAGATTCTACAAAACAAAATCGATTGTCCTGAGCTTTTGCATAAAGTTAATTTTAATGTTTCGTCCAGATCCATTAGGTATAAACCTCCTTTGTTAGTGCCCCGATGTTCTAACAACTACAGAGAAAATTCTTTCTTGGTGCGAGCGAGCAATAATTTGAATAAAATCTGTAAGGAATTATCCCTCGATCCGTTTGATACTAGTGTGCTTGAGGCGAGAAATGCATTGGCCTGTAGATTTTTTAACGCTTTTAAATAATGCATGTTAAAAAAATGTTCTCTGGTATGTGTCTAATGTCTATGTTATGTTATTTTAGTGTTACTTATTTACCTACACGTGAAAACCTGTAACTGGCTTTGAAAAAATTAATTTATAATTCTAACCGGTTAACTATAGCGGATGGTTTTCCATAATAAAATAAAATAAAATAAGTAAATTGTTATATCTCTTATATATTTGTCACAGTATGTTATCACTAGTCATCACAAAAATAAATATGAATGATAAATGAGATTTTACACTTTCAATCGTCGGCACTTGGTGAAATTCCATTATTTTTAGTTGAAACTAGTTTATTACTCACTTGTACTTTTATTTCACTATTATTATACACTAAATTATTTAATTTTATCGACCGGTTTCGCTTTTTAAAGCATCTTCAGGACGTAATATTCTTTACTGACAGTTTAGTGTTAGATATAACATAAACAAAATAATTTTTAAAAATGATTGTGGGTAAACTTGAAAATAAACACAATTTCTGTATTGCCAGCTTACATGGTTCTCCCTAAACATTTAGGTGTTTCCTAGTATATAATTTTATCCCACTTTAAATTAACTGTAATTACTTATTATATTATAATGTCAGGTTTATAAATGTCAAATAAAGTCGACTAACTTACAAATAAATTATTTTACGATGTCAACATTATATTTGTGTGGTCATTACTAATTAAATTTTAATAAATGTAATAATTAATTAATAATACAATTGCCTTTATATTATTATTGATAATATAATGATCATTGTATTCAATTATCAAATTTAAAATATAAAAATGTCAAAATTAATATACAATTATATACAATTACGGTTCAATTAGATGTCAATAAATGATTATAATAATAACATGATTATTCAGAAACTTAAAATAATAATTATTATATAGTAAATTGGAAGAATAAATTTTCACTACATATGTATATGCGCACATATACATATATACATATATATACATACATACACACATATATACACACATACACATATATATATATACATATATATATATATATATATATATATATATATATATATATATATATATATATATATATATATATATATATATATATACATACATATATATATACATATATATATATATATATATATATATATATATATATATATATACATATATACACATATATATACATACATATACACACATATCTACATACATATATATACATACATACATACACACACATATACATATACATATTGTCCTTACTCATTCAAATTTGCATTAAAAATATTTAATATATTTATTATTATATTAATATATATTAATATATATATTTAAATTTATATTAATATATATATGTATGTAATATATATGTATGTATATATATATGTATATATATGTATATATATATATATATATATATATATATATATATATATATATATATATATATATATATATATATATATATATATATGTATATATATATGTGTATGTGTGTATATATGTGTGTATGTATGTATATATATGTATATATGTATATGTGCGCATATACATATGTAGTGAAAATTTATTCTTCCAATTTACTATATAATAATTATTATTTTAAGTTTCTGAATAATCATGTTATTATTATAATCATTTATTGACATCTAATTGAACCGTAATTGTATATAATTGTATATTAATTTTGACATTTTTATATTTTAAATTTGATAATTGAATACAATGATCATTATATTATCAATAATAATATAAAGGCAATTGTATTATTAATTAATTATTACATTTATTAAAATTTAATTAGTAATGACCACACAAATATAATGTTGACATCGTAAAATAATTTATTTGTAAGTTAGTCGACTTTATTTGACATTTATAAACCTGACATTACTTTGTAAGTAATTACAGTTAATTTAAAGTGGGATAAAATTATATACTAGGAAACACCTAAATGTTTAGGGAGAACCATGTAAGCTGGCAATACAGAAATTGTGTTTATTTTCAAGTTTACCCACAATCATTTTTAAAAATTATTTTGTTTATGTTATATCTAACACTAAACTGTCAGTAAAGAATATTACGTCCTGAAGATGCTTTAAAAAGCGAAACCGGTCGATAAAATTAAATAATTTAGTGTATAATAATAGTGAAATAAAAGTACAAGTGAGTAATAAACTAGTTTCAACTAAAAAAAAAAAAATGATAAATGAGTTTGTGTGGTCCCTGTGCAGGATGTGTCGAGTTTGTTTTGAGTTTCTTGCGTGTGGGCACTCTCATTTAAACACTAACTGTTACCCGCGACTTCGTCCGCGCGGACTTTGTTTACTCCGCTCCTACTGCTCGAAGCGTGATGGTATAGATCCAGTAACCTTTCTCGATAATTGAGCTATCTAACATTTATAAATTTTTTCAAATCCGACTTGTAGTTTCAGAGATGAGCGCGTTCAAACAAACAAAAAACTATTAGTATAGATTAGTTACGCATTAAAACGCGATATTTAGGTAGATATTTAATTCAATTTGTAACTTTCATTTAATTCTTATATGTGATTTCTCTAAGGCCACTGAAACAAAAAATACTGCAAGGAATGAACAAAGTTACTCAAAGTCTGGTCATTAAAAACACTTCAGCGATACGATGGTTCCCCCACGTCCATCACACTTTCCACTACGTGTGACGCTCACTGACGTTTATGACTTGGCTTGTTTCTGTCACAATCACCAGACTTCAAATTACTAAGCGCATAATTTGTTTGCATAGATAGTGTTTATATAGTCAAAGGTCGTTAGACTCTGCAAATTAAGGTTAAAAATAGTAAAATGCTATTATCGATTTTTCCAGATTATTAACACGGCAGATGAGTACCAGTTTTATTTGTAAACGGCTTAAATTCGATTATTTTCATTGCTGAAAACATAATTGTTACGAGCTATAAAGCGCGATCGTAAAATGTTATTAAATCTTGTGCTCTGCGAACAACAGATGCGCGCCGGTGTATACTTTAAAATACTGTTTCCTACTTCACAACGAAACTATTATTATTATAGTCGTAAATCCACGATAGAGCTTATTTTTTGTGAATAGTGACATCACTTTTTATTTTGGGAAAATCGTTAAATAACTGATTATAATATATAGTTAGTCCAGGCATGAGCGTGGCTCTTAAATTTAATTTACGATTTGCTATCAAACTTGGAACTATGATGAAGAATGCAACTCAGTGTGATGGTCACCGCTTCTGTGTGGTTATGTAAGCACTTTTTCATGCCTTCTACATATAAAAAGTGAAATATTGAATTACTATCACGCGTGTTTCCGCGAGGAGTTTTCACTTTGAAATTCCATGAAAAAAATTAGAAAATTTTACCTCACCAGGTCTGATATGAGCCTATTGACACGGGATCAAATGGTATCGTAAAAATGGTTCGTAATAGTAATCAAACAGATCAAAAGATTAGGTTCGTAACAAGAACAGAATAGCGCCTATTCCAATTTTTAGAATACTAAGTTTAACTAAGGAAACTAATCGCCTCTGTGGTCTAGTGATCCAGTGTCGGCGTTGACCACACGAGGTCCCGGGTTCGATTCCCGGGTCAGGCACATAAAAAAAAGTGTTTTTTCAGTTTTCTGATAAACAAAGTTACCCGGGATTGGAATGTGCCCGGTTGGCGATAGGCTTGCCACCTATCACATTTGTGGGACCTAATCGTCGGTGCACTTGTTGTACCTCTGCCTACCCCTTCGGGGATAAATCGGGCGTGAAGATACAAAAAAAACTAATTTGCCCGCAAAATTTTACGTGTACCCTTGCGATGTCCCTGAAAGGTAAAAAAATAAAAAAGCGGTGTCAGAAATGGAACATCTTCACCGCAGGCCTGAAAAATGATAAAGACCCCAGCTGCGCAGTTGTCTACCCTCGGCCATCACACTTTCCACCACGACAAAAGCGCAAATACGCTCTTAAAGCACGTTCCACTTTGCAATCGAATCATCTTCAGGAGAAACGAACTCTACTCTCTCAACGAAATATTTTTGTGCTTGCTATTGTCATGATGAAAAGTGTGAAGGACGATTCTGGATAACTGTGCCGCCGGGGTCTTCTGTATTTTTCAAGCCTACGGTAAGTTTTTTCCATTTCTTACACCGTTTTTTTTTAATTTTTTTTTTCAGTAGTATCGCACGTAAAAGTTAGCGTAAATTTGCAAATTAAATAGTTTTCTTCGTAGAGTTATAGATTTCCGCAAAATAATACCTGGATCTATAAAATATACTAAGTGTGACCGTTCTTTCATTCTTAGTATTTTCTCAACTACTGAGTAGGTAGTTTCTCAACACGACATTGCACTGCCACTTGAGCTCTAGCCCTCATCATGGCAAATTGAGTAACAGACAAAAAGTGAAAAGCAGCTGCACCCTGCACCTCGCTGAATATAAAGCAGCTGCGCGCTGCACCCCGCTGAATATAAAGCAGCTGCGCGCTGCACCCCGCTGAATATAAAGCAGCTGCGCGCTGCACCCCGCTGAATATAAAAGCAGCTGCGCCCTGCACCTCGCTGAATATAAAGCAGCTGCGCGCTGCACCCCGCTGAATATAAAGCAGCTGCGCCCCGCACCCCGCTGAATATAAAAGCAGCTGCGCCCTGCACCCCGCTGAATATAAAATATTTGTCGAATCCGACGAGAGCAATATTTTTTTCAGGATAAAGTCTATATCTGCATGTACGCAACATTTTATTCTAATTGATACAGAATTTTCGCGTGATAAGTTAAAACATCTAAAGGAACATAGCAATCTATTTTTTAGTGTCTATGCTTGTGTTACGGTTATGCTGGGGCCGCACTTGCGTCTATCGTCACAAAGCTTCGTACAATGACACGATAAATGTAGAGGTCACACCTGCATTTACCTTGACATTGCACGAAGCTTTGTGACGATAGACGCAAGTGCGGCTGAGGCATTAGGAGGGTAATATGGTCGGTAAATTTATGCATGTGGCCATTCAACCCCACCGTGAGCATAGCAATGAACGATTAACATATTTGGTTTTTATAGTCGATGGTTATGTCTTTTCATCAGGAAAACTAATCGCTTGTCTGCTAATACCTGGGGAACACTAAAAGTTTTGCGCTTCTAGCTAATCGAAACTATTTGAATTTCGAATGTTATATTTTTAAAACGTTGCAACCTTATTAGTAATAAAAAAACAATTGGCGGGAAATGATTTGTCAATTGTTTTTTTATCACACATCAAAGTTATACATCGTATCGTAGAACATGGAATTAAGTCGAAAAGATTTTAGAGCAATGATTTTTTATAATTTTAAAAGTTCTCTTTCTCCGCAAGTCTGTGCCGCTCGTCTTCAAAATGCTTTTGGGAGAGAAGCACCTTGTTTAAGCACCGTTAAGCAATGGTTTGCTGAATTTGAGAGAGGACGAGTTTCTTTACATAACGAATTTCGTGACGGGCGGCCTTCAACTGCCGTCAACGAAAATAATGTGGCTACTGTTAAGCGGTTAATTGAAGAAAGCCTCCGGATTACCTATGAGACAATTCGAGGACTATAGGGGATTGGTATGAGCCAAATTCAGAAAATTTTACACGAAGAATTGAAAGTTCGGAAACTTTGTTGTCGTTGGATCCCTCATGAACTGACAGCGGAGCAGAATCGTGCTCGCGTGGAATGGTGGTCACAGATGCTACTGAAGTACGACCACGGTCATTCTAATGCTGTTTATGACATTGTCGCAGGAGACAGAACGTGGATTTATTGTTTTGAACCCGAAAAAAAACAGCAATCTTGTGAATGGGTGTTTGAAAACGAAAATAGGCCAACAAAAGTGAGACAGGCGAGAAACGTTGGTAAAAAAATGATCGCGTTTTTTATCTCAGCTACGGGTCCCATCTGTACAATTCCACTTGTAGATCAAAAGAGTTTTAATGCCGAGTGGTATACTACCATTTATTTACCCAGGGTGTTAGAAAAAGTTTGCGAAAGACGACCCAAAAGCCGCACTCTCCTACACCATAATAACGCTTCTTCACACTCGGCCAACAAAACAAAGTCATTTTTAGCTTCCGAAAAAGTACATCTCGTCACTCATCCTACGCATTGCCCCGACCTAGCACCCTGTGATTTCTGTATTTCCCCCAAAATCAAAGATTTGATGAGAGGTTTTACTTTTACCAACTCCGATGAGGCAGTGATAGCGTTCAATCAGCACGTAGAAAACATGCCTTCAGATCTGTGGTCCTCCTGTTTTAAAAAATGGTTCAATCGCATGAAAAAATGTTTAAAATGTAAAAGAAAAAATGTTTAAAATGTATTTTGAAAAGCAATAGACATAATATTTTGATTATAACATGTTTTTTAACTTACGCAAAACTTACAGTGTGACCTACGTATCAAATTAATAACAATTTAGTGATCACTTTAATTTGCATCTAATGTGAAAAATGTAAATAAATGAGGTAATTTAATTGGGGAATTTAATTGGTATTGGTATCACTAGCTGTTGCCCGCGACTTCGTCCGCGCGGACTTCGTTTATTCCGCACAGTTCCTCCCCCGTAGGTGATAGCGTGATAATATGTAGCCTATATGTTGACCTGACCGGTTAGTAATATTCATGCAAAATTTGAAGTAAATCCATGCAGTACTTTTTGAGTTTACCCTGGACATACATACAGACAAACAGACAAAAATTCTAAAAAATATATTTTTGGCTTCGATATCGATTGTAGATCACGCCCCAAGTATTCTTTTAAAAAAATATTCAACATACAGTTTTGACTTTCCTACGATTTCATTATATGTATAGATTCATTACTGTTTCATGTTTTCTTCTTTTTTTAATTTGTTTACATCTTAAAGTATTTGTCTTAGATTTTGGTTCTATTATTATTATTATTATTATTATTATTTGTATTATAAAATGCTTGTATCGGTTTTAGTTTTCTCAATTAAATTTAATAAACTGTTGTGTGTACGAAGTAGTAATCCGTAATTGACTTATGTTTGATGTAAAATAATTGTTTTTGATCTTATAATTAAAAAATACTGTGGATTAATTGGTGATAAATAAATAAATAATCATTCAATCATTCTAATAAACTTGAACGGAATAGATATTTGGATCGCCTATGTAGGTATATGACGACGTAGGTGATGGCGACGACTATGAACAGGTGCACCTTCTCAGCTAGTACAGTCCATTTCTATGCCATCTCATCAGCGCTTTGTGTTGCTAGTGTCTAAAGTAATAATAGATGGTCCGGGCCCCATTGGAACAATACACCATCTGCTGTTCTGCCAGGAAGTTCGTAAGAGGCGACCGATGTGAGTCACTACCGTCATGGCTACTGGGTAGCAGAGTTCTGCATTATTTCACCCGAGTCTAGTACTTGTCTATTCCTGTGACAATAGCGTCTATGCTTGTCACTGTTGTGTCCTGATTTTGAAGGTAAGGTAGCCAGTAAACTTACATATGTGTCATTAGGACCTCGCCATAAAGATAGCAACGCACTATTGACTTCTTTGGTGTTTACCTTTGGTTTGGTGGTGTTTGGTGTTTATTTTGGTATTTTTTCTTTGGTATGTTAATGGTTTCTTTTAGAGAGCCATCTGCTTGTTTGCTTTCTCGTCACATAAAAAAAAAGTAATGTTGATTTTCTGCGGTGCTAGATATGCTTGTTAGCCGGTTTCACATATTCATCTGGGCTACAAATAAATTCTTGTCAATTAAAAATGTCACAATTGAGTTTTAAAACTGTCTCGCATTTTAAAGTGTTCTGTGGGTACTTTCCCGGCCTCGGAATAAATATAATTCACGTGCTTGTAAAATGTGTGTGTTAACATTTTCTACAAAAAGTAGGTGTCAGTTGTGTCACATTCTGTCAAGGCCATAGAAAACTATTATTTATGCTTTTAGATAAAAGAAAATAAAGATGGAACACTGGCATATGTCATAGCTACAGTACTACTATTTGACACATGTTAAGTTTACTCTCGATATGCACTGACAGGGATCAGCTTGGTTTGGAGTGTAAGTATGCGCGAGAACATTAGTTTTGCTTACACAGCTCAACTTGGTTTTGAGACTTTAATGAAATGTTCAAGGCGCTCGCCTTCATATTTTTTTGGCTGCGTTTATGTTATGAAAATATTTCGTCACAAACACGGCATATTTAATAAAGTCTAACATTGTATGTAATATAAGCTTGTTATAAACCTCACTGTCCGTCCATCTGTTACATTAAACAAAATCGAAATTAAAGGTGAGCCAAATATTAAAACTTATTTGGCCAGTTTTACTCGATATATATAAATGTTGAATAACAACACAACAAAAAACGAAATAAATAACAATAAAAAATACACGTGGGGTTAAATATTGTAAGGTAGTACGGAGCCATTCATATATGAGTCCGATTCGCCGATTGCAAACAAGCAGAAAGATCTTCTCATGGTAAAAGACAAACCTTACCACCAGACACTAATTCTATTCAGTTGAAAACATGTCAGGGATACTACCACACAGGCGCATGTTATTGTGACGTAGAGACTTGCAGCAAATAGCTCTGGTTCATTCTTCAAATCCCGAAACGATACTGCAAGACTTCTTATGTACTGTGATGTTTTTTTATAATATCTGCAGGCATACGAGTAAGTGAGCCTCCTGATGGGAAGCCACTGCCCATGGACATTTACAACACAAAAAGTTAGTTACCATTGCGATGTCGCCTTCTAAGAATATTTCAGACCCACCTCTTATAAATCCCTATGTCAGAGCAACTCGGAAACAACCATGTGTGGTAAGCTATTTCAGAGTATGACTGTCCGTATAAATAACGTACGAGCAAATCGAACAGTCATAGATGACCAGTGATCAATGTGGTGTGGGTTGAATCTCTCATTACGGCGTGTAGGGCGATGGAGGAATGTGGATGCCGCTTTTGCCGATTAGAACACTCCCACTGTATAATTATAGTCGATAGAACACACACAGTGATCCAATGTCTCCCGGAGATGGCGTGGTTCAAGACCGCTGATAAGAAGGTGTCGGTGTCGACAAGGCATACTGCTCTACGTTGAATTTTATAAAATTGGAGGATTTATACTTAGGTGCTCCGGCCCAAAGGTGCGAACAATTACTCCATGTGTAGTCGAACTTGTGTTTTTTTAATTTCATACGATAGTAAACAAAAGTGGGGTTCTTCTGATGGAAAGAGAATAACCATAGTCTATAGATACCAAGGAAGTTAATGGTGCAGTGGTGGCGTTAGAATATGCATAATTTTACCGGCTATCTTGTTCTCAAAACCGGAATACGTCAGCGACAAATACTGAGGCTATTGCGATTTGCGACAGGAATAGGTAAGGCAGTTTGAGGGTTCGATAGGTAGCTTTCCACCTTGGCTTCGCACGGGGAAGATTTTAAAAAAGAAAGAATTATGCAATTTGGTGCATCTATTCCGACGTTATGTACGTCCAAACATTTTGGTGATTCATTTTTGTTAATAATAGCGATCGCCGTGCGGACGTAGTCGAAATTCGATCATAGACAAAAACAATAAAATTCCTATTAAGTTTGACAATAGACTTTAGCTGTACAGGAAATAACATATATTTGTGTATATTATCATGTACGTCACATGAATAGTAACAGTAAACAGTAGTAGTGTGTGCAAATATTATTTTTATTAAATAAATATATGTCAAATGTATTTTTTTTTAAATATTACGTTTCTGCAGTCCTCCGCAATGTAAACTTTAACTGTGCCTTTCATACTCTACCACGTATTAGGTAATATACATATTATAGATAAATTGACTGATAATAAATAACTAGTACACCCCGTTTGGATCTAAACCGCTTATTGAGGAAAAGATCAACTGCCCTGTTAGGCATCTAGTAAAAGGTAAGAAAAGGCTAATACATCGTGCTAACATCGTGGTCTTAGTAGTTCTGCAACGTCTCGACCAGGCTTTGGTACCACCGCCTTGCCTGGTTCTATCGCAGTAGCGTCGGTGCTTGCCGCTGTCGTGTTTTGTGTCGTACGCTGTAAGGAAGCCGTTAACTTATGTGTCTTTCCAAACTCGCCACTTACATAGTAACGCAACATTAATATGCCTGTATCCCATGATTGTCTCTTTTCATTAGAAGAGCAACCAGTTTGTTTACTAGACATATCATGAAATAAAATGCAATAAATAAATACCCGTTTCAGGCCAATCTCGTAAAGCTACGGATTTGCTACGACCGCTACGATGCGGGCTATAAATATAACTGGACACATCAATTGGACTAATCCCTAACTAGACTATTTGCCCGCTCTTTGTGTGTTATTCAACGATATAATTACATAAGAATACATAAATAAGTATTCAATATACATGTAGACAAAAAATTTGATCAAATACATTAATGTTTATTCTCATCTCATGGCGGGAATCAAACCTGAGCTTCCTTGACTGTTTAGTCAACAAAAAATCGGTTGTCTGTAAAGTTGGTTTACAGACGATAGTTGAACGTGACAACGTCTTAAGAAAATACTAATGGAATGGTAGCATTTACGGAACGCCTCAGAGCGAGGTAACGCCGCATGAGTCATGTTTTTTCGTGCGTGCAGCCAGCTCTATCGAATTATAAGACGTTGTCACGTCAAAAATGAGGATAATGCGTGAATGATGCATTAATAAATATTCCGCCCTCGGCGTTATATGTGTTGATATGTGTCGGTGGTTTAAATTCTACGCTGAAATAAGAAAGTTCTAACCCCGAAGTCATCGAATTACTGTCTCCAAAAGTTCTAAAGGGCAGACCGTAGAGCTAGCAATAGGATAGTTACGTCGAAAAAAAATGAGATTTAAAGATGGTGTTGCAATTTTAATACATTTGAATTATAAATTCGTTGGCTATATAATATTCTTTATATTATGAATTATATACATATAATAAATGAATTATCAGAATATAGAGTATATTATATATCGAACACATAAAACGAGTTATTAGAATTAAGAGTAGATTATGACTGCCCCGTTGGTAGAGTGGTGAGCGAACCTAACTACGAATCAATCGGGATCGGATTCGATTCCCGACAGGGACAAACATCTGTGTGATGTGCACATGGCTGTTTATTATTAATGTAACCATATTTATATATGTATTTCTGTGTAATAGGTTGACTAATACCCATAACACAAGTATATACATACTCGTAATTTGCTTACACATAACATAAGGTTAGGTCGATTTGTGTAATGTGTCAAGCGATATTATTATTGTTATAATATATAGCCAACGAAAAACATACAACAAATTATAAGAATATATTCAGTAATTTCAGTTTTCTGACAAAAACAAAGTTGTCCGGGATTGGCAAAGGTACGCGGTTGGCAATAGGCTTGCCACCTATCACATTGTGGAGCTTAGTATCTTCGGCTACTCGTGAGTGCACCGGTTGTAACTCTGCCTACATCTTCGGGGATACGCGCGTGAAGATACTACTTTAGAGTATATTATATAGCCAACGATACACTGAAAACGAATTAATAATTCGAATGCATTAAACGTCCAACATAGGTACACAACCTCCACGCTTCGATATGTTAAAAACCATTAAAAATGATGTTTTAAAACAAATTTATCAGATTATTGTGAGTCATTAAACAAATATGTTAATTCTAAAAGCAATTCTATAAACGAGTTAACTATATACACGGGTAGTTTTGTGGAACAAACACATAAACGTTAACTTACAATCCGTTGGAAGATATTATAATCTGTCGGTTCATAAAAGTACAATTGTTATTCGTTTCACGTACCCGAGGAGTCTTCTTAACCCAGATACGAGCACATATATATAGCACTTCGCTTCATCGTGAAATGCTTGCGGCTGAAGGTTAATACTCACTGACATCATTTATATTTCAATTTAAAAGGCATTATTTTCAAGACAGACAAACGAAAGGTATGAGTTACATAATTATATAATTTAGGAGCACAGCTGAAATCTATATTTAGACTGTTGAGGTGTGTAGATTTGACGGAGCACCATGGCACACTCAGATTAACAAGATTAGCGAGCAATTCACCGGCTCGCCCTTTCCGATCCTGATGAACCCATCACAATATGCCTAGACGTTATAAATTACACACTTTTTCAGCATGCAATCATTCTAGTGTTTGATACCCTGGTCAAGACATAATGAGTCGAAATCCTGATGCCGCTTACGCTTCTAATCAAAGAGTATACTATACTACGTATACAATACTACGTAAGCTTCTAATTATTATTAGATTGTCATTTTTTTTTTATATCATAAGATAGCAAACAAGCAGATGGGTCTCCTGATGGAAAGAGTCAACCATCGCCTATAGACACCGAAGATGTTAATGGTGCGTTGCTATCTTGTGGCGAGGTCTAATGCCACATGCATAAGTTTACCGGCTACCTTACCCTCCAAACCGGAACACGACAGCAACAAGCACTGACGCTATTGCGGCAGGAATAGGTAAGGCGGTGGTACCAGACCCGGGCGAGACAATGCAGAACTCTACCACCTAGTAGCCACGATGGTAGTGACTCGATAGCCAATCGGTCGCCTTTTACGACCTGCCTGGCAGAACGGCAGTTGGCCTATTCTACAAAGGAGGCCTGGACCACGTTACCTACGTTTTTTTTAAAAGATTGGCTATACGTGTCACTACTATTATGACTACTAGGTGTAGAGTTTCACAACGTCTCGTAACGTATTTGGTATCAGCGCCTTATCTATTCCTGCAATAATAACGTCAACGTTTGTCATCCTTAGCACGAGAAAGGTATTTTAAAATATAAGTAGTTATTAGAAAGTGTAATGATGTTGGATATACTCGTAATTTGTAATATTGGCAGAAAATCTATATTAATACACTATAAAAAACTGACATGACATGCTTTTATATTTACAAGTACGCAGATTTAATTATTTTAATTCAAATAAAAAAATTACTTAATTAATAAATATTTTCATATAATTTTGTTGTAAACAGTTAGTGTAAGGACTTTCAGTTCTCTGTACCTAAATCGCAAATAAAACGGCGCGGCGGCGTGGTGCTATTTATACTACTTTTAATGTACGGTATTCCAAAAACATAGTATGTGTGTATATTTTTTGATGTTTATTATTTAAATTCAGGTCACTGCTTCGTCTCTCGATGCCGTTGAAGAAGCATTAAAAAAATCGATAGTCTCAATTGTATAGGACGACTACAAAGCAATACTGACTATTGTCTATTAGATGCCTTATTGATTCCACGTGTTTTCAATCCCTCCCACCCACTGATATATTGTGGCGATTAGAATGATACCTATCAATGGAATACATAAATTGTTGTTCCATTAGGGTGTTTTGCTTTAAAAATTAAAATGATTAAACGACTGGGGTTTCGATTAGTAAAACTTAATGGACAGATTACCAAATGACATTAGAGGTTTCTATGTTTCTTTACTTGTTCTTTAACCGGTTTGTCACACAATTCAAATGGTTTTGTAACGCAGCAAAAATGCAGTCACCGACTTCCCATTTCCTGTATCTCCGGAACCCTGCATCAGATCTGCACCCAATTAAAATGGGCCCACATAGGAGTGTGCCCTCACAAACAAACAAAAATTTTAAAATCAGTTCAGAAATGATCGAGTTCTGAGGTAACAAGCTTAAAAAACATACAGTCGAATTAATAACCTCCTCCTTTATGAAAGTCGGTACAAAACCTTTTCCTTCTCCTTACAAGTCTTTGCTGGCGATAGTTGTATTATGGGCACAAGCAGATGGTGGCTCTTTCGATGGAAAATGATAACCGGTGATGTTAGGGTGAGCTGTAATCCGTTTTTTTTTTGTGGAAGACATGAGTTTAATCGTATTAATATTAATAATAATAATTCTATATTTATTGCTCATGAGGAAAACATACAATCAGAAGTATGAAAGATTTTGATAACAAATTAATCAAAGGAAACTATTATGAATTATTTTGAAATCCCCGCTAAGAAAATTATTGGTAATGCATCCCGATTTTAAAAAGTTTTGAGATCCTAGGAAGCTTCTCTGACTATTTGCACGATGTCGTCGGGATGAGTGTACCTATATGTGTATATGTAAGCTTCATATAACTTTTGAACGGCAAGATTGAACTAAACGCGGTTTAAACAAAAAAATTTTTTATAATAATTGCAACATTTTAGAGCTCCCTACGTTGGTGCGGGCCTCATTTTGAAGAATGGATAAATCAATAGGCAACTTGTAATAGGTGAGAGAGCCTATCGTGACTATTAACTTCATGGTGAGTTCTAAACGTCACCAGCTCTCTTCTTTCTCTCGTGTCGTAAGTCTCGGTGATTTTCGTTATCCTGTTGCGAAGGGTAAGGTAACCGGTAAGTATATGCATGTGGCATTTCTATATTGAGATACAGATAGCTACATGCCATTAACATGTTTAATGTCTATAGGAGTACTTTCCTCTTTCCATCAGGAGAACTATCCGCTAGTTTGCTCTACTTAAATAAAATAAATAAAAAACTAGTTCAGCTTAAGATCTTGTCATTAACTAGTATATTTTGTTATACTATGGTAAATTAGGTATAACTTGTAGCCTACTCTTTAACTTTGACAGTTTTCGTGATGACATTTTAAAATGTAATAATGCTAGACTGTGGAGACTCAACTTAGACACTTCGCTATAATCATGCGTTTTTTATTGCCTATATATATATATATATCTAAGGGACGAGGGTCAAGCCACAATTAACGTGACCAAGGTCACCTAAATATTTGGCACTGTACTTGACATTGGAAACCATAATTGGATTTCAAATCATATTATTAGACAGTTGCTACTTAATTTAATTAGGCAATTCTTAGACATCACAATATAGACATTTAACTTAATAACCATACTTTAGTGTATGGCTCATTGACAGTGCGAAATCATAAATAAATATGTAAAATAGACCATTAAGAAGCATGGTAAGTTGTAAACTGACTCGATTTATTTTATATCATTAGTCATTAGTCAGCATATAAGCAGATGTCTCTCCCGATGGAAAGAGACAACCATCACCTGTAGTCACTAAAGATTGGGTGCGTTTCCATTTATGTAGCAGGATGGCAATGTCATAGGTAGTGTCATAGGGGACCAGAGGCGGCGTAAGGCGTGGGATGTGGGCCCCACAGCCCACGGCCTCGCGCCGCGGAGATTTATGTAATACTCAAAAGCCATGAACGCGCCGACAAAAGTGCTTAGTTTTGCTTTTGAGCCGTACTTCTGTGATACTAGCTGTTGCCAGCGACATCGTCCGCGGGGACTTCGTTTACTCCGCACTGCTCCTCCCCTGTAGGTGATAGCGTGATAATATGTAGCCTATATATTGACCCGACCTGCTAGTAATATTCATACAACATTTGAAGTAAATCCATGCAGTACTTTTTGAGTTTACCCCGGACATACGTACAGACAAACAGACAAACAGACAAACAGATAAACAGACAAACAGACAAAAATTCTAAAAACTATATTTTTGGCTTCGGTATCGATTGTAGATCACGCCCCAAGTATTCTTTTAAAAAAATATTCAATGTACAGTTTTGACTTTCCTACGATTTTATTATATGTATAGAGATATAGAAGATAATTTTTATGTGACAGCATTCTATTGAAGAAATTGAACCTGTGGTTCACTATGTAAAAACACTGTTTTATAACTATACCTACTTACCTATAAATTAATAGATACGTAGCCTAGTATCTATCAAATGGTCGATTATTAATTTTATTGACTAATTAGTATAGCCTCCACTGAAAGTTTTTCAAAATTAAAACTATTAAGAATTATATTTAAGGAGTACAATGACACAAGAAAGACTTTCTGCGATCGCAGTTTTATCTATCGAGGCTGATATTATATTAAGAAACAGAATAAAATGATTCGAGACTTGTAGACATGAAGAGCATTTGTAAGACTGGAACGATTTCTGTATTTTTTCTACAGCGCGATGCTTTGTTTTCTGCATTAAACAAAACAAAGTCAAACACGTCAAGACCTGTGTTAAGCGTAACGCTCTTGTTTTGAGTTTACGATCATAATATGATCGTAAATATAAATATAAATAAAACACTCAGAAAACAAAATTCTTTAAATTTTCATTTATACTTATAATAAACACATAAATGTAACTATATATGTAAACTGGTTTAATATATATCAGCTTACATAAATAAACTTAATATAATTTTAAAATTCTGGATGAAGAATATCGAAAGATTTTTTTTTGACTTAAGATGAAAACTAAAATTTCTATTTTTTTTTTCAATTAGTTTGAGAATGCAAAAAAATTGAATATGAAAAAAATGAGATATATTTTCCATGAAAAATTATTTATGTTAATAATAAATTTTCTGACATTTAAATAAATACCGCAATGATATTTAATACGTGCATATCTTCTTTTTATTTAAAGTTAAAAACAAATTGCGAAATTATTAAGATTTAGTAATTTTCAAAAGCTTTGTAAGCATATGATTAATTTCAATAATAAAACAAAAAGTAAAGAACATCATTCGATAAAGACTATAATTGATCTTTTAAAAAATTAAAATCTTATTCATAGACTGAAAAGTAAATAAGAACTTTTTACTAATTTTTCCGACCGTTAGTGATGATGGAATATTACCATCCACTTGAATTAGAATTATACTAGCAAAAAATGACCGTAAAGGCAGGAACGGGTTTTTAAAGGTAAATAAGAACATTGAATTATAATATATTCTAGAGAAAATTCTTTATAAAAATTAATCTGAACTCATTTTCAAAGGAGACTGTCTTTACTCTTTTTCGTCTCTGAAATTTTGGAATTTCAAAAATTTCGCCGCCCCTCAAATCATGCCGCCCTAGGCCCGGGCCTCGCGGGCCTAGGCGTAAATCCATCACTGCTGATATAGCATCCAAGCTGGATTACGATCACGTAATAAAATAATTCAGCAGTGTAAAAAGTAGAAAAATTCTGTTTCTTTTAATGTTTATTTCTTTAATGTTGGTAGTTTTAAGGTATAATAATGACTGGTGTTTTTATTTTAAAAATATGTCTTCACTTGCGAGCAGAGGGCCTCGCAAAATGTAACTTGCCCACATCATTTTATGATCTTGCGCCGCCACTGTATAACTTATAAGACTACCGACCTTACCCTCAAACTAGCATACAACAATGCCAAGCATTTATGTTTTTAAGGCAGGAATAGATAAGGTATTAGTGCCAGTGTTGGCAGACGTGCAATAATTATTGTACATGTACCATAATTTTCTTGATTTTTTTGATCTTTTCAATCTTCAATCCTAACCGTGCAATTCTTAGAAAAATACAATTACAGATTAAAACTTCATCGTTTATAAGTTTTGGCGGTTTTCTGTTCCAGCTTATAGAAATTTTTAAATAACATGACCATATTCAAACTACAATAAATATGTGAGTGGTTACGCAAAAAGGGACCTGAAGGGATTGGAAACGGTTTTTTTTTTTTGATAAATTCTGATTCTATGGTCCTTCATCTTTGTTTTGTTCTAATCAAAATAATTTTAGGTGCCGTAGTTTTTTTTTAATGATTTTTTATGTAAGCCGAGGCAGTTTTGAAAATATTACACCTTATACACAGCGCACACTAGTTTCTTTTTCTAGCGCGCACATAAAGACAAGTAAAAGACGAATAAATAAGTCACCAATAATACAGCTATCGCAAACACGTGCTATTTCTCACTGACGAAGTCGCTCACTAACGACACTAACATAAAACACCCCGCGCCTCTCTCATTTCGACTCAACATTTTAAACGTGATTTACTCGAAATCAATTATTTTCCCTTGAGGTCCCTTTTTGCGTAACCACTCACATATTATTTTTACAATTCAATTTTATATTCAATATACAATTTTATATTCAATAAATATTATTTTACAATGGAAATTAAATATAATTTTACAATGTACAATAATTTTAGGGCTCTGGTACAATAATAATTTTTAATGGTTCTGCCAATACTGATAAGTACCATGTGTCCTAGTGGAAAACAACTTTTTTAGTTCAATCAGTTTAAAAATCGATAAACTTATATTAAAAAATAATTTCATTATATTTTTTATACTTGCATCTCCTTTTTCTCTAGGTTATTATAATAGATTCGTCAAGAATAACTTCACATAACTTAAAGTGCCACAGAATTCAATAAGAATATTTTAATCCAATAAGAATATTTTAGATATGAATACATTATCATGTTAATCAGTGTCATCAGTTACGTCAGCGGAGCTGGATATGAGCTCACACATGCGGCGCTGGGCGAGCTTTCGCTTTTCCGAATTCAGTTTTTCCCGCGCAGTCCGGTCAATCGGCGCGCAGGAGGATCACGTCTCTTGCCCCTGTTAACTTTATTCCTTACTTCGCGAATACTTTTACACTCGTTAAATGAACTTTTAACTGATATTTATGAGTAAATAATGTAGTGGCGAATAGATTCAAGTTTGTTTTATGAGCATCTAAAAATAAAGCCAAGTAAATGAAATATTTTGCATAACTAGAAACAACACAAAATCATAATATGTTCGGCTGCGTCGCATAGTGATAAGTGATTAGCCATACTTTAAGCCGAGGTCGAGGTATGGATTCCAATTCCTTCCATCAAAATCAACAAATTTGTTTTAATATTATACTATTTTAGTTAATGTTATCTTAAGTCAATAGATACGTCGAATCTATATTTACAATGTTCGTTGTTTATAGAACAAATTTGGTAATAAAGTTATCTTACTGTTAAATTGATATTTAAGTGAATTGTTACAAAAGTAACCAAGTTCTCCCCCCGTGTTTGTCCCGGGCTCCTTTGAAAAGTAGGCCAACTGCGACCGATTGGCTATACGAGTCACTACCATCGTGACTACTAGGTGGTAGAGTTCTGCATTGTCTCGCCCGGGTCTGATACCACCGTCCTAACCTATTAATGCCGCAATAGCGTCAGTGCTTATCACTGTCGTGTTTTGGTTTGGAGGGTAAGGTAGCCGGTAAACGTATGCATGTGGCATAAATTTCGCCACAAGATAGCAACGCACCATTAACATCTTTGGTGTCTATAGGCGATGGTTGACTCTTTCCATCAGGAGACCCATCTACTTGTTTTCTATTTTATGACATAAAAAAACTAAAAATTTGGCATAGAGGATCGAAAACTTTGCACCCCTTTTTACGATTTGCACGTAATAAAGAGTACGAAATTTGGCACAGTTAAAGTTTGTATAGAGGAAAAGTGCAGAAAGCTGATATTTTTATACAATACGTACGATTATAAATAAATTAAATCAATAAAAAAACATTACACACGTTACAATGACATACAAATATACACACGCGCGCACATATAGGTACCTACATTATGTTGTTTATGAATTATGATTAAAGTCTGACGACAGACTTAGATATTATTGTTTATTCTATGGTCAAACTTAACTTAGTTTGCTGAGCCCAAGAGGGGATTTTTGCAAATACTCGAGCGCGCAAGAGGGGTAAGTACCTCGCATACTGTTGAGGGTCTCCACCAAATATAAGCCGTTTATATAGAGGCGGCTAACTCGGGTAGAAAAAAAAAACAAAATACCAAAATCTTCGCCCTTCAGCTTGTGGAAATTGTCAAATTATATTTTTTTCGTTATTCCTACAACATTTCCTATATAACAAAAGAAAATTCAGACGTGCTCGAGATTGTCAAAATAACGTTTTCTTTGCAAATTTGTTATCCTCCCACTCCCTTACGCTACACTTGAATTGGCAGATTTTCTAAATTTTAGGTGGCAATTAACGTACCATACCTTAATCTGATGTAATTTAGTATTTCCATGTCACAGTTTTTGTAACTTTTTTATCTGTAGATTTTCCCCCACCATTGAAATACAAAAGATTATATAATCTTTTATTTTTCCTATAATACAATCTGCAAAATCCAATAAGTTCCTACGCTCGAGTATCTACCCATTTAGCATCTTGGGCTCCCCCACTAACAGATATTTCTGCTTAACAGGAATAGAATTACTGTTTAATTTTGTATTTAGTGTAAGTATTAGGTATTGCTTACAATGCTTTAATATTTTGTTGTTTTCCCCGTGATGGTCTGGGATTTTAAGAATGTAATGGAAATGGTATCTGCTAGGAAGTTTGTACCATTAACTATGCGATTCACTATCATGGTGGCTACTAGGCGGTAGTGTTCTGCATTGTCTCGCTTGGGTCTGATACCACCGCCTTATCTATTCCTACTGCAATAACGTTAGTGCTTGTCACTGTCGTGTTCCTGTTTGGAGGGTAATGTAGCCGGTAATCTTATGCAAATCCAGACCCGCCACAAGGATAGTAACGTACCATTAACATCTTTGTTGTCTATAGGCGACGGCTATCAATTTCCATCAGGATAGCTATATGCTTGTTTGCTATCTTATGATATAAACAAATCGGAGGACAATAATTTTGTTATCTATCTATTTAATACCTTTAAACAAGCAACTATTGTACATATATAAATACATAATCTGAACCACGGAAATGGCTCCAACAAATTTCACGAAATTTGGTATGGAGGGGGTTTTGGGGAGTGATAAATCGACCTAGCTAAGTATCATTTTTTGAAAACGTCGTTTTTATTAAAAAGAACCGAGCAAAGCTCAGTCATCCAGGTACTTAACATTAATTGGATAAATTTACAAATAAAATTTTAGGTAGCAGCGTTATAATAGCTTTACAATTGTACTGAGAAGCTTCTTAATAGTCGAAATCTATAGCATATTCGAGATAACAAAAAATTAAACAAGAATTTTAAATGTTAAATTTGCTAATGTGTCATAAAATAATAGTTACTTGACGACTAGTTTTACGCGTGGGAAAACTTTATGTTTAGTAGGGTCTTGCTTCTATCTCAAATACTTTTTAAAAATTATATATAAATATTTTCGCAATAATTTAAACGCTGTAGCTATAGCAACCGACTTACCACTTTCCGAAATATGTCAATGAATCTTTTGTCAAAAGACTATCCATTTAAAATAAACTTAGCAAAGAAAAGAATGAAAACACGTAGTGGCTTAGTGCGTCTTATGATTAATTAATTAATAAATAATTAATTAATAATTATCATGGTAATGTCAAGATGCGCTTAAAAGACAAGACTGTGCCTCATTTACTGTATAGCAACGGACCTAAAACTGATTACCAATCGAGGTAGACCGGGTCTGGTACCACTGTCTTACCTATTCCTGCCGCAATAGCGTCAGTGCTAGTCACTGTCGTGTTCCGGTTTGGAGGGGAAATGTAGCCGGTAAACTTATGCATGTGGCATTAGACCTCGCCACAAGATAGCAACGCACCATCAACATCTTTGGTGTCTATAGGCGATGGTTGACTCTTTCCATCAGGAGACCCATCTGCTTGTTTGCTATCTTATAATATAAAAAACGGCAACAGTTAGTGATTTAATAAAAATATCATATTTATATACTAGACGTTTCCCGTGGTATAACTCGCGTAGGTTCCGATCCCTCGAAAAAATTGGAATATAATGTAACCAATTAGATGCTATTTTGAAATAATGTAGCTTTCTACGAATGTGTGATTTTTCAGAATCAGTTCAGTAGTTCCAACTTCCAGATAACTTCATACAAACTAACCAGTATTTAATTTACAAACATTACCTCGTTATAAAATTAGTATAGATTACGTTACTGTTGTCGATGGCGTTGTTAGTGTGCATCTGTAACCTTCGACAACGTCTAAATTATTAAAACCCCATTTGGAAATACTCGGCGCACGTGTATTGGAATATTGATTTTTAAGTAATGCACTTTTGGTTAGTATTATTTTGTATTTTCTGTTTTTTACTATGTCAAATGTTGTATATTAATATGTACGCCATATTGGTCCGGGTCCCCTTTTAAGTTGACCATCTGCCATTTTGCCAAGCAATTCGTAACAGGTGAAACATACGTCGTACTACCATCTTGACAACTATGCAGTAGAGTTCTGTAACTTCTCGCTCGTATATATGGTATCACCGTCTTAGCTATTCCTGCCGCATTAGCGTCAGTGCTTGTCACAGTCGTGTTGCAATTTCAAGGCTAACCATGTGATACTTCAACCCGCTAGCAACATACTATTATATTGGTAATAAGTGAACGAGCTTACATTTTTAATAATTAAAAAATAAAACACACTTTAATTGTAGGTACATATTTATTAAAATGTTCCTCAATTACCCTGCGATCACATTCCTTCATGTCTTTACGAGAGAATTCCGAGAAGATAATTAATTCCCAATACATAAGATATTAATTGAGGTAAACAGTGTCACATTAATATTGTTTGCTTATTACGAAGAATTTAAATCTTATTTTTTGAGCAAACCAGGCATGCAACTGTTAATAAAATATTTTAAAAAAGTATCTTCACGCCTGTATCACCGAAGGGGTAGGCAGAGGTACAACAAGTGCACCCATGATTAGCCGAAGATACTTGGTCCCACAAATGTGATAGGTGGCAAGCCTATCGCAAACCGGGCACTTTCCAATCCCGGGCAACTTTGTGTTTCTCAGAAATCTGAAAAAACACTTTTTTTTATGTGCCCGCTTGGGAATCGAACCCGGGAACTCATGTGGTCAACGCCAACGCTGGACCACTAGACCACAGAGACAGAGATTAATAAAATAAATTTCCTATTATACTAATATTGTTGTATATATTTTGTACTTACTCTCTTATAATTTCTATTAAATAATATTTTCCTAACACACCGCGTAAGAGACGGTTTACGTTAAGGTACGATGTTTACATTAGTCATGATCGCAATTCCTTTTTTTTGTGGGAAATGCAAAATTTGCGTTTTATGATTTTATCATAATTTTCACGCTACGCAAGTACGCAACGGAAAGCGTACATTGGTTGGTCTCGTCGCACCTGCAGAACTTACGAAGCAGCCGTTTATTTTGCGCGGTATGTGGCGCATAGTACATTGCTTATTTGTGTGTTAATCAAATTATACAAAGTTAAGATAAAAAATCATCAAAAAAATAAATAAAAAACCACACAAATTTCCTACGGTTTTCATCATATAATCATCCAAGTCCAAATCTGTGGTTTCGATTTACGGTAGACCGTCCCTTATACACGCTGTATATTAATATTGTTATTAATTTTCTTTAAAGTAATCAAAAACGCTGATACTAATTTATAGAAATTTGCTTAACTTCTTTTTCATAGTCAATTCAAATGGACGTCCTGTCCTACATGGCGCCTAGGCGACGGTGAGTTCGTTCTTGCGTCAAATTAACAATGCGGCTGTTTGATGAATTTACGGCACGTAATATTTAGTAAAACAATATTTTGTCGGTTTATTCATTGACCTAGCTTACATATAAAATATTTGCACAAAGCCTGTTTACCAATGTATATTGTACGCGACAATAAGATCAGCTCTTACAGTCGATGTAAATTATACCTATTTTCGACTGGGAGCTCACGACGAATTTCGTAAAGATCCTTTTGGCAGATTGGAATTGCGAAAATATATGACTTCGTCAAATGGCGATACCAGGCTTGGGAATCTGGCAGAGCGTTCGCGGTTATTTCAGTTATTTCGCAACTGCGCAGTAGGTACCCATACTACATTTGCAAAAATAAAAACAAAAAAATGTACCTACTTTTTGCAACTTAATTTTTAATTAATCTTTTAATTAGGTTTTTTTAGAATTCAAAAAAATATTCCCGACATTTTTGGTCGGTTCTAAAGTATTCCCAGACACCTTCACATACATTTTACATAAGATTCTAACAAATATATTTAATACTAGCTGACCCGGCAAAACGTTGTTCTACTTTTTTAACTAGGTACTCTTATTTTTTTCAATATTTTCTCACCTTTTAAACCTTCCCTGGACTTTAACAATTAATTCAAAACCAAAATTAGCCAAATCGGTTTAACTGTTCTCGAATTTTAGCGAGACTAACGAACAGCAATTGATATATATATATATATATATATATATATATATATATATATATATATATATATATATATATATATATATATATATATATATATATATATATATATATTTAATTATTTAATATTTACTGTACACAACAAAATATAAAGTAAACTAGCTATGATGCCCGACTTCGCCCAGCAGTAGTTAATATGAGATTTCGTAATAGTTGAAATATAACAAATGTAATTTAAGACTTTATTGAAATTGGAATTTTAAAATTCGCGCCATTTCTCCGCATGCTTACAATTGCTCGCAGCGCCTTTCGAAATGCAGCCCAAATAATCGTTGATCTGAATGAAATTCAAATACTCGACAATGGATGGCACCACTACACTTAATTTCCAAGTTGAAGGGTTGGAAAAGTCCTTATATCTTTAAAGACATGCCCTTTAGGTCAAAACGGGAACTTTCTTGTTCGAGGGGGGATAAAGGGCTACCACACTATATAAGTCCCTTTATCGTTCCGGGACTCATTTTTAAGTTTTATCGGCACGCACATTTTATCAACTTAGTTTTATTATATAACTAGCTATGATTCCCAGCTTCGCTCGGGAGTTGATATAAGATTACGTGGTAGTTGAAATATAACAAATGTAATTTAAGACTTTATTGAAACTGGAATTTTAAATTTCGCGTACACATGCTCCAATTGTTCGCAGCGCCTTTGGAAATGCAACCCAAACAATCGTTGTTCTGAATGAAGTTCAAATACTCTACAATAGATGGCGCAACTACACTTAATTTCCAAGTTAAAGGGTTGGAAAAGCCCTTATATCTTTAAAAACACGCCCTTTAGGTTAAAACGGGAACTTTCTTGTTCGAGGGGGGATAAAGGGCTATCACACTATATAAGTCCCTTTATCGTGCCGGGACTCCTTTTTAAGTTTTATCGGCACGCACATTTTATCAACTTAGTTTTATTATATAATAATTATATATATATATATATATATATATATATATATATATATATATATATATATATATATATATATATATATATATATATATATATATATATATATATATATATATATATATATATATATATCATTATTATATAATTACTATCCCCCGTGTTGGTCCAGGCTACTTTGAAGAAGTTGGTCTACAACTGCTGTTCTGCCAGGCAGATCCTAACACGCGACCGATTGGCTATAGGTGTCATTATTATCGTGACTAATAGGCGGTAGAGTACCGTAACGTCTCGCCCGGGTATTTGGTACCAACGCCATACCTATTCCTGTCGCAATAGCTTCAATGCTTGCCATTTTCGTGTTCTGGTTTGGACAGTTAATAGCTTGTTTCGTGTGGCTCGGCTATTAAGCCGAGCCACACGAAACAAGCTTCCAACATGGTGACCTTGGTGGGAGACTTATGGAGTTCAGATGAATTTTTGTTGCAAACAACTGTTTACGCTGTTGTGAACCGCCGGTGGAGACCCACGTGGAGGGCTTGTTTCCAACAGTGTGGCTCGGCTTTAAGATAGCCGGTAAATTTATGCATGTGGCGTTGCCATCCCGCCACACTGATTGTAACGCACTATGGTCATGGAACGGCAGTTGGCTTATTCTTCAAAGGAGCCCTGGTGCGGGCTCCTTTGAAACACTTGGGAGATATTAAGAAGATTGTTACAAGCTATATTAACAAACCAATTCTTTATTTTATTACTTAACTAGTGACATGCCCGCGGTTTCACCCGCGTAGCTTTTGTTCCCGTGGAAATATCGGAAAGTTTTATATATTAAAACCTTCCTCAAGAATCAAACTAACAATTTAAAAACCACATCAAAATCTGTTGCGTAGTTTTAAAGATTTAAGCATACATAAGCATACATAGGGATAGACAGAGAAAGCGACTTTGTTTTGTACTATGTAATGATTTTATAGGATACATATTTATAGGATAGCGAACAAACAGGCGGCTGATGTTAAAAGCCTTAAACACCAAAGATGTTCGTGAAGATGCCAACGACATGACTGCCTCACAATTTTGTGATGCAAGTTATATGTAGCAATTCATCGCATTGACCAACACAATAGGTATATTAGCTTCATCTTTACTTTTCGTTTACGAACTGCCTGGTTGCAATGTAAATATAGAGCATGGACTTGCACAAGAAAAAATGTAAAAATTTAACAAAATAAAGTCTGTAAAGCTGTAACTAAATTATGCGATATGCAGGCTGGGGCGCAGCTACCGCCGTATCTGCCGTATCAATTATACGGGCCCCAAATAAATTTTTATACGGGGCCCCGCCGAGGCACGCTACGCCACTATATACAAGTAACATTCAAATGATAGCCTTGGGTTATTTTCGGCTTCCCAACTAGTGCTGTAATGTAGGTAAAACACAACAGCATTATAGATTTAGATAGCTGTAGCGAAATACAGGTAGTGAAAGAAAGACGTGTTGTTGACGGAACAGTTTGAATAAATTACGACCAAAACTTACGTGACGTCCGAACAAATTATAATCACAATCAGACGGTTGAATATTTAACCAAGGATACATATCCTTTAGATTTGTTACCCGTTTACATAAGACACAGAATTATCTATTTTTTGTTAATAGTAAATATTATATTAGTCGCCTCTGTGGTCTAGGGGTCCGGTGCCGGTGTCGACCACATGAGGTCCCGGGTTTGATTCCCGGGTAGGGTAATTTAAAAATGTGTTTTTTCAGTTTTTTTATAAAATGTTGCCCGGGATTTGATGTGCCCGATTGGCTATAGGATTGCCACCTATCACATTGTGGGAGTATCTTCGGCTAATCGTGGGTGCACTGGTTGTACCTCTGTCTACCTCTTCGGGGATATGGGCGTGAAGATACTTTTTTATCTAAGGATAGCAAACTAGAAGGCTCTCCTCATATAAAGATAACGGCTGTCTTTAAAAAACTTAATGGTGCGTTGCACGGCCATTAAGCGAAGGTAAAATGTATAATTTTTAGACAAGCAACAATGCGAATTACAATGCTATGCTAATGTGGAAAGATGTAGGTGCCGGGGAAGACCAATACTAAAATACCATGATCAAGTTAATTGGATTCTGAGCGAATGTGACATCAAGATTCTCCGCAACCGTTGTGTTTGTATGAAGAGAGTGTGGCGCCGCCGGTGATCCGTACCGCTGAAGGGTCATAGTGATGGATCCAGCGGGGCAACTTCTTGTCAGGTGACGTCATAACGTCATAGCTATGTGTGATGACGTCACACAAGGACAAGGAAGGGGAAAAGGAAGATCTTCCCAGCCAGGCAAGGTGTACTGCCTGGGGGGAAAAGCGTTGAAACTTGTATATAGCGTGTACAAGATAAATAATTGTGATATCGCGATTCAGAATTTTATTTTTAAATTTCGTTATTTTCTCTTTTTTATTATTTTTGTTGTAGCGTTTGTAGATTGCTTGAACCGCTACAAGAGCATTGAGACTACCTTAAATGTTTACAGTATGAAAAAATAAAAGCCTTTTATTGTAATGGGCCACTTCAGAACCCTAAATTGCTCGTGGTACGACACGCACTTTACGAATTTATTTATTAAGTAAAAACCCAATTATTACTGAATTGTATCACCCATTTTAAAAATTATCATTAATTTTATTTTGCCTTGATAACATAACAAATGGTATTAAATAGCGTATCCATATTAAGATAACATTATGCGATCCCGACATATTGCACTACCTATTCCGATCTATAATTATTAGTTGGAATGAGATAAGGATGGAAATCTTATTGTGGGTTTCGTCGCGATATACCTACCTAAAGAGTGTTCTAATTGACCAAAATATCCCACCACTACAAAAATTATACAAATCCATGGAGACACAATAGAAATTATAAACGGACGTCAGACTCGCGACCACCACGGCTGTGCGTGCACAGACCTTTTGTGGCGAAATTGTTATAAATTATCCTCCCTTTGTGGATTTTAGGTCTTAATTGTTTTGGCGAACAACCATTGTCTTTATTACAGAAATTTGTATGGAAACATCAGTGACAGCGCACAAATAGGTCAACTGGTAGGTATACAGATTATGGTGACCATCATTTGACTAGAAATACCTTCATAAACTTATTTGACATTTCGGACATTTTTCCCCGCGTTGCACCCATTTGCCACATACGCGGGAAAACTTCTGAACAACTGATAATCACACAAACGCTTCACCCTGTCGGTAATTAACTCCTAATTAAAAAAAATTCTGTACATATATACAACACACAATATCTATAAATTCACAAAACCTCTTATAATATATAATTACTAGCTGACCCGGCAAACGTTGTTTTGCCATATAAATTATTGAATCAAAAAATAGGAGTTGATCTTAGAGGGTTGAAAATTAAGGGTTGTATATATTTTTAATGCTGTATCATAAAAAAAATTATCTAAAAATAAAATAAAAAATTTAGGGGTGGACTAACCCTTAGCATTTAGGGGTATGAAAAATAGATGTTGGCCGATTCTCAGAATTACTCAATATGCTCACAAAATTTCATGAGAATCGGTCAAGCCGTTTCGGAAGAGTACGGGAACGAACATTGTGACACGCATAACTAACCCGGCAAACGTTGTTTTGCCATATAAATGATTGAATTAAAAAATAGGGGTTGATCGTAGAGGGTTGAAAATTAAGGGTTGTATATATTTTTAATGCTGTATACATAAAAAAATAAAAACAAAAATTTTTATCTAAAAAATAAAAATTTCATGAGAATCGGTCAAGCCGTTTCGGAGGAGTACGGGAACGAACATTGTGACACGAGAATTTTATATAGGTATAAGAAGGTCGTTGCAGTTGTAGTAAAATTGATAGTTACGTCGGAATTATTATACCCATATATTATATACGTACAGGTCAGGTACATAGGCGCATATAGTGAGCCGGGTGGGCCGTGCCCACCGCAGGATGTTGGATTAATGATTCGAAATTCTAGCCTGCATAGTTGACACCTAAAAAACTTCATACAAAAATCATTGAAATCAAATAAATCAAGTGATAAATCTACTATCAATTCCGTTTATAGGTAGAGATAATAGATGCTTCTAGTAAATGTTGTAGCTGTAATTTTGTTGGCTTAAATATAAGTCAAACATATTGTGTACAACATAAAAGTAAAATCTTGACCTCTCAGGAGGTCGCGAACATTTAAAATAAAAAAGATCTGTAAATCGGTTGCCGCTGCATACTTTGAAACTTTCCGCTAAATTAAGGCATTTTGAGTAAAAATACACCTAAGCATAGATTTTTTAACCTCGATGAGTTCAAAATTTAAAGCAAAAAATACAAGTTTATACGGAACCACCGGTATGTGAGTCCAACCCGCACTTGATCAATTTCTTTTGTAGTCGAGTCCCAGCCCCCCCTCCCTGTAAAATAACTATACGCCAATGGTCAAAATGGGCCCGGACCAACGTAGTTTGAATTCGGTAACACAACTACAAAAACAGCTGTTGCTGCGAAAGTCACTGAGCGGTGATCACTTTTCTGCCGTGACTCTCATGCTCATTACTATCTCCTTCTCTTTATTGAAAGGAATTTTGTGTCAAAGTATGAGTACGTATTTTAATTCACACGAAACCGTAGATATATTAACGGGCTCACTTATTTAAAACACATACAATATAAATTATAATAACTAACTAATTCACCGATAAGAGGAATCATTTTTAAATGCGGTCTATTGCCGCAATTGATAACACTCGTTATCTAACTACACAAATATATTTGGTTGAAGGAATATTCCCTGTCAATCAAATCATAAAAAAGGAAGTTTTTAATCTAGTTGCATTTTTAAATGTTTGATACCTTAGATCTTTATCATTTATAAACCTATTAAGACATTTTTTTATTTAAAAAATTATACCTGCTTCCAGTTTAGATAATTATTGAAATCTACTCCTGATGTTTAACACAGATTAGTATTCTATGACAATCTAACAAGCCCATCATCTATTGAGGGATCTCCTTTAAAATTATAGGCATATGAATAACAGTTTGGGTATTTTTATAATAATATAATACCGTGGTGGTGCGTACGCAAATGTTTGAATTCAAGAGAAACCAGACAGTTCAGTTGTTGCAGTTTTAATGCATTAAAAAAGTATCTTCACGCCCGCATCCCCGAAGAGGTAGACAGAGGTACAACCAGTGCACCCACCATTAGCCGAAGATACTTGGACCCACAATGTGATAGGTGAAAAGTCTATTGCCAACCGAGCACTTTTGCAATTCCGGAAAACATTGTTTTTAATTAACATAAAACTGAAAAACACATTCTTTTAATTGTTCCACTGGGAATCGAACCCCGCACCTCATGTGGTCAACACCGACATCGGACCACTAGACCATAGAGGTGGTCTAGTGGTCCGATTGATGCATTTAATTCATTATTTTACTAGTCTGGACCGCAACGTGCAGCAAAATAAAAAAAAACTGTAAACGGTTGATCCTGCAGACCGTCCCTGAAACTTCCCGCTAAATTAAGGTACCTATTTTAAGCTCAAAAGACTAAAAACTGTAAGTATAGATTTTTTTAGTTCAAACGCCTATTTTGTTAAAAATGACTATATTGATTTTTGAAAAGCTATAAAGTACATTTTGGAAACGATGATCGATTTTGAACTTCAAATGGCATTCAGCTCAATTTTTGAGATCTAAAACATTGCCTTAGCTATATACTCGATTCGAATCGAAAATTTTAAAGCAGTGTCAAAAACGTTTTTTTCAGTCGTCATTGATAAATCTCAAACAAATTGACCGATTTTTATCCTATTAATGGTATTTGACGCAGTTTTTAAAGAGCTTGTATTAGCCTGAAAGTTGCCTGAAAGAAAATATTAAGTGATAAAGTTTACAACTTTTCAAATATTAAAATTACGTTGTTTTTAGCAAACCTTTGAAAATTAGATTCGATTTTGATTTTTGAAACGGCATCCGACGTAGTTTTTTAGTACTAAAATATCTTGGAATACCAAAAAATTATTGGTTGAAAAATTTCGTAGTTATGTCGAAAAAACCCTTTTTAAAAATTTTTTGTCAAAGATTTCTCCCAAACGGATAAACCGATTTTCATGCAATTTATGCATTAGACGTAGTTTTTTGAGGAATAGAGCTGATAAGTTTTTGCACTGAATCGGTACATTAATCTGGAAGTTATGTTAAACAAATACTGTTTGTCCAAAAATTTTTGGGGTTTTCTCGAAATTTCTCAAAATCTTCTGGGCCCACTTGGTTCAAATTTGCAGGAAGTCTAAGTTGAGCGAATTTCTAATCGAATGCCACCAACCGCTTTTCGATCGGTCCAGCCGTTCAAAAGTTACGAGATGTTCACATACACACACACACACACACACACACAAACACACACACACACAGATGTTCATATACACATACATACAGACATACTGATGTCATCGTGAAAATAATCGGAAAAGGCATAATCAATAACTTCCTTAATCTACATACGTATTAAAAAAAAAACAATGACGTGAAATTAAAAAAAAAAAACAATAGTTTATGTTCGGCTTCGCAACAGAATTAGTCGGTAATCTTACATGTGCGGCCGCGGCATAACATTAACCACGAAAAAAAAATAATCTGTCATTAACATCTTTAATAACAATAGATGGGCGTCGGGTATCCTTTACTTTCTGGAAAATTATGTTACGTTTAACTACAACGGCATTCGTAATAACAACAATACATTGTCTAAAAACACAGCTTTGTAAATAATCACTTGATACGAATCGTGAAATCTTGTAATAACATTAAGAACCAGTCATGTTATAATAAATTATCCAACTTTTCCTAAAACCATACACACCCTTGCCAAACACTCCTTCAGTGCTTTCCTCATATCACAAAGCTTACATGACGTAAGGGGCTTTCAGATTTACTGGACACACCTCACTCCACGCCTACAAACTGTCGCACTATGCTATGTCGTGTGTGATTTGTGAGCACGCTGTTTATTTTACACTAAGTATACACTCTCGCGAAGTCAACTCTTTACACGTGAGGCATACGAGGCAATCAATTATATAAAGAACATCACAACTATCTTGATCATTTTTGTGGTGTAAAAACAAAATAAATTCATTTAAAAATACTAATTTATTTCAATAAAACGTAAGGGAATATGAATTCGGTAATTTATTTTATTTCATGCTATAACTGAACTGTAGATTAACCTACAACATTACAATTATTGTTACCCTATATGCGTATGAAGGTAAATAAAAATGCACACTTTCATATGACATGATATAAATGTCGATTTTGTTGAGACTTGATAATTATAATCTTTTGCCTAAAGTATTGTGTAGCATATTTTTTTATATCATTAAATAGCAAATAAGCAGATGGCTCTCCTGATGTCAAAGTCAAAGTCAAAACATTTTTATTCAAATTATCCTTTACAGGCACTTTTGACGAGTCAACATTTTTTGGAAAGTGAAACCATCGCCTATAGACACCAAAGATGTTAACGGTGCTATCCGTGTGGCGGGATGGTGATGCCACATGCTTAAGTCTATCGGCTACCTTAACATCCAAACTGGAACACGACAATGACAAGCATTGACGCTATTGGGGCAGGAATAAGTAAGGCGGTGGTATCAAATACCCGGGCTAGACGTTGCAGAACTCCACCTCCTAGTAGTCACTATGGTAATGACACGTACAGCCAATCAGTCGCCTCTTACGACCTACCTGACAGAACGGCAGTTGGTCTATTCTCAAATACAACGATATATCAGTTAGGTTTCTAGCGAAATGGGGGTAGGTGCTCGTATTTCAGTAACATATTTAAGTAGACGGACACGTCGTTCAAGACGGTCAATATCGCGAATATTAATTATTATTGTTATTATTTTGGTTCGTAGCTATTCCGTTGGAACAGAATCTGTCAATGTCTATCAGTAATAAGAGGGATATAACGAAGACTGTCCAGTGCCTCTATCACTTACAAATTGAGCTATCAGTTAAAATATGTTGATATTAACCTGTGGTGTGTGATTTATAGTGAGTACCTAGCTTTATAAATGACACAATCTTATCAACAGCTATCTATGTGGGAACTTCTTTAGTAATGACCTAAACTCGTGACATGGCGGACGACTGTTTTATTAATGGATTTATCAGACTTATAATATAGTGAAATAACAGTTTGGTGAATTAAACACGCGATTAAATTATTTAATGGTTATTGGACACGTCCGTTTATATTTTCCAATGTTATAATGGATTTTCATTTTTATATAAGTATATAAACTAATTGATTAGGTAATATTTAAAGAACTTTCAAGAGTTTTGCGGTAAGAAGCGAATAAACACTGAACATCACAATCTGTCGCGAAATGTAAATAATTATTATTGTTAAATGTAGAGACGTACAGTTATAGTCGAATTTCTACGTTTAATTTATCTCCGAATAATTTATTTCCCGCGTTCTTTCAAGTCTTTTTAATTATATACCATCAGTTTGCCAATTCGTAAAGCCAAGCAATTGGTCAGACATATCAATGCCATCACGACTACTAGGCGGTAGAGTTCTACAGTGTATGGTCCGGGTTTGCAACCACCTACCAACCACTTACCTATTCCTACAGCAATAACATCAGTTCTTGTCACTATCGTGTTTCAATCTGGAGGGTGAGGAGCCGTTAAAACTTATGTATCCTGCCACTTGAATAATATCAATCATCATTAACTTGTATTTATATCGTATTAAAAGCACTTTTACTGTTTTACTTGACTTATAAAAAAGTAAGTCAAGTAAAACAGTACAAGTGCTTTTAATACGATATAAATATAAGTTAACATGGAGTTTTACCAAGTGCCGACGATATTCAGTGTTCAAAGTAATCATCATTAACATCCTTTAGTCTGTTAGGTAAGTCGACCTAAACCTTGAAGGGGGTAATAAGGTATCTGATTCTCATTCCAAATAAATAAATAAAATAGACAGTTTTTGCGTAACTATCTATTTAACTATGCGCGTTACTTACGCAAATGTATTGGTGCGTATGAATTATGAATTTATTAGATAATTAGGTTAATTTAAGGGTATATTTTATATATATATATATATATATATATATATATATATATATATATATATATATATATATATATATATATATATATATATATATATATATATATATATATATATATATATATATATATATATATATATATATATATATATATATATATATATATATACTGTAAGGATAAACACCGTTGTCACTAAAACGATAGGTTGTTGATTTAATTATAAATGTGTTTATGTGAATTTAAAAATACAAAAACGTTATTTTCTTTCAAAACTATAAGAAAGTTTCTGCCCGACACCGTCCGTAAATTCATGGAAACTATCCGCAAAGAGCGCTGATTTGCCGCACGGGCCGTCCGGCCGGCTTTCGGTGTCTGGTCAAGCGCTATTTCCCGCGCTCTATCCACTTTGCCGTGCACTTGTATAGGATGAAATAACTTTGAGAAAAACTGAGACTTTACTTTAAAAAAAATTTTTTTCATTGAATTCACTTTTTATAAGTGTAACGGTGTTCACACTAACAGCCTGTATATATATACATAGTTAGGTATATGGTATATTTTACTAAGGCTACAACTTTACCCCGTGTTGGTCCAGGCTGCCGTTCTGCCAGGCAGTTCGTACTAGGTGTAGGTGTAGCCTTACCCATTCCTGCCACAACAGCGTCAATTACAAGGAGAGTAATGTAACAGGTACCCTTATACACGTGGCATTACCATCCTACCACACGGATAGCAACCTACCATTAATATCTTCGTTGTCTACAGGCGATGACTTCTCTTTCCATCAGGAGCGCAATCTGCTTGTTTGCTATTCTATAATATACAAAAAATACGTCATTTACCCCGTCTCTCTTTCTCTTCCATCTCTTTTTTTTCTAACAAACAGCTAGGTCGATTACTAAACTAAACACTAACGCATAACTGTAACGTACTATAACAATAATGTCAGTCGGACACTTTTTCTCATGCTACCATCTTTCAAACGCGCGATAAGAAACTTTACCCATTCCAGTAAACACCATCACAAAGACGAAATCAAGATATTAATTTCCTATCTTACTTTTTTATGTGACTTGCAATGCCAGGAATGGAACAAGTCTACCGCAGGTATGTGAATTAAAGAAGATTAACAAAACACCTAGTAGAGTTCTGCAATGTTGGTCCCGCCGCGTTGGTCCCGGCCTCCTTTGAAGAATAGGCCAACTGCCGTTCTGCCAGGCAGGTCGTAAAAGGCGACCGATTGGCTAACGAGTCACTAACATCGTGGCTAATAGGTGGTAGAGTTCTGCATTGTCTCGCCCGGGTCTGGTACCACCGCCTTATCTATTCCTGCCGCAATAGCGTCAGTGCTTGTTGCTGTCGTGTTCCGGTTTGGAGGGTAAGGTAGCCGGTAAACTTATGCATGTGGCATTAGACCTCGCCACAAGATAGCAACGCACCATTAAAATCTTTGGTGTCTATAGGCGATGGTTGACTCTTTCCATCAGGAGACCCATCTGCTTATTTGCTATCTTATAATATAAAAAAAAAAATGTGTCGCCCGAAGTATGGAACTTCCGCCTTACCTATTCCTACCGCAATAACGTCGATACTTGTCGCTGTATTAATCCTGCTTGTAGAGTAAGGTAGCCGGTAAAATTATGCATTTCGCATTCAATCCCTGTCATACCCTTAGCCATAAAGTATTATGTATAGGTGGAGCTAGCACTCGTATTAATCAATTGATACAAATATTTACGTTATATCTCTATCTATGAGGTCTCGCCATCTCTTTTTATACAGCTGTATTAGAAAGAGAAGGTGAGACCTCAGAAGATGACAGCAGTATTTGAAATTTGGTTTCAAGTAGGTATTAGAAGTGCTGTCTCCAGATATAATACAGCTTCATGCCCATATCAACGGCCCATTAAAATTTTTAGTGTCAATAGGCAATGGTTGTATTTTTCCATCAGAAGAGCTATCAGTTTATTTCCTTTCCTGTGATGCAATGAATTGGTAAAGTGCGTGTTGGGCCACGCACATTTTAGGGTTGTGGAGTTGCTCATCACAAAAATGCGGACTAAGAAGAGGGCGTTTATTTTTTCTTATCCGCACCACAGGTTCACCGCCTATAAAAAATCTCGTAAATAGTCGACCAAAATGTATAAGTACCTAAATAAAATGATGTACCTACATTTTATAAGTTGGTTGGCTACTACTCAAAAACTTCCTAAGCCGTAATAGCTTTTCTTTAACTTCATTATATTTACTACTACCGTGATTTTTTCCCATCCCTAAAACCAATCGTTTAGCTGGTAGAGAGGTGAAGGAAGGAAGAGGTTTATTTTACAAACGAGTACCTTATAAATTGTTTTCTATTTTAAACCTATTAATATTTTAAAACTAATCCAACAATACCGTACATTATGGAGTACACGAGAAAAAAATTAACGTCTCCCCTTTACATGAGGGGAGCTATCGTAAACCTTTTCGACAAAAAAAAAATAGAAAATAGATTGACTTGGCAATGACGCTAAACAATCTGATATAATATAATAATATGTATTACTTGTGAGGTACAATTGTGTTTTCATGTGACGGCCAAGTCAATCTATTTATTTACTAGCTATTGCCAGCAACTTCGTCCGCGCGGACTTCGTTTACTTCGCACTGCTCCTCCCCCATAGGTGATAGCGTGATAATATGTAGCCTATATATTGACCCGACCTGTTAGTAATATTCATGCAAAATTTGAAGTAAATCCATGCAGTACTTTTTGAGTTTACCCCGGACATACATACAGACAAACAGACATACAGACAAACAGACAAAAATTCTAAAAACTATATTTTTGTCTTCGATATCGACTGTAGATCACGCCCCAAGTATTCTTTTAAAAAAATATTCAATGTACAGTTTTGACTTTCCTACGATTTTATTATATGTATCGATATATAGATGACGTAGATTTTTAAAATTGATATGGTAATAACTTAAAGTAATAACTAAAAACAGAAGGTCTCTAAATAAATTAGTCGAAGGGACAAAATAAATTAACTGTCCTAGTAATACATGGATCTCACAACTTTTTACGGTACAAAAACTGAGTTGCAGTACTTGGGTTTTTTATAAGTTATGTTTTTAATGGCATTTCACCTCTTTTGTAGATAGTCCTACTTTTTTCCTTATACATGCGATTACAAAGTTATTTATGCAGTTGGAGTAATTAGAAAACTGGACCAAAATTGCAAAATATTTTATTTCCTTGATTCATACACTAAATACTAATTGTATTATAAATTTGAAGCTTCTATGTCTGCTAGAAGAGCCTTTGACTTTTGATGATCGGTCACTTAGTCAGTCAGTGACAAAATCAAGAAACTTTTTTTATAGAAAAGGGGGCAAACGGACAGGAGGCTCATCTGATGGCCTGATGGTAAGTGATCACCGACGCCCATGGACAATCACACTATCAGAAGATTTGCAGTTGCGTTGCCGGCCTTTTAAGAAAGAGTAGAGTCCTTTCTTAACGGTCCCTAAGTCGTATCCGCTTGGAAAAATACCCTGCCGGTAATTGGTTCCACAGAGGAATAGTGCGCGGAAAAAGTGCCTCAAGAATCGCACAGTTGTGGATTTCCAGACATCGAGATAGTGAGGATGAAATTTTGAATTTTGTCGCGATGTCCGATTGTGAAATTCTGCGGCAGAAATTAATCCAAACAGTTCCTTGGAGCACTCCCCATAACACATCCGATAGAAGGTGTAGAGCGAAGCCACAACTCTACGTAATTCAAAAGAATCAAGCCGATCAGAAATAGCCCTATTATTGACGATTCGAGTCGCTCTACGCGGTTGAATGCGGTCAAAAGAAAGGAGCTGGTACTGTGGAGCCCCCGTCCACAAATGAGAGCAATACTCCATATGAGGCCGGATTTGCGCCTTATAAAGTTATAAGCGATGGGCCGGTGTGAAGTACTGCCTGGCCCTGCTGAGAACACCCAGCTTTTTTGAGGTTAATTTAACCTTGCCTTCCAAGTGACAATGGAACTGAACGTTGCTCGACATGCCAACTTTGACTAGTTAGTTCTATTTTTAAACTACTGGTTCAAATTGAATGAAATTTGAAATATACCGTGTTTATACAATCCCTCTTTGGTTACTGAAAATTCATGCTTCTGGTTCCATCCACAACGAAGTTGTAGGGAGGTCAAAAATAATCTGAACCGCTTCGAGGAAACGACGGTGCGGCCGTGCCGCTTTTTTGCCCGATTTGATTAATCGCGCGGAGGCACTCCTGTGCCCCCAGATTTCAAAAAAACTAAAAAATTATTAATAACAATTAGTCTAAACCAGGCTTCCAACAGCTACAACAGGAAGGGCGTATATTAATTTTTATAGTTTAAGTTATATGATTATGACGTATACTATCATCCACTTACAATAAAAACAAACTAGTCCCTAATGAAACACGAGTATATTTCCCCATTAGAAATGAAAGGTTGTATGAAGATTAATGGATGTGCAGGGATAAAAGTCCTCCTTGTCCTGTTAAGACTTTTTATAAGTTTATAGCTTCAGTAATCCAACAGTTGCCGAAATTGTAATAAATGATCGATATATCAAATAGTTTAACGTGTTAGATAATAGTTCTTTTAGTAGTATGGCTTCTTAATTATGTTTGTTAGTTTGTATACTAATATTATAAAGAAGCAAAGTTTGTAAATTTCTGAGTTTGTAGGAAGAAGAATCTCTTGAAGTACTAAACCAATTTTAAAAATACTTTCAGCAGTAAAAGTATTCAGTGACTGAGGTCTGAGGCGCATTTGAACACTGTTATCGCGCGAAATCCGGAACTAAGCGGCTTATGTCACGGGAAACGACTAAATGTACAGGTATATATATACAATACACACCCAGACCCATAAATGCAAACATCTATACCTGCTCATCACACAAATGTTTGTCCTCATCGGGATTCGAACCCGATCCCCGTCGATTCGTAGTTAGGTTCGCTAACCACTCGACCAACGGAGCGGTCAACTGGATTTAACAACCGCACTGTTAATAATTTCCATACCTACACAGAACTCAGAAGTTACTCATTGTGAAGCGGCATTCTAGAGCACGTTAATATTACAAAACTTTCTGTAACTTGTGGCCACTTGTAACTATATATTTGCGGAAAGCTTACCGCGTAATCGCAAATGTTACAAGCTTTCTTTTACTTGCGGATTCGCTCGCGTAAAATTCGATAATCCCCTTCAACAATTCATAGCCATAGACCTTCCCAGTTCCCAGTCTCTACTGGACAGTGCTGAAGTTTACTGTGCATTGCTTGAGGAACTACTCCAAGGTCATACATCGCTGCATTACCTACTTAATATATATATATATATATATATATATATATATATATATATATATATATATATATATATATATATATATATATATATATATATATATATATATATATATATATATATATATATATAACATTCGTAATATATCTACCTACTTTAAACGAAACGTACGATTTGAGTAATTCAAAGAATCCTTCCTATCCTATCCTTTAAATATTCAACCAACCCCGAATACAAAGTAATTTATTTGGGTAAGGCTTAACACCACGGTATAAGAACCGTATTTTCTGCTGATGGATTAATAATTTGTTTTTACGGTGGTTACAATAGCGACCTAGCTACCTATATAGCTGTGGTTATAGTGACAAAACTAGGTAGGTATAAAATACGTATGGAAGCGCAAACTTTTTATGCAATATTGATTACTGATGTTCTAGAAAACTGTAGTAGATACCTAGTTACATTATTTATTTTATTAGTAATAGATTTTTAATGCTCGAGGTGTAAGTAACAGTTTTTAAAGACACATTTTACACCTTCGATTATATGATTGTACTTACCTACTTGGTTTTATGGAGATCCGTAACTTTTTTATACAAGCTACAGCTAGTGTGTTTCAGTGATGATGAAGCACTCTACTGACGAAAGAGTTTTTAAAATTGGTCCAATAGTCAAATTAATTATACGTATAAAATAAATAAAAATAATTAAGCTTATAAAGTTATCATTTAAAAATATTAAACTAGCAAAAAGCAGAGCTTTGTAAGGGTTCGCTAAGTTATATTACCTAGTAATATTCTTAGGAAAGTATTTTTGTGCGAATTACATCTTTTAATGTATCATGGACTTTATTTATTATATTCGCAACAAAGGCGTCGTCAGGCTTTGTATCTAGGCGCAAAAAAATAAAACCAAAATAAAATGTTTCTAACATATATTTTTTTGGTACCACCTTTTTGAGATTTGGTAACACCGCCTTATCCATTTCTCCCGCAATAGCATCGGTGTTTGTCTGTTATTGTAATGTAGCCAGTAAACTTATGCGTGTGAGTGTGACATTCTAACCCCGCTGCACGGACTGCAAGAACGCACCATAACATTTTTGATGTCTATAAGTAGTGGTTATCTCTTTCCATCAGGAGAACCATCGATTCTTCGCTATTCTTTGAATTAAAAGAAATGTGACATGTTGCTTTATTACAATCACATTTTTTACTAATTTCTTAATCTCGTGACATACGAGTGGGGGGAGTCCCCACGGGGATAACCGATTTTACACTTATTTTGCGATAAATGTTTATCAAGAGCTTAGACCTTATTAGAACTCGCCGCAATATTTATTACATTACATAATATCTTTATGATCATTATTAATGTGTGTATTTTGAGTATCATCCTTACAATTAAAAATATTGTGTAGTAAACATAATTGTAATCTTTATAAATCATAACTACGCCGGATACTTTTCGAGGTAGCCAAAATGAACTACGATTTATCCACGTTTCAGCGGTTTGTCGATTAGCGAGTTAGAATTACAAATTGGCAAATACCGATGGGTTGTAAATTCGCCACAATAGTAAATTTTCCTCATAAAAATGACATAAAAAATATGTGTAAATTCGCCACAGTCCTAATTTAGTAATTTTGTATTGTAAACTCGCCACACATCTTTTTTAACTATTGTAAATTCGCCACACTGATTTTTCAGTACAGATCGCAGGAAAATCAAGTAACAAATATAATAATATATTTGTTTATTATTGTAATAATCACAGCAAGTGTTCGAAATTTGAATTTTCATCTACATTAAATAACAGTTTTAATCACAGAATCGACTGGCTAATTTACCTACTTAAGATATACAATTATTAATAACTCCTACAAAACTATTATAAAAAAACTGGAACACACTTATAAAGTTTCAGGACTTTAGCTAAAGTCATCTTATTATAATTATCAAAAATCCTTTCTAATTATTCGTCAAACGCAAAATTTAATTAAACCGTCCTCAGCTTAATGTTACATCAAAACTATTTTTTAAATTTAAAGTCTAATTAATCAGCCTCATGTTTAACGTATCAAGGAACTGTAATAAATTGGACTTTATTTTACCTACTTTTAGGGTTCCGAAGTGAACTAGGAACCCTTATATTTTCGCTATGTCCGTCCGTCCATCCGCACGATAGCTCAGAAATCTCTAATACTAGAAACTTGTAATTTGGTACGAATATACATATTAGTCACGGCAATAAAGTTGTAACATTAAATCTTGAAAAATATTCCTTTTTCAGGGTAGCTCCGCTACATGTAAAGTGGGAATGTAATTTTATTTCTCACGTACCCCATATTGTAGGTTTGTGAAAACAAGTTTTCAATTATAATCGTTTGTTAAATATTAACCTTTAAAGTGTTAATTTTTTATTTTAATTAGAACCAAGTGCCCCCCTCCCCCCTTTGCAAGCTAAACGCTTTTAGGGGTTAGCAAAATCATGATAGTAGTAAATATAACAAAAGGAAAACTATCACGGCTTAAAAGGCTTTACAATTTTTTAAGTAATGTTCGACTTACATAGAGAACTTTTTTTTATATCATATAATAGCAAACAAGCAGATGGGTCTCCTGATGGTAAGAGTCAACCATCGCCTATAGACACCAAAAATGTTAATGGTGCGTTGTTATCTTGTGGCGAGGTCTAATGCCACATGCATAAGTTTACCTTACCCTCCAAACCGGAACACGACAGTGACAAGCACTGACGCTATTACGGCAGGAATAGGTAAGGCGGTGGTACCAGACCCGGGCGAGACAATGCATAACTCTACCACCTAGTAGTCACGATGGTAGTGACTTGCGGAGCCAATCGGTCACCTTTTACGACCTGCCTGGCAAAATGGCAGTTGGTCTATTCTTCAAAAGAGCCCGGAACCAACACGGGGAAAATGTTTTTCTTATTATCTTAGTTTAAATGTTTATCTTATCTATACATATAATAAAATCGTAGGACAGTCAAAATTGAATATTTTTTTAAAAGAATACTTGGGGCGTGATCTACAATTGATATCAAAGCCAAAAATATAGTTTTTAGAATTTTTGTCTGTTTGTCTGTATGTATGTGCGGGGTAAACACATTTTTCGTTTGTCTGTATGTATGGGAGGGTGCGGGGGTGCGGGGTGGCGAGTTTATAACAACTCATACCGATGTATCGATTATCGTTTATTTCTTGCGATAAACCGTATCAAAATCTTAATGTGATCATCCAAGGCACGGGGATTTTATTTTAACACATCACTATCAATCTCAGAGCTGCTACTAAGATTTTCTAGGATAATCCCAAAAATCGTCAGTAATATATTTTTATATTATAGATAGCAAACAGCAGATGTTTATTCTACAGTAAAGAGATAACTGTACCCTATAGACATAAAAGATGTTAATAGTGCATTGCTATCCATCTGTTAGGACGGCAATGTAACCAATACCGTCTTTGCCATAAGAGCAGTCATCCTCAGATGGCCCGAAGGACCGACATTTTCTCTCACATTTAATATCAAAATATGGTCGGGCATATTCGCAGCTTAAGAGAATGAAAAATAAATTACGAATAACAATGTTACAGGAATGGCTAAGTAATTTGTCATAGAAAATGATATTCTTGAGAAAATTGAGTTTGAGGATTTAATAGAAGATTTTGCTCAACAGAAATCTCGAGTCAGTAAATTGTGTTGTTGGATATGCTTACAACTGACGGTGTGATCTCTATTCGCTAAAACTCTAATTAGTTTTTTGAAGAGTGAAAAGTGTTGGCGCATTTGTACTGTTACCCCATAGTATAATTCCGTAACTGAACCACGCATATGCATATGCGTAATAAGTAGTAAGGGCAGTTATGAAATCAGTGGTTTTTTAATTTCTCGTAAAGCATACATAAATTTTGATAATTTTGATTTGATTTTATTTATATGTGACTTCCAATTTATATTTGTGTCTATTGATAAACCTAGAAGCGTGAATTCTTTAACATGTTCTATTTTATATCCCTGGTATGTTAAATTTATAGCTAATGGAGATTTTTGGTGAGGATGAAAGGACATTACTTTCATTTTCGACAAAATTCCCAAGTTATCTGTCAACCAATTAACAATTTTGTCAAATATTGGGACGAGATTTTCCTTTGGGTCAATGTAGGCCTGGCATGATGTGAGAACAGAAACATCATTCGCAAATAAGAAACATTGTGTATTTATGTTTTTCGGGAGGTCATTTATGTAGAAAAGAAATAGCAGTTAAGAAAAGTTAAAATTAGGTTACGTTTCATTATAATTCCTAAGCCAAGTTTCAATGGCCACCGAGCTTGGTTAACAACTAATTTCATCAGGTCTCGATATTTTGAGGTGCTGGGAAGTTCTGATTATTTTTACGATGTTAAGTAATTTCCAGACGATTGATTCAGCAGAAATCAATTTATCAGCAGGCAATGTCATCGCTGCATTTTATGTTTAGCGAAATTAAGTTTTTAATGTATAAGTAGATGGCCTGATAGAATAAGACAGTCATAACCAATATACATCAAATATATTAATGACGAGTTGCTATCCCTGTGGCGGGATGGTGATGCCACTTGCATAAGTTAACGTCTACCATACCCTCCAAACCGGAACACGACAATAACAAACACTGACGCTATTGGGCCAGGAAGTGTTACCAGACCCGGGTGATAGAATGCAGAACTCTACCACCTAGTAGCCACGATGATACTGTTTCGTATAGCCAATCGTTTGCCTCTAACGAACTGCTTAGCAGAACGTCAGGCGATCTATTCTTGAAAAGGGGCCCAGATCAACACCAGGTATATACCTATGTATGTAGGTACCCGGTATGTAGGTGTACCTACGTTACGGGGAGTTTACTCTGCATACTCTGCAAGGGACCCGGCATGCACGATGCCGGGACCCTTAAATTTACTATACTACTACCAAAGAGATACCATACGATATCTCTATATCCATACTATCCATATCCATACTAATATTATAAATACGAAAGTCTGACCAAGTATCTTCGGCTAATCGTGGGTGCACTTGTTGTAACTCTGCCTACCCCTTCGGGGATATGGGCGTGAAGATACTGTCTGTCTGTTACGCTTTCACGGCTAAACCACTGGACCGATTTTCTTGCAATTTGGCATAGAAATATGAAGATCCGGGGTCAAAAATTTGAAACATTTTATTTTTAAAAATGAAACCTTAAGGGGTTGAAATAGGGGATGAAATTTGTGTGGAAAACTATATCGACGACATGTCAATTACCAGCGGGCGAAGCTGCACGGGTCAGCTAGCTTATTATACTTATCAATAATTTTCTTATTTTATGTATAAATATTTTTTGATAATTATTACCACTTCATTATATTGTTATAATTCGTCCAAGAATAAAATTAATATAATGTCATAAAAATGCACTGAACATTCATATGTTTACCAATGTTCAGTGATGTAATGTGGTGAAAGTGATGAGTTCAGTTAGTGAAGTGAGTTAGTGATGAGTAATGGCGTGGCCAGGCGGCTCCCCGGACACTATAGAAATACCGCTTCATCAAGTCATCAGCTCGGACACTATTGACGGTCTCGTGCTACCATCCACCACTGTTGCTGATGGTCACAAAAAACTTGGTGAGTATTTAAAATAAAATAATTTAACACAAAATTTTTAAGATCCACAACCTCACTAGATTTTGAAGTCAGGTGAATTCCAACACCGCTATCTACGATGTCCATACTACCAAAAGCTGCCTATTTATGAAAAAATCATAAAAACAATAAATATACCGTATAATACATATATAAATGCATATCTTCAAGCCAGATCCTTTACGGGGTAGGCAGAGAGAACCGACTGCCATACATCACTATCCTTGCAGGCTTGTCTCGCTTCCTCCATATATCCATCACTCTCTCCATACACACACGGTGGTTGCGAAGATTCTTGACACCACCTTCGGATAGTACTCGATCAACCTGATCATGGTATGTCAGTCTTGGTCTTCCCTAGTACCTACATCCTTCCACATTCGCGTTGTAGGTATATCTGTTTTGTTAACCTTTCATCTACCATTCTTTCTACATATCCGAACCAACGGAGCGTGCCCTTTCTCATCTTTACACCGACACTTTCTTTCAAGCCTCTCTCACTTCCACATTACGAACCCGGTCCGCGAGTGCTACACCATGGCTAAACCACATATAATAAATTTTTAAAACAATTTATTAAGTATTAGTTCCTTCTTTACTGGCGTGATTTTGCTGTTTTCTGGCGTTAATTTATAACCGCTGGAATCCAGGAAAGGAAAACTATCGTGGCTTAGAAGGCTTTACAAATTTATTGAGTAATAGTCGACCAAATTATAAAATGTAATTAGAGAAGTTTTTATAGGCGGTGAACCTGTGGTGTGGATATATATTTGTTATTGTTATTAAATAGCTTAAATGTTCATAGTATGAAACTATGAAGCCCTCCTCATTTTGTGCAAGTTATACTATTGTTATTATTTGTTAATTTTTTTTTGTGCGCAATAAAGTGTAATTATTCATTCATTCGTTCAAGTTGTAAATGTGTCGTAATAAGAGATTTTTGTTTATGACTCAATTAATCTGTATTATTTTCAACTATTTAGCAATATTAATCATTGAGTTTATAACTGTATTCAATTGTGTCCTTATTTAGTGCTATACAGAGTTAATTTTAAATGTCCGGCCAAATTTTCAGAGGCTGTTCAAAATCGATAATATGTTCGATTTATGTAATTAAAAAAAATCAAAATTTCATTTTTATCCGACACAGAAAACAAAACGCATGGACATAATTTGAAATACGCAAAATTCGAACTAAAATATTTTAGTGCCTTCTACACTTAGACCGGGGCCGATCCCTCTGAAATTAATCAAAAACAAAAGAAAAGAATAGTAGGATGAATCCCATTGCAAATGGAAGAAAATGAAGCCCGCATTATTTGGATGGGCAACTTCAGAACCCTATATTGCGCGTGGCCCGACACGCACTTTACTAATTTTTTAAAGAATAGATCTACTGTCTTACTGTCAAGCAGTTCATAAAAGGTTAGAAAAGGTTGATCGTGTCAATAATATCGTGAATAGAGTAGTGGTAGAGTGATTAGTGGTAGAGTCTTACGACGTCTCGACAGGGTTTTGGTACCACCCCTTACCTATTCCTGCCACAATAGCGTCGGCGCTTGTCGCTGTCTGTCCGGTTTTGAGAGTAAGATTGCATTTGGCATTCCATTCATGCCATACAGATAGCAAGGCAGCATTAACATCTTTGGTATATTTTGGCGATGATCGTCTCTTTCCATCAGAAGAATCTTTTGCTGAATAAGACTATCCTGTTTGTTTTTATAATTTGTTAGAAAATGCTCGATTTTCACCTCTAGTTACTACCTTTTAAAGATGCGTGACATTCGGAGATCCCATACAAGTGTGGCTCACAACGTCACAGACTTGCGTAATAAAAAATGAGATTTTTGTGCGTTCGTGCGACATTCACCTTGGCGGGGCTTCGGGCTTTGCAGTCTACGCTGGACAGTGGCAGGTTCACCATGTTGATACAGATCCTCATTATGATGTACATTGGCACCTGCCTGCTGTTTTATGTGGCCCATGTTATAGACTATTACTTGAGCGTTGATATGTGATGGGGCTCCATTTTAAGTAGTGTTTAAGAGTGGTGATTTGAAATGTGGCCATTGCGGTCTTTGCTGAGTTTCAAGAGACTTGGTGAGTAAACCATAATAATGTCAATTTAAATGTATTTGTTAGAGCATATTTAATACATTAAAATATCATCAAGTAGGGCCTTTTACGGATAAGGTAGAGTGAACTAAACATCGTAATCGTAAATATTAAGCCATTTATATTTAAAACGATTCGAGTCGGCTGTCAAGATGCTTACATGGTTCTAGAATAATCCGTCTGAATTTTTTGTGGAAAATATCTCAATAATGTTTTTCCCGGTCAAGAAACCCAGAAAACCGAAATATTCATTAGATTAATGAGATATTCCTATAGTCAACGGCCTTTAACGCAACTGCACGACCCTCGGTATTGCAGTTGTCCATGGGCGGCGGTGATCATTTACCATCAGGCGCACCACCTGCTCGTTTGCCTCCTCTGCTATAAAAAAAAAGTCAAATATGTAAATATAATTAAAATATGATCTTTGCTGCTGCTGTGAGCTGAGAAACTCCAAGCGACTTAGTAAGGCTATCTCAATTCAAAGTATAACTTTTTAATTGATCGTAGTATAGCAAACAAGCAGACGATTCTCTCAATAGAAAGAGGTAACCACCGCCTATAGACACCAAAGATGTTAATGGAACGTTGCTATCCTTGTGGCGGGAAGTAATGCCACATGCATAAGCTTTCCGGCTACCTTACCTTCCAAAACAGAATACGACAGCGAAAATCACCAGCGCTATTGCGACAAGAATAGGTAAGGCGGTAACACCAAAACCGATAATAGTCCTACACTTTACAGCGTCAGTACTTGGTGAAACTCCATTTTATTACTATATTTATTAATTCAATCACTTGTACTGTTTCACAATAAGGTTAATACTATTAATTTCTAACTGGTTTCGCTTACACAAACATTTTTTCCCCTGGGTATTTGGAAATTAATTGTAATTACCTTATTATGAAACAGTACGAGTGATTTAATTAATAAATATTGTATTAGTATTAATTACCCCCCCCCCCCCGCCCCCCCGTGTTGGTCCGGGCTCCTTTGAAGAATAGACCAACTACTGTTCTGCCAGACTATAATTTTTGATACAGGCACATTTTGCGCCCTTTTTTCAGTAATTACGCGAACGGTGGAGAATGAAAGGCACAGTTGAAGTTTACATTGCGGTGGACTGCAGAAACATAATATTTATTAATTTAATGTCTAATCATAATAAAGTTTCTTCCTTTATTATGATTAGACATTAAATTTATAAAATAAACATTACATACCTACATACTACTATATACCTACGTATATTATTATTATTTTCGTTGCGGCTAAAGTCTGATGATAAACTTAAAAGAGATTTTATTGTTAAGTCTATTTAGTCTATTTATTTATTTATTAATTTACAATGGGACAACAACAGATACACAATAAATACAAATTGTAAATAGAACTTAAGGTACAAGTCTAGTGTACCTGCCAATTACAGGTGAACACATAAGTCATACAAAAAATAAAAAAATAATATTGAAACATTTTAACGAAAATAATACAAAAAATATACATTAACATAAAATAACTTCTAATAAAAATAAAATAAAAATAATAACAACAAGAAAAATTAACAAGGAGAGAATCAAAATGTTTACTTTAATCTTACCTTAATTCCAACAAGAAGATTTTGGATATGTCGAGTCACATCCAAAATCTTCTGTTTGAATTTATTAAGTGAATCATTAAATATATCCAAATCTGGTATCTTAGAACTGATAAAATTAGCATCTTAGAACTGATAAATAGTCTAGTCGAATTTCGACTACAGGACGGTCGCTAGTTAAAATAAATAGGCTAAAAAACACTTGAGCCTCCCCATAGAAATAAATATCCGTCACCAACGATGTTAATGGACTTGTACCTACTTTAGTACGTTCGTGAACTGGGCTGGATGTAATACAACTCACAAGGTCACACCCAAGATCACTATTGACTTACTCGTTAAAACGTTACGAGCCGAACAGAATTAATCTGATGATTTTCAATTTACTAAGTCGATTTTTTGACTGATACTCATAGCTAAGAAAACTTTTGATTACGTAAAACTAGGGCTGCCATCTCAAAAATCTGTCTACCCAGGACGTGGAGAAATGTGAAAACTACGGATTTCGGAGCTTACAACCCGGACATTTGAACATAGAATTTTTTTTATGTTACACAGTGGAATAGAATTAGTTTAATTATTTTTACCCCGTGTTGGTCCCGGGCTCCTATGAAGAATAGGCCAACTACCATTCTGCCAGGCAGGTCGTAAAAAGCGTTCGACGACTGATTGGCTATACAAGTCACTACCATCGTGGTTACTAGGTGGTAGAGTTCTGCATTGTCTCGCCCGGGTCTGGTACCACATTCTTGCGTCTCTAAGTAATCTGTGGATACCACCGCTTTACCTATTCCTGCCGCAATAGCGTCAGTGCTTGTCATTGTCGTGTTCCGGCTTGGAGTTTAAGTTAGGCGGTAAACTCTTTCATCAGGAGACCCATCTGCTAGTTTGCTTCCTTATAGTATATAAAAAATGCTTTTAAATTAACTTTTATTTATTTTCATTGATTTTTTTAACCAAATTACGTCTTAAAAATACAAAAACATGACAGAATCTTTTTAAATTAAGGAACTATCATTATCAAAAACACGCATGTAATTTGAATTAAAACACGGACTAGGTATAAACAAGACCTCGCCCGGGCGCTACCCGGACGCCTTTTTTTTATTATATCATAAGAAAGCAAACAAGCAGATGGGTCTCCTGATGGAAAGAGTCAACCATCGCCTATAGACACCAAAGGTGTAAATGGTGCGTTGCTATCTTGTGGGGAGGTCTAATGCCACATGCATAAATTTACCGGCTACCTTACCCTCCAAACCGGAACACGACAGTGACCAGCACTGACACTATTGCGGCAGGAATAGGTAAGGCGGTGGTACCAGACCCGGTCGAGGCGATGCAGAACTATGTAGTCACGATGGTAGTGACACGCATAGCCACTCAGTCGCCTTTTACGACCTGCCTGGCAGAACGGCAGTTGGTCTATTCTTCAAAGGAACCCGGAACCAACACCCCTCATAAACTAGGCCTTATCTATTCCGGCCGCAACAGCATAGACGCAATAAAATCTTTGGTGTCTATAGGCGATAGTTTCTCTTTCCATCAGGAGACCCATCTGCTTGTTATGTGATGATATAAATAAATTGGTAAAGGCGTGTTGGGCCGCGCGCAATGTAGGGTTCCGCAGTTGCCCATCACAATAATGTGGATGTGGACACAATAATTGCGAAGAAAGAGGGCTTTTATAGTTTCATACTATGAACATTTAAGCTATTCAAATATATATCCGCATGTCAATGACAAATATATATCCGCACCACAGTTTCACCGTCTATAAAAACTTCTCTAAGTACTTTTTATAAGTTGGTGAATTATTACTCAAAAACTTGTAAAGCTTTCTAAGCCGTGATAGTTTTTCTTTTAACTTCATTATATTTACTACTACCATGACTTTTTTCCCCACCCCAAAACTAACAGTTTAGCCTGCAGAGGGGGAACACTTGACTCAAACAAAAAAATAGCACATAAAAGCTTAATATTTTACAAACGAACCCTTGGTTTTACAAACCTACAATATTTTTTAAAAGCCTTGTAAAAAATTTGTAGTAAAATATGTAAAAATATATAAATATGGGAAAACATATGTAGTAGTGTTAGTACATATTTATGTGATGCGCGCGCTGCATGGTACAGGGCCGTAATAATTCTGGTAAGTTTTTATAATTAATTACAAAGCAAATTTAATTTTTATTTTTTGTAAACTAAAGCAGATGACAAAAAAATGAAGAGGAACTTTTTTGTGTAGAATTTTTTTCTCTACAACTTTTACTTGAAACTTTTTTTTCTATTTCCTACTGTTATTAAGTTATTTTTAAAAAAGGCATCTTTCAACACTTTTTTTATTTTTTTCATCCCTTTCCCCTAAATTTAAATCAAAATTTCTTTCATAATATCATTATTTAAGTATTAATGAACACATTTTTACTCATTGCGCCAAAACTGGTCAGATCATGGTTTCATTAAACTTTTTACTGGACTATATCCAACAATATCCCACACAATGGAGTACGTGAGAAAAAAAATTAACATCCCCCCTTTACACATAGGGGAGCTAGTCCGAAAAAAAAAATTAAGATTTTATTTCACCACTTTGTTGACGTGACTAATATGTATATTCCTGCCAAATTAAAGCTTTCTGGTAATATGGATTTCTGAGCAATCGTGCGAATCGGATTCCTAGTTTACTTCGGAAACCTAAAAATTAAACTTCTGTTAGGTTAAAAAGGGCATTGGATATGCAATAGCACGTATGTACTGACCACGTAGGTACGACCCCGGTACTGACAAACTACAAAGGTTTTACGTAATAAAGTCAAAGCATTATATAAAATGGCTTCTAAGTTTCCAAGTCTGTCTAATCTCATCAATTTTGATTTGGACTGATATAAGAATACAAGCGTTTATATATGTAGACTTGCTATAAAATGAGAAAGGACATGCTCCATTGATTTGACGACAATTGACAGATTAATAAAACAGATGTACAATACGAATGTCGATTGATGGTGGTACCGGAGAAGACACAAACCATGCAGGTCAAGATGGTATTTTTCCATATGCACCACTACCATCCATTACAGTTAAAGTTATAGTATTATAAATTAGGTTGTCTTTAACCCAGTTACGGGTTTTCATGTGTAGGATTTAAATAACACTTAAATAACAACACACCTCCGTATTGATTCGGGCTCCTTTGAAGAATAGACTAACTGCCATTCTGCCAGGCAGGTTGTAAAATGCGTCCGACTCTACTACCTACTATTAGAATTCCTTATCGTCTCGCCGGATATTTGCTAATACCGCCATAGCTATTCCTCCCACAATAGCGTCAATGCTAGTCATTGTCGTGTTCCAGTTTAGAGAGTAAGGTAACCGGTAAACTTGTCATGTTGCATTACCATCCTGCCACACGGATAGCAACGCACCATTAACATCTTTGGTGTCTATAGGCGACGGTTTCTCTTTCCATCAGGAGAACCATCTGTTTCTTTGCTATCTTATAAAAAACATATTTCAGACAACAAAATTTATAACATAATAATTTAAAAGCATTAAAAATTTTACACCATTAACATCTTTGGTGTCTGTAATCTGCAGGTGATAATATTATGATAGATAAACACTTTTTCTATACGGAAAGCCGACTGCGTGTTCGTTATCCTATTACTCTTTAAAAAAACAAATACAACTGTTATTTTACATATAATAAAACTGTTATTCAAACCTATTAATATTACCACGAATTAGAGAATATTCCTAAAGTGAAAGTTTATAAAGATGTTTAGATATTCTTAGTTACTTTGGGAAACATGGCGGATGTACAGGTAACTCAGGTGTAGACCTTCACGTAGATTACATCGCTAGTACGCGAGGAGTATTATTGACATCGTTGGTATTCTACGGTCGACATTTCCCATGATATAGTCTATTTGTTGCCTTTGGAATACAAATATTGCTTCAGTGTTATAAAAAGTCGATTTTATTTTTTTATTTCAATCCACAGGGCATTTAACATTGTAATTAACTGTGGTAATTATCCAACACCGAGCACTGAGCAGTAATACACACAGCAAATGAAAACACATCAAATCACGCCCAGCTGACGCGAAACATAACGTTAATTACTCTGCACAGGGCCGGATTTGAGAAAGGGCGCATGGGGCTACAAACTCAGGTCTGAAGCTCCCACAAAAGGTTGACCCTCACAATAGAGGTTATAAAATCATCTTAGCTTCGACAAGCCAGCGAATTTCCCTTTTTATTTTTTAATCGGTGCTTTTTCGCATTTAAATTATAATACGAGTTATAGTTCAAACATAATTATATTGTTGTCTTTTTTTATATCATAAGATAGCAAACAAGCAGATGGATCTCCTGATGGAAAGAGTCAACTATCGCCTATAGACACCAAAGATGTTAATGGTGCGTTGCTATCTTGTGGCTAGGTCTAATGCCACATGCATAAATTTACCGGCTACCTAAACACGACAGTGACAAGCACTGACGCTATTGCGGCAGGAATAGGTAAGGCGGTGGTACCAGATCCGGGCGAGACAATGCAGAACTCTACTACCCAGTAAATTGTCGAATGTTAAAATCTGTTTCTTCGTTTCACTTCACTTTACCTTAATTGCCTTCTGATTTAGGGATAAGCCTATTTGTGTGAAATTATGAAATCTCGGGTTAGGTCCCCTAGTTGGCGAAAAGTATTGTTGAAGTTTTACTAGAAAATGCACATCACAGTAGCACCTCGTTGTCAAGTGATGGTGTTTTATATCCCCGTTCCTCGTGTTAGAACGTTATTCCGTTAGCCTCTGATATCGCTTGAAATAAGCCGTAATCGTTATTAGGTTTGTAGAACGGATATATACTCATCTCACCGACCGCGAACCGTTAAATTGTGTTAAATCGGGAAGTCTATAGACGTTTGGTTCACGCTGCCACCCTGCAAAGACTGGCGTTATCCTTTTACTTCCCTTCACTTCGATTTGTAAGCCATCGATATGTTAAAAAGTCGTGGCATGACACTTAGGCATGGAATCACAGCGAAATTCGCTTATCGCCTCCACATACGGGGTGAGCAAAAAAAGCTTATTCGTTGCCCAGTGCCTCCAGTCCTCTAAATCCGGCCCTGACTTTGCAACTATTGAACGAGAATGGAGGTCTGCTTTTTGATGCAGGAAATTGTTAATTGAGCGTCATCGCTCAGTTGTCGACATTTTACACTCAAATATGAATGCAATGTTGGGCAAGCACGTAGTAACTTCACAAGTTTGCACCCGTTTGTATATAAGGTTAAAATGATGTCACATTTATATTTTTTCGACTCCGATACAGATATGTAAAGTTTTAGGTTCGAATCTTAGTCTAGTAACTGTTTTGTGCTGACGGCCAATAGGTTACCCATCTCATGGGACCGTTTAGTCTGCTCGACAAGTTGAAAATGGTCTAAAATAGAGATACTGCTCTTAAAATTATGTGCGATACGTGATATATACGATATGTGCTCATTGGATCCGGAATGACGCTAAAAGCGTATATTAGCACATAAAAATTGCAAAAGTTATAAACAATTAAAGATGAAAAAAATGGCATTCCGTTTTTTGCCAATATTTGATAATAAACTATTAATATTTAAGAAATTTGAAAAAAAGACGTGTGGCACTCGGAGACTGCCGCGGTAAAGCTATTGCATAGCAATTTTTATCAACTTATGCAATTACAATTATATATTTATTTTATTTATGCATTATTTATTTTTTCTTCGTTTTTTTTTTCTTTGATATTAATTCAAGTTACACTTTGAGCGTGGTGACCGATAAAAAAACATTTTTTTTCTTTTATTAAATAAATGAGATGTTAATATTGTTCTAAATATTTTTATTATCTTTCAATACATGTCGGTTCTTCAGGAATATTTAATAAATGCACTTTGTTTATTCATATTTAAAACACTTTGTACACAAATTATACGAGTACAGATATTCACTGTTGTACGTAGATGATAAATACCTATACACCTATATACTTTCTCACAAACAGCTGATTACGTTTTCCAATACAACCAATGCCATCTAAAGGCGGGTTGCTGAACTAAAGAGACAAGCGTGATATTTCAAAAAGTCATTAAAAGTTCTGGTATTTATCGATAGATGGAAAAACTAAAAAGTATCACAGCTGTGCCGGTCGGAGTGGGTGGTGTTAGGTTTTTTTCGTTACGGAATTTCTGGATTCGGTCTCCGCGCTCAAGGCCCGCGATAGAAGCTATGCAATAGCTTAAAAATATTTTTGAAATATTATTTAAATTAATTAATTTAAGGTACCTACTGAATATTCTTTTTAAATTTGAAGAAAGTATGACGTATTCTGTATACTATAAATAATTTATTTCCGTTGGAAATTTTACTTAAAATTATTTTTTCAACAAGTTAAACGATTGTTAACTAATAAAATTATCTCGTCTTAATTGTAAAAGAAACACAATGTTTAAATAATTATCGTCAAAATTTTTCGCTTCATGGAGCCTTTGTTATATACAATATTAACAATATCACGCCATAAAAGTTAAAAAAATATTTATACTTTGGTCATAATAATTATTGTACTTGAACAAAAACTGAATAATCTACATAATATTGTTATAGTACAATAATTATTATAAGCAAAGTATGAATATTTTTTTAACTTTTATGGCGTGATATTGTTAAGTATGTATATGAGAAAGTCTCCAAGAAGCGAAAAATTTTTACGATAATTATTAAAACATTTTTTTCATTTACAATTAAGACGGAAATACGAGAAAATTTTGTTAGTTAACAATCGTTTAACTTGTTGAAAAATTAATTTTAAGTGAAATTTCTAACGGAAATAAATTATTTATAAGGTTCAGAATACATCATAATTTTCTCAAATTTAAAGAAGTATATTCAAATAAATTACCTTAAAAAATTAGTTTATTTGCCGTACTCGCTTTTTAGGCCGTGCGCGCAACCTAAAAATGTCGTGCGGAGACCCATTTTCAGCGTTAAATTAAAATTATAAATAATGGAGATAAAGTTCCGAAATCTAAAAGTATTGCTTGGAAATTTCCTCCTCTTACCGAATCTTTTTTTGAAATTTCTTAAATATTATCTTAGATTATGAAATATTGGCAGAAAACGAAATGCCATTTTTTTATCTTTAATTGTTTATAACCTTTGCAATTTTTATGTACACGCTTTTAGCACATTTTTAGGCGTCATTCCAAAGAGCTATCGCACATAATTTTAAGAGCAGTATCTCTATTTTATACCATTTTCAACTTGTCGAGCAGACTAGTTGACACGGACTACCGTTGATTATTTGTCGGGTTGACTATTTGTGCCCACGTCTGTGGTTACGGTACAGACGTGATGATATTGTCAATTAATCAGTTGCCCTTTTGGAATCCATGACGTGTAGGTCACTAATTCAAGGTTGGATCTCTGTTTAAATTATTTCAGAACACAACATGGTACTCTCGCCATTATTTTTTATTTACAGGCTTATTTATTTCCTAAGGGAAGAAAACATTAAGAAAGTAATATATCTTGAACCGAAAAATGCCTGATTTTAGTATCGTTAATTTTGCCTCTAAACAGCTTAAAACGAGGAAGCTCCTTGAGTCAATCTGATTTTCCACTGTTAATGCGGCAGGAGTTTGAAGATGGTTATAGGTAGTTACCTAAACCTGAGCAAGTTGCAATTGCAAAATCCTATCATCTAGTAATTACGAACCCGTGACAAGCTTCGTCAATAAATGTCTGGCAGAAAAGCTGATAGTTTATTAGTATCGTTTCTGGACTAGACACTTGTATCATTCATATCAAATGCTTACTACTTACATTAATAATTACAACTTACCTACCCAAACATATCGATTCCAATACTCGTGACTCAAAGCACTCAGTTAATTGGTACACAAAACCTAATGTTTAAAAGGTTTATTTTAGTTTTACATTTGTATGTTGCTGTAGCCTACTGTTGTATAGGTCAAGGGCGTCGCTAAGGTAGGGCAGGGCCTGTTTCCTCCCCCCCACTCCCCTCTAGAGCCTCGGGTCTTTCCTCTTCTCAAATCTTTATTGATTTATCCCCATTAGTGATAAAAAATAAGTAGGAAAATTGAAATGTTTTGCAATAGAATTCAAAATTTCACTATCTTGATGCCTTGCAATCTACAATGTTATTCTGTAGGTATATTTTCGCCGCACTACATATTGATAGTTTGCTAATTTGCAGTACTGAGTATTCGGTGTGTTTTAACAGCAATGTAATTAACCGAAGACCATAAAATTAGATCATAATATTTTGATGACGTCAGTATATCTGTATATGTCCGCTTAGATTAGACTTCCTGAAAAACTGAGCTGATTGGACGTGATTTTAAGAAATTAATATACCTAAACCTAAAAATAAATTGGCAAAACAATATCTTTTCTAAATTACTTCCAGATTGTAAGTACAAATTCCAACCTCTTTTTCTAGAAAAACTGTGTCCAATACCGAAAATTACATAAAAATCGGTTTATCCTTTCGGGAGTTATCGTTGACGAAAAATTTTTAATAAAGTGTTTTTCCGATGAAAGATTTTTACGTATAGTATATGAATGAATGATATGGTATATATGATATGGTAGTAGGTATGATGGCTACACAGTGTCTAATGTATAGTCTACGTGACGAATGTTACTATTATTGCAGTTTGCTATTATTATTTTGATTTTTATCGATAAAAAAAATCATAATAAAAATGTATACCTGAATAATTATTTTCATTACACCTCAGATAGAAGTTGAAATTTATATTTTATAATAAGTAACTTCGTTCCTATATGTTGTCCCACGACACCACACGGTTTTTATTGCACGTAATATATATTTATTATTACTACAGTATGCTATTTTAATACATTAATATAAAACCATTAAAAATATATAAAGCTTATTCGAAGTGATCTCCATTGACTGCATTACAGTCCTTTGAACGTTGAGGCCAGTTATCAATAGAAGCACTCACTCTTTCGATAAAAAAATCCTTCACTACCAATCGCGTAGAATGTTATAGGAATTCCAAATTAACATTGCATTTAGAGCAAGCCATATTCTCTAAAATAGCATGATCATAATCCAGCGGGTTAAGATCGGGATAGATGACGGCCAGTCTTCAGCTCTGATGAAATACGGAATATTGGTTTCTAACCAAGATTAGGTGGATTAACTAGATACCTTCTCAAGAATGGCATCTTGATACACTTGTACTGATGTTTTGATACTTTTTTCACAAAAATATGGCTTAGTCACTCAATTATAGATAACACCCCAACAAACATCACTAAAGTCGGATAATGGCCACGTTGTACACTGTTAACTAAGTCTGAAGCTTCCTTAAAGCTTTGAGCATAAACACGATCATTTTGTTTATTAAAATCAGGGATTAAACGGATACGCCTTTCAAGGCATTTCATAGTTTACCACCAATGAAATAAAATTACTCCAAGGGTAATTTTTAAAACTTATCATCTCATTTGGCATATCATGACCGCCTCGTTGGTTGAGTGGTAGGCGACCCTGACTACGCCATCGACAGGGCTTGGGTTCGATCTCCGACGGGGACAAGCATTTGTGTGATGAAAGAAAGAAAGAAAGAAAGTTATTGTAATCTGCGAATGTATGACACTTTTGACAGTGATAGGAGCGTTTACTCATATGCGCGACTTATCTGTGTGCGCGACGACGTTTTCTTCCCAATGCCGTGCTAATAGTACAGTACCCGGCGATAAATATTGCACATCGACCTTTGGAAAGAGACAATCGGCTAATTTCAGCTTCGTAGAGCGTTATCTCTGTCGCACAAAATACAAACAGTCCGGTACCTATTAGGAGCTGTTAAAACAAGTATGATTTGCTTCTTTAATATTTTTATTCTTTGTATAAAATACACTAATTTTTCTATAAGTGATGGCTTTAGGTTGGGGTAAAATAAATTAAAAAAACATGTTCACATTATATTTACGTATTTAATTATTTTGGAACATTACAGCTTTAGTGTACATAATAAACACCATTATACCTATTGCTAAAATGAGACATTGCAATAAAAATAATAATAATTCTAATTCTCAATTACTTCCATTTCACTATCTGTGCTCTCAAAGAGGTCAATATCACTGCCACTATCAGCCGTATTTATCACTAATCTATCAGTGTAATTGTCTAAACTGTGTTGAATGCTTCTATATTCATTCTCACATTTGATTGCATGATCGCAAACCTTTTTCCACTCTTCAGCGCCGATCATGTTTACTTTTTCAGTCAATAATGTTTTTACTGTAGTTAAGTTCATACCCACATTTCTAGAGGCTACATAGCCTTTCAGTTGAGACCATATATTTTCAATTGGATTAAAATCCGGATGATATGGTGGCAATCGCAACACAGTGTGCCCATGTTCGGCAAGTACTTTGTCCACAGAAAACTCTGTATACCTCTCCTTGTGCTGACATATAATAGCGTAAATCTGGGTTTTTGTTAATTTTGGATCAACTGGAATTTCGTGTCTGTTTAACCAGTTGATCATTTCCCGTTTAATGGTGTTTGAGTTGGGGGGTCTCTCAATATATTTGTTGTGATAGGGTGCGTTGTCGATAACTAGAACAGAATCACTGGGTATATTTGGGATTAATTGGTTAACCAGCCATTTCTCATAGTTATCGTTATTCATTTCATTGTGATAGTCACCTGTAGTGTCCGTGGATTTATATGTTAAAAAAGCACCGGGTACAAAGCTTTTTCATTTCCCGCATGAACTATTATCAAACGTTGACCTTTTGAAATTGGCTTTTATACTCCTTTTTTCTTATAGTCACTCCAAGATTTCCCTTTAGTGTGGGATGCATGTATATATGACTCATCCATGTAGACGATATTTTTTCCTGTTTCGCGAAATTTGCGTATTTTATCAAGGTATTCCATTCGTTTGAGACTAACGTCGTGTTTTTCCATTAGAATTTTTCGATTATCTTCCATTTTAGTGAACTGAAATCCCATGTCATGAAGTATTTTTCTCAACGTTTTTTCAGACCCATTGTAATTAATAGCTTCAGATAATTTAGCTTTTAATGATTTTATTGTTGGCAGTTCATTAAATCGTAAGTGAAAATCATACACCATTCTTCGAACAACATCGTAATCAAAATCGTCCATATCCAAACGAAATTGCTTTTTTGGTCTCCCTTTTTTTGGAGTGCTGAACTTAATTCCAGTCGAATGTGTTTCAGTACTGACTTCGTTTAATATATTGTTCAAAGTTCTTCTTGAAATTCCAGTGGCATTTGCAACTCGCTCTTGAATCTTCTTAAAATAACAACTTACATTTTCATCTACTTTTTTTTTAAATCTATCAGCTTCGGTTACAAAGTATTTATAAACATTGTAGATAATTTCACGTGACTGATCTCGTAAAGGTTTCCCTCTTTTTCCGAAAGATGCCATATTACAACTTTAAATTATTTAAATTTGTGGGTGTTATCAACTCTAAATATATATTTTTGATCGGGACGCGACCGCACTCTATCGTACTTGAACAACGACTGACTAAACGTCACATAGGTAGTGTGGGACTGAGATAACGCTCTACGCAGCCGAAATTATCCGACTGTCTCTTTCCAAAGTTCGATGTGCAATATTTATCGCCGGGTACTTTGGTCTGTTGTTAAAATATTGCTCAATTGTAAAAAAATCTCATCCGTAAACAATTTTTTACTGTGACCCTTTGCGTTCCAACTTCCACTCATACGGCTTAAGTGGTTGTTTTGATTTTACTACTCTGTTCTTTTTTAAATTATCCGTTAAGAAAATGATGTGTTTATCTCCTGCAAGTTGCTGCAAGTCCTAAGTCATCTTTTAAAATACGCGGTATGGTTCTAGGCTTAGAGTAATAACGTTTATTCTATGGTTCTAGGTACTATCTTCATTTCCCGAGAAAAAATCTTTTACTTTCAGATAGGATTTCTTCGAATTCTTTCTCTTACTGTTTTGATCGCCTTTTTCGCACGAACAGTACGTGGACGGCTCGATCTTTTTCTGTCACAAACAGAGGAGGTTCCATTGTACTTATCAATAGCCCGGTACTCAAACATTTGACTAATACCAAGCGTATGGAGAGTTTTAAAAATTGTATTCGGCTTCATAATATCTACTTCGTGTAATGCAATCACAGCGATTCGGTGTTCTTTTTCACCCTATTCTATTTTAATATCATAAAATATTTTACAAAATATTGGCGGGAAAATGAGTAAACACAATGAACAATCATATAAAAATGACAGATTCCAGTTTCAAAGTTATTATATTCAGTTTATCTTTAATTTTAATAGTATTTATGGCCAGACTATGTATATACCATGAAGCTGTATTATATCTGGAGGCAGCACTTCTAATATCTACTTAAAACACGGCTTTAAATATTGCTGTGTCTTACGTAGTATTGTATACTCTTTGTTGCTGTGATCTTCTGAGGTCTCACCCACTCTATCTAACACAGCTGTATAAAAAGAGATGTGGTGACCTCATAGACAGAGATATAATGTAAATATTTGTTTCAAATGATTAATACAACTGGAGCTAGCTCCACCTACACCTAATGCTTCATGGTATATATGCTAGTCGCTACTCGCTAATGATTGCTGCCGACGTTTTGTAATATTGCTACTATTTTAAAAGAAAAAATAAAGTTATCAATTTTACCTTCGAATTTCAAACTTATTTATTTTTCATAAATCAGGGTATACATGCGATGTTATTTCTAAATACAGCAACTTAAGCCTGTTTTACCAAATAAATGGCGTGCAAAATCTTATTACATCATCTACATCCACATTATACATTTTTCTACAAAATTACAAATAATATTTTAAGCCTTTCAGAATAAAATTTAAATGAATTAAAAAATAGGAAGGTTGAAAATTGGAATGTACCTATATAACTTTCTAAAAATAAACAAAATGCGTCTTAATACTTATAAAAAAAAAAACAGTAGCAGTCGTGGGACTGCCGATAGAAGTGAAAACGGAACTATTAAGTTGAGAGTAATTAAAACTATATGCAAAACATAGCTATAGATATACTATTATCATTAGCATGTCGGTGACGCGAACCGAGGATTTTACCCTCTACCAAAACGCTCAACGCGCCTAAAGAAGTTTTCACTTCAAAAATTAAATAAGTTAAAATTAAATTAAAATGATTGTGTCAAAAGAGAACCAAAATAAATTAGAGTTAAATTAACAATTTCAGTTTAAAAAAAAGAATAACGTCATAAATAAGGTTACGTTTAAGAAAAGAGAAAATCATTGCATAGTACAAAACAAACTCGCTTTCGCTGTCTGTCCCTATGTCCTTATGTCCCTATGTATGCTTAAATCTTTAAAATTACGCAACGGATTTTGATGCGTTTTTTTTTAATAGATAGATTGATTCTTGAGGAAGGTTTAAGTGTATAAACCTTTTCGATATTCCCACGGGAACAAAAGCTGCGCGGGTGAAACCGTGGGCAGGTCGCTAGTAAGTTATAAAATTATATTCTATATATTATAGACTGTTTTTTTAAATTTAGTCAATGGTAAACTTTTGTAACCTTCAGGAAGTTTATTGTATATCTTTATTATCATTTGGCTACAATTTTTATTAAAAAGTGCTGTCTTACAAGGCGGCATGAATAATTTATTTGAGTATCTACGATTAAAGTTATAAACCTCTTTTGCCGTCTTAAATTCCTGATTTTTTTTTCACAAAGCAGACGGATTCAAAGACATATAAACACGGTAGGGTAAGTATATTTAAGTCCTTAAATAAAGGTTTACATAAATCAAGAGGAGCAGCACCGGAGATAGCACGAATACAACGTTTCTGAATAATGAAAGCTTTGGATATTTCAGTACAGTTTCCCCAAATAATAAGTCCATCTCTTAAAATAGATTCTACATAACCATAATAGGCTAACAAGGCTGTATTTTCATCTATTATCTTTCTTATTCTATAATTTATACTTTCCATCGTCGGCACTTGGTGAAACTGCATCATATTGATCAGATTGATTCTTATTCTATATAAAACATAAACAAAACGGCTTATTTTGGTGCATACACTTTGTACATTTACTCTTTGTAACCAGTACTTTTACAAATCGGCACACAATTGATCATCGACTGTCGAAGAGCAACACTACAGTCGACCCGGACCAGCATCGGGGCAGTCGCTAAAACGCGCTTCCAATTTTGCGTCCGAAAGCAGGTAGTGCCTAGCAAAATCGCAATTCAACATCGCAATCGCTAAAACGCGCAAGGGCAGGTACCCCTCTCCCCTGGAAATTGGTAACCCCCTGGAAAAAACCTCTCTCCCTATTTACTGTTGCCGATAAAAATATAATAAAATACAAATATTCTCATATGGAGTACTGCTCTCACTTGTGGGCTGGGGCTCCTCAGTACCAGTTCCTTCCTTTTGACCGCATTCAACGTAGAGCGACTCGAATCGTAAATAACTATTTCTGATCGGCTTGATTCTTTGGCATTACGTAGAGATGTGGCTTCGCTTTGCATCTTCTATCGGATCTATCATGGGGAGTGTTCCCAAGAACTATTTGGATTAATTCCTGCCGTAGAATTTCACCATCGAGCCCCCCCCCACCCCCACCCCCCGGAATTTCTTTACCTCCTTACTTACTATTTACTGCTGTCAATAATAATATAGTCTTAAAATGTTACGTTTGCCTATACCAGTTTTCTTTACTTGCAAAGTCGAAACGCTTGTCGCTTACTTGATAAATGACATTTCAGTCTTGACAACTGACTGAAACGAACTGAAGGTTGCTGTCTGCAGCGTGACCACTTTTAGTAGTTTTCTACTTTTTTAGTAGATTTGAAGCAAATGAGGCGTTAATCTAGTACTTAGGTAGATTATCTAGGTAGGATAAAATGTCTCAGTAGAATTTAGTAGAAATGAGAAAGAAATCGGTAGGTTTTAGTTTTGATTCACTATCAAAGAATATTAGACTCAAAACTAAGCATCCATATCCAAAATGATTTAACTTTACAGTTGACAACACACGAAAGTGATAAGGACGAATGAGCATTACTATGGTCATAGCGAATTGAACTTTATTTTCCGATAGATAAAGACTATTTTTATAAAAAAGGTCTTTTAACTTAGATCATTTTTAACTTGCTCCTACAATGATAGATATTTATCAAAACCATTTTATCTAGTCTTTTTCTTTCAAAAATGTTAAACATAGGGTATACATATATAAACTGGTATGAATGTTAATCTTAAATTATTGTTTAAATGTAGGGTTCATTAACAAACATGTTTTAATTCAAATCGTATCTACCTAATACGACTTAAATATTACTCTTAAAAATAATTACATTTTATATTACTGTAACCTAGTAGAAGTCCAAACAAGGTTATAATCACTTGTACTATATAAATATAGACATATAGACATATAATAAACAGATAAATTTTAATTAATTAAAATAATTATATTATATAAATATAGACATATAGACATATAATAAACAGATAAAGGAAGAAATATTACACAAAAACCAAAAGGGTCATATTTATAATAACCAGGAATGGAAAATTTTAAAGACTATTAAGAATAAAGTAAAAATCTAACCTAGTAGAATTTAGTAGATTTTAACTATGTCTTTGGTAGATTCCCTCATTAAAAAGTGGTCACGCTGGCTGTCGTCTGCTCAGCCGTCATCTGCGTTTTTGTTGTGGGCGACGGATGGTGGAAAAAGGATCAATAAAGCGGGCAGCGTCTGTTTCCACTTAATTCACGAAAAATGCCCATACTCGATACTTGCTAATTTATAGTTCATATTTTTATTGTAGCTTCCACTTACGGTTATAGTACTTAGCACGAGGAAAATGTCGACTGTGTCAATAAGCAAAAATACTTTGCGGTGATAATGAGTGTCAAATGTAGTGTTTTATTGATAGTAAATCTGTTTATGGAATCGTGACTTTATATTTTGAATGAGTATCTAAGTGGTGTGTTGGAATGGCTTTTCGGGAGTACGTGACGGGATTTTTCAACAACCATAACATGATGGCGCCCTTCTCACGGTTCTATCGAGCTATGGTGCTCAAGATGAATCAACGTAAGTTAATTTATATTTGGTCTTCACAGATTCTTTGGTTAAAATTACTTACATGCCGAAATAATCTTCTGTTACTTGATACACATTATTTTTTTATGTGTACGCTTATATATTTACAAATATATTTTTTACACATATGCTAATAAAAAGGTAATTTAAAAATTTCAATTGACTTCTAATATCTGTCAACTATACCCATATCACAGAAAATACTCAACCGATTTCGATGTTTTTTGAATACCTCTACCATCTGAGCTATTGAAGACTTCGATTAATTTGGACTATGCCCTACGTTGGAATATACCAGATTTAAATCAAAAAGAAGTATCTCGATATGGCCTTTAGTTCCCGAAAAATTTAAAAGTTGAAAAAGAATATCATGAAACAAATCTCAAACATTTTCAACACTTGTACATAACTAACCGTAACCCTGAAATGATTACATTACAACTGTTATGGCACTGATTCATTCTAATTAGAATCTAATATAAATATAATTTCTTATTTACTTTATGGCACCCATAACTTTGTGTTTTGCTCATGACCATATTGATGAAGCTGAATATTAGTTTTTTACAAGATAGCAAATAAGTAGATGGCCAAAGGGGGAAATGTGGAAACATGTAAGTTGCAGGACACTACAGATGTAAATGGACTATTTGATGCTTTGCTATGCTTATATTTGGGAGGTAAAAAATGTGCATTTTTTCATTACATAGGTGATGGGAATATTAAAAATTAAAACTAGAGGTACAAACAGTGCACCCATGATTAGCTGAAGATATTTAGTCCCAAAACGTGATAGGTGGCAAGCTTATTGCCAACCAGGCACTTATCCATATCCCAGGCAACACTGAAAAAACATATTTTTGATTTACCTGACCCGGGAATCGAACCTAAGACATCATGTGGTCAACACTGACACCGGACTTCTACAGCAGCGTTACATTAAACATAATTTAAGAGATAGAATGAAGACATACAAAGTCTTAAATGTCATGATCATTACATCAATCATAGTAGCTGTCTTTAATTATAATTATAATAATAATAATAAAAATAAATTGATATCACGATCCGGCATGACAATAACCTCATGAAAGCAGAAAAAGAAAAACTATCTAAGTATTTGGACTTAGCTCACAAGATTACTGACATGCGGGGTGTAGAGTGAACAATAATTGTCCCGATAGTTGTTTCTATAAACGGTTTAGTAGTGAAGAGTCTGGACCAACATCTACGGAAGCTCTCCCTACAGTTCTGGATCAAGGGCCAGATACAGAAGGTGGCATTGTTTGGCACGTATTGTGAGGAGGTTTCTTTTTCTGTCACCCTGACCACAGGCGGCTTAGCTGCAAGGCTCCCGTCGGCGGGAAACCTATTTTTATATATTTATTTTTATAATATTGTATTTTTTTTAATATTATAATTATAAATGTATATAAAATAAGAAGAAAAATGTAAATAGAAGAAAAATAATAATATGTTATCACTTTTTATTTCAGACTTAAATTGTCCATATACATTTTGATGCTAGTTATATAAGATAATTCTTAAATTATTTTTCTATATTATGTATTCACTATATCTGAGGCTAAACCACTATATACAATGTGTAAATAAAACCCTGTCCAATCGGAAAGAGGTGACATTATCAAAAAAAATGTTTTTGTTAACATAAAAGGCATATCATATTTTAAAGTGCCTAACTTTAGTACTAAACTTGAGGAACTTCCTATTAAATCAAGCAAATATTTTGAAAATTTATCTATCATTATCCATAAAATAATGATACAGATATGATTGTATTAGGCTTCCAAATAATGCCTTTGACAGTCAGACAGGGTTTGTTTTACACATTCTACAAAAAAGAGATATTGCATAAAACGGAGGATTACTGTTTTTTTATCAATAAAGATTAGAGGTTTTTATCACAGATAAACAATGGGAATGTGGAAGGATGTAGGTATTGTGTAAGATCATGGCTGTCATACCATGACTGGGTATTATCCGAAGGTGGTTTCAAGAGTCATTGCAATTAGTGTGTCAGTATGAAGTGAGTAATGAATATGAAGGAAGAGAGATAAGTTTGCAAAATCATGTACTCATGTAATCATGTACATGCACTAACTATGTGTATGAAAACCTATCTAGGCCTTGTCACTGGGCCCAATCAATTTTGCTACCAGTTCATCTGCTTAATAAATTGAGTCTGTAGGTAACTACTTAATATTATAAATGTAAAAGTAACCATGACAATTTTTTCATGATCATAACTTTATAGCCAGACCCCTGAGTCATATTGTAAAGTTTAACTTGGAGATAGTTTGGGCTTAGGAAAAGGTATTGTTTAAAAAATCAATACCTATGAAAATCATTCATAGAAAAAACTAGTAGGTATCTGAGTATTAAAAGTGTAATATATTTTATTTTTTAACTAAAATAACTTTTAACGTTTATCTAATTGAAAGGTAACTTATTCTTAATGCAATGATTTCTCTTCTTATTGTTGTTCCTCTTTATTTATTATCCAAATATATAAGAATTATTATACTTTGTTCAATCAGCTTTTATGTTTTATTGGATTTGAATAAATTAATAGATGCCATTACTATTATGGAGTGGTATAAAAAAAAATCTTAAATATTATGCAGCTATTGCAATATCTATACCTTATAAATTGTGCTCTTTGCGGTAGAATAATTTCTTACCTTGACCTGTATTTTGCCAAATTGGTGTGAGGTTATCTTTGTGTAAGTCAAGCTTATACAAAATTTTAACACTACATTCACTGTTTATTACTTAAGGTTGAATGCATAATATTATATTATTAACATACTTATATAATACAGTAGCAGTATATATTAAGATACTATCATTGTTGTAAGGGTTAATATAGCTGAAGCCTTCTTGATCCTGTTCTTAGTATTATTGATTTCTATTCTATGTGACTATATTAATCTGGCTAATTATTAAGAATATGTGCAATTTACAAAATCAAATATTCAAAATATAAGCTGTAGAAATTTGTAGCATACTAAAAATCTATATTAACATTATAAATGTGAAGTTTTGGATGTCTTCTCTTTATAAGATAGCAGACAACTGGCTTCAAACAAAATGGCTTTCCTGATGGAAAGAGAAACCATCAAACCATCTCCTATAGACACAAAAGATGTTGATGGTATGTTGCTATTGATGTGCGGGATGGCAATGCCACATGCATAAATCTACCAGTTTCCTTACCCCAAAAAACTGGAACATGACAAGCATTGAATCTATTTTTGCAGGAATAGGTAAGGCCATGGTACCTAATATCCGGGCGAGTCATTGCGGAACACTTAGTTATATCTCAGTCATTTTTTTTTTAAATTAAAATATGTGTATTTTCAATAATCTACTTCCGAGACAAAAAAAATTTTTTATCATCCCTATTAGTTATATCAAAAAATACTTCATAAAACTTTCTTCCTAATACAATGTAATGATTTCTTCTCAACATTTTTTATTCACCTCAAACTCATTTATGTTCAGAGTTTGGGTTCATACAGCACATTGGTATGACTTACCTTTAGTAATCTGTGGTAAGACCAGCAACCAATTAAATTATTGTCGCTTTGTATGTTTCTCTTTAGAGACTTAGGGCGGCTTGCACCAAAATGCTTAAATAATTTTAAGTCACTAAATACAATACAATAACTCCTTATTGTGCACCAAAAATAAATGACAAAATATACAACACACATGATATTTCTACACATATTAGATACACAAAGGTGGTCTTATCACTAAGAAAGCAATCTCTTCCAGACAACCTTGAGGATAGGATAATAATATATTCTAAAAGTACGTTAAAAGTTTTAAATAGGTTTAAAGTGACAGCATTTAAGGCGTTTTGACATTTGCTAAACATGTTTAAGGGACTAAATGCATTTAAGGGGGCGTCCATAAATTAGGTGAGGTGTTTTTTTAAATTTTCTGTCCCTCCCTCCCCCTTTGGTGAGATGTCGTGAGATTTTATTCAACCCCATCCCCCAATCTCACATGAGATTTTTCAAAATTTGGGTTTTTGGATTTTGGAAACGCGTTGGATTTTTATTATAAAAAGAAAAAAAAATTACCTAGTAATCAATATTGCTGAGTTATGTCATAACAATTTAACAATAGAATACTTAAATCGTAATTACTGCGATTAAAAAAAGAATGTCTACTCCTCTGATAGTGGCGTGAAATCAAAGGAAGGGCTACTCTGTACCGTAAATTCAGATTAAATTTAACTATTTGGTATAAAACAAATATGATTATTTGGCAGTCAGTAGTAATGTATAGTGTCGAAGTATGAATGAAATTATTTCCTTTCGAAAGAATTAGTGAATAATCTTAATCGTATTACGATTACGATGACCGCCCCGTTGGTCGAGTGGTTAGAGACCCTGACTACGCAATCAACGAGGCTCGGGTTCGATCCCCGACGGGGACAAGCATTTGCGTGATGAGCATAAATGTTTGTATTTCTATATACAGTGTGGCGGTGACCATACAACAATAAGTGAGAATTAAGGTAGTACTAGTTAGTACTAGTATTTTTAGTCTATCAAATCAGTCCTGATATCGAAATTAAAAAAACAAAAATTTCGAACAAAATTAATGACACGAAAATATAATAAAGATAAAACATCCTTTGACTTACCTATCACCAGGACGGCAACGCCGCACGCGCGGCTTGGCGGCTGGCGCCTCATGTTATTATTATTATTTTTACGTGTGACATAATATTTAGGCGCCTTTTTAAACCACACTCATCCTCAATAATTATTTTGATAAATTATTATTATTAATCACAATCATTTTGTACAATAAGTAATTACGTAGCTATAGAATTATTTTTGCGTATATTGTAAGAATAAAGACCGTATCAATCTAGGATTCGTGCCACATATTGGCTAAAAGTAAAGAAGAAAAAACAAAAATGTTGTTCACTTCACACTAATAATAATAGTTACCTAACGTGTCTTATCACAAAATAGCACTAATTAGCACAAACATCATGGCCATGGCCGGCCATCACAATAAAAATTAAGCGTCTACTTTCGCACAATTTAACTCGTATTTTACCACAATAAAAATTAAAATGAAGCGTCTACTTTCGCATAATTTATAAGTCTAGAATAATAAAAGAAAAAAATAAAAACTCAGTACATTACAAGTAATAACGTAATATCAATTACCACGGCAAAATCTTTGATCGTACTAAACAATAACATTAAACAATAATGACCGTGACCTACGTATCGTAGGTACGTGACACGTGTAATCAACGGCTTTCATCAAGAAGGCGCAAAATGCGCTTTTTTGTATCAGTACACACTGTGTATGCACTCAAGATAAAGCGACTTTTCGCTTTCTTTTCAAATTCTCCTAATGACAAGATTGGGTTGTTATTGGTCAGTTGTAAAGGATAAAAAATTAAAATAACCAATGAATGCAAGGATTTTCTGCTAGTATTGCGAGTTGGCAACTTACTTATAAGAGTTCTTTCAAACCATATAGGGTGAACGGGTCACGTACAGCCATTGACCTCTATATATTTCTATGCGTACAGCTGATAATCTACATCATGTTCGCAAAATTAGAAATGAAAACTAATGTCCTGTGGCTAAACCAGTGGATGTATTTATCTGATTTTTTGTATTCAGGCTGAGAACATTATTACATATACTAAGTTTAATTAATTGGTGTATGGTCACCGCCACACTGTATATATATATATATATATATATATATATATATATATATATATATATATATATTATATATATATATTCTAGTATTTATATATGTATTAGTATCGTTGACTAGCACCCATAACACAAGCAAATAATTTGCTTACTTTGGGGTTAGATCATTAAGTGTAATTTGTTCCATGAATATTTATTATTTATTATTATTATTACCCTTAAGATTAAATCTTAAGCATGTACAATCTGGATAATTGTCCAAAATAGTATATGTTTTTCTGTTTCAATCAGAAAACAAATTGCGTGATATTTGCCGAGACCCCCCCCTCTCCCCAACGTAAGATTAGATGAGATTTGACTCGACCCCCTCTCCTCCTTAAACATCTCACGTAATTTGTGGACGCCCCCTAAGCATTTTTGGTGCAAGCCACCCTTAAGATTAGAAAGTTAATTTTTCAAAGTTATAATATTAATGAGTTGAAAAATATAAAGTGTAGCCATCAAAAAATTATTGAAAGTCACTGCAAACCGTTCAAAGATCAATGCACGAGTTTCTCCGGGGATTTGAAACTGACTATAAATGATGACCTGGAATAGTTAGCATATAGGATACTTTTTATCCCAGAAAAATAATGTGCAGCAGGCGGCAAGAGTACACTTTTACATTTATAATTTTAGATAAATATATTTAAAAATCGCTAACTGTCATGAAGATTACCTACAGAAGTTAAAACATAAAACTGTATTTTGAATTTTAAAACTGATTGTAATGTTTAAAATTAAAATGTCACAATTTTACCCTAAACAACATGTTGCTGATGCACACCAAGAAGATTTTCTGTATATAACTAGAAGTTTTCAACTCAAAAAATCAAGTAATAAAACTTGTAACACCCATGATCTTAGAAATAAACATTAATCCTTTAAAAACACAGTAGACTACAATAATGAATGAATGAATGAATACTCTTTATTGCACACCAAATTTAACAAAACAGATTATGAACAATACTTGTAGTGCCTACAGAAGTTAAAACATAAAACTGTATTTTGAATTTTAAAACTGATTGTAATGTTTAAAATTAAAATGTCACAATTTTACCTTAAACAGCATGTTGCTGATGCACACCAAGAAGATTTTCTGTATATAACTAGAAGTTTTCATCTCAAAAAATGAAGTAATAAAACTTGTAACACCCATGTTCTTACAAATAAACATTAATGCTTTAAAAACACAGTAGACTACAATAATGAATGAATGAATGAATACTCTTTATTGCACACCAAATTTAACACAACAGATTATGAACAATACTTATAGCTAATAATTATGTATATAGTGGGTACACAGAGGCACTCTTATTGCTAAAGAGCGATCTCTGCCAGACAAGCTTTAGGTAGAGGAGATCTTATAATTAATATATTTTAGGTAACTAGTGGTGCCATTAAATTTAGTGATATAATTTCCAAATATTACTTACATTATAAAATATAAATCCAATAGTGGACAGTCAATAAAATTACATCTTACGATTTGCTTTATCTACCAGTGTGATATGGCACATAGTGCTTAATTATTATTAAAAGTTTTAAAAATAGACAAAAGCATATTTACAAGTTTGGTGCCTAAAGTAATTGTTTGGTCTCTGTTTGTTGTCCTATTATAAAAAAATATGCTGAACCTATAACAGAGTGATAAGAGGGAATTGTAAAATATTAGAAAATAGATCAAGATAATGCATGTAATTATGAAGATATTATGCACTAAAATGGAGGTGGATTGGAAACACAATAAGAATAAAATCCCAAAATAGAAAAATGAGATGATGTGGTAATCACGAGATGAAAAATGAAATCTTGGATGACATGAAAGGAAGGGAAGACAAAAGACAATTTAGACAGTAATATTTTTTATTTCTATTTGGAAGCCTTGATAGTCCAATGGATAGCCTGTGCTTCTCACATTATGGGCAGTGTCAAATAGATAGAAGTTCAGAGTTTGTTATTGTCTTCCTGAAAGAAAATAATTAACTCACTTCTGAAAGGGGTAAAAAGCTGGTGCAAATAACAAGGTATACTTATTTACATGGCTAATGTGACCGTAGGTATCATTACCTACTACCCCAGCTAATAAATCGATAAATGATGGTGAACACAAATGTCTAATCGTATTTGATTCAGTTTTCATACTTTAAATGAGATTCGGCATGATAAATATTATCAAATAATAGGAAGTATACACTTCCAATAGTACCCCAGAAGCCCTGTATCACTATCAGATAAAGAAACGTAAATCATATATGCATGTTTCGTACCGCAAAGTAATGTGACCGTTTAAGGATGGAGCACTCTGGGATGAGCTAAGACAGGTTGGGGCGGGCCGCAATGCAACGAAAAATGCTAGCATAGCACATTAGAACGGGCCGCAACGAGGTGGAGCGGGCCTTTCGGGTTCTTTCCAGCCTTGAACTAAAGTAATGAATAATCGTTCTTAATATTTCTGATGGATACGTGGTTTTATAAATCAATACTCAAAATACGGAGGAACTCGTGCGCGCCGTTTCGCTCGCAATAGCACACTGGCATATGGCGATGGGGCGCACGGATTACGATGTGGTTCGGTCCGCTGCGGCTTGACCTTTTTAAATACCATACAGATCGGTCCAGTAGTTTTTGAGTTTATTAAAAACTTAAAATAATCAAAACTTTCATCTTTGTAACACTAGTGTAAATAAACTAGATTGCCTTGTGATCTAGAGCTCTAGCTTATTCGGCTCGGATTATTAGGTCATGGGTTCTATCCCCAGGTTGGGCTTAAGTGTTATTGTCCTCGTAATTCGAAAGCTCAGCTCGGAGTCATGTTATAGTGTGCTAACAATTTCGTACCTCGGATAGACACGTAACTCTAACGGTCTTGGTTATTGCAAAAAAGCGAAAGAAGTTATCAGAGTGCTAAGTGTGAGTTTTTCTTTTCGCATTCGATCGTGAGCGCGTTTCGAGATTACTAAGAATTTGTATGTGATTTGTACAGCGCCACCTAGTGGTAAACTGGTTTCTCACGTTTACTACTAGGTGGCGCTGTACAAATCACATACAAATTCCTAGTAAACTCGAACGCGCTCACGATCGAATGCGAAAAGAAAAACTCACACTTAGCACCCAGATCGATAAAATTACGGCATCACGCCAACCGACTACGAACCGGAGATTCGTGAACTGGAATATCTATTGACGTTCAGCGGGTCTAGACAAGTGGCATAAACGCTAGGAGAATAGAAAGATAAATGTACGGACTTGACGTAAGCGTTCGATTATGCTTATGTCAAATCCATACATTTATCTTTCTATTCTCCGAGCGTTTATGCCACTTGGCTAGACCCGCTGATCACACTGCCTAGTGCCTACTCCGCAAGGAAACCGTGAGGTGTGATGGTACTGTTTACATAAATGAAATGCTAACAAGTGTGGGCGTCGTTAGATTCGATTATACGAAGTCTTATTAGCGGGAATCGCAAAAGAAACGGCTTTGGTCTAATGCTTTGACTCACTCACGACGTCAATGACAAAATCTACTTACGTTCTACTTGTACCTTGTATTTCTAAGCGAGATGCACCGGTTCGAGTGACGAGCCAGCGTCAAATTATACTTGAGTGACAGACGGTACTCCACAAAGCTGAAACTAGCCAAAGTGTAGTATCAATGCCTTAGTTCACAATTGTACTAACAAAAAAATTGGTAGTTACGAGGAGAGAGTTTTAAAGTTTAGACGTGAACAGTACGAAAACAAAGTAAAATATTTAAAAAAAGTTATGCATCTATTGACAAGACTATTACCGATATTTCAATACGCGCAATCGAAAGAGCACAACATTATGTGTATTTGTCACTAAATAAAGTGAAAATTGAAGATTTTGCAGTTAGTACAATTGTGAACTAAGGCATCGATATATCATAATTCATAAATAATTGTGTTTCATCTTTACATAGATATGGAATTATCTTGTGGAGAAATTCGTATGACGTAAATAAGGTACTTATTTAATAAATAAATAACTTGCAGCTCGATGGTATTCGTTGAGTTTTTGGTTGAAAATTCGTTCAAAGTGATTATTTATGGTCTTGTGCGAATACGCATTATTGTGGTGCAAAATCTAAAAATTTTCTAACTTCTTAATTTTCGCCACATGACGCTCGAATATTATTCTTTACTTACTGTCTGACGTTCCGGCCAAGACTTTGTCAGTATAATAGTCAAAGAAAACAGTCTATATGACATTGACTTTTGATTGACTTTGGCGTGGTTTTTTCGGTTTTGGTTTAGTTAGAAGGCGCTACTTTGAAGCTCGTCGGTAAGTCTACCTCTTGTCACCAGTAACAAACTGTTTCGTGAATGTTAGGTCGGAATTGACTCGTTTTGGAATATCCTCAGCGACTCACAAGGGATTGAGTTTTGGGAAAAAAATCCGGTCTTTTTGCCTAGCGGATTTTAATTTGGCATTTTAAACATATCATTCCTCTTTTGACGGAATGTAATTCGATTCTATTGCCTATAACTAGTTATTTGTCGCCGAAGTAGCTAGGATCACTGCGTCGGTAACGCGACCGGGTCTAGTATGCGACCACTTGAGGGGCTAGGTTTCTTTAATCAAAAGATAATAGCATTTTTTCATGAGAAAACAATGAACAGTAAGCAGTAAGAATTAAATATTCATTGAATACTTATGTAACAAGAAAATCATAAATTTAAAATTATCTGCTTAACCCAAATCTAGAAAATAGTGCCTGAGTTCGGGTGATGACTCAATGGTGTGTTTATGTGTCGCGTATTGCAACAAAAATAACACGCCAGGCGGCGAACAAAGTTACCTTTTGTTACCTTATACTAATGTTACACTCAAACGATAAGCGTTATTATTTCAATTATAGAACAATGGTTGTTGGAAAGTTGTAGTGATAACATTTTTTAGTTTATATTTTTTTAATCCAGTGGTTGCAAACTGAAATATGTAAATATCTACAACGCTAGAAAGCGCCCATGTGGTCGCATTCTGACACTTAAAGACCGGCAGTTAGTCTATTCTTGAAAGGGCACCGGACCAACACGGAGGAATATATTTTACCTATTACTTTTGTCCATGATTATTTTTGTTAAATTATGTTAAATTAAATTGGCAGTTATAATGTGTGTATGTACAATGCGTGGTTCTGACAAGTAGAAAGAATGGTAGATGAAAAGTCAACAAAACAGATGGCTATGTATAGCCAAATTGTAATTTACACATTCGCATATCGTACCGGGGAACATGAAGAGTCAAGACTGACAGATCATGTTCAGATCGAGTACTGTCCGAAGGTCAAGAGTTCGTAACCGGCGTATTTGTATAAAAAGAGTAATAAATGTGGAAGAAGCGAGGCAAGTCTGCAACGATCGTGATGTATGACGCTCGGTTCTCTGTGGAGGAGGTACCCCGCAAGGAATCTGGCGTGAAGATATGTATGTGTACGAAAACTAGAAAATAAATATTTTATTACATCAACAAGCGTTGTTCTACTTCTATATTATTATTTTTCATAATGGTCATATACTGGTTCAGTGGTGGTCGCCAACTGACAAAAATGGTCGTAATATAGCGTTTTGGCTAATTTTGGACATTTTGTATATTTTTTCAAATTTATTAATGGAAGTGAATTGTTTATTACATACTAGCTGTTGCCAGCGACTTCGTCCGCGCGGACTTCGTTTACTCCGCACAGCACCTCCCCGCTAGGTGATAGCGTGATAATAGCCTATATGTTGACCCGACCTGTTAGTAATATTTATGCAAAATTTGAAGCAAATCCATGCAGTACTTTTGGAGTTTACCCCGGACATACATACAGATAAACAGATAAACAGACAAAAATTCTAAAAATTATATTTTTGGCTTCCATATCGATTGTAGATCACGCCCCAAGTATTCTTTTAAAAAAATATTCAATGTACAGTTTTGACTTTCCTACGATTTTATTATATGTACAGATTCCATAACTTGACTATATTTATGAATAATTTACATAAAAAATATTTATGTTATGTATAGATATCATATATCCAAAGTGAGCAACTCCACTAAGTGGTCGCCAACCGGCACAACGACCCTACGTTCCTATTTCGTTAATGTCATTTAAACTAGCATTTTCATACTGACACAAGATGAGATATAAACAATGCACGTAAAGATTTCATGTCCCCTTTTAAATTTGGCAAAGCGTAACTTCCATCTATGATGTTGCAACTGTCAAACATGACTCATTTTAAAATTAGAATAAACATCTCACTTTACCTTTATCCCGCAGTGAAAACTTCCCATTCGGAAGTCGTTAAATTAATTAACAATATACAAATATTTTACACATTAACTGCGTGTAAGTTTGTCCTTGAATGTTTGTTATCGTAACAAACCTGCCGCTGGAAACGAGTTAGCGTGTATGCACTACGCGCCTCGGTTAAGGTCACGCTAGAATATATTTCTGTGGTTTGCTTTCGGTTTGAATGTGCCCCGGACACGACCGGCGGCACCTAGTCTAAATTTTAGTTAAAAGAAATTAATTTCGTCAATTGGCTTACAAACTTTAATCATCACATGACTCATAATGCGAAGCATTAGAGAGTGCTCGGCAATCGAAGTTTTTTAACTTCCCGCTACGTATGTACTATGTACCTAGATAGTGATTTTGCCCCGAATTTCGAAAATCGAGTTCTTAACGTTTTGAGGTTCTAGGAACATCTTCCTACTATTTTCAGAATATCTGTATGTATTTGTGTGTGTGTAATATCTCATAATTTTTGAATGGCATGATCGATCCAAACGTGGTTGATGCTTTTCAGTTGGGTACCGCAAAACTTAGATTTCCTGAAATTTGAACCAATTCGGCTCAGAAGTTTTTAAGAAATTTTGAAGAAATCTCAAAAAGAATTCGGCTAATCATGTTCTTTTTTTATAATAACTTTCAAATTAATGTATCGATTGATTACAAATTTCAAAAAAACTGCGTCCAAATCTGCAAATGACATTATATCAGTTTATCTGTTAGGGAGTTATCCTTGAAAGAAAAAAAATGAAAAAGCGTTTTTTGACGTAATTTATAGAGATTTTTCATGGATGAATGGATGGATCCTACCTTGAATAAAAAAGTTGATTTGCAGAGTTCTGCAATGTCCTTGGTGATAATCAGGCCATCTGCATGTATGCTATCCTGTAATATATTTTTATATATATTACAGGATATAAGCTTTTTAGCTTCAAGGTAGATGCTAAATGTAGATTATTTTCACATATCTACTAGGCATGGAAATTATTGTTAAAATACATTAACAATGCGGTTTTCAAACCCCGCTTGATGTCAACCGTTATTTTTAATCGTCTCTGTGGTTTAATGGTCCGGTGGCGGTATTGACTACATGAGGTCCCGCGTTCGATTTCCGGGTCGGGCAATTCAAAAATGTGTTTTTCTGATAAAAACGTTGCCCGGGATTGGATAAGTGCCCGGTTGGCGAAAGGCTGGCCACTGGCCATCAATGGCCATTGGCCAATTGCGCTAACATTGTCTTACCTTAGGACAATCCTAAATAATAAGCTGACACGTTCTTTCCATTTAAGACAAGAAGTGACAGCATACTATTTAAGATTGTCCTAAGCTGAGATAATGTTACTGGTAGTTAGTGCATAAGTATCTGCGGCTAATCGTGGGTGCACATCACTCTGCCTCTTTGGGGATACGGGATTGAAGATACTTTTTAGTTATAGTATATTATACATTTATTATTTACTAGCTGACCCGGCAAACGTTATTCTGTCTTTTTAACTAATCTTATTTTTTTCTATATTTTCTTACCTTTTAAATCTTCCCTGGACTTCGACAATTAATTCAAAACTAAAATAAGCCAAATCGGTTCAGCCGTTCTCAAGTTTTAGCGAGACTAACGAACAGCAATTGATTTTTATATATAAAGATAGATTTTTTATTTACCCCAACACGTCAACGGTCAAACGCTAGAAGTACGATATCAACTATACACTATTTTTTAGCTCAAAAATTAGCAGTACAGTGTTATTTCTAATTAACATTATTGTTAAGTACTTTATTGTTCATTAGTTTCAATGATACTTTTAATTGGTAAGGTTAGTGGTATTTTTAGTTGGTATTTTGAGTGACACTTTTTAGTTGTGATAAAAATAACTTTTAACTGTAATGTTGATTGTCACTAATGTGTTTCGGTTTGGAGGTTAAGGTAGCCGGTAATAAATTAATGCACTTGGCATTACAATTCCGTCATACGGATAGCAACGCACTATTAACATCTTTGGTGTCTATAGGCGATGGTTGTCTCTTTCCATCAGGAGTTGTAAATTTAACTGTAATTGATAAAATAAATAGCAATTGTTAAGAATAATTTAGTACGAAATTTAACATGTTATTTGTTAAATGACCCGTGCCTAATTTCTACAAATAGATCAGGGGAGAGAGGTGATGACGCAGGCTCTATTTTGTAATAAGACATTGACCCGGGCTTTGCGGACTGACTTACGAGTTGAAATACATATGTAGTAAGTCTGGCCATAAATACTATTACAATTAAAAATAAACAAAATATTACATTTAAATTCTGAATCTGTCATTTTTTTTATGATTGTTCATTGTGTTTTCTCATTTTCGCGCCAATGCATTGTAAAATTTTTTGTGTGATATTAAAATGGAGTGGGGTGATAAAGAGAACCGAATCGCTGTGATTGCATTACACAGCCAAATACAATATGTAAAACTCTCCATACGCAATGTACACTGAAACCTCTTCTATTTGTTTTATTGATTCAGGCGTTACTTTGCGGAAATCCATTATTAAAATGGTGAAATTAATTAAATTTGCTATTATCCGCGAACTGTTCTATGTGTCCTCCGTGATGGTACCGAAAAGAGAGACGTCGGTTTAATAAATGGATAAGACTCACCGATGGTTCGGATCAAACGAAGACCCCAGCGGCACACTTATCCGCCCACATCCACAACACTTTTACAACCACGACCACGCCGGCACCAATCACAAAAGCACACAACTCATGTACGTACTCAACGCACGTTTCACTTCGAAACCAAAGCATCTTCAGGAGAAACGAACACTACCTCACTCTACGCGAGTAAGAGAAACGAACACTACCTCACTCTACGCGAGTAAGAGAAACGAACACTACCTCACTCTACGCGAGTGTAAGTAAGTAATACTACCGTGATAATTTGGAGTCCCTATAACAATCCATACGATTGGCAGTGAAGAATTTTCCCACGGAAAGAACGAGTGCTTCTATTGATAACTGGCCTCAACGTTTAAAGGACTGTATTGCAGCCCATGGAGACCACTTCAAATAAGCTTTATATATTTTTAATGGTTTTATATTAATGTATTAAACTAAACACTTTGTAATAGTGAGTAATAAATGTTACGTGCAAAAAAAATAAATGTTTTTTTTTTCTTTGTAACAGTATTTATGGCGAGACTAGGTATACCACAAAATATCGGCACACGTGATGTGCGGGGAATAATCTAGTAATATTTCAAACTTCAAATTACCAACAGAGATGATGTCAGATGACTACAGCTGTTCACATTCAAGTTTTATTTGCGCGCCTTACCCAGATAGAGACGAATGTTTACAAGTATGGTAATCTGGTTTACAAGGCTTTTACAACCTAAATAACTTAATTAAAATCTTGACTTTGTTAGTAGAGGTAGAAAAAACCAAATAGCTCTCTTGATCACTTAGTACGTGGGACGTGAGAAAATATTGCTTACTCGTTTTATCGTCATTGAAGCCATTATCTACTTGTCTACTGGAGTTAACATGGTTTCGATCATGACTAATACGTCCTAATCAGGATTGTAGATCATGCAAAAATCCCTTTTTAATATTAATCGATAGCAAACACGCAGATTGCTCTCCTAATGGAAAGACATGAGTTTAGCTTATATACACAAAATATGTTTATAGTGTTATTTATATGCGTGCTATCTATTTGGCGTGTTGCTATCTATATGGCGTGATGGTATATAATACATATAAGTTTACCAGCTACTTTGTAAGAAAACACGACTGTGACACGCATTGACATTATTATGGCAAGAATAGGCAAACCGGCGATACCAAACCAGGGCAAGATGTTGTGGAACTCTACCACCTAGTACCCATGGTTGCAGTGACGCGTTTAGCCAATCATACGCCTCTATTCTTCAAGAAAAGCCTAGATTTACACGGATATTGTAAGTCGTTTTGCTTAGCGAAGAAAAACACATTTCTTGTAGCATACATGCCACTCTCTGGATAAGCAAAATATCTACAAAATTATCTCTTTCGTGTCGACATATCTCACATTTTATAACGATGGTAGATACGAGACGATTTAGATGGCAATAAAAAACAAGATGATTGTGTTTGTTTCCTACCCTACTACAAAAATTCTGTAAACCGGTCGATCCTCTAGTAAGGAAAGCCATCTCTTAAACTTCGAACAAAAATTCCGAATTCAGAAAATCTCGAAACCACTTGAAGCCTCAAAACTATTTCAACATGTTCAAATTTTTTTGTCAACAATAACTCTAAGGGAACCAGTTGTTGACAATAACCGATTTTGATTCGATTTGTGACTCTTGAGGCAGTGTTTTTGGGGGAGAGCTTCATAGATTTTGGAATCGACTCGGTATGTTATATATTCTGGAAGTTATTTTAAAAATATATTTTTGAGGTATTTTTAATTTTTTCAAATTTTACCAAACCCAATCAAATGTCGGCTACAGCGTTTCTGTAGGTCAAGCCGTCTAAATAATTTGAGAGGTTATCATAAACACACATTACAGACATACTGACGTTGCGTTTCAAGCCGTCTAAATAATTTTAAATGTGTTGATAAACACACACATCCAGACATACTAACGTCATCGTAAAAATAGTCGAAAATGCTTCGTAGGACGGCAAAACGTATAGATCTGATAAAAACTTAATTTTTAAAAATCAAATGAAACCAACAACTACCCAATTATTGATTTATTTTTGATTTTCTTAAAGGAAAGTTATAAAGTTTTCTTCCGTTGGTTCAAGAAAGAAAGAAGAAAGAAAGAAATCATTTATTTGCCAGAATATGGGAGTTACAAGTTATTAAGATTTGATTAAGTTACCAACATATTCTACCATGATATGGTGTGCAAATATTTTAAAATTATAATTATTTATCATTAAACTAAAAATGTTGTGAGTCGATTTTTACAATTACTACCGGATCGGAACGCGGCCACACACTGAGAAGATCCGGCGGAAGAAACTCAGCGGGCTTGTTTTTTTTTTTTTTTTAAATTATAGTTACATGATACAATTACACACATTAATTGACATCACAACTTATTTCTATGAATTACAAAATTAATTTTTTGTTTAATTAAAATATTGACATTTTACAAAGTTTAAACACAGAAGAAAGATAATAGATAATTTGTATATCAACATGTTCTACCTTATAAACTAAATTTTTTAATATGCAATTTTATAAATTACATACTTGTAATTTAAAAAGAGTAATTTCTAATTCATGTTAGTTTAAATTTATTAATTACAACATTTTTTTATAATTATACACAGTAAAAGATTTATTATTAGATTAATATTTAATTTTATCAGCAAGAAATTCATTTACATTATAATAAGATTTGTCTAGTAGTAAATCAAATAATTGTTTGCGGAATTTATTAAGAGGTAAGGATTTAAGACTATCAGGAATATGATTGTATATATTAATTGCCATACAATAGGCATTTCTTTTAAAAATGTGGAGTCTTTGGCTGGGCACATGTAGTTTTTCACTATTCCTAAAATATGTATTACCTAATACTTCAGCATTTGTTTTAAACAAGTGTTGATGTTTTTTTACAAATACGCCAGGATATAAAGACAAGGTAATGGTAGTATTTTAAGTTTTTTAAAAAGTGGTTTACAAGAATAAAGTTGATTCACATTACATATTGCACGTATACATTTCTTTTGTATTCTAAATATTTTTATTAAATCTACTGAGTTTCCCCAAATAGGGATTCCATATTGCAATACAGATGAGACATATCCATGATATGCTAACAAGGTAGCGTTTAAGTTTGCTATTTCTCTTATTCTTCTTAAAACATACACAAATCTATCAATTCAAATCCTTTTTTATATCATAAGGTAGCAAACATGTAGATTCCTTTTGAAAAGAGAAACCAAAGATGTTAATGGTGTGTTGCCAATTGCCATCCGTGTGGCGGGATGACGTGCCATAAACCTTCCGGCTATCTCACCCTCCAAACAGGAACACGACAATGATAAGCAATGAAGCTATTGCGGCGGAATAAGGAAAGGCAGTGCCACCATACACACGGGCGAGACGTTGTGGAACTCTACTACCTAGAAATCACAATGGTAGTGACTACAGAAATCTAAATAATAAGGTAATAGAAGTCGTAAAGGCGCGCGCATATTATGAATCGTACAAGTGCAGCGCAACACTATTGGTCCGACACGTTATTGGCCGGAGCTGCCACGTCTCAGGAGATTGTGAGTTTAAAGTTTAATTTTTGGTGCATCCATGCAAGTGATATGTGTAGGCGTAATTGTGTATTTATTGGTTGTCTAGATGTGTTAGTAGCTGCTACAGACCATATAAACACTAATAGATATGGCGTTTGGCGTTGAACGTGTAGACATGCATATGAGCGAATGGTCATATCACTGTCAAAAGTATGGCAAATTATATAGACAAATTGACACTAATTGTAATTGAGTTTTTATTGTTGACGTACTATTGCATACATTCTCGTATTTATGTCAGTTCAAAATTTACCTACGCTTGACGTCTAAGAAATGTCTTCTGAGTGCTAAGTGTGAGTTTTTCTTTTCGCATTCGACCGTGAGCGCGTTTCGAATTTACTAGGAATTTGTATGTGATTTGTACAGCGCCACCTAGTGGTAAACTGGTTTCTCACGTTTACCACTAGGTGGCGCTGTACAAATCACATACAAATTCCTAGTAAACTCGAAACGCGCTCACGATCGAATGCGAAAAGAAAAACTCACACTTAGCACTCAGAAGGCCGCAATTTACTCCGTGGTAGCTGCGAAACGACGCATCCCAATATAAAAAGATAGTAGATAATACTTCTAATTCTATTGCCTTATTATTTAGAATTCTGTTGTACTGACATATAAAGCAAATTTACGGCTTTTCGCACTGGGATGTGGTAGTTTTTTTTGCCCTCAAGAACTGTACTTTTTCCTAGTTAAAAAGTACCCTGTGTTTTTTCTGTACCCATAACAAAATATGAACACAAAAGTTTTCTAGTTGCACATTTACATCTACGTTCTTTTAATTACGACGTTAAAGTGTTATACTCTCTGTATTTTGTTTTTATTTAATAGTTGAGTGTTAACGTTCAACACTCAACATTCAACGATTGTACGACTTTTGAAATACTTTCCAAACTGTCCTTTCACTTTTAATAGAAATGAAACGTCATCCGTACACAGTAAGAATCCTTGTACCCTTCACAAAGAAAGGCAAATTATTCTCGTATATCATAAACAAATCGAACATAATCTATGGTGATTTTAGCGACGTTTGACACACAATACACATACTCTATCCAAATCTAAAATCGCGAACTATGTAAGTGTCTGTCTGTACCAGCTTATGTAATTTCGGTACTTAGGGAAAGCCTATTGTGTGAAGAAGAATCTGAAACTGTATATGTATGTGGCTTCTCATATTTATAGATTACTAGCTGCAGCGTGCAGCCCGCTGCAATATAAAAGTTTTTGCCGAATCCCGCGGGATCACCAAATTTATCCGGGATAAAAAGTAGCCTATGTGCTATTCCAGGTCATCATCTACCTGTGTGTCAAATTTCATCCAAATCTGTTCAGTAGTTTTTGCGTGATTGAAAAACAAACATCCATCCAAACATCCATCCAAACATCCATCCAAACATCCAAACTTTCGCATTTATAATATTAATATAGAAATATAGAAGCAACAGCTTGCAGTCCGCATGCATTATAACAGTTTTTGGTGAATCTTGCGGGATCACCTAATCGTAATAAGATGTGGCTCATGTTTTCCAGGTCATCATCTACATTTGTGCCAAATTTCATTCAGATCCGTTCAGTAGTTTTTGCGTGATTGAGTAACAAACATCCATCCAAACATCCAAACTTTCGCATTTATAATATTAATATAGACTAGTTGCACTGTGCAGCGGGCTGACGCATTATAAAAATGTCTGGTGAATCCCGCGCGAACAATCTATTAGTAAAAAGTAACCTATTTTTTTTTAAATCACGCATTCCACCATACGGCATGCAATATTTATTTAGCCTGTGATATATAATTGAGTAATAGACATTCATATATCCAAACATCTAAACTTTCGCATTTATAAAATTAATATAGATTATCTATGCGGTAAACTGTTGAACTGTTGCTTTTCTTACACGCCATTATGCTCTTATCCTTAAAGGGATGTCAATAATACACCCACGAATAGCCACCAACATCAATCAACCTTTCAACCTTTTCAACGTGTTATATCATTCGAAAAATCCAACTATTTTTCTATCTATCCTATTTTAGGCAAGTTATGTTTTCCATAAAAAACTGAATATCTTCTTAACGAGTTGACCGACCCAGGTTTCAAACACAGGATTCTCGCCCCTATGCCGAACTCAGTGTCGCCAACCAATGAGACCATTCAGTTTTTATATAATCTACTAGCTGACCCGCGCAGCTTCGCCCGCGAGTATATTAATAAGTCGTCCGAATAGCTTTTAATAAAAATTTCATCCCCTATTTCAGCCCTCCAGGGACTGATTTTTGAAAATAAAAATCGCCTATGTTTGACCCCGGATCTTCAACTATATCCATGCCAAATGTCATGAAAATTGGTCCAGCGGTTTAGCCGTGAAAGCGTAACAGACAGACATACAGACAGACTTTCGCATTTATAATATTAGTATGGATAGTATGGATACTTCTATACTTATATTATAATGAGAAAACCAAAATAATAAAGACCAAACGGGGCGGTCAATATCCATACTAATATTATAAACGCGAAAGTAACTCTGTCTGTCTGTGTCCCCGGTAGTTAGAAATAACTTAAGCTACTTTTATTTTAGAAATTTTTCCACGCGGACAAAGCCGCGGGCACAACTAGGCTATTTTTAAATAAATATAATATCCACAGACGAATTCTAATTGTAATGTCAGTAAGCATGGCATCACCGCTGACGCCGGTGATTTCTCGCAAACCGCGTTAAATGTTGCTAAAATTAAACATACGCCTGGCTCACGTTTTAAAATAAATCTAGATATTCAGGACACTCAGTAGTTATACATTTCCATTCATAAATTGCGAAGGTGACAGAAATATCGTCACTGTACATGGCTTAGTCACTCATGAACAGTGACGACGAAAACCACATATACTTACTAATGTATCATAGGATAGGTGAACAAAATATGATAATGCATTACCATTATTGTCACTTTGTTACTATTAATGCCATAACTCCACCACACGGATATACACAGATAATATGTTCAATTTCATCCTCACCGTCTCGACAACCATGCGGTTCTCCCGACATTTATTGCCTCGCACTACTCTTTTGTGGAATCGATTACCGACGGGGGTTTCTCCAAACGGATACAACTCAGGGACTCTCAAAAAAGAGATTACTTATTCCTAAAAGCCGGCAAGGTAACCTCAGGTAGTGTAGTTGTCTCTGGGCGACGGTGACTACAAGACTACAATTATCATCAGGTGAGCCGCCTGTCCGTTTGCCCCGTCTTCTATAAAAAATATATTATCCTCCGAACTGGAACACAATAATGACAAGCATTTGAAGTAAGGCGGCGATGCCATGCATGAGCTTCTGCTCATGAACACTACAACCTAGTACTCCACAAGCACCGACCACACAGCCTATAGACGGCTAATGTTTGATTTTCCGTATTGAATGCATTCTGGCAACTAGCTGAGGTAAGACGAAGTGCAACGCCGTAATTGGCTAACTCAAGGCCACAGTGAAAGATAGTAATGTACAGAGCATCTGAGTGTTGTGGGTTTTTCTTTTCGTATTCGATCGTGAGCGCGTTTCGAGTTTACTAGGAATTTGTATGTGATTTTTACAGCGCCACCTAGTGGTAAAATGGTTTCTCACGTTTACCACTAGGTGGCGCTGTACAAATCACATACAAATTCCTAGTAAACTCCAAACGCGCTCACGATCGAATGCGAAAAGAAAAACTCATACTTAGCACTCTGATTAGTAGACACTGATTACTCAATCACTACTCATTGGCGCGTGGACATTTACATCGGAACTATAAGTCAGATGTGTTGACACAAGTCATTCGTCTATTATTAGGTGTCTATGGGCTGTGTGGTCGGTGTCCACAAGGTAGCGACGCGTTTGGATTTTGTACACCTTTTAGCTGCCTGACAACAATGCAGATGATCTTATTTTCCCGGCGTCGGTCCGGGCCTCCGTTGAAGAATACACCATCTGCCATTCTGCCAGACATTACGTAAAAGGCGAACGATTGGCTATACACGTCACTACCATCACAGAATACCGGAGACTAACAAAAGTCTATATACATACAAGTAATATTCGAGCAACGCACACATAGACACCTCTCACGGACGCGATATCTCGGACTGAGAGGTATCTATGTGTGCGTTGCTCGAATATTACTTGTATGTACGTTGACTTCTGTTAGTCTCCAGTATTCTGTGCTACCATCGTGACTACTAGCCACTAGGTGGTAGAGTTCCACAACGTCCCACCCGGTAATATAGTAGGTACCACCGCCGTACATTTTCCTGTCGCAATAACGTCAATGCTTGTCATTGTCGTGTTACGGTTTGAAGGGTAAGGTATCGTCTAGGTAGACATATGCATGTGACATTGCTATCATGCCACTCGAATAGCAACGCGCCATTAACATCTATATTTTTTTTCCAATAGGAGAGCCATTTGAGTGTCTGCTATCTTGTGATATAAAAATATCCCCTTGTTGGTTTCGGGCTCCTTTGAAGAATAGACCAACTGCCGTTTTGTCAGGCAGGTCGTAAAAGGCGACCGATTGGCTATGCATGTCACTACCATCGTGGGGTGGTAGAGTTCTGCATTGTCTCGCCCGGGTCTGGTACCACCGCCTTACCTAATCCTGCCGCAATAGCGTCAGTGCTTGTCACTGTCGTGTTCCGGTTTGGAAGGTAAGGTAGCCGGTAAACGTATGCATGTGGCATTAGACCTTGCCACAAGATAGCAACGCACCATTAACATCTTTTGTGATGGTTGACTCTTTCCATCAGGAGATCTATCTGCTTGTTTGCTATCTTATGATAAAAAAAATAACCATCATCTATGGACACCAAGTATGTTAATGGTGCGATGTTATCCCTGTAACTGATGCCATATGCATAAGTTTACCGGCTACCTTACCCTCCAAAACGGAACACGACAGTCATAAGCAGTGACGTTATTGCGGCAGGAATAGGAAAGCAGTGGTACCAGACCCGGGCGTCACAGAACGCTACTGCCTAAAAATCACGATGGAAGTGACAAATTTGGTCAATCGTTCGACTTTTAACGAACTGCTTGGCAGAAGTAACCCAGAATTTTCATAAAACGCCATGATATAAAAATATTTTCCCTCGAACGTCCCTGAGAGATTACGTTGGCTCGATATATTTTTCCCTACAGCTAAATCATTTCAAACAAATATTACTGCATATTTATTACAGCGGGCTTTCTCCAGAGCTGTATTCTATACTCCATAAGACAGTGTTTCCCAAACATTGTTCTGCCATGGCCCGGTAATTTTCACACTGCCCATTTATGACCCACTTAATACTTTTACACCCGTATTCATAAACAACCCTTACCTAAGTAACGTAGTAACACTATGCGAAGAACGCTAATTTGCTATGCAATTCACATGACAAGCAATCTGTTTCATGACCCTATGCGCTCGCTAACACTATGCAATCTCATAGTATCGTTTGTGAATACGGGTGATAAACCCGAGCTGGTTACATTAGGTAAAATCATACACATTTATCAATAGTAAAAAGGTTTTATTAGTACTACATACTTTGGTATCGCCTATTTAGCTACTAAATTTTAGTGCAAAGTATGGATCTGCTGCTAATTTTCACTAAAGAATCCTAGTTCGCAGAAAAATTATGAAAGTTTTATCTTAAGGTATGGTTCCACTTCAAGTCGGTTTCTTTATTTATTTTTAAGATAAATTAGTGTTCAAAACCCAGCTTCACAATTATAAATTGTGACAAAAGGCATTAAAAAAGTTATTCCTTGATGAGCTATTTTTGTGTATTCCTAAGGCTCTCCTCTCTCCGCTAGTCTGTACCGCTCGTTCCGACTCATTGCGAACCACAGCGGAGCGCACCGTCGCGTCGCGTTGTTTGAATCGCTACACCTACTATCGATCAACGATTGATTTTTGGTTATCATGTACCTAATTAAGAATACACAAAAATAGCTCAAGGAATAATTTTTTAATGCCTTTTGTCACAAGTCGTGATTTATAAATGTGAAGCTGGGTTTTCAACATTAATTTAGCTTAAAAATAAATAAAGAAACCGACTTGAAGTGGAACCAGACCTTAGGATAAAACTTTCGTAATTTTTCCCGACTCACCGAGGACTGCGCGTATTCTGCTGGTTTCGACGTACCGCAGACTCGAGCACTCAAGGCACATAAGCTTCACTGGCTCAACTAGATCGACCTTCGGTCTTGGGGGAGAGTACTGTAGCGGCTCAAACAATCTACAAACGCTACCAGAATATATGATAAAAAATGAAAAAAAATGAAATTCAAAATAATATCCTGAATCACAATATCACACTTATTTATCTTGGACATACTGTATACAAGTTTCAACGCTTTTCAAATAGACTTCCCGCCAAGGCAGTACACCTTGCCTGGCTGGGAAGATCTTCCTTTTTCTCTTCCTTGTCTTTGTGTGACGTCATCAAAGTTCCATCACTATGACCCTTCTCAGAGGTACGAACCAGCGGCGCCACATAGGTAATATTTTTAAAATGTTGCGACCCGGCAAATGAGAAACGCTGCCATAAGATATTATATTTTCATAGTAGGTATCTAAACTTTTTTAAAAGTATTAATAAAAAAATAAACGTATGAATCTGACGCTAGTGAGATGGTAGTAGGGAAGCACAAGAGGGGATTTTGGGATTCAGTCGAGCGTGTCAGATTAACAGGGGGATACCTCTCATACTGTTGAGGCTCTTCACTATTTATAAGCCTTTTATATAGAGTCAGGCATCTAGGGCTTAAAAAAAAATAAAATTCTAGGGCTTAAAAAAACAAACTTCGCTTTGTGAAAATTGTAAGATTTTTTTTTTGTATTCTTACATAATTTTCTTCAACATAAAAGAAATTTCAAATGCGCTCGAGAATGTGAAACCAATGTTTCCTTTGCGACTGTGACGCTCAAGTAAATGCCCATTTAGCATCTTGGGCTATTATGTTGTTAAGGTCAAATATGTTTATAAGACTGGACTTAGCAATTCCGACAGTATACTCACACATACTCTTATATACATATATATAGTGTGTAAAAACTCCTGTCTGACCTGAAAGGGCCATAATAGGTATAAGGAACGAAAGGTCGATGACATTAATAAAAAAAATGAAATTTTATTAATAGCAATAAAAATAATAAAGCATTTTAAAATGCTCGTATTTCTAAATTTCTCAAAATTTAGGGAATATTTAAATCTGATTTGATGTCATAGTCGCCTATATGTTTACATGTTCTGCCTGAAATTTTTTTGTTGCCAAGATAATATTTTAGGATATCATTTAAGATTAATTATTTTGATCAGGGTAGATTTATCTACATTCACAGAATAATAGTGCCATATACTATTATGTCAAGAAAGTAACAAGAAAATAATATACATAATGTTAGTTATTCATCCTAATTTATTTTATCGCCTTTAATGTATGGGCCTTCAGAACGAGACATTTACGCCAACGAATAATCCGATTATCAAAACATTTCATAAACGCTTTTTCGGGAATTGAGTTCAGTTGGATTTGAATTATCCTTTATGTCTTTTGTCGAATGAAAGCGGGTGCCACAAAGTGGTAATGTGAGTTTAGGAATAAGAAAGTAGTCTGCTGGAGCCATATCTGGTGAATAAGGTCAATCACCTTATTGTATATTTGTTAAGTTTTTGATCAAAAAATCGTTCACAATGGTGGCCTTGTGCGAAGGCGCATTATCGTAGTGCAAAATCCAAGATTTTTTCCTAAATCTGGCCTTTTTCGTAAATTTATGTTCTCTTAAACGCTGCATAATGCTCATATAATATTCCATATTTACCGTTTGACCTCCCGCCAAGAATTCTGAGTGCATAACACCGCGATAGTCTAAGAAAATAGTCAACGTGACTGATTTTTGATCGACTTTGTCGTCAACTTTTCGGTTTTGGTTCTGTTAGAACTTGGAAGGCGCCGCCGCCACTCCGATGCTTGTTGACTAGTTTGCATGTCACACTCATAAACGCACGTCTCGTCGCAAGTAACAATGTGTTTTGTTGTACCCTTGTTTGTTTTTGGAGAAAATTTAGATCTTTTGGGACTAGCCGAGTAGTACATAATTAAAAATGCTACGGTTCGACACAGAAACACAGAAAGTTCAGCGGCTATCTCTCTTACACTTGACCAGAGATTTTCACACCCCGTGTTGGTCCCGGGCTCCATTGGCGATGCAAACTTTAAGACTAAACTCTTTGTTCGACGTTTTTACCCATTATAAAATTCGCAATACACACTAAATATGATCTAACTATAATTTTTAAACGCAGCAAAACTGCAGCAACCGACGTTCTGTTTCCTATAATTTTGGAACCCTGCATCAGATTTTTCACCCAATTAAAATGGGACCACACGAGGAATATACCCTCTCAAACAAAAAAATAATTTTCGAAATCTGATCATAAATGACTGAGTCCTGAAAACAAACACAAAAAAAACATACAGCTGAATTGATAACCTCCTCCTTTTGGGAAGTCGGTTGTAAAACAGCATGGCGTCAAAATATACAGCGTTTCAAAAATGAATAGTGTTGTTTTTCATGAACTTTAGAGTTTTGATCGCTTTGAGCTAAAAATAGCGAAACTTAGTGGAAGGTTTTAAAGATGGTCAACCAATTTATAAATTATTTCCTTGTTTTAGGTTCAGTTTTATAGGTTTGTCTTGGATCGGCTGAATGTTTTGTTTAATATCACGAAGATTTGAATACAATGTGACGAAATAAATATAGTTTCCGTTCGATGACTTCATAATTATTGATTTAGAGGTCGCCTTGAGGTATTCTTGTAAAGAAGTTATAATTAGATTTGTTGGTATATTAAATATGCGAGTGTCCTCAGCATACGAATTACGTTTCAAATTGTGGGCGCACTGACATTGGCTTTGTTTTCATTATGAGTTATATTTTCTGTTCACTTTATCAAATGAAGGTTGGTTTCTTATAAAGAATTAATTAATAAATATTTTATATAAGATTTCTCTTATTTGATGTCTTATGTTTGCTGGCTCGTAGCCATAATGTGCCCGTATCATATACATTGTATTGAACAATGACAATGTTATGCCTTATCTGCTTAATCGCTAGCGCAGTCTACTTAATGTAAAGACTCTATGACAGGTAATGTCAGCATATTTCTGTAAATACAATGTTACAGGACAATGATAAGAATTGCATTGTATGATTTCTACATAAACGTTTTGACCGCCAAGTTGGTCGAGTGGTTAGCGACCCTGACTATGCAATCGATGGGACTCGCGTTCAATCTCCGACGGGGACAAGCATTTGTGTGATGAGCATAAATGTTTGTATTTCTACGTTTGGGTCTTTATTAAATATATTCCAGTATTTATATATGTATTTCTATGTATTAGTATCGTTGACTAACACCCATAACACAAAAAAATAATTTGCTTACTTTGGGGTTAGATCAACCAGTGTAATTTGTCCCGTGATTATTTATATTAGTTTAATTACATTAATTAATTCAGTATCCATTACTGGCTACATCACATTAGCAAAATAAAGAGAACAAAATAAAAACATAAAAATCACCATTACATTAAACGACAATACAAGAAAATGTACACGTCGCAGAGCTCGTCCAAGGTGTAATGACACGCCCCACTACTGCATTTGTACACACACATGCAAATTTAAAACAAAGACAATATGGATATATATCGTATACCCAAATAACCCTTATTCCACATTAATTGTCATTATTAATACCAAATATCGCTTGTGGGCCGAAATTCGACCATAAAGTAAACAATAAAATCTTTTTTACGTTTGACAACAAACTTTATCTAACTATCATGGATACCACGTGAACTTAGTGTGTGTGACGGTTATTTTTATTAATTTAATGCATTTCTTATATATTTTATTTAAAAATATAAGATTTCTGCAGCCCTCCGCAAAGTTAACATTAACTGTGCCAAATTTACACTCTACCGTTCGCGCAAATGTCTTAAAAATGGGTACAAAGATCGTTCACGTTTTAATACCTATATAGATTTGCACTTACGCATCTAAATCGACTAATTAAGCAGGTAGTTTCGCGCGACATTTCAGCCTACACAACTTAATTAACTTTGCTTCGTACATTCCTTTTTTGCACTGAGACAGCGATTATGTTTAGACTTAGCTGATGAATGATAAAATAAATTTATTTTAATAGTATTAGTAGTAGGATCTTCACGGCCATATCCCGGAAAAGGTAGGCAGAGGTACAACAAGTGCATCCATGATTAGCCGAAGATACTTGGTCCCACAAATGTGATAGGTGGCAAGCCTATCGCCAACCGGGCACGTTCCAATCCCGGACAACTTTGTGTTTCTCAGAAAATTGAAAAAACACTTTTTTTAATGTGCCCGACCCGGGAATCGAACCCGGGACCTCATGTGGTCAACGCCAACGCTGGACCACTAGACCACAGCGGCGAATTTATTTTAATGCTTTAGAAAAACTGTAGGCAATGAAAACAATTTTATACGTTTTGTGCAATTTAACAAAGCAAAGTAAACACGGTCCGCCGACTACGACGTTCACTTTCACTTGAGCTGAATCTTGTCGCCCATTTGCACAGACCTGCAGTGTTTCTGTAAAAATAATTTTTATACAAAATAGGTATATGCATATAATGTAGCAAGCTATACGTACAATAGTAGCTGATATACGCAACTTCGATCGCGTAGTTTTTATATAAACATACCTCGTTGAGGACGCAGCCGCCTTACCTATTTCTGTCGCAATAGGAGGGTTAATAACGCACCATTAACATCTTTGGTGGCTATAGGCGATGGTTGTCTCTTTGCGTCAGGAGAGCCATCTGCTTTTTGCTATCTCACACCCATGTCATCTACATTTTCACCCACGACAGTATTTTTAAATCATAAGAAGAGAAGCAAGCAAATGGATCTCCTGATGGAAAGAGTCAACCATGGCCTATAGACACCAAAGATGTTAATGGTGCGTTGCTATCTTGTGACGAGGTCTAATGCCACGTGTACAAAGTTTACCGGCTACCTTACCCTCCAAACCGGAACACGACAGTGACAAGCACTGACGCTGTTGCGGAAGGAATAGGTAAGGCGGACCAGACCAAACCCGGACGACACAATGCAGAACTCTACCACCTAGTAACCACAATGGTAGTATTACATAGCCAATCAGTCGCCTGCCTTGCAGAACGGCAGTTGGCCTATTCCTCAACGAAGCCCGAACCAACACGGAGAGAAAAACACACAATACAAGCAGTAGCCAAACACACAATTTATGTTCTCAACGCACTGCAAAGTCGTTAATACTTTACCCTTTATAGAGTGAAGTACTATTCGACTCTCCTAAAGACGCTTCGGTTACGAAGGGAAACGTGCGTTGAGTTCGTAATTTGAGTGTTACTGCCATAGTTACTGACGTGGAAAAAAGTGTGGTGGACGTGGGTGGTCTTTTGTGCCGCTGGGGTCTCGGTTCAATTTCAGACATAGGAAAAGTTTGCCACATTCCTTACCACTACCATTTGATTCAGTTGCATCACAGCAATTACATTTAAGACTTCACATTTGCTTAATTAAATCTATACATATAATAAAATCGTAGGAAAGTCAAAACTGTAAATTAAATATTTTTTTAAAAGAATACTTGAGACGTGATCTACAGTCGATATCGAAGCCAAAAATATAGTTTTTAGAATTTTTCTCTGTTTGTCTATACGTATGTCCGGGGTAAACTCAAAAAGTACTGCATGGATTTACTTAAAATTTTGCAAGAATATTACTAACAGGTCGGGTCAACATATAGGCTACATATTATCACGCCATCACCTACGAGGAGGTGTTGTGCGGAGTAAACGAAGTCCGCGCGGACGAAGTCGCTGGCAACAGCTAGTACCTTAATATAGTCTTTAGCTTAGACTCACAAGTTTCCCGCTTCTGCGCTCGCTCCTACATTTGTATTTTACTTGCACAATATTGTTTGCAGACGAGGATGAGGCGACGACGTCGGGCGTGACAGACGGGGCTCCGGACGAACAGAACAGGGTGATATTTATCAACAGACCGCAGCCGCAGAAGTTCGTCAAGAATGGAATATCAACGGCCAAATACAGGTAGGTATACTTGCCATTGGAAAGTAAGAAGGGTCCCGACAGTAATTGTTGAGCAAAGCAGGGAATTACAAAGTTTGCGGACACTGTCATGTACACCTTTTCCTGCTGCAATAGCGTCAATGCTTGTCGTCGAGTTCGGTTTGGAGGGTAAGTTAGGCGGTAAACTTATGCATTTGGCAGTGTTATCCCGCTACACCGATAGCCACGCTGCATTAACATATTTGGTGTCTACAGGCGATGGTTTCTTCTTCCATCAGGAGAGCTTTCTTATGATTAAAAAAAATTACAACATATATTTTCAAGGGTTTTTTATATAATAGGATAGCAAACATACAGATGGCTGTTCTGGTGGAAATAGATGTCCATTGACTATAGATACCAAAAAAGTGTATGCATTGCTATCTGCGTGGTAAGGATGTGTTTAAAAAAGTATCACCAAGTATCAAGTATTTTTTTTATATCATAAGATAGCAAACAAGCAGATGGTTATCCCGATGAAAAGAGTCAACCATTGCCTATAGACACCAAAGATGTTAATGGTGCGTTGCTATCTTGTGGCGAGGTCTAATGCCACATGCATAAGTTTACCGGCTACCTTACCCTCCAAACCGGAACACGACAGTGACAAGCACTGACACTATTGCTGCAAAAATAGGTAAGGCGGTGATACCAGACCCGGGCGAGACAATGCAGAACTCTACCACCTAGTAGCTACGATGGTAGTGACTCGTATAGCCAATTGGTCGCTTTTTACGACCAGCCTGGCAGAACGGCAGTTGGCCTATTCTTCAAAGGAGCCCGGGACCAACACGAGGTTTCTGCCGGCATTTCAGCAGAAGACCGGAGCAAGCTCTTGAATCAGCTGCAGCCGACATGGGGGTTAATTTCCGCTGGTTAAGTCGACCGTTGATTGATGAGGTGAGCTTTACCTCAATGCCGGCAATCGGTTTCAAGTTTGCTTTTATTTTTATCAAAGTTTTTACTTTCCAATTACTGTACTTCTGTCTTTACGCCGGGTTGGTCCGAGCCATTCAAGCAGGCTATTCGTAAAAGGTGAATATGGCTATACGTGTTACTACTAAGTAGTAGTAGAGTTCCACAACGTCTCACCACCGCCTTAGTTATTCTTGCCGCAATAGCGTCAGTGCTCGTCACTTTCGTGTTCCGGTTTGGAGAGTAAGTTAGCCAGTAAATTTATGCACGTGGCATTACCGTCCCGCCTTACGGATAGCCACGGCGGATAGCAATGCACCATTAACGTCTTTGGTGTCTGTAGTCGATGGTTGTCTCTTTCTAATAGTAGAGCTTTATTTGTTTGCTATTTTATAATATAAAAAACGAGCTTCTTTTAAAAACTAGATGTTCGCGGTTTTGTTCGCCTGACATTACTTCCCTTTACTGAGTCTGGTAAAAAGATAGTCTTTGTTACTCGGTGAAAATGTAGCTTTATATCGGTGAAAGTATTTTTAAATCAGTAGAGACTAAATGTTAGGTACTCACGACTTCGTCTCTTTATAAGCGAGATAACCATTTGATGTTTGTCTTTTACGCACGTTCTTGTAGGTAATTTTAATCGCCGGTGATCAATATTTTTAAAAATGGTTCGGCTTCATTAAGTTTCTACAGAGAATCGCATCACATCGCAACAAATTGTGTACTCATTTGAGTACACAATTTCTTTCAGTGTGTTCGTGTGGCACTCAAATATCGAGCGTTTTTGTATATCCACAGTTTTTTTTAAATGGGACAAAACTATTTTGTGCCTAACTTGCTCATTTATCATATTATAACTACTAATATGCCAATCTTGCTCCAAATTTTCAAAACTGGCATCGACTCTCCGCATCGGTTTGACCAGAGCGAAAACGCTTGAACCAATTTAGTGCCACCTTTACACCCTTACTGACACTGTATTGTCCATAAATGTCTCAAATATTACCGCTTCCTGCGCCGTATTTCTCCCTTTGCAACCGACTTCCTAAAAAAGAGGGAGGATTTCGATTCGACTGCATATTTTTATGTTTGTTATATCGGAATTCGTTATTAACCGATCTGGATAATTCTTATTGTTTTGGGAGAGTATACTTCCCATTCGATCCTATATATATTTTAATAAAGGTCTGAAAGAAAGAAAAAAAAGAATATATCTGATTCAGGGTTCCAGAAATATGAAAAATTGTATATGATGTAAATATAAAGTACCTGGATGACCGAGCATTGCTCGGTATTTTTTTTGATAAAAATGTCTTTTTTTGAAAATGAAACCTAGCTAAATCTGTTTATCATCCCTGAAACCCTCAGCAAACTAAATTTCATGAAAATAGTTGGAGCTGTTTCCAAGACTCAGATTATATAGAAGGTCGTTCTATAATAGGTGAAAATATTTTAACCCAGCATTCGTTGCGTCTAACAAAAATACCCAGCTAACAGCAAACATCATTCAAGGGTTTAAAACTTTTTGATTTGTATGAAATTTTATTCGTATACGAAATTTTATTACAAATCAAAAAGTTTTACACCCTTGAAAGACATCTAGACCGGGATCCCAGAAACAAACTTTTTTCTCTATTCAGCTTACCTATTTTATGACGTTCACAATTGTTATGTTTCACGCATAAAGTGTAGAAATTAATTAATAAAAAGCTGCTTTTAGTATTAAGCAAAATTATTAAATAGTGTAAAGAGTTATTTAAAATATTTTAAAAACAACAAAGAAAAATATCCACACGCAGGGATTGAATCTGGTGACCCTTTACCTAAAGCCGGGACACTCTAACACTGAGCTAGTGTCGACAGGCTCGATATGGTGAAATTTTTTATTGCTATGTGATCGGTTGACGGTGATTGTACTGATCGCTAGGTATACATACGTAGTTAAATGAGTTACAGATGAAATTCACATTTATAATTTTGACCAGACTCATGTTTCTAATTATTTTTGTGTTATAGCACTCACCCCGTGCTTGGGAAAAGTTGAAATCTTTAAAAACAACAAAGAAAAATATCGACACGCAAGGAGGATTGAACCTGCGACCCTTTCCCTAAAGCCGGGCTTTATAATATTTTTTAAAATAGTTTAAATATTAATTTTAAAGGTTTTTTTAAGGTAAAAAAATAAAAATTACCCAAAAGTATAACGAATTGTCAATCAATAATGTCCTCAATTAGGAAACAGTTATTGTACTCCAACATTTTATCTTAATTAGAAAACCCGAATCAATGGGACCAACCTCAGCGCAGTGGACAATGAGTATTGTGATGTGCGTGCGACACAGACACGGTGATTGTGATGTCGGAATTTGGCGGACTGCCCATAAAACCATTTCATGACACACACCTCAAAATACGGTGACGGTACAGGGCTGGCATTTGAAGCAAGTTTATATAACTAAATAAAAACTAGCTAACGGTTCCATTGTTGGTTGGTTGGCAATCTGTGCCAATGTAAAGCAATGAAAGCACAGAAGTTCAGCAATAAGGGTTATGTGCAAATTGCTGACTACCTTTCTATTCAATAAGATGCCTGAAAATGACGAGACATCCTAGCGATCCCTTATGGTGATTCAGATCTCTTTGTAAAAGTAGAGCAGCCGGCTTTTTTAAATGTTCTGTTCGTAAAATGGTGTAACGTGTCACAAGTCACTACTATCGTGACTATAAGTTAGGTACAAGATTGGCTCCGACACTTTTAGCCTGTATGAACAGTTTGACGGAACAACAGATAATGTGCTACAGAGTATATTAAATTGAAGTTAAATAATCATCTGTACATGTTGCCCGACCTGGAATTTAAACCTTGGATTTCATATTATGTCCTAATCAGGCATGATCAATCCGGCAAATTTGGTTTAAACCAGCGAAAGAGGTATTCTATGTCGATGGTTTAAACTAATAATTCTAGCCCAGAAAATAATCAGATGGTTGTATTTGTATAATTTATAATAACTGTTCCACGTGTTTGTCCGGCCCCTTATAAAGAATAGACGATCTCGTCTTTTAAGTTTAATCCTTTACTACCAAGGGAGCTTAAAATATTGTTCTTAGACAACTCAAGACTACATCATAATTCGAGTTGTGCCTTGTGTCATCCGCCATTCTGAGCGCTATCTAGCTATCTATCAAAGCGGGCTATATCGTACTTAGCCGCACTACGGGCCATTGGGCACGTTTCGTATTGCGGCTAATCCTGCCAACCTAGCTCCTTCCAGAAGGTCAGAACATTATGGGGATGTTCAAACATATCCACATAGTTCCGTCCGCATCGGGCAAAATGTTCTTGACTAAAATTGCCACTCTACAGGTAGGCGAAAGCGTCGCCCTGTTACTACCTGTTTGTATAATCAAATTTTATCTACTCTTCTTCTCGTCTCTATTTTGCTACTTGTCTACTGTTGATGCACACGTGATACGTCAAAAGTAGAGATAAGATTTATATTAATATACGTTGTAACAGGTGTTTTTATTATTACTAGCGATCGCCTGTGGTCAATTTCGACCCTATGGTCGATGGTATTAGTCTATACTAAACAATAAAATATTTTTAAAGTTTGAAAACTGACTTCAGCCGTAAAGAAAATAGTATACATGCGGGTTTAATATCATGTAGGTCGTGGCAACCCTAATGGTAGGCGAGAGTGTCGCCCTGTAATGTGACCTATATCTGTGTGTTTACACGACCGCCGAGCTGGAATGTAGGACGTACTAACGACTGCTGTGTACACAAATCGGACGAAAACGTCCGTTTACTTACAGGGACTCCGATTTAATACCCCGTATTAGGATTAGGAGAGAACATTCTTTTAAATTATCGCCTGCGAAAGACCCGCCCCGACTATGCACGGATATCGCTAATTATATAATGTCCTTGCAAAAATATATAGTCATGTGATATAGAATTACCAAAACGCAAGAAAGAACTGTTGATCCGATCGCTAACAAACTGCCCTCGTGTTGGTCCGGGCTTCCTTTGAAGAATAGACCATCTGCCATCAGGTGAGGCAGTACGTAAAGGGCAAACAGTTGGTTAAATGTGTCCCTACCATCGTGACTACTAGGTGGTACAGTTCCGCAAGTACTCGCCCGGGTTTAGTACTATATATTCCTACCGTAATAACATCAGTGCTAGTTACTGTCGAGTTCCGGTTTTGAACTTATGCATGTGGCGTTAACATCCCGCCATTTGGATATCAACGCACAATTATCATCTTTTTCAAAAGATATTTTTAAATCGATCGTAAACAACCGAGTTCTGATATAACAAACATAAAAAATTAGCTGAATTGAGAACCTTGGGAAGTCGGTTGACAAGCCACTAGGCTCTCTTGATGGAAAGAGATAACTATTGTCTATAGAAACACTAAGATGTTACTTTTGAAACTGAGTATTTTAGTAAATCCTATCTACTAACACACGTTTCACTTCGTAACCTAAACCTGAAGTCGTAACCTGAAGTTTCAGGAGAGTCGTACAGCTCACACTCTATAAAGGGCGAAGCAATAAATTTATACTCCACCCTTTATGAATTGAAGTGCGGTTACGAAGTGAAACGTGCGTGGGTATAAGCTGTGTGTTCCTGCCTTTGTTACTAACGTGGGGGAGAGTGTGGTGGACGTGGGTGAACTAATTGTCCCGCTGGGGTCTCCTTTAAATTTCAGACCTTAACCTTCGTCCCATTCCTTATACTATCTTTTGTCTCAGTTGCATCACAGCACTGACATTCAAATTATTTTCGTCTTAAGTGCCATTTTTAATTTTTTTAATTTCTTATGATTTGTTTCAGCTTTCCGTCGTTCGTTCCTCTCTTCCTGTTCGAGCAGTTTCGGCGGTACTCCAACTGTTTCTTCCTGCTGATAGCGCTACTGCAGCAGATCCCCGATGTTTCGCCTACAGGACGGTGGACGACCCTCACTCCACTCATACTCATCCTCAGCGTCAGTGCCATCAAAGAAATTGTCGAAGATTTCGTATGTACAACATATTTACTATTTCTTATACGTATAATATTTATCTCTTTCGATGCGTCAGACTCGGTTAAGATAATATAAAATATATATTATCTTAAAGCATATTTCAGAATATCGCTCACCATAGAAATCCTAGAACCACACACGACGAAGTTAATATATATTTTATCTTTAGTATATTAACTTTTAAGATATCGAGCGATACGACCAATATGGAAATATATATTTCATATTATACTATATTATCTTAAGATAAGAAATATGCGCATCTTAACATAAATACATGGTGTTTTTTTTATTTCGGGATATAGGTACGCGAACGCAGTGCCACAGATAATATAATAGTTGCTATCCCCCGTGTTGGTCCAGGCTCCTTTGAAGAATATACCATCTGCCTTTCTGCTAGGCAGGTCGTATGAGGCAGTCGATTGGCTGTATATGTCACTACCATAGTGACTACTAGGTGGTAGAGTTCCACAACGTATTTGGTACCGCTGTTTTATCTATTCCTGCTGCAATAACATCAATGCTTGCCATTTACGTGTTCCAGTTTGGAGGGCTAAGTAGGCGGTATACGTATACATGTGGCATTATCATCCCGCCACACGGATAGCAACGCACCATTAACATCTTTGGTGTATGGGCGATAGTTTCTTTTTCTTTCAGGAGAGCTGCTTTTTTGCTTTCTAACTATATAAAAAATTGGTTTGAGACCCTTTTGAAGATGGACCATTTTGCCTTTCTTATTGGCAGTCAAAACAAACTGTGATGAGGCTGCAAGACAATAACATGTCACCGATTCCTGCGGGCTAGACAGAGCGAACTAAACGCCAGTAGACATTTCGGTCTATCACGAATAAATATTATTTCTTTTATGAAAAACAGAACTTTTAAGAAAGTTATTTTTCTAACATCGTAATCAGGAATAATATTTAAACTAGAATATTAAATTCTGTATACTACTAGGCTTTGATATGTGTGTAGACCAAAAACTGCATGTTACCATAGACACAGAATACTGGAGACTAACAGAAGTCAATGTACATAAAAGTAGTATTCAAGCAACGCACACACAGACATCTCTTACGGACGTGATATCTCGGAATGGCTCAGGACAGTTTGTTCCGAACCACTCCGAGATATCGGAACCGTGAGAGGTGTCTTGTGTGTCACGTTCGAATATTACTTGTATGTACATTGACTTTTGTTGGTCTCTAGTATTCTGTTTTGTAGGACTCTTTAGCAGGAACAAATTTACTGGAAGGAAATACAAAACACTAGCTGTTGCCAGCGACTTCGTCTGCGCGGACTTCGTTTACACCGCACAGCCCCTCCCCCGTAGGTGCTAGCGTGATAATATGTAGCCTATATGTTGACCCGACCTGTTAGTAATATTCATACAAAATTTGAAGTTTTTTTTTTTTATATATCATAAGATAACAAACAAGCAGATGGGTCTCCTGATGGAAAGAGTCAACCATCGCCTATAGACACCAAAGATGTTAATGGTGCGTTGCTATCTTGTGGCGAGGTCTAATGCCACATGCATAAGTTTACCGGCTACCTTACCCTCCAAACCGGAACACGACAGCGACAAGCACTGACGCTATTGCGGCAGGAATAGGTAAGGCGGTGGTACCAGACCCGGGCGAGACAATGCAGAACTCTACCACCTAGTAGCCACGATGGTAGTGACTCGATAGCCAATCGGTCGCCTTTTACGACCTGCCTGGCAGAACGGCAGTTGGCCTATTCTACAAAGGAGGCCGGGACCAACACGGCGAAGAAGTAAATCCATGCAGTACTTTTTGAGCATACCCCGGACTTTCATACAGACAAACAGAAAAAAATTCTAAAAACTAAATTTTTGGCTTCGATATCGATTGTAGATCACGCCTCAAGTATTCTTTTAAAAAAATATTCAATGTACAGTTTTGACTTTCCTACGATTTTATTATATGTATAGATAGAATGATGAACTCTTTATGCATGATGATTGTGATTTAAATTTTACATCACTAATTTTGTTTTAGTAATTTTGAAATTCAATTTATACCAATTTATCAATTTTATATAACATTTGCTTCTATATTTATTTAACTTTTATATGTTATTTTTAAAATATTTAAGTATAATTCGTTTCTGTAGACAAACAATTCTCTTTAGTTGACCATATTTTTCTGTATTTTATAGCTATTGTATAACTTGTCGTGTATATTTTTGCTTATAAATGACGTCGATAAGTGTTTCTATGTTTACCTTCGTCGAATAAAATATGATTTGATTTGACACATTGTGTAGAAGCGGCACCGCGCGGACGACGAGACGAACAGGCGGAAGGTGGACGTGCTGCGCGGCGGGCAGTGGCAGGCCGTGCGCTGGGAGAGCCTGCAGGTGGGCGACATCTGCCGCGTCACCAACAACCAGTTCTTCCCCGCAGACCTCGTGCTGCTCGCCTCCAGGTACCACTTTATATGCCCTGCTAACTGCCAGATGACCCTCCTGTTATAAAAGAGACACCCATTCTATATAGACACCAAAGGCCTTAAGGCGCTGTCAACACCAAAAACGCGCACTCTGTCTATTTTTATCGCAGTAAACGAGAGCCCATTGCCAGTGTGACTGGGCCAGCTAGGTCTTATCTATACTTCTATACTAATATTATAAAATTGTAGAGTTTGTTTGTTTGTTTGGTTGTACGCGGTAATCTCGAAAACTGCTGAACCGATTTGAATAATTCTTTTGAGTTGGATAGCCTGTTTATCGAGGAAGGTTATAGGCTATATAACATCTTGCTACGACCAGTTGGAGCGGAGTAAACAAAGTCCGCGCGGACGAAGTCGCGGGCAACAGAGTCGTGGGCAACAGCTAGTAATAAATATTGAAACAAAAAACAAACTATAAATTATTTGTCAAATATGACTTGCTGGCGTTTTAGGTATGAATATGATGACTTCATATTTTGCAACCCATACGCCAAAAAAATAAAGTTATAGAACTGTTTAATTAAGATTTTAAGACCAATCTTCGCAAGTATTTCCTATCAACCCAATTTTGTTCAATTATGTATCAAGTCCGCTCGCGGTCTTTTATAGAGTAAGATTCCAGAACCTCCAGACATTACTTATTTTCGAAGTAACGAAATTTACGGAATGGATACTCTTATAATATGTGTTTAATAGTGTGTGAGTACTCACTAGCTTGGCTAGGCGGCCCGTTCAGAGATAGCAGGTAGAAAAGGTAGACAGATACATAGCTTACTTTTGTTAAAATTTAAATTCGAAGTACTGATTTTTACATATGTTATCCGGATTATTAGTAAAAATAAATGTTTTATATTGCCAGACCTTTTTTGTGGGCCGCAACTTCTACCAGACACTTCAAATCTCATAAAATAATAAAGAACTTTTCTAATATTCGAAGTCTTCAATTTTATATATTATAATGCTTCAGGGACTATCTTAATACCTTCTGTGGACAGTTAGATCAATCCCAGGAGCCAAACAAATAATTAAAAAATTCAATGGATCCATAAAAACAATCATTTTTTTCTTACAAAGTGTATGTTTTAAACAACAAATTATCGAATTAAATGAAAATATATTATTATTAATACAAAACAATTACAGAAATTGAGTAAAAAAATATGTTATTTATCAATAACTACTAAATTAAGTCTTAAAAACTATATAATAGTTAATGACTAAAGTAAATTAATTCAATTTTTGTATTTTAAGATAACATGCCACTGCTAAAACATTATCCTACTTCTGCCTAAAATGTTTGCAAGAAAGGGGTGAGTTAGTATTTGAAGGTTGTGTTAAATTACTTCACATCAAGTTTAAGGGTTTTAAGTATATTCTATATGTTATAATTCTAAATATATGGCAGTGTGGGTCAAGAAATTTAAATTCCTAGAAATTTTGCTTTTAAATGCAAACGTGATTATATTAACCACGTATTTAACTCAATTGAAACCTTCTGAAACCAAACATTTCTTTTTTATGTCTAATTTAATACCTAAGTACGTATTTTTCAATAGCAAATAATTCACATTAGAATTAGGGTCTAAATTGCTCGAGAAAGGTATAACAAACCCAGGATCATTTATTTTAAAAAACTATTTCCGAATTTTTTGACTTGGAATTATAAACTTTCAAGTACATGTTGTCAACTTTCTTTGTCCTTTATATATTATCATGTTCGACTTATGTTTTTCTGTTGCTTATAGATGCTTAAAAATTTTTTTTCACGACATGAGATAGTAAACAAGCAGATTGGGCTCTTGATGGAAAGACTCAACCATCGTCTACAGACATCAAAGATGTTAATGGTGCGTTGTATTCTTGTGGTGAGGTCTAATGTCACATGCACAAGTTTACCGGCTACCTTATTCTCCGAACTGGAACATGATAGTGACAAGCACTGACACGACCCGGGCGAGACAATGCAGAACTCTACAACTTAGTAGCCACGGTGGTAGTAACTCACATAGTTAATTGGTCACTTCTTACGACCTGCCTGGGAGAACGGCATTTGGCCTATTCTTCAATTGAGCCCGGACCAATACTTGGGAGATATATTAAAAAAATATTGTAAAGTAAAAGCACAAGTGCTTAGTCAAGTATATATGCCCTTTCGCTTGCTCTTACAGCGGAACTTTCATTGTGTCTGGGGGCATGTTTGATTCTGGGGATTGGTCTGACTCTTCGCAGAAGGTATTAAAATAGTCCCCTAAGCATTATAATATATGAAATTGAAGACTTCGAGTATAAGAAAACTTCTTTATTATTTTATGAGGTTTGAAGTGTCACCTATTGCAAATGGTTGTATTTCGATAAAGCAAATTATTTGAAGCGTGCACTTTCGAATCGTCGATCCAGTGAACCTCAAGGCATATCGTTCATCGAGACGTCGAACCTAGACGGGGAGACGAACCTGAAGATCCGTCAGGCCAGCCCCGAGACGGCGCGGCTGTCGGCGCTGGGCGCGCTGGCCGCGCTGGCCGCCACGCTGCAGTGCGAGCCGCCCAACAGGCACCTCTACGAGTTCAACGGGACGCTCAAGGAGACCAACCTCAAGTTAGACACCTCCCAACTTCACTATCGTCAATACTAATATGAATTGTCCTTTTACAAATTGCATATTAGAACGTGGTCCCAGGAACAAACTTTTTTTGATTAATAACTAGCTGAATTTTTGTGAACAGCATCGTTTTCACGAGACGACCATCTTTTCTATCATCGAAAAATCTCGAATCGGGTAACTAATAAAGTTATGGGGGTTTGAAAATTTTGATTCAGTGAAAGAAAAATATTTATTAATAATAATTATTATTTTTCGACTTTAATCGTGTTAATATTATGAAAAACACGATGAAACTTTTGTCCTACACATTTGATGGTTTTTCTGACAAATCTTCCACTCTTAACTTTCGGAATTGAGATTTTTAAATTGATTTAAATCAAATTAAAAACAACCTAATTTTACACAACAGCTTTTTAATTATTATTATAATTCAAGAATAACTTTGTCCTACACGTAAAGTAGAAAGTTTTCATAGTCCGACACTCGTAATTTTTTTTATTCGTCTTTATTAGTCATCCGATTCGAAATTTTCCGAAGATATAAAAAATGGTTGTGTCGTAAAACGAAGATGTTCACAAAAATTCAGCTTATTAATCAAAAAAAGTTTGTTTGTGTGACCACATTTACTATATCGTTCATAATTTAAATATTAAATCTGTGCTGAAGTCGAATCTATATCAGGCAATATACTGTAAAATAATTTAAGATTTAAAATTAACAATTTTCAATCTACGGTTGATTCTTTTTCTTTAAGATAACACCATGTAATTTATTTCGGTAATGATAATAACGTGTTAAGGGAGCGAGGTGTTAGAGGTGATGTGCGTGTTGCGTAGGTCGGTGCCGCTGGGGCTGGACCAGATGCTGCTGCGCGGCGCCATGCTGCGGAACACGGCCTGGGTGCACGCCGTCGTCGTCTACACCGGACACGAGACCAAACTCATGAAGAACTCCACTAAGGGTACCACACATTCACTAACACAACACTTACACTCTTGCCACAGTAGACCTGTCTGCGTCTTAACTAACCCATACTATTAAGAAAAAGTAAGCTAGTTTGGAAAGCTAAGCAGATGTGAAACAATAAATATCCCACTGTGAAATTAAATGGTTGGTAAAATAAGAGCCATCTATCTGTCTAAGAGGAAAACTAAGATCATCAATACCTTACAATCTGTCTATAGTACGGCTGGTGTAGGTCACAAGATATAGGGAAGATGCCACGGAATTAAATTGACATATCAAGACGTGGGCGAGTGTCCAGCCAAGTTCGAAGAAACAACTGGCGACGCAGCACCCGTGTGTAATATTCACCGACCACACAACCCATAGACCCCTAATAACAGGCGAATGGCTTCTGTCAACACATCTGACTTATAGTTCCGATGTAAATGTCCATGCACCAATAACCAATCAGTGTCGACCAATCAGATCCTCTGTACATCACTATCTTTCACTATGCCCTTGAGTAAGCCAATCACGATGTTGCAATCCCGTTTCGTCTTACCTCAGCTAGTTGCCAGAATGCATTCAATACGGAAAATCGAACATTAGGCGTCTATGGGCTGTGTGGTCGATGGTAATATTACACGAACCATCTCGAACTACTTTTAACCCCTTCACAACTCAAAAACTATTTATCCTACATACATGAAATTTGACACATTTATAAATAACCTCTTAGAATCCAACGTTTAATAAATATAGCACGAGCAGTTATTGAAACCGCCATTTTTGTGACTAGAAACTTGATATTTGGCATCAAGATAGACTTTCATGAATATGCAAACAGTGTAAATGTAGGAAAAAGAGTAATATTACAGCAAAAAGTAATGATATCCGTTCAAAACACAAATGTAAAATGAAAGCCAAGTTCAATATAAGAGTATGCCTCTCTGTTAACTTCACAGACAAAATAATTGAGATCTATTTGTCCGAGTTTGTCAAAGTTCGAAAGTCAGTCAGTTCAAAGTCCGAAAATTTTAATTGCGCAAACCTGCAACATTCAAAAAAAATTTATATAACAATTTATTATTTCTTGGTACTGCCACGATGTTTGCTACTTAAAAAGTAATAAAAGTTCTTTAACAGAAAATTATTACATACCTCATTTATTTCACTTAGAATACCTATATATCTAACTCAAAATTTGACTTGGCTAGTTTTTACCAACAGTATAAGTACAGTATGAACAGAAAGCATACTAACGGATATGACTTGGGTTTATTCTGTAAATCCCCACCGACAAATCCACCGACCAGTGGGGATTGTAATTTTTTTTGCCGAAAATCCCCACTAATAAAAAAAACTAACTCAGCTTAGTAGGGATTTCTGGAAAAATAACTAACAATCCCCACCAGATTATACAGTGTCAAAATTTTATAAAATAATTTTTAATTGTTATTTGTAAATAATCATGTCAATATTTTTTTATAAATTGTTTAAATTGAAACGATAATCAAAAATATTTACAACAATTGACTCATACAAAAATTACTTTAACATTTAAGATCGTCGTACATTTATCTCATTTTTTTCCAAAAAATGTGGCATTGTAATGCTGCCATGCATTAACTCTAGTTGAGCATCTAAGATAAATTAGTCTTTTTCTTTGCTTCTTGGTGATCGTGGGTTCCGACGGTGACTTTCGTTATCACTTTCATAAAATAACGCGTTTTCATACAAATAATGTAGGAGTTTCAGTAAACTTGGTTTTTTTTTTTGGAAATAGCGGCGTTAAGCTTCTTATGCCAACCTTCCAAAAAGTTTGTGGTTCTATGCCTCTCTGCGTAAACGCATACTACTTTTATGAAATTTCGTCATATAATGTAGCGATACTTTTAACCAGGTTATCAGTTTTCAGATTTCGGTTATGTTATTAATCTAATGAGGGACACACAACTTTATTACAATTGTTTCTTTCCAGTTCTAAATATTAGTTTGAGATGTTGATACAGGCAATAAAAAAATTTGGCTGTGTCTTAATAATGGTTTAAGAGCTAAAGGGCTAGCATATGACTCATAATAAATAAATGACTCATTTTAATTCAATTGTATTGAAAATCATAAGACATTTTTTTTCTCAAGTATATTTTAATAGATTCAATATATTATTATTACAATTACAATTCTTTTTCTATTCACCTTTATTTTATTTTATTGAAAATTATCATTTTAACTGAATACTGATTTCACCAAGATAGCTAAAAAATCATTTTAATAATATACGCATTACAATGTAAACTTAACATGTAAACCAACCATTATATCAACCGTCTTGGTCGAGCGAATAATTTTATACACAACTCGCTTACTCATCAATCATCATCATATTGCACCACACACACACACACATACACACACACACACACACACACACAGAGAGAGAGAGAGAGAGAGAGAGAGAGAGAGAGACGGACACACAGGGTCACACACACGCACACACATACAATCTTTAATGCATATAGACATCAATGGCATGTGTATTAGGGAATTTTATTAGTACCTATTGTGTTTGTGATATTTTATCAAATTATCATTCATTCCAATTTCATGTTTTGTTCTTAATTTAATTTGTTCAAATCTTAAAGTTTTTGTCTTAGATTTTGGTTCTATTATTATTATTATTTATTTTTTGTATTTTAAATTTTATTCGTTTTTATTTTTTCAATTAAATTTAATGTTTTTATTTAAATTTAAGCTGACTAAGCTCCGAAAGTCAAAATTGTTGTGTGTACGAAGTAGTAATCCGTAATTGGCTTATGTTTGATGTAAAAAATTGTATTTTATCATATAATTAAAAATGCTGTGGATTAATTGGTAATAAATAAATAAATAAATAAAATAAAGCAAATATACAGATTACATAGTATAAAACAAAGTCGCTTTCTCTGTCTGTCCCTATGTATGCTTAAATCTTTAAAACTACGCAACGGATTATGATACGTTTTTTTTAATAGATAGAGTGATTAAAGAGGAAGGTTTATATGTATAATAACATTCAATATATTGTAGAGAAATACTGCAATTTTTGAGTTTTCTGATGTCATGTCGTAAATATTTATATTTTTTTTCGCTTACTTTGCAAACGCAGGCTAAACCCTACGAGATTTATCAAAATAATGTACTAAGAGTTTGTACACCTTGCAAAGGTCTACAGAAAACTCTGCGATGGTATGTGTCTATCTCTTATGGATAACCCACAATAGCATTTTTTTGTCATTTACTTTTTACGAGAAATAATCGCTTTTTTTCGAAGCAATTTTAAGCAATACAGCACTAATCCTTATCCAATTAAATAACTTAAATATATTGTTGATTTAATATAGATCAATATGGCCGTTTACAGCATGTAATTTAAATGAATATTTTCGAAGATATTACAGATTTAAAATGCAGGAGCATAGCGGTTCCGGATTTACATGGCCTGTGGCGGCGCGTGCACGGTATGTTCTGTTAAACCGCCGCGCTGGGAAACGTGTTAATTTTCGGATAAATAAATATAGGACTGCAGCTGAAAACCAAAATTTAGTACATTCTTTTTTTTAAACTAAATATCACCATATAAAATTCATGTCGAAGATTAAAAATAGTACTAACAAATTATTTGTTTTAGAGATTTTTTTAGCCTGTTTTCGGAATTTTATATCAAGTAAAGTACCTACATTCTATCATGTAATAAGTAAACACATTGCTTAGATAATATCTTCAGGTATATCGTATAATTTTTGTAAAATTGTTATTTAACAATTAATGTAAAAAAAAGTGTGTAGATAAAGAAGTTACTGATTTTACCCCGACTTTCGAAAATCGAGTTTTCACCAGATGTCCATGTTTTGAGTCCTAGGAATCTTTTCCGACTATTTTCACGATGACGTCAGTATGTCTGTATCTATCTCTCTCTCTCTCTCTCTCTCTCTCTCTCTCTCTCTCTGTGTGTGTGTGTGTGTGTGTGTGTGTGTGTGTGTGTGTGTATGTGTTTATGTAAACATCTCATAACTTTTTAACGGCTAGACCGATCAAAACGCGGTTGATGGCATTCGATTGGATCCCGCTCAGCTTATATTTCCTGAAAATTTGAACCGATTCGGTCCAGGAGATTTTGAGAAATTTTAAAAAAACACCAAAAAAAATGTTGACGAAAGAGTATTTTTCTAATATAACTTCCAGATTTATGTACCGATTGATTACAAAAACTAATCAGCTCTATTCCTCAAAAAACTAGGTCTAATACATAAATTGCATAAAAATCTGTTTATCCGTTTGGGATTAATCGTTTGACGAAAAATTTTGAAAAAAGTGTTTTTTCGACGTACCTTCGAAATTTTTCAACCAAAAATTTTTTGGTGCTTTACGATATTTTAGTGCTAAAAAAACTACGTCAAATGCCGTTTCAAAAATTAAAATCGAATTTGATTCTCAAAACTTATAGCTTTTTAAAATTACGTTGTTTTTAGCAACTTACTTAATTTTTTTTGAATAATTTTCAAGTTAATTTACCGATTGACCTAAAAATATTATCAACATTTGTTCTTTAAAAACTGCGTCAAATACCGTAAATTTAATCAAAATCGGTTAATTTGTTTGGGATTTATAAAGGAAGCAAATTAAAAAAAAAAATTTTTTGACATAGCATCGAAATTTTTCAACCTGTCGATTATTTAGCTAAAACAATATTTTAGATCTCAAAAATTGAGTTGAATGCCATCATCGTTTTCAATATATACAGCTTTTCAAAAATTAATAATACTGCCATTTTTAACAAAATAGATGTTTGAACTGAAAAATCGATGCTTATAGTTTTTACTCTTTTGAGCTTAAAATACCTTAATTTAGTGAGAAGTTTCAGGGATGGCCCGTAGGGTCAACCATTTTTCCCGTTTGCTCCGATGCCTCGCCTTAATAAATCGCAGGGTCAAACCTTCAACGTTGCAGGCTTAGATTTGAGCGTTGACTGTTTTTCACATGGCCAACTATATATCGCTCTTTCAAGAGTAACCCCTAAAAAAACATGTTCGTATTGTCTAATGGCAAGAAAGCTGTACACGTTGTGTATGAAGACATTCTGTAATATATTAATAGTAAAAATAAAAGAAATAGGTAAAAATGTAAAAACTAAAAATGTAGTATCTATATGAATTTAGATATTTCAAAGATAGCAGGAAATCTTCATAGTATAGGGAAAGGGGATTGTTTTACTCCAAATTTAACGCGTGCGGGCCACGGGCATGAAAACTACTGGATCGATTTTAATAATTTTTTCCCGTGCGAAGCCGGGGCGGGCCGCTAGTATATATATATATTTGCTTTATTATGACAAAAATGTGATGCGTGGTTATTGTTGGTAGCACCGCTGAAGCGTTCGACCATCGACCGTCAGACGAACACGCACATCCTGATGCTGTTCGTGATCCTGCTGGTGCTGAGCCTGATTAGCGCTGGTTGTAACGAGCTCTGGCTGAGAAACCGCACCAACACCGACTGGTACATCGGTCTCAACGGTCAGTGTACTCCCTCTCTCTCTCTCACACACACACAAGTCGCGAGCATCTGTCGCGCACACAGCCACGCACACATGTCTTGGCGGGTGTTAAGTGGTGTTAATGACACATACATCAGTTTATCGGTTACCTTTCCCTCCAAATCGGAACCACACAGTGACAAGCATTGACGCTATGGATACCACGTAGTGATTTCCGTAGATACAATTAAGGAATGGAAAGTAAAGTTTAGATATTTAGAAGGCGTTTAGAAGGTGTTCCATAAAAGCAAATTTTTAACAAAATAGTCTTATTTGTTATTGAAAACCGGTGAAACTTGAAGAAACAGGGAAGTCTATTGATGCTTAGTTCACTGTTTCGACCCGCAGAAACTGACGTGATGGTACTTTAACTTTGTAACATTACATTTAAAAAAAATTTAACATACTTATTTCAACATTATAAGATGTTACTAACTGGAGTGTCGAGTGTTTCTTACTAACTGGAGCTACATCTCGTTTGATATTGTGTGTTATATAATATTGTGTTGTTTGTTACAGGGGCACAAAATGCACATTTTGGATTTAACTTTTTGACGTTTTTAATATTGTACAACAACCTCATCCCCATATCGCTACAAGTTACTGCCGAAATTGTCAGATTTTTTCAAGTGAGTACCGTACTTTTGTTATTTATGTATTAAAAAATAATAAATATCGCCGGATAAATTACATGGTAACCTAACCCTAAATTAATCAAATTATTTGCTTGTGAAGTGGATGCTGGTCAACAATCACATATAAATACTGAAATATGTTAAAAACTATTCTACTCAGAAATACAAAAAATTGTGCTCATCACGCAAATGTTGTCTCTGTCGGGGATCGATCCCATTCCCCATCGACTGTTTAGACAATTTTGTCTACCATTCGACCAACAGGGCGCTGGAATAGGCAGTGAAACCAAATATACAAAAGGGAAAGGTAACTGAATGATCTATCTAGGCCCAGGTCAACCAGTGAATGGATCGGATTGAAATGAGCCATATATAAGAGTTTGGCTTTTTGTCCGCAAATAACATATTTTTAAAGATTGCACTTCTGAATGCTGAAAGTTACTTATTCTGTGGAGACGAGATGCATGCACCATAAGATTGTTTTTGTTCCTTGTATTTAGTGAGTGAACGTCACTATTTTTTAAAAACAAGTAAATATTTTTACGAACATACATCAAGTTCTCAAATATATACTGGGATATTGAACAGTTAGAATATTGATTTCTTTGAATATTTTTTTTCAGGGAAATCCTCGGGCTAAGATTTTAAATTGCCCTAATAGCTCTTTTCTGCAATACAAATATAGTATTTATTTCCATATGACATAATGCTGTGGAAGTAACTAAAGTATACTATCCTTGCTGTGTCGACATCATTCTCTCATTCTTTTAATCTCATCTCATTTTTTTTAACTGCATAAGCTGCCGAACCAAGTCTTTTTGCTAAATTATAAACATGCGGTCCCCATTGTAATTTCTTATCTAAAGTAATACCTAAAAACACAGTGGTATCCACCAGATCCAGGTTGTTACCATCCAGTTGTACGCTGGTATCTACACGCCTTACATTAGGCAATGAAAATTTAACACACTTAGTTTTGTTACCATTTAATAAAATATTGTTTGCACTGAACAAGTGTACAAGTTTTGAAATCGCATTATTTACTTCGTCATACTTAGCTATTCGTATTTTCACTTGATATAAAAAAACAATATCTTGGGATCAACATAACTTGTATAACAAAGTAACTTTTGCTTACTGATTAAGATAATATTATAGTTTATTAAACAAGCAGATGTCTATTCGTGAAGGAAAGAGGTAATCATCAGCTATAGGCATCAAAGATGTAAATGGTGCATTGCTATCCGTTTGGTAACAATGTAATGACATAACATATTATACAATATCTTTATCAATTTCCAATTAATTTTGTTTTATTTAATATTCTTTAAGACTGTATGAGCTATGGTTAAAGTCTTATTTCCATTTTTAGGCAAAATTCATTGCCATGGACAGTGAGATGTACCATGAAGAAACGGACACGCCCGCGATGGCTCGGACTTCCAACCTTAATGAGGAGCTCGGGATGGTGAAATACATCTTCAGCGACAAGACGGGCACGCTCACCTGTAATGTCATGGAGTTCCACAAGTGTTCTATAGCAGAGGTCAGACTTTGTTTACTTACTATAGATGGACTGCAGGGTTAACCATAGACAGATTTGTTTGTTTGTAATAATATTTAGGGCAAGACATGGTAATGGCAGGGCATGTTAATGGCTATATAGTACTATAAAAGTAAATTATTGCTTATTTTGGGGTTAGGTCAATTTGTCCAATTAATACATTTGATGGTAAGTGATTACCGCCGCCCATAGACAACTACACTACCAGAGGTCTTGTAATTGCGTTGCCGACCTTTTAAGAATGAGTAAGCTCTTTTCTTGAAGGTCCCTAAGTCGTATCCATTTGGAAAAATTTCTGCCGATAGCTGGTTCCACAAAGGAGTGGTGCGGGGCAAAAAATGACTCGAAAATCGCACGGTTGTGGATTTCCAGGCATCGAGATGGTAAGGATGGAACTTCGAATTTTGTCGCGATGTCCGGTGGTGAAATTCGGCAGCAGGAATTAATCCAAACAGTTCCTCGGAACATTCCCCATGGTAGAGCCGATAAAAGATGCAGAGTGATGCCACATCTCTACGTAACGCCAAAGAATCAAGCCGATTTGAAAGAGTCTCGTCCTTGACAATTCGAGCCGCCCTACGTTGAATTCGATCAAAAGGAAGGAACTGGTACTGAGGAGCTCCCGCCCATAAATGAGAGCAGTACTTCATATGAGGCCGGATTTGTGCCTTATAAAATAATAAGCGAAGGGCCGGTGTGAAGTACTGCCTGGCCCTGCTGAGAACTCCCAGCTTTTTAGAGGCTAATTTAGCCTTGCCTTCCAAGTGACCGCGGAACTGAACGTCGCTCGATATGTCGACTCCAAGTATTCCAATGCTGGCTGTGGCTTTCAGGGAAGTATTTCCAAAACGAGGTGATACGACAAAGGGTGATTTTTTAGCGGTAAACGCGCAAACTTGTGTCTTAATGGGGTTGAATTTGACCAAATTTAATCGACCCCACTCCGAAGCAACAGAGAGTTGTGCTTCAATTTCTGACACTAGTTTGTTCCGGCACTCGTTGACGTATTCCCGGGAAATTCCGCTGCGGCCAGAGTATAAAGCATCGCCTGTACTGTCATCCGCATAACAATGAATGCTGCTCGATCGCAACATGTCATCAATCTGCAGAAGAAACAGCGTAGGCGATAGCACACAACCTTGAGGAACACCAGCATTGACGAGTTTAAGGTCAGAGCATGCGCCATCAACAACGACCCTTATACTCCGATCCGACAGAAAACTGGTGATCCATTTGCACAATTTCTCAGGAAGCCCATAGGATGGAAGCTTAGAAAGAAGTGCCCTGTGCCTTACCCGATCAAAGGCCTTCGCTATGTCCAAACTAACTGCCAATGCCTCTCCCTTATTCTCGACTGCCTCCGCCTATCGATGTGTTAAGTAAACCAGAAGATCACCAGCTGATCGTCCGCGACGGAAACCGTACTGGCGGCCACTAATCAGCTGGTGCTCCTCAAGATACCTCAGAAGCTGGCAGTTAATAATGGACTCCATTATTTTGGAGAATAAGGAGGTTATCGCTATAGGCAGATAGTTGGACGGGACCGATTGGTCGCCTTTTTTAGGGATTGGGTGCACTAAATCGGTCTTCCAAGTTATGGGCACACATCTTTAGCACGATAGGAGAGATGCCATCAGGCCCTCTCGACTTATGGACGTGCAAGGAAAAGAGCGCCTTACGCACTGCAGTTTGCAAGAACTTTACCTCCGGAATGGAAGTATCACACCGTGGTGGTGTATTTCCTTGGTCGTCTATAGTCGAGTTGGCTGCAAAAAATGAGCCTAAGAGATCAGCTTTCTCTTTTGCAGAATGGGCTAGAGAGCCATCATCTTTGTGGAAAGGTGGAAAAGAGGGCATACAGAAATTACCTTGAACAGCTTTGGCTAGCGACCAGAACGCACGAGTTCCCGAAGGAAGGCGAACTCGCCTCCCGCCAATTCTGCCAATGTGTTCGGATTTTGCTTTAGCGATGGTTTTTTTAAAAGACCTAGACGCATAATTGTACTCCTTTCTGAGTGTGCTGGTATTTACATCCTGAGATGCCGATGTCGCGGCCCAGGCATGGTAGGATTCATGCTTTCGGCGTACAGCAGACAGACACCAACGGGTACAGCAGAAAACGGAATGTAAAGTTCCATTCCCTGCAGCACCACATCAGCGACGCAGTCAGCAACGACATCTGGATCTTCCAGCGAGGAGCACACACGCCTCCATGGGTAAGATGCAAAAAAGGACCGCATCCCGTCCCAATCTGCTGCTGAAGAACGAGGCCGTGATAAGCGCGTAATCGGCACTTTGCTCCGTACTAGGCAGTGGTCCGATGAACCAAGTGGAGCGTCTACAGAAACCTGATAACTGTCTGGGTGTGAGGTCAGCAGAAGGTCTAACAAGGAAGGAAGATGGTGGTCCACATCTGGAACACGCGTATGCGAAGTAACCAGCTGTGTCATACCATACGCTAAAGCAAAATCGTGAACTCCCCGCATGACCGGTAGTACGTGAACCGAGCCATTCGGCAGGGTGGGCGTTTAAATCACCGATGATCACGATCTCTGCGGAGGGGATCTGCTGCAGCACGGAATCTGTTGCAATTTGGATGTGTTCTATGAGTCGGTCTGGTTCGGCATTTCCGCTGTGGGACCTGTACAGGCACGCATAGATGTGGGGATGGTCGTCGCAGTCTACAAACCAGAGGATGGATAGGTCCTTGCCTTCAAGGCTGTTGAGACGTCCAGAACAGATATCCTCTCTGACGTAAGCATAACTTCCCGTCCAGTGTACAAATGAATGCTCAAATTTGTACCCCGGGTAGGAGAGATATGAAGTATCAGCCGGAGAGGATATCTGCGTCTCGGTTAAAAAGAACAAAGCCGGCTTGGCCGTCTCAAGGTGGTGGTGGACGGCATTTAAATTCGATTGAAGACCCCTAATATTAGTAAAGTCCACATGGAGTGTGGTAGGGGATGCCTGAAGATTTTTGTTCCGTTTGCCCCGAACAGCGAAGTGTGTGAGCGCAATTTTGCCCCGCCCAGAGTACGCAGGGCAGCCTGGGCATCCATGATTAGGTTGATTACAAATTCCTGAACATGGATGTCCAGAGGGGGATTCCCCACCGCTAACGCTAGTGGTACCCCCCTGGGGTAAACTACTACCTTTGAATCGCGCTTCCATAGTGTTAGGGGGAGGGGGGAAAGGGATTAATACATGTCATTATAATATTAGTATTATTTATTAGAATTAAATCTTAATTAAAATAAAGATGTAATCGTATTTTACGAGGCTCAAATTGTAGTATTTGATTATTTACTGGACTTGGTAATTATTTTTCTTTTGTACTAGTAACAAAACACCAATATGTACATGACTCTTACTATTTCATATTTTTTTATTATTAAATCACATTATTATTATTAATGATGACTGCAATTCTATTATTTGCACGCCACAAAAGGGCAAAATAGGACTAAGGACTAACATATTCCTTAAGATCTTATAGTACTAACGATCGGCTGTGGCCGAAATTCGACCGTAGACTAAACATAAAATCTCTTTTAAGTTTGACAACAGAATTTAGACATAAAGAAAAAGTATACATGCTGTGTAATGTACATACATGTATACTATTTTTAAAATTAGGAACTAAATATGGAATTGAAAGTGCGTTTTAATTATTATTGTAAAATTATTACAAGATAATAATAATAATAAAAATAAATATTTTATTTCGACTAGTAGGGATCATATATTGTTATTGTGTTGTTAGTACACATAATATATTACATATAACTTAAACCTATTTGTTAGTAGAACTAAACACTATATCTTAAAACTAGGACAGAATAGATTTGCTAGTACGTGAATCATACAACAGTGATTCAAATACTGGCAATCGAACCTATCAACAAATACCCTTAGGATAGTATTGGGGGTGGATTGAACCCTACGCAACAAGGATGTACACCGTTTTCGCATAGTCGTGTAGAAGCAGTCTACGTGCGCGTCAGCGAACATCCCTGAATATAAATATATTCATTTAAAAATATCCTACTGTATTCATGAATTGTAAGCACCGAGTCTTGTGAATGAACTTTGTGATGCTGGTTGTGTGTCATATTACATTTATCTATACTTACTATTATAGTAACCATTATGTAATCTGTCGCTCTAAGTACATTTTTCCCGATCACTTATTTTAGTTCCAATTATGCTTAATTGAAACTATATCGTTTTGCTTTTGTGTTGGATAAAAAGAAAATATTGAACTTATTAAATATATTTTTTTATTACATAAATCGAACATATTAAGGACTGGAACATGCTTCCTGTTTTCCGTGAGGAGTACAATCTGGGGATCTTCAAAAAGAGTGAGTAGGTACTTCTAGGGAAACGCGTTCCATCTTAGGCCTCATCTTAGCTTACCATCAGGCGAGATCGAGGTCTAGCGCTTACCTATCATTAATAAAAAAAAAAACATCGATGTTAAGCAGCCTCTGAAAAATTTTAGAGGTCTAAAAGTCACCCCTGTGTATAGTTGAATGGTGTAAATGTGTAGGTGGTGTACGGGCGGCCGGCGGCGGGCGAGCGGCTGGAGGAGACGCTGCTGTACGAGAACCTCAAGCACGGGCCCGACGCCGGCGAGATCGACGAGTTCCTCACCATGCTGGCTGTCTGCCACACCGTCATCCCCGAGCGACTCGACGGACACATCAACTACCACGCCGCCTCGCCAGGTACACACGCCACACACACCACTGACCATTAGCCTGGAGCGAAAAAATACATTTCTTTTTGAAGCTTTTTTTGCTCTTAAAAATTGCTTTCAGAGTGACAATTTAAAAAACTGGTGATAACAAAATTGGGAGATGCAGTTTTGTGTTATGGCTATGTACATAACTATCATCAACATTCAAAATCTAATCATACCGCTAGATACACTGATATAAAAAAATCCAAGATGCACAGTCCCGAACAAAACTGACACTCAAAACTGTCCCTAATTTCACACCAGTAGTTATAGATATGGCAAAAATCTATGTTTTTGCATATCCGTCCTTAAGCGCAAGACTTATAGTTGTTTTTACAAAGCAATGTACGAAAAGTAATAAAATTGACAGTGTCGCGACCGACGCGATTATATTTGAAATGAGCACAAAATTTAAAATGTTGCGCTCATTTTTAGAGGACGTTTTTCAGACACTGATTGTGTATCTTGGGTTTTTATATTGTTACGTACTTCGGGTTCGTAATTGTAAGAAAACACCACTTATATTAAATCGGTGTATTTACGATACAAATACACACAACACAACACAATGTAATACTTAAATACTCTGAATAACACTAGTCACTCACTGTACTATCACTGAACTTAACCGACTACACATAAAACACTTCTCGCTTCGCACTGGTCACTTTTAAGTATCGCTCTCAATCGCTTTATAAAAACTGCCCTGTATTTGTCAACTCATCTCTATTTATACCCAGGGTAAAGTTCTACCTGAATCCAGAAAAATCTAAATGTATCGGGAAACAATGAATCACTTCTTATCACTTCTTATTGTAAACAAGTTATGACTCATAAATCCTAGAACACGCTACTTTCAACCTTACGCTTTATATCACAAAGTCCATTATGGCATAGCTTAAGTCAACTATTTGTTTGTCAATAGGAGTAGCTATCTCTTTCTTTTATTTCTAGATCCCTCCACCGTTCCAACTCTACACGTTTCTAGATTATTCGTAACAATATCAATGGCTATATAGCTAAAATTTGCAATGCTTCAAGGATATAAGATAATTTTGTTGCGTTACATATTTGCATATAGTATAATGGTTTGACTCGAAGCAACTATGACGTTCGATTAAATTTTGTTCGAGAGCTCTTGTTAAGATTTATCAATTGTTTAATTAAAAAAGTACATTATTTCAAAGTAGTATTCTTAGTAGTAGTATTCTAGTAGTTTGTAATTTCACTTTTACAAAAGAAGTAATCTCGAATAAATTAAAAAAAATAAAGTCAAAGATGACAGAGACATATTCGCACCGAGCTAACAGTACATCATTACAAACACCGAGAAATAGGCAATTGCAGATCGAATGAAAGTTAAAATCATAAAAGCTTCAATGTTACGAGACAGGCAATTGCTATTTCCGCCGAGCCTAAAGCTCATCACACACGGTTAAGATACTATAATATTTGATCTTAAGATACTGTAATATTTTATATTAGGGCAATATAAAATATTAAAGTATCTTAACGTATCACACACGGCTAAGATACGATAATATTAGTCTGCGTCTATATAAAGGTTTATTAACCCTGAGTGATACCCTTTTGATTTGTTAGACAGCTCGTCAGACAACGATTTTGATATAGAATAATATGAAATATCCTTCTTAACTTATAAGTTGTGTAACTAACACGACTTTATTGATGTTTTTTACAATTTTTTTTATTGATAAAAATATTAAAACATTATGGTATGTTCTTTAATAAATCAGCAATATTTTTTGAACAAATGTTTTCTTGTTGATATTAATATTACTAATTTCGCACTTGTTAAATGAAGTTAATAACAAGCGCAATCCTATTCTCAGTTGGAACGCATAGTGACTATTATATTAAACTAGATGCACCGTGCAGCCCGCTACATTATAAAATTTTTTGGTGAATCCCGCGGATCACCTGCTTTTTGGGATAAAACGTTGCCTATGTGCTATTCCAGGTCATCATGTATTTATGTGCCAAATTACATTCAAATCCGTTCAGCAGTTTTTGCATTATTGAGTATCCAACATCCATCCATCCAAACATTCCAACATTCGCATTTATAACATTACTAGCTGTTGCCCGCAACTTCGTCCGCGTGGACTTAGTTTACTCCGCACAGCTCCTCCCCCGTAGGTGATAGCGTGATAATATGTAGCCTATATGTTGACCCGACCTATCAGTAATATTCATGCAAAATTTGAAGTAAATCCATGCAGTACTTTTTGAATTTACCCCGGACATACATACAAACAGTCAAATAGATAAAAATTCTAAAAGCTATATTTTTGGCTTCGATATCGATTATAGATCACGCCCCAAGTATTCTTTTAAAAAATATTCAATGTACAGTTTTGAGTTTCCTACGATTTTATTATATGTATAGATAATATTATAGATTATGAGGCACTGCTATCGCGCATATCCCGGAATAAAAACAGCCTGTAAGTTTACATTAAGATGCGAAAAAATATATATTTCGTACGTTAAGATCATATCTTAAGATATGAAATATATATTTCCATATCGTTGGGTATCTTAAGATACTAAAGGTAAAATATATATTATCTTAGTTGTGTGTGATGGTTCATATGATTTGTATGGTGAGCGATTTCTGAAATTTGCTTTAAGATATATTATATTAAGGCATCATAAGATCAAATATAGTATCTTAGCCATGTGTGATGAGCTTTATAGTGCTTTTCTCAAAAAATGCAAGGACATAAAAATACTTTTTATGTAATAAATTTAATTTACCTATTTTTGTTTTTAGTTTACTGAAAGCAGATTTCCCATTGTAATTTGGCTTCCAATCTTAGATCTCGTGGACTTCAGTCCATATCCATTTCACTTGTCCCCGTGTTGGTCTTGAAGTCCCTTTGAAGAATAGGCCAACTGCCGTTCTGCCAGGCAGGTCGTAAAAGGCGACTGAGTGGCTATTTGCGTCACTACCAACGTGACTACTAGATGATAAGAGTTCTGCATCGGCTCGCCCGGGTCTGGTACCACCGCCTTACCTATTCCTGCCGCAATAGCGTCAGTGCTAGTCACTGTCGTGTTCCGATTTGGAGGGTAAGGTAGCCGGTAAACTTATGCATGTTGCATTAGACGTCGCCACAAGATAGCAACGCACCATTAACCTCTTTGGTGTCTATAGGCGATGGTTGACTCTTTCCATCAGGAGACCCTATCTGCTTGTTTGCTATCTTATGATATAAAAAAAAATATTTCAAACCGTCGGAACAAATTTTTTGTTATGTTTATTGTCAAAATAAGAGTATCAAGATGAACTCCCTGCTTTACCGCCAAATTATTTTGTCTCCGACTGTGCCCAAAGATAAACGCATTTGTGTCTTGATGAACACGTGAACGCAACTTGTACCAAGATAGATCTTAATTCAAATTACAACTCAACACGCCTTGTCCTACAACATTGCCGGCGCGTTTCTTGTTTCAAGTTTAAAAATCGCGCCGGCAATGACTTTCATTTTTCTGTGGTACGTGAATTCGATATTTCGCCTGCTCTTTATTCAAACGTAATAACACTATTTCCGCGTATGTTTAAGAAAAAATCACCCTGCTCGGTGTTCATACTCGTATTCGACCTGCAATTGCCTGGCCTTTGCAATTTGTACGATTTTTCACGTTTCATCTTACTGGCACAGAATACTGAGACTAACAGAAGTCAACGTGCATACAAATAATATTCGAGCACTGCACACAGATGCGATATCTCGAAGTGGTTCGGTACAAACTGTCTCGAAATAATCCGAAATATTGCATCTGTAAGAGGTGTCTATGTGTGCGTTGTTCGAATATTACTCGTATGTAAATTGACTTCTGTTAGTCTCCAGTATGCTGTGGTCGTGGTTTCGCTGTACCCCGCACGGCCGCTGTCCGCAGACGAGCGCGCGCTGGTGCTGGGAGCGGCGGAGCTGGGCTACGTGTTCGAGGCGCGCACGCCGACCTCGGTGAGCATTCGTGCGCTCGGCGAACTCCGCACCTACGACGTGCTGCACGTGCTCGCCTTCACCTCCGCCAGGAAACGCATGTCCGTCGTGGTGCGGACTCCCTCTGGTGAGCACTTGTGTATTTTATGGCTTACTATGGCAGTTGTTTATTTAAAGGCATTTCTTCGTAAAAATCTGTAAATTAGTGAAGTAAATAAATGAAGTACCTACATTGGTATGTGTGACTATTGTAATTCTACTGAAACACGAAAAATATATTATAAAAACTCATCACTAATGATGTTTTTGCAAAATGCGGAGTATTATGGCATCCTAACAGTCCTATTACAGAATACTAGATACTAACAGAATTCAATGTGCATACAAGTAATATTCGAGCACTGCATACATATATACCTCTTACCGACGCGATATCTCGGATTGGTGCAGAACAAACTGTCCATTCCGGGATATCTAGTTCGTGAGAGATGTGTATGTGTGCGTTGCTCAAATATGACTTGTATGGTGAGTGTGTGTGTGTGTTTGCAGGCGCGGTGAAGGTGTTCTGCAAGGGCGCGGACTCGGCGCTGTGGCCGCGGCTGGCGGGCGGCGGCGGCGCGCGGCACGCGGCGGCCACGCTGCAGCACCTGCAGCGGTTCGCCGCCGACGGACTGCGCACGCTCGTGTTCGCCGTCGCCGACGTGCCCGAACACACCTACCAGGTACACTACACCACACCACACACCCTCACCACACCACACACCACACTACACCGTACACCACACACCACACCACACCATACCACTCACTACACCAAACCGCACACTACACACCACACACCACACCATAGCACATACCACACCACTCACCACACCACACCGCACACCATACCACACACCACGCCACTCACCACACCACACCACACATCACACCACACTACACCGCACACCACACCACACTACTCACCACACCACACACCACACCACACATCACACCACACCGCCCACCACATAACATACTACACCGCACACCACACAACACATCACACCACTCACCACACCACACCGCACACCACACCACTCACCACACCACACCGCACACCACACACCACACCGCATACCACACACCACACACCACACCATACCACACACCACGCCACTGACCTTACTACCCACCACACCACTCACCATACCACTCACCACACCATTCACCACACCACACCGCACTCCACACACCACACTACACATCACACCACACCGCACACCACACACCACACTACACCGCACACCACACCACTCACCACACCACACCACACCGCACACCACACCGCACACCACACATAACACCACACATCATACCACACCGCACACCACACCACACACCACACCACACACCACACCGCACACCACACACCACACCACACACCACACCACACCGCACACCACACACCACACCGCACACCACACCACACACCACACCACACACCACACCGCACACCACACACCACACCACACACCACACCACACCGCACACCACACACCACACTACACCGTACACCACACTACACCGTACACCACACTACACCGTACACCACACACCACACCACTCACTACACCACACACCACACCATACCACATACCACGCCACTCACCACACCACACCGCACACCACGCCACGCCACTCACCACACTACGCACTACACCACACCACACCACACCACACATCACACCACACCGCACACCACTACCACACTACACCGCACATCACAAACCACACTACACCGCACACCACACCACACCACTCACCACACCACACCATACACCACACCACACATCACACCACACCGCACACCACATACCATACTACACCGCATACCACACAACACATCACACCACTCACCACACCACACCGCACACCACACCACTCACCACACCACACCGCACACCACACATCTTCACACACCACTACTATATTACGTGAAACAACACAACCATTTAGACGTAGTTATACGAAAATATTCCAATCCATACAAAATCACTTTAAAGATATTGATAGATTGTAAATTACTTTTAGTATTTTTATTAAAGTGTCAGTACCAGCGATGAACTAATTTTAATTTCAAGGAAAAAGAATTCAGACTCCTTATCATTGAACCATATAACTAGTAGTAGTAGTACCTCAACGGTCCTTGATTCATTTTACATAATTAGATGTAATATTGCTTGTTAACATGAAAGTCGGATTATTTAATTTTGTTAATTTCTTAACGTGCCATACACGGGGACTAGTTCTGACGTTAAATAAAGTAATAGGAAGCTATTTTTGCTTGGATCAGTTTTACTCACCAATGGTATTGATATTTAGCATCAGTTTGATGCACTTAACTCATTTTTGGCCATATTGTGAATTGGATCTTTGTCTTTGAACTACGTCCATTTGATTTTCTTACGTTCCAGCATCGGTGGAAGGGATGCGCTTCCGGCTGCATGGGTACCACCATTTTGCTTGTTTCTCCCGTGAAACAGCAACGCTGTGTTTCGAAGAGAAGGTCAAGACAGGCTGTGTAATTAATAGCACCGAGACTTAACACCTTATGTCTCAGGACAGGCAACACATAAATGAGTTACCTGGGCTAGTTCCAGGTAAACTAGTTTATGTAAATGGGCGACGACCACTTATCATCAGGTGGTACGTCTACCAGTTTGCCTATCCAACTAACATAAAAAAATGACGACAAATCCGAACGACTCTGCATTAATGGGAACTTGTAACGTATTTACGTTAAAGTCCCATCTAATAGAACGAGTTATTGTCCTCCACGTCCCACTCGTTAATACACATTGTCGTCAAAATACTTTTATACTGCGAGCGAGCAATCTTTTTAATATAATCAACAAAAACATGACAGATCTATTTAACACCAGTTGTGCTTTGGTAGGAATGTGATTGAATGCAGAATTCTTTTATAGTTAGGTTTTTAGCTTTATATTATTTTGTTTATTAAACATATAAGCTCACAATTAATAGGCTTATACTACTATTATACGTGAGTACATGTAACTGGTTTAATATGGCTATATTATATATAAATTGCTATTATTTTTATTTTATTAGCTGTTGGTTCTCCTATAAATAAGTAAGATGACAAATCTGGTGATGAGAATCGCTATCCTTTCCGCCAGCCGATCAACTGATATAAAATGATGAATTTGAGTTCACCTTTGGTTCACTCTGCTAACTCCTTAAGGGAACAGTCCTATATTTATGTTAATAATAATTATTTTTTATTAAAGGACTGGGCCAACACATACCACAAATGCAGCTTAGCGATACATAACCGCGAAGAAAAATTGGAAGAAGCTGCCGTGTTAATTGAGACCAATATGAGACTGCTTGGTGCTACTGCCATAGAAGACAAATTACAGGTGAGAGAGTGATTTATATTCATTTAAATAAATATATTTCACTGTGTGTGTAGAATGCCAAGATTAATTATATAAAGTGTTAGGGATTTTCATTACCTTTTGGCCATACCTGCGTGTATTGTCGCGAAGTAATGTGCGCCGAAGCATTGTAGGTTTTAACATTCAAAAATATAGCGATAAAAGCTGTGGTTATATTAACGGCAACGATATTTTGCACGAACTATTGTGCAGTAATCCAAGATGGCTGAAGTCATTTTCAAACGTGTAACTATAGACGACTTTCTTTACTTCTGCATGTGTGTTAACAATAAATTACTAATTTTTTTTGTGATTCATATTTTTACGTTCCCATAGGATGGACTCAGCTTCATAATTATGGAGGAATTTCTGTATTATTTCATTGCTCCACTTTATTTTTACACAGCTACCCGCATACTTGACAGATACCACTTTACGATACTTAAAAGGATCTTGGTAATTTACCGTGACCAACGTGCATTTGCTTTACACCATTTAAACGACTGTGACAATGCTGTTAGAGGGTGTACCTAGTGGCACTCTGTCACTTACCAAATAATTATAGTGTGTAAACTGGTGGACAGGACGGTGTCCCCGAGACGATAGCATCGCTGCTGAACGCCAACATCCACGTGTGGGTGCTGACGGGCGACAAGCAGGAGACCGCCATCAACATCGCGCACGCCGCGCGCCTGCTGTCGCCCGCCACGCCGCTGCTGCTGCTCAACGAGGACAGCCTCGACGTGAGCCGCGCCGCACCTCACACACGCACACACACACACACACACACACACGCCGCGCGCCTGCTGTCGCCCGCCACGCCGCTGCTGCTGCTCAACGAGGACAGCCTCGACGTGAGCCGCGCCGCACCTCACACACGCACACACACACACACACACACACACACACACACACACACGCCGCGCGCCTGCTGTCGCCCGCCACGCCGCTGCTGCTGCTCAACGAGAACAGCCTCGACGTGAGCCGTGCCGCACCTCACACACACACGCACACACACACACACACACAAAAGTAGCGCCCTCGCCATAATAAATTTGATATAATCCAAATTGACAAACCTTGCCGACTCAAACTTGTTTGCTACATTATAAATGTGGAGCAAGCATGGCATATCGCATCTCCCGCTCAGATCGTGTCACAATTCAAAAAATCGTAAAATCACTTTTATTGTACCATTCGTATCGTATTATGCTATAGTTTTATCTCGAATGGTGATCTAATACTGTTTTCAATGATTTGATACTAGATGGCGTTAGTGGCGTTGGCCGGAAAAGCGAAGTAAATAGGCTGGAGCAACTATTTTTATTTATATTAACTATTAACTATCACCCCTTTTACTTGAAAATTCGTTTTTTTGACTTGTGACACTATTTGAGCGGAGGTGCGATATTATCTTCCTGTCTCATGATGTTTCACGCTCGGTATTTGCAATCCTTGATTGAAGCGATTTTTTGAGTTTGGGTTAAAAACCGTAAGTGAACCAAATTTGATCCAAATTCATTAAGACATTTACGGGATTGAGTGAAAAAGCAGAATTCTGGCTTTTAAGCCAGAATTATAACCGGTTTTTGTAAAGAAACCGCGTCAACGTGGAAATGAATATATTAATATTATAAATAAATGTATAATATTTTAACATTACAGGGTACCCGGGAAAGTTTGTCGAGACACTCGGCAGACTTTGGCGAGAATTTGCGCAAGGAAAACGATGTGGCGCTGATCATCGACGGCAAGACCCTCAAGTACGCCATGGGCTGTGACCTGAAAAAGGACTTCCTGGATCTCTGCCTATCCTGTAAAGTGGTCATATGTTGTCGGGTCTCTCCGTTACAGAAGGCTGAAGTAAGATTTTGGTCATTAATAGTATGTCTTTGTTTTATTTTTCCGCTTGTCTTATTACGTGTGTTAGCGTGATTGCCTGAAAGTCATGAGGTTCCCCACGGAAATGTTTTCTGTGGGGTTCTCAGTACTAATTGGGTAGGGCAAAATTTGATTAGGGTTTCTATGTGCAACGTCTTTTATCTGGCTTTCTTGTAATTTGAGGAAGTGATTTCGGAAATGCGACGGAAGTGTGTAACAGGAAGTTGGAGAAGTTCACGTTATTTGAATTTGTCATTGAGCCCGCGCGGTGGCAAAGTTGGCTATGAGATTGTACCACCTCAAACACTAAGACGTCGGATGTTTATACATTATATGCGATTAATGTATGGTTCATTATTTTTTCAATTGTGCATCCCAGCTAATTGTAGCCATGCTAAAGTCGCCAGGCTAGCTATGTAAAACCAAGCCAAGAGCAACAGTCAGCTGAGCCAGTCAAGCTATAGCTCGTTTGTTAATATCGCAAAATTACGATATGCTATCGGCATATCTGTTCTTGATTAAGTGATACATAAACGTGCCTTCGCTTATCTTGATCTCAGTCGTCATCATTCCCTCTTCTGGTTTGACCCGACATGTACATATTCGGTTGGTGAAGGGTAACTGTGTGTGTAGGTGGTGGAGCTGATATCGACCGCGACGGGTGCAGTGACGCTGGCCATCGGCGACGGCGCCAACGACGTGGCCATGCTGCAGCGGGCCGCCGTGGGGGTGGGCATCTCCGGGGTCGAGGGGCTGCAAGCCGTGTGCGCCTCCGACTACAGCATCGCGCAGGTACACACACACACACACACCACACACACACTGCTGCAGCGGGCCGCCGTGGGGGTGGGCATCTCTGGGGTCGAGGGGCTGCAAGCCGTGTGCGCCTCCGACTACAGCATCGCGCAGGTACACACACACACACACACCACACACACACTGCTGCAGCGGGCCGCCGTGGGGGTGGGCATCTCTGGGGTCGAGGGGCTGCAAGCCGTGTGCGCCTCCGACTACAGCATCGCGCAGGTACACACACACACACACACCACACACACACTGCTGCAGCGGGCCGCCGTGGGGGTGGGCATCTCTGGGGTCGAGGGGCTGCAAGCCGTGTGCGCCTCCGACTACAGCATCGCGCAGGTACACACACACACACACACCACACACACACTGCTGCAGCGGGCCGCCGTGGGGGTGGGCATCTCCGGGGTCGAGAGGACCGGGGGGAATTGCGCTCATAGACAATCCTGTCCGGGGCAAACAGAGCAAGGCCATGGGGTGCCATGGCCTTGCTTCTTGTCTACCACGCTTACGTCAGGGGGCTCTATTCCAACAAGAACACCGTCCACTACCATCTGGAGACGGTGAAGCCAGCTTTGCTCTTCTTGACCGAGACACAGATATCTTCTCTGGTTGATACTTCCTACCTCTCCTACCCGGGTTACAAACTGGAACACTGTACCGCGGGCTGGTATGTGTGCGCGTACGTCAGAGAAGATATCTGTTACCGGTGCCTCGGCAGGCTTGAAGGTCAAGACCTATCCATCCTCTGGTTACGCGTAGCTTGCGACGACCATCCCCGCAGCTACGCGTGCCTATACAGGTCCCATAGCGGGAATACTGAAGTTGACCGGCTCGTTGAGCATTTACAAACGGCTGTAGATTCCGTGTTAGAGCAGACTCCCTCCGCAGAAATCGTGATCGTGGGCGATTTTAATGCCCATCACGCCGAATGGCTATGTTCACGCACTACCGATCATGCGGGGAGGTCTGTTCACGATTTTGCCTTGACGTATGGTCTAACACAATTGGTTACCTCGCCTACGCGAGTTCCCGATGTGGATGGCCATACGCCTTCACTGTTGGATCTCCTGCTGACCTCTCACCCGGAACGTTATCAGGCATCGGCGGACGCTCACTTGGCGTATCAGGCCACTGACTAAGTAGTAAGGAGCAAAGTGCTGGTCACGCGCCCATCACGGCCTCCCTTTGCAGGCTGTCGTCGCGTTTGGCACTACAAGATAGCAGGTTGGGACGAGATGCGGTGCAGTTGAGTCCAAGGGGGAGGCATTGGCAGTTAGTTTAGACATAGCGAAGGCCTTCGATCGGGTATGGCATAAAGCACTTCTCTCGAAGCTGCCTTCCTGTGGGCTTTCCGAGAAATTATGCAAGTGGATCACCAATTTTTGGCTGATCGGAGCATCAAGGTCGTAGTCGACGGTGCATGCTCCGACCTCAAACTTGTCAATGCTGATATTCCCCAAAGCTCCGTGCTATCACCGACATTGTTTCTTCTGCATATCAATGATATGTTACGAATTAGCAACATGCATTTCTATGCGGACGACTGTTCTATGGTGATGCTTCATACTCCGACCGTAGCGGTATTTCTCGGGAACATGTCTAAGAGGGTCGGATCAAGCTCGTGTCAGAACTTGAGAATCGACTAACCCATTTCAGAATGGGGTCGTTCAAAATCCTGTTACATTTAACCCCAAAAAGACACAGCTGCGTGCAAAAGTGCGCTCGCCGCAAAAATAACACCCTTTGTCGTATCATCTCGGTTCGAGGACACTCTCCTGACAGCCTCAGCCAGTATTGGAATTCTGGGAGTCGACATATCGAACGACGTTCAATTCCGCGGTCATTTGGAAGGGAAGGCTAAACTAGCCTCCAAAAAGCTTGGTGTACTTAACAGAGCAAAGCAGAATTTCATGCCAGCCCATCGCCTCCAACTTTACAAGGCCCAAATTCGACCTCACATGAAGTACTGTTCTCACGTCTGGGCCGGAGCTCCTCAGTACCAGCTTCTTCCTCTTGATCGCATTCAACGTAGAGTGGTTCGAATCGTCGACGACCAGGCTATTTCTAATAGGCTTGACTCTTTGGCGTTACGCAGAGGTGTAGGTTTGCTCTGCAAAATTTAAAGTTCCATCCTCATCACCTCGATGTCTGGAAATCCACAACCTTGCGCTTTCGTCGGCACTTTTGCCTCCCACTACTTCTTTGTGGAATCAATTACCCTCCTTTGTGGAATCAATTACCCGCGAGGGTGTTTCCGAACGGATATGACTTATTATACGAAATAAATACGAATATAAGAAACCAGCTTATTCATTCTTAAAAGGCTGGCAATGCAGCTGCAAAACCCCCGGTATGGCAGATGTTCATGGGCGGCGGTGGTCACTTACCATCAGGTGCACCACCTGCTCGTTTGCCCCCTCTTCTATAAAAAAATATTATCATTTTCACTTAGTTGGTTCCAAAATTAAGAAAGAATGGCAAGTAAAAGATTAAAAAAAAACAGACAACAAAAAAAAGATTATAAAAACAAAAATTGAAAAAAAAAATAGAGATATACAATGCTAAAATGAAAGGGTGAATGTGAAAGAGTATGTAATGGTGAAGACCATGATTGACATACCATGATCAGACCGGGTGCTGTCTGAAATCTGTCTCAATCATAGAGACTCGGTTGTCTGCCTATCCCGTAAGAAATGCCATGTTATCTTCACATATTTATACATTACATTATTTACTCACGCCTGATAAAATATAATGTTGCAGTTCCGATTTCTGCTCCGGCTATTGTTAGTGCACGGCGCGTGGAACTACTCCAGAATAAGCAAGCTGATCCTCTACTCCTTTTACAAGAACATCTGCCTTTACGTCATTGAACTGTGGTTCGCTATTTACTCTGCATGGTAAGTTTTGATGACTATAATATAAAGAAGACTATAATAAGAAAGGCTATAATTATAAAAAATAAATGATATTTTATTCAATGTGGCGGATGAGTTTAGATTATTTTGTACAATTTATTGTTATAAAAATTTGTGAATTGGATAGAGATATATATATACGATTAGCCCATGTTATGCCCATGGCCAGTGGTGATCGCTGAAATCGGATCACTAAATCGCGTTAAAGTATCTTGGGTTAATTGCCAGCTAAAATTTAGAAAATTTGATGATTCAAGTGTAGCGTAAGGGAATGGGAAGGTCACAAATTTGCAAAGAAAACGTTTTGACATTTTACTATAGAGGAAATGATGTAATACTAATGAAAAAAATATATCCTGACAATTTCCACAAGCCGAAGTTATCGGAATTTTGTTTTGTTTTTTTATATATTTGGTGGAGCCTCAACAATATGCGAGGTACCCGCTCCCCATGTTAATTTTAAATGCCAAAATCGCCTCTTGGGTCCTCCTCTACTAAGAGCACCATTGAGACTGACTGCAAATGTCCTCAATGGCTGCAGCCTAGCGATGGGTAAGATAGACCAGAAGATCACCAGTAGAGTAACACTGACGAAAATAATTTTGTTTGTTCTTATTAGCTGATGATCGTCCAGTACTGAAATAGCTTTTAATGCTTATTATTAATATTTTATCCTACTACTATTTTGACGTACTCGGGTTCGTAATTGTAAGAAAACACCAGTTATAATTAATCCGTGTATTTAATATACAAATACACAAGACAACACAATGTAAAACTGAAATACACCTTACACTCTAGTCACTCACTGTACTATCTCTGACTACACAATAAAACACTTCTCGCTTCGCACAGGTATCGCTTAAGTATCGCTCTCGATCGCATGATAAAAACTGCCTCGTATTTGTCAACATATCTCTATTTATAGCCAGGGTAAAGTTCTACCTGGATCCAGAAAAATCTAAATGTATCGGGTAAACAATGAATCAATTCTTATTCTTATTGTAAACATGTTATGAGTCATAAATACTAGTACACTCTACTTTCAACCTTATGCCCTATAGCACAAAGTTCATTATGGTATAGCTTAGATCAACTATTTGTTTGTCAATAGGAGTAGCTATCTCTTTTTTTTATTTCTAGATCTCTCCAGCGTTCCAACTTCACACGATTCTAGATTATTCGTAACAATTTTATAAATGCGAAAGTTTGTGAGTATGTATGTATGGATGTTTGTTACTCTTTTACGCAAAAACTACCGAACGGATTTAAATGTAACTTTACAATAACATAAATTATATATCAGAATAACACATAGGCTACAATTTATAAAGATTTTGTGTAATTTGGCGGTAATATAACGATAAGATTAAACTGAACGGAGCCTCAAACGGCGGAGGTTACTCAGGCGATTAAAGAAACAGCGGCGCACGCGCGAGACCCGAATGTTTTCTTTTTCGAAATGACAATTAAAGCTGGTGGCCTTAAGACCAAGGGCTGTAACAGCGACACTGTACTTGCGGTCGAGCAGAGTGCTCAGCCAGAGTTTTAATCTTAATTTGAGTAATCAACGCCCGCGCTAAGGGTTGTCTCCTGCGAGACCGGACCTCTTCTTACCACACCGTATAGGCAGAGGTATAACAAGTACACACACGAGTAACCGAGGATACTTTAGTCCCACAATGTGACAGGTGGGAAGCATATCGCCAATCGGGCTTTATCCTATCCCAGGCAACGCTGTTTTTATCAGAAAATTGGGAATCGCACCCTCTTCACGAGGTCATGTGGTCAACACCGACACCGGACTATATATTAATACCTTCAGTAAGCATAATTATTGCTGTTTTAAGCACAAATACAAATTACTTTTTAATTTAATTACAGTCGTATATGTTTTTTTGGTTTGTCTTAGTTATCTATGTATTTGAGTATAGTTTTAGTCATTTGGGATGTATTTGTGAATATTGAGTAAAGTAAATTATTTTTGGTTTTCATTGAATAACTATATTTTTTAAGTTACTTTTAACGAACGGTTTAAATTATAACGAAAAGAATAACGTTTAGTTTAAGATTTTTTTACATATAAGTTAGCTATTGGAATTGTTTCAGTTTTTTGTCTAAATTACTACCGATTTTGTTTTTTTTTTAATTACTGCTCGTAACAATGTCGCTAAGCGTAGTCTAATATTTCACAAAGTTCTTATAAAGCCCGAGCTATGAAAATAGCTAGACGTAATAAAACATTTCAACAAGTTGAACTGCAAAGGCTTGAGCAGGCGTAGACTGGGGCAGCTTATAAAGCTGCGGAGATACCAGACGTGGACGAACATCGGCGACAACAACATACTGAGTATCTGGCATCTTGACGAAGTGCACCAGACCAGAAGAAGTACAAGATCTGCGTTAACAGCATGCTAAGTATATGGTGTCTCAACGTGCTTCTGAGACTCCAGAATAGTTTCTAACCCGACGTTAAAAACATGCGGAGTAGCTGGCATCTCACCAGAACAGTCCTTATCGTACCAGTACCAGATTGGCGTCGGCTACAGGTCAAAAGGGTCATACTGTTCTAAAGAGCCACATAATCATTTAAAACGGCTGAATCTCGCAGACACGCTGCAGATTTTTAAAATAACTTTCAAACGAATATATACCTAATATTTAGTTTTAAAATACTTATTCCATCAAAAAAATCGAATGTGAGCTCACACGCGGTGGACTCGAAATTTTGTATTCTAATTTAATGTTTTTTAGGGTTCCATAGCTATATGGCTAAAATGGAACCCTTATACTTTTGTCATGTCCGTCTGTATGTCCGTTAGTCTGTTTATCTGTCCGTATGTCACAGTCCTTTTGCTTGGAAACTATGGGTACAGCTGTATAGTTGAAATTTGAAAAATAGGTGGATTTTATAAACCGCTGCACAATAATGCAGTACGATGACGAAAAATAAAATTATTACTACTTCTCCATACTTATAACTGAGAGATAAAAAGATATTTTCAGAGAGCATAGCTCTGTGCATATAGAGGTTTCAAAAAGATTTTGATCTTGCAATATTTTGTTGGACATTCGCTTCTAAAGTCATCCCCGCTAATTTTTGAAACATCGAGTAAAATTGTGAATATAGAATTTAACGAAAGCTTGAAACCAAAATTGGTTTGAACAATATCAATCATGTAGTTTATTAGATATGGAATAATTTCGATAGTTGCATAAAACGTTTTGATAGCTGTACAAAATAAATTTGTAAATTGCATCAAAATCGGTGTATCTGTTCGGCACTTATCAATGGCGGAAATTTTCGAAATAAATATTTTTATATTTTGCTGCTGCTGTAAGACACGCTCTTTAATAAATTCAATATTATGCTCACTAATGTTTACCTTACATAATAAAATAATAAAAATTAAAGTGATGCCTGATTGTCTGTCTATTTGTTTATCTTTGTAAATGTATGTTTCACGGTTAATCTGAAAAGCTGTTTGTGATGATATTTCATATGGAGTCTTAATTCTGGGGAAGGATATAGTCTACTTATTACTAATACCAAGTGGGTAAAGCCGCGCGTGAAAGCTAGTTTACAATATTTATCAATTATAGGCTCCATCTTGGTACTTGGTAAGCAAATAGGCGATTGCCTGTAATTTAACGGGGCGGTATGAACTGTGGCAGTCTTTCACATCGCTGGAAACAGAGGATATTTGCGTCTTGGTTAAAATAAAAGTGTTGGCGGTTTTGCTGTTTCAAGGTGGAAATGAACTATTGGTAAATTATTGTTAAAACAAATCAACTTCTAAACTGGAGTGTAATTAATCCCCTTATGTCACAAAGTCCACTTCCGTGCATATTTTACCGTATTTATCATGGGGAGTGTTCCGACGAGTTGGTTCGGACTAATTCCTGCCGCTAAATTCTAGCATCGGACATCGCGCCAAAATTTACAGTTCCATCCTCACCACCTCGATGTCTGGAAATCCACAACCGTGCGCTTTTGTCGACACTTTTTGCCTCGCACTCCTCCTTTGTGGAATCAATTACCCTCGGGGGTGTTTTCGAATGGATACGACTTAGGGCCCTTCAAGAAACGAGCTTATTCATTCTTAAAAGGCCGACAACGCAACTGCAATACCCCCGGTATTGCGGACGTCCATGGGCGGCGGTGATCTCTTACCACCATCTGCTCGTTTGCCTTCGCTACTATAAAAAAAACGACCATTATTTGGGCTGCATTTCGAAAGGCGCTGCGAGCAATTACAGCATGTGTTGTAGTGGCGCGAAATTTAAAATTCCAAATTCAATAAAGTCTTAAATTACATTTGTTATATTTCAACTACCACGTAATCTCATATCAACTCCCGAGTGAAGCCGGGTATCATAGCTAGTTACATATAAGACAGAAGTAGCATTGAATGAAGAAACAGGGTCTTTGCGAAAGAAACACTTTAGGAGGAAATTTTTTTAGAAGGGACATTATTTATTACTCAAGTAGACAAACTAAGATATTTGGGGGTTACAATAGATAACAGGTTGACTTGGACGTATCATATTTCAGATATTGCTAAACGAACAAGAAAATTAATACCTTTATTTAAACACCTACGAAATTTTGCAAATCATCAACTGTTATTAACTATTTATAAAGCATTAGCTCAAAATTTGATATATTATTGTATTACAGCCTGGGGTGGTGCATCAAAAACGCATATATTAGAGCTAGAAAGATCGCAGAGAGCACTTTTAAAAACAATTATGTTTTTGCCAATTCATACACTTACATCAAAAGTTTACGAAATGACAAATGTATTAAGTGTAAGGAAGCTTTTTGTATACAAATGTGTTCTCCACTACTTGATGGAAAAGGACAAATTCCTTTCATTGGATCAAAAAAGGACAATTAGATATCCCATACCTACTTTTAAAAAGACATTTTTCAAGAAACACTACCAATTTCTAGCACCGTATCTATCAAATTTATTAAGACGTTCTATGCCTTTATACAAAATAAATATTAACAAACTTAAGACACAAATTTTAAAATGGCTTCTGCTAATTGATTATTATACTTTGGAAAACATTATTTATGCACATGTGTAGCTTTTGGGGGCATTATTCTCATGCAACACACAGAGATGCATAAACACATACACATACACACACTCTCTCTCTCTCACGCACAAACACACACACACATACACACACACACTCATACACATACTACCAAAAAAAAACACACTTACACACATACTATACAAGGATAGCAACTATGTATTATAATGTTACACTTTTTTGTATTTAAGTAACTGCATGTGGAATAAATGTATGTGAGATTACTAATGTACTTAGAAATTAGTTATTAAAACTGTTGAACCTTAGGGAAGGATCTAACCTCTATAACACGGGTTATCCTAGTATAGAGGTTAGAGCTCCACAACGATTTTTTCATATACTGTGTAATAATACTGTTTAAATAAATAAATAAAATAAATAAATAAATTATTTATTACTGATTTATTGTTCCAGGTCCGGTCAAATATTGTTCGAGCGGTGGACGATAGGTTTCTACAACGTCATATTCACAGCACTACCACCCTTCGCTATTGGACTGTTTGATAAAATCTGTTCACCAGAAATCATGCTTAGAGTGAGTTGTTTTTATAATTATATAAAATATGAACTATTATTTTGTAATATATGTTTTGACTAGTAAAAGACTGTACATATTGAGAGACATGACATTTAATGGTCTTAAGTAACCAATAAAATATAAATCTAATCGAAATTATAATAATTATAATAATAAGCCCATTTATTTCCAACAACCTTGTAACTAACATGATCAATATTTCACTATTTAATTAATCTTCTATGACTATTTAGGTATCTAATTATATTATATTGAACTACTTTCTGTTATTGGACCACCACTCTGGGTATAGGCCTCTTCTAGCTTGTTCCAAGTCATTCTCTTTTTTGCCTTATTATTCCAGTATCTTCCTGGTATTGTTATTATTTCATCAATGCATCTGTTTTTGTGCGACCTATTTTTCTTTTTCCTTTTGGACCCTTCCACATTGTTGTTTGCCATGCCCAACTATATTCTGTGTATCTCGCTACATGTCCTGCCCATCGCCACTTTTGTATTCTAGCATATTTAACCACATCTTTTAAGTTAGTCTTTGCTCTTATGTGTTCGCTTCTTATCTTCTGGATTCTTATGTATGCTTCTTTCTATCGCTTTCTGACAGTTCACTAGATTTGATTTTGTTTTTGTGTTATATGTCCATGTCCATATATATATATGAACTGAAAATGAACTCCAGTGTACGTTATCAAAGATAAGCTGCAGTACTGCTATGAAAAGTTTTGGTGGTAAAAGGCCTCCTTGTCGTACTTCTCGGCCGATTGGTATATTTGTTCCTCAGGTTTCAAGTTTGACCCTGCTAGTACTTCCGTTATAAATGTTTTTTAATACTTTTATATATTTTTCTTGAATGTGGCAATTATTATTCAAGGCTTTCCAGATGGATTCATGAGAGATCGTGTCGAAAGCTGGCAAAAAGGCAATTGGTCTATTCTTCAAAGAATATATAAAAAAGAGTTAAAAAGAGAAATAAAAATCATTACACTGAGAAAATATATATATTTTTTATTTTTAACTTGCTACTATACGGAGTGTTACAAAAGCGGTTTAGTAAGCCGAAAGGGGGTGACTCAGAGGGTCATTATGAACAACTTTTGTTCAACAATTTGTGAAAATTCGCGAAAAACAATTTTGTTTTGCCATTGTGAAAAGTCACGTGACCAACAAAGTTTCTATGGAGAAATAATATTTTTTTCGCGAATTTCAAAAAGTCGTTAAACAAAAGTTGTTAAGAATGACCCCCTGAGTCACCCTCTTTCGGCTTACTGTACCACTTTTGCAACACCCTGTATATATGTATACTTACAATCATTTTAAAAATATTATATACTTAGGTACAGTTACAGGCAAGAGAGTATGTGTTTCTCTTTGAAGAACTAATAATGTTAAATCACAAGCACGAAAAAACGTATTCGTCTTAAAAATGTTTTTGTGATAGACCAATCTTTAAAGGGCTAGATTTTTCGTTCTTGATCAACTTAGTTATACCATGTTGTTTTCTTGGCCATTATAATTCACCTTTATCCTCCCACAAACTGGATACGATGCAAATACAGTTTTGGCTTCTCTCAATTGTTTTTATTATTTTATAAGGCATATTTCCCTGAAAAATAAAGTAAAACATGATTAAAATACATATCCCATAAGTTATAGTTAACAATAAGTTGGTTTAGTTGTAAAGTCAAACGACCGACATCAATACATCACAATAGCGAAATCAAGTGACAAACATATGTTTTGTATTTAGGGTTCTTCAATTTTTGTACGCATCTCTAAACATAAGTTAAGTGATTAAAAGGCAATGACTGTATAATAGATTTATTTACGGACTTAGTACAGCCTAAAGTGTATTTGGACGGTAATTAAAAGCCAATAGCGCTATAATAGAATAAAAAGAGATTCAGTACAGCTATACTATAGTAGTGATATACTGCAATATCACCCTCCAAATACACTTTAGGCTGTATAACAAAGACACTTTAGGCTGTATAACAACATTAAAGAAATATATTGTTAAATAAAATATATTTTTAGCAATAGCTAAAGCTTTATCGTGACAAGCAACTTATATTATGATCGTTATGCCTTTATATACAATATTGTACCATAAATACTTGTATATTCTAACCTTAAACACAAACACTTACCGTATTTTGCAATGATTTTATTTGTGTTATCTTGATTATTTCGTTGGCGCCTGAATACAACATATACATACATATAACATATATCATTTCACAATAAATTAGAATTTTCACTTTGAATACACCCTTCAATACTGCTCCAAGTCCAAGAATTTATCGTTTATTAATATATTTTTAATTATGGCGTCTGCAGATACGTGATATAATTAATGTTATACAATATCAAAAACAGATTGTTACTTTTTATCATTTTCAAACGCCTATTAAGAACATTTAGCTGTACGAGAGAGTATATTTAGTGTTATAGTTTCTTTATCCACCGAATAACATCCTTTGTACAGCTTTGGAGTTTTACGTCGTTCCACCGTTTACGGACCGTTTACAGTTCTTTTTCATTTTAAAGAAGGTGCTCATCATCGATAGTTTGTTTTCCAAAGCATATTGCACTAACTTCTCACCCCTTTCACTTATATTTCCATATCCCAGCTTTCCTACAGATAAGCAGTCGTTGGTACTTGTTTGTCCTACTCGAGAGTTTTGGGTGTGGGCAGTGAACACGCTGCTGCTTTGGTGTTGCTGTTACTAGTAGTGTGTGTGTGTGTGTGCAGCACCCGGTGCTGTACATCCCGTCGCAGCAGGGGCTGCTGTTCAACGTGCGCGTGTTCTGGGTGTGGGCGGTGAACGCGCTGCTGCACTCGGTGCTGCTGTTCTGGCTGCCCGTGCTGCTGACTGCGCACCACGTGCTGTGGCCCAGCGGCAAGGACGGCGGCTACCTCGTGCTCGGCAACTTCGTCTACACGGTAACTGACACACCACACCTCACATATCACACCATACTACATTATACTTTACAATACAATACCATACGCTATTACGATAGATACAAAAGGATTTCAATATAGTATGAGTTTGAAGACCGAGCCGCAGATTAGTGCTTCAGTGATAGGAGACAGGCAATTGCCATTTCCAAAGGGCATAGTGCTTATCTAAAAAAAGTCATGTAAAAAAAATTATTTTTATGTAATAAATTTAGGTACCTATTTTGTTTTGAGTTTACTGAAAGCAGATTTCCCATTGTTAATTTGGCTTCCAATCTTAGATCTCGTGGACTGCAGCCAATATCCATTTAACTTTCAGAATCGTCGGAACAAATTTTTTGTTATGTTTATTGTCAAAATAAGAGTATCAAGATGAACTCCCTGCTTTACCGCCAAATTATTTTGTCTCCGACTGTGCCTAAAGATAAACGCATTTGTGGCTATACAGCCACGTGAGGGCAACTGGTACCAAAGTAAATGAGTTATTTAATCAACTTACAACCCAACACGCCTTGTCATATAATATTACCGGTGTATTTCTTGTACCAAATTCTTTCTTTTTTTCTGTGTACGCAAATACAATACTTCGCGTGCTCTTTATCCAAACGTAATAACATTATTTCAGCTCATATTTGAAAAAAAAAAATTTATTTAGTTTGGCTTTAAAACCTCTAAAGCACTAGGCTCTAAGAAAAAAAAGATTTATACCAAAACTCTAAAAAGATTTCGAGACTATACTTGAAAATCAGTAACTACTTGAGATCTGGCGATGTTATGTAAAACCTAAAGTTAAACATTTTTTAAGTTTGACTAAATATAAGTATTTGCGGGCTCAGAATGATATTTTATAGAATGCCTTATATCACTTACTAGGACAAAGCATTTTCTTCTTTATTTGTCTTATTTGATGAAAAATGAAAGAAAGTTCGCGAAGTTTCTTCCGAGAAATTATCTCAATTATTAACTCGTTTCAACAAAATTTGTTAATTCATCTATAATGGAAAATTTTAATAATTATTTCATAATTCTACTATACTAATATATTAACCGCTCACAATACCAGCCATTTTCGCATTTTTTTTCTAAAAAAACATGGACCGTTACGCGCACACGTTCCAGTGGACCGTGATCACAAAAATGGTTTATGAGTTAGTTGGATTGAATCCGATACTGTAAAGCGTATATTTTTTAAGAGGTCTTGAGCACTGCAATACACTGGTGTGAGAATTGTTTAATTTAAATGGTTTAAGCTACAAAATAATTCAGGTGTAACACGACACTTTGAGAAAAATATGACTACTTGTTAATTCAAAAAATAAATCGATGACCTATGCTTTTTATATTTTGTTTATATAATTGGTAAACACATACATACGGAAAAAAATAAACAACATATATTATAGTACAAAAATATTTATTTACATAAATATTAACATTTTTTTTTCATAATTAATACGTAGTTTTTTTTTTCGTAATTTTTTAAGTAATTTATTACTTTTTCAATTTTACAGCTATGTTAATTTTTTTAAAATATTGTTTAGGATATTTCACATTCCCATCATATGATTTTTTTTTGAGATCATAGATATCGACACTATAATTTACGAAAATAAATAAAAATAGGTAACGTCATACCCAGAACGCTGGTATCATCAAGTTGGTCGTTAACGAAATATATGTTTTATTAATTGATATTTACAGTTTTTTGACAAAATTGTTATCTAAACTGTTAGATCTTGAACTAATCTTGATTATAAATAAAATTTACTTGTTGATTAATACCCCAAAACACTTTTAAATTAACCTGTATCCTAAAACGCACCCAACATATAACACTCAGCACGAATCAAAATGGCGGACTAAGTTCTTTTAATTTTCCCCAAGAGCGTATTTGAAAAAAGAATGCCAATTTGATGTTATTCTGTACCATGTTTCGTTCGAAAACGATAGATTATCATAGAGTATAGGATTAAAACTGGTAAATAGTGAAAATATTGATTTTTTGGATGAAGTTAGCGTTGGTACCTATATAGACCATAGTGTATTAACGGAATTTTCTCAGAGGTCTCATTAGTTACCAAAGTGAAGTGAGTGGTCAATAAGAAAAGTTAGAACAAATTTGCTAATGCTGGCACACTTAAGTCAGAACAAATTTGCAAAATGCTAGCTCACTAAGTCAACAAATTTGCTAATGCTGGTTCACTAAATCAGAACAAATTTGCTAATGATGGCTCACTAAGAACAAATTCGCTAATGCTGGCTCACTATGTCAAAACAAATTTGCTAATGTTGGCTACTTAAGTCAGAACAAATTCGCTAATATTGGCTCACTAAGTCGGAACAAATTTTCTAATGCTGTCTAAGTCAGAACAAATTTGCTAAAGCTGACTCACTAAGTCAGAAAAAATTCGCTAATGCTGGCTCACTAAGAACAAATTCCCTAATGTTGGCTCACTAAGTCAGAACAAGTTTGTTAATGCTAACTCATTAAAAACAATTTGCTAATGTTGGCTTACTAAGTCAGCACAAGTTTGCTAACGCTGGCTCACCAAGTCAGAACAAATTCGCTAATGCTGTGTCACAAAGTGAGGTGGGTAGTTCCGTTTCCCCGTGTGCACGGTGTGTGGTGTGTGGTGTGCGCAGTACGTGGTGGCGACGGTGTGCCTGAAGGCGGGGCTGGCCACGCACTCGTGGACGTGGGTCACGCACCTCGCCATCTGGAGCTCGCTCGCCATGTGGTTCATCTTCATACTCGTCTACAGGTCAGTTATACTACTACTACCTATGTATACCACCTCTTTTATTAATCGCTAGCTATGCCCGCGACTTCGTCCGCGTGGAAAAATTTTTAAATAAAAGTCGGATTTATCCACATGCTTCCCGTTCCCGTGGGATTTCCGGGATAAAAACTATCCTATGTCTTTGTTATGTGAAGAAGTTACTTTCGCATTTATAATATTTTTCGCATTTAAATTTAACATTTGACTGTTAAAGCTGTCTATTTATTATTAATGAGCGGCAGAAATTATTGATTTACAAACTTTTAACAAAAATAGTTAATCTAATCTAAATTTTTTTTTAGATATTTGATACATCAACAAAGGTCAAATATCAAATATTTGATACTTTAGTGATGATTAGAATCTAAAAGAATACTGTATAATTTTGTTTTAGCAGATGACTCTCCCGATGGAAAGAGAAACCATCGCCTGTAAACACCAAAGATGTTAATCATCCGTTACTATCTGTGTGGCGGGATGGCAATGCCACATGCATAAGTCTACCGGCTACCTTACTTTCCAAACCGGAACACGACAATAACAAGCATTGACGCTATTGCGGCAGGAATATGTAAGGCGGTGGTACCAAATACCCGAGTGAGACGTTGCGGAACTTTACTATCTAGTGGTCACGATGGTAGTGACAGATATTATAGTCAATCTGTCGCCTTTTATGTTGATTTTAGTCTATTCTTCAAAGGAGCCTGAACCAACGCGGGGGAACACTAAGAGTAGGATAATTGTAGAGTTTATTTCTTTATATTGTTACCAATTTCAA